>CM070831.1:25376172-25976172 GCA_036326025.1 Chrosomus eos
GGGGGGGGGGGGGGGGGGGGGGGGGGGGGGGGGGGGGGGGTATTACGCAAGGTCTCTCTCTCTCTGCCGTTTGCGCGCCCTACGTGGTTTGAACATAGGGTTTGAAGCACAGTCTCTAGCTGCGTCCCAATGACGTGCATACTATATCCATCCTAACGGACTTTGGACTTGAGCTCCGCGAACGGCGACGGACTTTGGACTTGAGCTCCGCGAACGGCAACGGACTTTGGACTTGAGCTTGGACTTGAGCTGCCTCGGGCCCTGGGTACTCGGTACCCTTTATCCCCCCGGTACCACGCCCCTGCATGGCATCCTTTAGCGTCAATATGAGACGCAGAACCCAAGGCGTCATACAGGTGACGCTCGTCTAAATCCGACGCACATGGCATCCTTATGAGAAGCAGATCCCAAGGCGTCATAACTGTAACCCTGCTCCAGACCTAAACCTGCTACGTGTTATATTGACGCCAGGCCCGGCGCCACGAGGGGGCAAAAGGGGGCATTGCCCCCTCAGATCTGATTTGTGCCCCCTCAGTTTAATTTTTTGTATTCATGGTTACAAATTAAATGTTTAACCTTTTGAGCGGTATGGTCCACATAATGGGATTTGTAATGTTCCATGACGTGACATCACTGCCAGATTCGCGCGTTGGTTGGCGCTGAGCCAGAGACGGACGAGCTCAGCGATATATCACAACTAGTGTTTTCAACCTCATAAATTATGTTTATTTTAGGTTTCAGACATTTAAATACACATAAGCACTAGTAAAACAATACATGGAGTTTGTAAAATACACAGATATGGAAGCAGCAATAACAATCTATTCAAATTTGCCAACGTGTGTTATTCATATCAGACAAACATAGTGGAAGTAACTTTAAAGTTTACAATATTCTTCTCACAGTTCACCGGCCACTTTCTTACATGTAGCCTATTTCGCGAGAAACTGATGACTGACAGGACTTTGAACTGCGGCGCAAAGAAACGGTGGCGCTCATCTCACGTTATAGATCAAGATTATTTATAAAGGTTTTAAACGACCAAACACACTCACTACCACTTTTTTGAGAATCGGAATATCAGATAGTTGATGACATGGTAAGCAAGTTTGTAAATATTTTGAATAAAAAAGGAAAAAGGAAATAAAAGCAATACATGTCATGCATTATTGTGCGGTGTGTCACGTGACAAATATGACGCGTTGCCATGGGAACGTTAAGGTGGAACGTTCTAAAATAAAAACTCACTCTGAGGAGTCAGTTAGAATATTTTTAATTTAAGCGTGAAAGAATCAATATATGAATAATAAATTATGCTGGCTTATCTTTTTATTATCTTTAAAAATCTGTCGTTCCAAAGCGAGGTGTTTATTGATTGTTCATTGATGGTAGTTAATAGGGGTGTCAAAATTAATCGTTTCTTCGATGCACCGCGATGCAGACGAGGACGATTCGGTTTCGGTTCAGTAATAGACCATAACCGGTTATAATGTACTGACGCTTTTCTGACGTCATTTAACGCGCATGTGCTTTGTCGCGGTAGCAAACACTGCTGGCAGAGGGAGACGAGACGCGAGTGCGAGTAATTAAACATTCTTACATATGAGCATGCAAGTTACATGCGCTTCTTGAGGCACACACGCACACACACGCAAGGTCTCGCTCTCTCCGTGCACGCGGTACACGGTTTGAACATACATTCACGTAGCCTCTCGAAAACCGGGACGTTCAGTGTCCCGGGAATCGGGACAAACCGGGACAGATGGCAACCCTTCCGCACCCGATGGTCAAATTACACTTATTCTGTGTTGTTTCGCGTGATTATGGATAATCGTCTTCAACAGCGGACTCGGTGACGGTTGATGCGCGCATCTCCAGGGTAACATACACTGATGAATGAGCACTGCTTTTAATGAACATTTCTTTAAAACAAAATTATTTTGAAAGAATTTCATTTTCTTAATGGCATTAACAGGCTTTAGTCCCATGAAACTTAAACTGGAATGTCTCTGTTGTTGTCACTGGGACTTCCTGAACAGGCGAACACTCACGCACACGCGCGAGCACGCATACATCACTTTTTAAGTAAAATTGAAAATTAAGGATGCGGTGCATCGCAATGCATCGCGATAATCGAATTGAACCGAATCGATGACATGATAATCGTGATCGAACCGAACCGTGAGACCAGTATAGGTTCACACCTCTAGTAGTTAAGCCCCCTTAACAATTTCACATGCCCCCTCAGTAATTTCATCCTGCAGCCGGGCCTGATTGACGCTAAAGGATGCCACGAAATGTCATATGGCGTCACCTATATGACGCTAAAGGATGAGAATGCGTTGGATAAACTCATCTTTTAGACATTTCATTTGACCGACCGGTTTGACTCTTCAGCGTGAGAAATCGGGGGTGTGGCGTGTGCGCGTGTGAAACCATTCAAATGCGGGTGTCTCACGGCCAATGCGTGAGAGTTGGCAGCTATGCATCAACTTTTTCGGCTAACCCTAACCTAACAGTCTACTAATCCTCTAAGAGTTAGTTGACATGTTGTGGCAAATTAATGAGAGTGACTGACATGTAGTTGTAGAATGTCTAAAGTGTAACTGAAGCAATGATGGTAACTATAAATTCACGAGTACCTTTGCCCATATAATCTTTAAGCTAATAAGGTTAAGCGTATATGGCTAGCTGTCCGCAGTGGAGGGGCTCGAGGAAGCAGCTTCACCTCTATCTTAGATATACCCCCCAGTGGGACTACTATTGTTTGGATGATGAGTATGGTAGCAAGATGCCTAAATTATGTTGGTGGAGTTGGGGAGGTGGAGGGTTGCCAACACATCTGATGTCAGAGCAAGGTGAGCGGCTGCTTTATGCTCCGGCAGTTAATTGAAAGATTAGATGGGTTCACTCGTCCCGAGATTACGTTGTGAACTTCACTAAATGTAAAATCATGACAGCTACTTGCTTAAAAGGAATAGAAAAGTTAACAATCTTCAAAAGCACAAGAGTGTATCTAACTGCTGTGGATGATCTTATTAGCTGAGAGACCATGAATGCTGTCAATCAACAGAATGGCTCTCCGCCAATGGTGTTGGCTTATGTGTTAATCAATAGGTTTAGTTTTCTAATGAGATCTGAAACAGAATACACACACACACACACACACACACACACACACACACACACACACACACACACACACACACACACACACACGCCTTGGGTTACAGCAGTGGCGGATCTAGAGATTTTTTCCTGGGGTGGCAAAGGGGTGGCATGAGTTTTAGGAGGGGGGCCATGAGTGCGAATCACCTCACCGTAATTATGTGCTCCTTCACTTTTTCTACCAGTGTTTCTCACAAGATTTTTGGTAAATTTGTGTTGAGTGGACCTCTGTCCTTCTAGGGGGGTTCGGGGGCATGCTCCCCCGTGAGAAAAATTTGTGCTTTTTAATGTTAAATTCATCAATCTGGTGCACTTTGAGAGTTCAAAATTAAGAGCTCCAACCCATATTTAGTGTGCAAATTGAACAAAGAAAAACTCGAAACTCTTTTAGTTGTGTGATATAGTGTCTGTCTACATTACACTACTACATAATTAATCATAGTTATAATATTAATCACATGACAGTAATAATAGCCAAATATTGTTAAACACATGCACTGAAAAATAAAATAAACTTTCATAATTAGGTTAGAACTAATTTCTATATTTGAAAGAGATAAACACATTATCTTTTATTTTGATGGGAACTGCATTGAGCGTTTATTTTGGCGGAAAACATTGTTTACAAATGGTCTAATACAATTCTAGTAAAATGCGTAATCGTCCAATAGGCAGATGTGGAAATAATGCGTAACTGGGTAATGGGTTATAGCCTGTGTTCTGAAAGTAGCCTAGTTCTGATATGGGCCGTTCAAAATATATATATATAATTTTTTTTTTTAAGTATGACATGTATCGGCCCAAAAAGCACGTCGGCCCACTGGGAAAATGCCCGGTATGACCGATGGTCAGTCCAGCCCTGCTCATTGTTATATATCCAAAAGAGAACTGTTTTGATCAACTCCTAAAAGTTAGAAGTTAAGTGCACTGAAATACCATTCTAATTACTAGTAAAAGTAATATCTTTACAATAAGCCTACTGCCTTTTTTATGAAATATTACTTTTATGCATGCACGTCAGCAGCAAACCGTTCTCTATCTCCGTTGCTTCTTAACTTCTGGTTAAATACGGTCAACAATAGGGGTGTCTGAAATCGCGTCACATTAAAATGTTCCTACAGTGAAAATAGGAGTTGACTTGTATTGCGATCGTGTTGACTTGTGTTGACTACTGACGATCGTAGAAAAATTTGAGGAGACAACAAAGTATTGCGGATGTAAATAACGTAACACTGTGGTTGTTGCAGGGTTAACTGTCTGCTATTCGACTTGGTGTCAAACAAACTTGCATCTAAAAAACTCACTGATAACTCAGTCACAGCCTCTCTTCCCCTATGGCAAGCCGTTTTAACTTTTATTCATTTCCAGGATATGTATTGTTGATATCAAGAATGCAATTGTTGATATCAACAATTTCATTTTTTGATATCAACAATTGAATTCTTGATATCAACAATTGCATTCTTGATATCAACAATTGCATTCTTGATATCAACAATTGCATTCTTGATATCAACAATTGCATTCTTGATATCAACAATTGCATTCTTGATATCAACAATTGAATTCTTGATATCTGTAATTGTATTTTCACTAGTGAAATGTCACCATAGGCTGCCATTCAAAATCAATTGTTGATATCAAGAATTACATTTTTGATATCAAGAATTCAATTGTTGATATCAAGAATGCAATTGTTACTAGTAAAAATGCGAATTCCTGATATCAATAATTCAATTGTTACTAGTTGAAATGTCTATTCTTGATATCAACAATTGAATTGCTACTAGTAACAATGTTCATTTTTGATATCAATAATTACATTTTCACTAGTGACAATGTTCATTTCTGATATCATGAATGTGATTGTTACTAGTAAGAAAGCCATTTTAGATATCTGAAATAATATTGATATCAATAATACATTTTCAGATATCAAGAATAAACATTTTTACTAGTAGCAATTCAATTGTTGATATCAGGAATTCGCATTTTTACTAGTAACAATCTAATTCTTGATATCAGGAATATAATTCTTGATATCAACAATTGAATTCTTGATATCAACAATGTAATTCTTGATATCAAAAATTTTATTGTTGATATCAAAAATGTAATTCTTGATATCAAAAATGTAATTCTTGATATCAAAAATGTAATTGTTGATATCAAAAATGGAATTCTTGATATCAACAATTGATTTTGAATGGCAGCCTATGGTGACATTTCACTAGTGAAAATACAATTACAGATATCAAGAATTCAATTGTTGATATCAACGATTACATTTTTGATATCAAGAATTCAATTGTTGATATCAAGAATGCAATTGTTGATATCAAGAATGCAATTGTTGATATCAAGAATTCAATTGTTGATATCAAGAATGCAATTGTTGATATCAAGAATGCAATTGTTGATATCAAGAATGCAATTGTTGATATCAAGAATGTAATTGTTGATATCAAGAATTATAATTTTAACTAGTGAAAATTGAATTGTTGATATCAAGGATTCATATCCTGAAAATGAATAAAAGTTAAAACGGCTTGCCATATTTCCCCGACTCCGAGACACTGCGTAGGATACTGCAGACAGATGCACTGCCTGACTGGTTAAATTTCGTGGGGGTCGCGTGCTGGTGATGGGTGAAACCATTGTGAGGGGGAGGGGATTCTAAATCGGCGATTTCTGTTTGAGAGGAGTTTGGTGCGGGTCTCCTTGGCCTTAACGTGTAGGCTATGAACATAAAATATAGTTAAAAAATATTATCTGATTCATAAATGGGGTGGCAAAAGGGGTGGCAAGACTGTTCCCCAGGGGTGGCAGCTGCCACCCTTTGCCACCCGTAGATCCGCCCCTGGGTTACAGTATAATGTGTAGTGGTTAAAGAGGTCAAAGGCTGGTGATTAAATAAGGCACAAACACTCACCAGATCCAAGTGAACAACACACATGACATGGAAAGCACTGTGACTACACCGTGAGCAAATATTTTTATGAAAAAACTTGTGAGAGAAGAATTTAACTGGATATTTTAGCTTTCAGTGTTATATTTAAAGCCATTTAAAAAGAGTTTCATGTCTTTTCAAAAGGGAAAATATATAGCTTGGTGATTAGGTGAAGTGTGTAATTTCGATGGCACTAGTGGCACAGAATGAAATTTTGAAATGTATATAATAGTTGATGCCGGACCGTAAAGTAAACGCAACAATTTTTACTGTGATAGTGGAAGGTATTGTAACATTGAAGATTTTACAAACAACACTGGACAAAATTATATGATCAATAAGTTATGACTATATACATTGCTTTAACAAAATAAGTTAAGCAATTTTCCGCTTTTTTCTAAGTTAAATAAGATTCAACTCATTTTTTTCAGTCAGTTTAATGTAATTTAATTTGAAATTACATAAACATCCAAATTGATTGTACTTAAAAATTTAAGCCAACTTTTTTTTTGCTGAAAAACCTTTAAAATGTATGTAATTGTTTAAAGGGGTGGTTGATTATGATTTCACTTTTCTAACTTTAGTTAGTGTGAGCATAAACAACATCTGCCAAGTTTCAATGCTCAAAGTTCAAAGCAAAGGAAGATATTTGCTTTTAAAGAAATCTTTTTAATGACTTAAACTGCTGGTAGGAACTACATGAGATTCCTCCCGGGTTAGTGACATCACTAAGCCTAGAATTTACATAAACCCCGCCCCCGGGAACACGCAGTCCATGCCGAGAAGAGTTGTAGTCGAGCACATTTGTGAGTCTGCTCAAGCTGTTGCATCCGTCTTTTCACATGCAATACAATATGTAACTTACAAAAGTTCCCACAAAGAGCGATTTTATAGATTATCATGACAGTATATGCTATTTGAAGATAGTTAACTCCACATCAGCAACATAAATTCATCAACTAACCATTTAGAAACATCCTGTTGCATTCTACATGTTGTCACTTCTTCTTGAGTCTCTCCGTTATTGTCTGACTCCAGTTTAAACATAAAAGGCAGAACAGTTTCTGAAATTTTAGGGCTTGACTGCGTGAGGTAATCGGAGCTGCTAACACACACACACACACACACACACACACACACACACACACACACACACACACACACACACACACACACACACACACACACACACACACACACACAAACACACACACACACACACACACACACACACACACACACACACACACACACACACACACCACACACACACACACACACACACACACACGCTGGTGCAACAGCATTATGAGGACTCTCCATATACGTAATGGTGTTTAAACTGGACAAACTGTATATTCTATCCCCCTACACTGCCCCTATCCCTAAACCTACCCATCACAGGAGACATGCTGCATTTTTACATTTTTAATAAAACATTGTTTTTTATGTTTTTTAAGCTATTTGAATTATGAGGACTTTTGAAATGTCCTCATAAACCACCCATAAGTTGTAATACCAGTGTAATACACATGTCATTATACAAATGTGTGTCCTCATAAATCACATAAACCAACCAACCCACACACACACACACACACACACACACACACACACACACACACACACACACACACACACACACACACACACACACACACACACACACACACACACACACACACACACACACACAGGTGTTGAAGCTCCGCCCTCTGTGCCAGGATCAGCAGCTCATTTGCATTTAAAGGGACACAAAAAGGGACAATTTTAACATGCTGTAAAAACATATCTGTGGCCTGTGGGGTATTTTGAGCTAAAACTTCACATACACACTCTGGGGGCAACTGAGCCTTATTTTACATGTTGTAAAAAGGGGCATTATACCACCCCTTTAAGTACTACATGTGGGAGCAATTTACCTTAATTTTGCTTATTTTTACATAACCTCTTCAAACAGAAGCAAGTCTGCTATTTACATTAAAAGTCTTTATTGGGAACTAAAATTAAAAAAAAAATGGGAATTACAATAAACATGATTTGATCATTTGAAATTACTCAGGCTTTGTTTGCATGTATTTATTTATTTATTTTAATTTAATTTGAGGGACAGAGGATTTTTTTTTTAGTAAGTCACTAATGTTTTACTTTATATTTTATCTTTTGCAGCAGATTTCTTTTGACTTAATGGGCAAAGCACGAAGGCAGAGGATGATCTATGTACTTCGTTACCTGCCAGCATTGGTAATTTTCCATTTGTTTATATATAAATCTATCAAATAAATCTGTAAGTGAAATTGTGACATTTACTTAGAGCTGAATAATCAGGCATAATCAGCATATATTGAGCATGTTTTCACGCACATAGAAACATTTTTGTAATTTTTTTTATCTTGCCTTTTATTTCATATTAACTATCATGTTTTCTCTCTAGGAGTTCTAGATTGTGATGTCCTCAACGCAAAAACCGACAGACTCAAACAATAAGGAACGTGACAGGGCCTGCCTATATATTCTACCACAAATGTCAGTGTGAGGGCAGCAGATTATTTGAAGATTAATCTTTTTTTCAACTCTCACTTTAGAAATGTTCGTTTTCCAAACTCCAATTTGTTAATTCACTTTTGAGTGTTTTTTTTTCTCATTTAATCCTTTGATATGTTCCTGTGCAAGTGGGCTTTTCATGACTAGAAATCTTTTTTAAGATTCTCTTTTCTATTACGTTCATTCAGCCTCGAACTACAGGTTTCTCAGAGCAGGTATATGAAAAGGTAACACCATTTATCAGGTCTGAACTTTTGGTTCCTCAATCACGTTATTTTGAAATCCTTGAAGGAAATTATTTGTGCTTCAGCTCACGCTTGTCTGGCCTATTGTTCACTTTTAGGGATATTTCAACAATTGCGTGTGTTTTTTGATGACCAAACTGGACTTGGACTCTGAGGAAGATCTCAAAGCAAAGATCTCATTTTTAAGCTTTTGGAGAAGTCAAAGCTCACATCAACAGGTCATAATTCATCTCATTCTAAACCTCTTCCTATTGTAATGTGTGGACTTTCTTTATCAGATATTGTCCAGTAAAGTTTTGTCTAGAGCAAAATGACCCTTTCTTTTGTAAAACTGGGCTCTTGCCTTGAGACTGGATGAAACCAGACTTGAAGGTGGATACGTGACTGTGACAGAATGCCACTTGTGACTGTTTGAATTATTTGAATGTCTAATATGACTGGGAAATGGACTTGCTCTGTGTTACAGAGTTATATTTACTCAATATCAAAGACAACTGGTCACAACTGTGGAGTTATAGGAAATGCTGACCAGTTTTCATATTAATTGCATGTCTCTCTTGTGTCTTTAAACATCCGTCCATTTAAATAAGGAAATGTGAAGAGGTTCTAGAGGGAAAAATCGGTCTGTATATGCATGCTGTTATATTCATTTATTTCATTATTTATTACTCTCGTATTTTCTATACTATTATAATGCATGTCAAACATTTGTTCCTTTCAACTTCCCCTATATGTTCTAAAGCTTGAGACTTGTTTATGCTTTTCTCTTCATGTTATATAAGTTCCTTTCTTTCCTTCTGCTTCTTTCTGCTCTGCTTGAGCTTCGCCTTGTTTGTTTGTGCCTTTTAGCTGCTCACTTTCTTATGTAGTTGCTATACATTGCGCATAGGCCTAAAGCAGCGCCGTTTTCCCTGTCTGGTCTCTGCCCACCAACTGACCTATTTCTAAAGCTAAGAAACTGCATTGAAACTGACTTTTTTCTTTATTCACTGCATCTAACAACTTTGGAAATTTGCGTTCTGTAAAATCCAGGAATACTGGTTTATTGATACCTGACAGCTTCCTATGGTGGACAAATTGCTCAAGTAGAGACTACGCGAATCTTCAAAAGAGGGACTCTGATGATGTCAGAGATGATCTCTAATGCGATTGTGTGCCGTCTCTGGGCAACGATTGGCTGCCGGGATCTGAATGACAATATGGACTATTTCAGGCCATAAGCCTCGCTGTGGAATACAATCAACGACTCATATTTTGGATATATGTATATGACCGCAAGCATCTCACGGAAACATCTACATTTTTAAATTCACTTTGACCCTGGATTTATCTGGCAAACTCTTGAACGCTTCTTTTTTCCCAGACATTTTTATTCTGTGTGCTGTCGCTAGTAATGGGGGCTGCTCGGGTGAAGCGGCGCTTCAGTGCAGTTGTGGATACACCTCTGGATGAGGAGGAAGTCATGAGACTGGCGCAAAGTGACGATGTCACTTCCTCCCATTCGGGCGTGCTTCCTTCTCCCAACTGCAATGGCAAAGTGCTCAACCTTCATCACAGCAATGGAGGAAGGAGTGAAGAGAGGGACGAGGAGGATGATGTGGAGGATGATGATGAGATGGAGGAGGAGGGAGGAGGGGGGGAGAGAGGAGGAGGGCGTGGCTTGGCACTCAAGGGGGAGTCTGGGGCAGAAGGGAGGTGGGAGAGGAGCAAGAGAGCATCCTCGCCTTCCCTCTCTCCCTCACCGCCCCGCGATCGCCGCGGCCAGTCCCGCCGGCCCCGGCGGCGCTTTGTAGGCAAGGACGGGCGCTGCAACGTCACCTTCGTCAACATGAGCGAGAGAGGCCAGCGCTACCTCACCGACCTCTTCACCACCTGCGTGGACATCCGCTGGCGCTGGATGCTCGTGGTGTTCACCCTCTCCTTCTTGCTCTCCTGGCTTCTCTTTGGTTTCGCTTTCTGGCTGATCGCCGTCGCTCACGGGGATCTGGCTTCCCTGGCATCATCTTCCTCTTCTCCTTCGTCTGTTTCCTCCTCTTTTGCTCCTCTGCCTGCCGGGGTTTCCGGCCCGGTGCAGACAGTGGCGGAGACAGAGGAACGCTGCTTTCAGCAGGTGAACAGCTTCATGGCGGCGTTCCTCTTCTCTCTAGAGACGCAGACATCTATAGGCTATGGCTTCCGGAGCGTTACCGAGGCCTGCCCCCTGGCGGTGTTTGCTGTCGTGTTGCAGTGCATTGTGGGCTGCATCATCGACGCTTTCATCATCGGGGCGGTAATGGCTAAGATCGCCAAGCCCAAGAAGCGCAATGAGACACTGGTGTTCTCGGATGTGGCTGTGGTGGCCATGAGGGACGGGAAACTCTGCATTATGTGGCGAGTTGGAAACATGCGCAAGAGCCACCTGGTGGAGGCCCATGTACGAGCACAGATACTGAAGGTCAGTAAGACGCTGTGTGTGTGTGTGTGTGTGTGTGTGTGTGTGTGTGTGCGCGCGTCGGCTGAAATGTTTTTTTTTAAATTGTTAACAAATTTCGTAAGAGTGTTAGTAGAGTATTAGAAGACTGACTGCCTAATATCTGACTGCTAACACTTTATTCTGATGGTCCTCCAACAGATATTATACTGACAATAAGTAACTCTAACCCCTTTTCTGCTTACCCCACCTCTAACAGTCTACTAATACTCAACTAATACACTTATGAGAGTTAGTAACCACAATTGTTTGTCCTGTCTATTAATATAAAAAAATAGAATAAATTCACACAGAGTGGCGGGGGCAGAAAGTGGATGCCAGAATAATGCCCATGTTTTTCAACTGGCGTAATTTGGAAGAAAAAACATGTACGTACTGGTCCCTGCGCGGCACTATAAACGGCCATGACTTAAAGGTGAAGTATGTAAGATAAAAATTAAACAGGTCATGACTTATTAAAGGTGGGGTATGTGATTTTGTAAGTGGGGGTACCCACTTACAGCCACTGAGTTAGAAGCACTGAAATGAAAATTAAAAAATTGAATCATCTGTGGAACGGGCAGGACTCGAAATACTCCAGCCAATCATTTTCATGACCGTCTAGAATCATTGGACAGTCAGTGCGTCAATCAAACGGTCGTACCATACCCCCCTCCCCCATGCCCCTCTTCAAATAGGTGGAGTGGGTGGAGTCAGGGAAAGAAGGTAGGACCTTTTGAGTTGTGTATTTTCAAAATCTGCCGGCTGTTTTGCAAATCACATACCCCACCTTTAACATGTCAAAGCAAATGGTGCATTGCATTGCAACGTGCTACAATGAACGCTTCAATACAACATCATTATGCACTCGTTCAGAAAGACAAATGTTCCAGTTTATATAGTTTATTTTGATGTGTCCAGTGTGAACCGCCTAAAATAGTTGTGGTGCATCATGTAAAAAAAAAAAGTGCAGATAAATTGGATGGATTTATTATAAGCGAGATGCTCGCGTTCGCTGTAGACACATGCAAACAAATAATTCATTAGTAATCGGATTGGCGGATCAATCGGACTGAAAAGCCTTCATGTACACATTAATTGATCCAAATGGGCCCGATCCGTATGAAATTTCGATGAAGATTAAAAGGGGTGGTTTATTCCTTTTCTAATCCGATCGAGAGGACATGTAAACACTCGATCGGATTGAAAACCGAAACTGGAAAGGACTGCGCATGTGCAATGACACTCAGAATGAGCTCCTTCATTCCTCCCTTCATACTCTCATTCACAGATGCTTTATTTTGGGCACGGGAAGGGGCGAGTTCACATCACAACGAAATAAAGCCACAACACAACGAAACTTGCACATCAACCCGATTACTTTATTTTTCGTTCATGTAAAAACTAAGTTCGGAACTTCGGATTCATCAATTTATTCCAATTGAAACAAAATGTACACAAATAAACAACATTGATTTATTAAAAAAAAATAGTTTACACAGAAATATTATGCAGCACAACCATTTTCAACATTGATAATGTTTAAGCACCATATCAGCATATTAGAATATTTCACAATATTACCATTTTCTATCATATTTTGACCTAATAAATGTTGAATGTACGTGACAAAAACATTATAAAATCTTACCAACCCCAAACTTTTAAAGGGTAGTGTACATGAGAAAGTAATACCATGCAAAGGTAGAATACATGACGAGATGAAAGAGAGAGCGAATGAAAGAGAAAAAGAACGAGAGAAATTGACATCTGGACAGTTGGTGTGGTTAATGAGGCCTTGTTTTCTTCAACCTCATACCGGAGGTTTTATAAGATTTGTAGAGGAGATTAACTTTACTACAGCAAACCATTGTCTCACTTATCTGCCCTGTGTGAGTGTGTGAGTGTGTGTGTGTGTGTGTGTGTGTGTGTGCGTGCATGTGACTCCATTTAACGGCCGGATTTAATGTATTTGTGTCAGTATGTTTTGTTTTACAGTGAATGAAATCTTGATGTCTTAAGTAGATCGGAATGTGTGTCATTGTGCAGGTGTGTGTATATTATTTCTGCGAGTATGGTGTTTATGTTTGTCTTTTATCGTGTCCATGTCTACATGGATGTTTCAAACAGGTTCTGATGTGTTGAGGTTAGATGGTGAGAAGATGGTGTTTGAACATGAAGATAAGACCCAAAGAAAAAAAACACACTCTAATAGTTCCTATGTTATTGCATAATGAATAAAAATACTGGAATAAAACGACCAGAGTCAATATGCACACACATACAATCATAAAGACATTGTTATTTTTTGTGATTTACAGATATGGAAAAATTGGAATGTAATTACTTCCTGTATCTGCTTAAATAATCTTAAACTGTGTCCTGACCAGATAATATGGGCACAGTTTTTATTAATTTCACTGAAAATATTGTTTGATTGAACACAATTTTGGCTGGTTGATGACCAATATGTGCAGCTGAGTTTTGAACCAATGAGATTTTACCATTGACAGGGCCTCCGTGGGTGACAAAATAGAAACCAAACAACCAACAAAATGTATCACACATTATAACGCTACAATAGATTATAGATTTCCATAAAAGACAGCTTTTATCACTTTTTATAGCTCCGTGCCTGAATATGATGCAATGTTGCTATCAACAAGGCTGTCAACAAGGTGGACGAAATTACTGGTGAAAATGTTTATTTTTTATTTTTTTAATTGTCAACAACAATAATAAAGACGAGACGAAAAAAGACACACCCTAGCGATTATCAAGCCATTTTAGACTAAAATATGAGAAGATAAAAAGGAACACTGCAGAATATTAATGCTTCAATGTTAATGTTGAGGGAAAATGTTGAGTTTATGCAAATGATCCAACCTTCATTTTTTATTATTTTTTTATTATACAGGCTATATATTTTCAAGGGCTCAAATTAGCATATTTTATGTTGATAATCTTGAATATGTCTAACATATGTATAATGTTTCAAATGGTAGAAAGTTTGGTCTGTTACAGTTTGAGACACATTTTTGTCAGCTAAAACATCTTTATTGACAAAAAAAGCCACAGTCAGAATAAAATGGATTACTATTATTAAACATGAAATACCTTAATATTGACTAAATAAACTAAAAATCCTACAGGACATTTCTGTCAAACAATAAAAATACCTAAATATTGACTAATAAACTATAAATTGCCTACAGGACATTTCTGTCAAACAATAAAAATGACTAAAACACCAACCTGTGAAAATGAATATTGCCTTTGACCTTTTCTGCAGCCACGGGTGACCCCTGAGGGTGAGTTCCTGCCATTGGACAATGCAGACCTCAATGTTGGCTTTGACAATGGAACAGATCGCATCTTTTTGGTGTCACCTGTGACCATCGTGCATGAGATTGATGAGGAGAGCCCTTTCTTTGAGATTGACAAACGTACACTAGAGGGGGACAAAGAGCTGGAAGTGGTGGTGATTCTGGAGGGCATGGTGGAGGCCACAGCCATGACAACCCAATGCCGGTCTTCATACCTGACCTCTGAGATCGTCTGGGGTCACCGCTTTGAACCTGTGCTCTTTGAGAGGAAGAACTGCTACCAGGTGAGAGACAGACAGGGAAAAAAGAAATGGAGGGTGGAAAGAGATTGAGTGAAAAATGCAGTGGTTGTAAATGAAGAAGTACCAGATGGGACAGCATTGTATTGACTATCTATCTATCTATCTATCTATCTATCTATCTATCTATCTATCTATCTATCTATCTATCTATCTATCTATCTATAAAAAAGCCTTTATACTTTCATGGCGTAGATTAAAACAAGTGACAAGCCAGAGAGCACTGAAATACTGAAGTTACACCACTTTTTGCATTCCTTGCATTTATAAAAACAATAATCTGTACTGGTTTTTCATTTGAAATGAACATGTAGTTATGTTTTGTACTTGTCATGCGTCCTCCCCACCTCTAGGTGGACTACTCGTACTTCAACAGGACTTATGAGGTCACAGACACGCCAACCTGCAGCGCTAAAGAGTTAGCAGAGAAAAAGTACATCCAGGGCTCCCGTTCCTCCTTTTGTTACGAGAACGAAGTGGCTCTGCAGCTCTCCTCCTCTGCCCATCCCTGTCCTGACCAATTCTCTCCATCCCCCTGTTCTTCCCCCTCTCCCTCGCCTTCTTTCGTTCGGCCCGCACCACCACCTCGACAAGACTCCTGCAGCGAGCACCCACACACACACTGAGCCATGTGGCTGGAATAAAAAGGGCACCGGGGAAAGCAGCGGTCAAAGGAAAAAAAGGAGGTAGAGAAAGAAAGGAAAAGGGTCAGGATGGAGGGAGGAGTTGGAACTGGGGGTAGGGGGGGAGAGAGAGAGAGAACCAGCAAATGGACAAAGGCCTGGAAAGACAGACTTGGACAGGGGACTAAGGCAAAGAGGACCATAAAGGGACAATGTAGGACTGATTAATGACAAAAGGTCATGCTTACGATGGGGTGAGAAAAGACAGAACGCACAAAAGATGGAGAATAGGAAAGGGAAAGGGGCCTCTTACCGCCTGGGAGAAGAGAAACATAGTGAGACAGTGGGGCAAACTCACTAAACGGTTGCGTCAGTGCAGTATTTCAGCTTATAACTCCCCGTAATCCTGTTTAGACTTTTCAAGGCAAAACACTCAGCGGCCATCTTGGAAGCACAGCTGTTTTCAGTCATTCAAACACAACTCCTAGTAGGATACATGAAATCTCAAAAGCAGCTTACCAAATTTTTCAAATCAGCAATAAAATCTGACACTAATGGATGGTAAGCTAAAAATTTTATATTTTTTAGGTTTGTTCAGACAAAAGAGGGCCGCAGGGAGGACGTATTTTTGTAGGCTAACCCGGAAGTTAGCATTTCTCTGGTTCCCTTGACAAAAGCCAATAGGATTTTTCCATTTACTTAATTGCAGAATATAAGCTCTGTGACCAACATAAGTTTATGAGTCTTCCACATTTTGCCTATCATGACAATCTTCACAAATTAACACAACTTTTATGAATTTAAAGCCTAAATACTATTGCCAGAATTAAAAAGCTAAGCGTACGCTATACATGAACGCATGACAGAGCTGGCAACCCAGATGCCGCAACTCTACTGACTTCGTGATTGGTAGATAGGTGGAGGGTGGAGCATCAGACCAAAACACAACATGACAACATCAACATCAGTTGAGGGCTGCAACTTCACTTTTTAAATGCAATATCCCGGATTACTATTGTCAGTGATATAAGTATTTGAAATGAACATGATTTCTTAATGTCTAGTGACATATCAGGGCCATTTTATGATTAATTGAAATACATTTCTTACATACAGCTCCTTTAAGTGCCACCACCATTAAGTTTCCGACCACTCTTTCGATCTTTATTTACAAGATATAAAGTTTGATTTAGAATAGTTTGCACGGGTATACACACACGTTTTCTTGTTCGCTGTAATGACGTTTAGTGTCCCAGACAACCTCTGTAGTCCCATTTAGCCACTAAGTTTTTCAAGACATTCAAGTTTAAAAAAACACAAGTGGGGTATAATGTGTATAAAATGTGAAAATATCTTGAGCTTGTGTTCACCACAGACCTTATTACAGGGATTCAAACATGAACCCATTCAAAAAACCTATTGGCTTCAGGGCAATGAATCCAGAAGTTAAAAAAATTCTAACTTGATAATGTAATTTTAACTTACTCATTACGACACTGCACTCATACGCTGTGTAAAGTACCACGGCATTAACCACTTTATTGCCGTTTCTGTTAGCAGATGCAGTGACGCTGTCAACAAACAGCAAGAGCTTTCATAAAGATCAAGTGAGGACTTTGCAGTTTGGCTTTTTTATTTTTAAAGGGTCATGAACTGGCTTTTTAAATCTTATTATATTGTTGTCTGAGGTAAACTTATGACGTTCGCTTGGTTTTTGCATTCAAAAACATCAAAATGAATAAGTAATAGGCTATTTTCTAACCTAGTTTTGAGCCTAGCTGAAAAACGCTCGGTTTTAATGGGCGTCTCGCACTGAAGACTTGGAAGTAAACGCGAGTGGATAACAGTTTTGCATATTATAATGAGTTTCAACTCACCCGTCGATGCACTTGAGGGAAATTGTTTTGAAAACGTCCAATGTTGTAAAATGGCAACCGGAATGATTCGCCCATACATGTTCGACCCAGAGTCCAGGTGTTGCATAATTCCTGTCAAATCCACAGCACCGTTCTTTACTATTAATCGGTCTGCAAATCCAGTCTTGTTTACAAAACAATCCTCAGTGAAATGAAGCGAACAGACGGACAATGTTTTACCTCATCAGCTGGAGTGGAACGTCATGAAAAATAAAGTTTATCCATGCACTCCTATTGGAATCCAGAGGAAGCTTATGCAGCGACTGTCTTTCCACAACCAGGCACTGCACAATATTTTGTATTGCTCGGTAGCTCGATCTGGTTTGTCATCACGAGGTAGGCCTATGTATTTAGCTATGCGTGTAATGCGCGAATCGGTGGGCGGGGCTAAACCGGCCGTGTTGAAGTAGGCGTTGTTCTTCTTCTGCGGGGGTGGTGTTTTATCCTCTTTGACGTCAGAGTTCCCTAACCTGACTCCGCCAGATGGATTTGCTCCGCATATCCATCTGGAAACCTTCCGTTGAAGTAGTTTTGGTAAGGGGCGAAAATACTGGTTAGCTGATTGGCCTATGTTGGTGATATACGGGCCAAATCAACCAATCAGATCAACGAAGCATATGACGTACTAACAGAGCTACGACGAAAACACAACCACAAGCCAGGCTACTCTTGCTGCTGCAGGTAAAGGCTCGTTAGCTCAGCAAATAAGCAACATGTCGGCAAAGGATATTTGCCGTTTATGTAACTACAATTTACAAATAACTGAAGCCGCCATGTTCTTTAGACTGAACTGTCGCGCTTCTCGTTGCGTCACACCTCAACCCGCCTCAAAGCCAACGCTGATTGGACGTTCGTTTGGTGA
The DNA here is from genome assembly GCA_036326025.1 of Chrosomus eos. Taxonomy (NCBI): domain Eukaryota; kingdom Metazoa; phylum Chordata; class Actinopteri; order Cypriniformes; family Leuciscidae; genus Chrosomus; species Chrosomus eos. Next base: position 25,394,555 of record CM070831.1, read on the forward strand.
ACTGCTCCCAAATTTTCTTTAACGGAAAGTATCCAGACTGATCTGCGAGTGAAACCTTGAAAGCTCGCGAGATCAGGATGGTCTCACGAGGCTAAGAGTTCCCCACTTTGAAAAACGAGTTGTTTGCTGAGCCTGGTGTCAATAAAAGCATTTATTGGACTAACAAGTACATTTTCAGTTCTGAAACTTACAGGATATTCTTATAATATGATGACCTCTCAGATGTCAAAAGCTCAAGGATAATTTGATTTCTCAGTTCATCACCCCTTTAAGACGGACTTGCTTTATTCATTCTTGCACTGTAACAAAATTACATGAATAAGTTATGACAACATATGTTTTTGCATCGCTTTAACTCATCAAAATATGTTTTACTACTTTTTACACTGTAAAAAATATTTTAGCAATTTAGTATTTCAACTTATTTTTAACTAGATTGTCCAGACAACAAGAATTTTAAGTTTTCTTGTCCTCAACTTATCGAAATAAGTTAGTTAAACTAAAAAAAACCCATGCAAAAAGATAACTCAAAATAATGAGTTAACTTTTTTACAGTGTAGTTGACAAGATTCAACTAATTTTTAAGCCATTCAATGTAATTTAAGTGAAATGACTTAGTTGGTGTACTTAAAAATTTAAGGCAGCAGCTTTTTTTGTGAATCCCCTCCAAAAAGTAGGAGTTTTGTAGAGAATGAACTTTTAGGACAGAGTCAGGGAGGAGGAAGCTAAAGTTTGAGTTGTTAAAGTGTGAGTCAGTTCAGGGGAAATGTATTCAGGTCAATCAAATTGAAATGAGGTCAAAGACTTAATGACCGAAAACAGATCGACCTGGGGGTGAAATTAAAGCATGAGGGGGGAATATAGAGGGATTGATAGAGAAGGTCATTTGGACATGAGGAGAGCTGCAACACCAACCCAGTGTGCTGATTGAACCTGGCGATCTTTTGGGACACGAGCTGCAGTGGCTCCAGCAGGACCTATAGAGACACAACAGTGGCCCCAGTGGCTGGATGAGCCATTTCACAATTTAGAAAGGGAAAGAAATACCTATAAACACATATAACCTCTTATGGCAATACCATACACAAACATGATATATTTAATATTTTGTTTAAAATTTTGTTTATAATATCAAAAACAAAAATCAAATAAGTTGTTGCGAGAACTATTGTGTTTTGTATTGAATGTCAGAATGCCCGCTTGAGCCACTGCAAAACGAGAAACTACTGAGAATCTGCAGCATTTTCAAGTTGTTTCTCTTATGTACTGTATTTTTAATTTTCTATTTAAGTTTAAGCACTGTTTTGTATCAGGGTACACGAAGATTATGTGAAGCACTTTCGTAATTTGTAACATACCACATTTGTCACTATTGCACAGACCAAAAATGAATCAGCTAGCTGTATGTATGGAAATGGAGTAACATATTGTATGCAGATTGTATTTATTTTTTTGAAGGGTGTGGCTTGAAAGTATAAGAGAAAATATGTTTGATTGCACAGCATGAGGAAACTCATGGACAGCACATGGATCTATCATCAGCCACTGTTCGAATCGTAGACTTTAATGTTTTGTGTTCCTTTAGTGTTTCATCACTGTTTTAGAAGCGCGTAGTAGAACCTAAATGATTTATTTACACACTGTAGTATTGTTGTCATGACTGAGGCATGTGTTTTTTTCTGTCTTCCATTTATTCTTAAACAACCACACAAGCACTCTGACCTAAAGCATGTTGCCAGACAGGTTTTTTCTTCTTTTTGTAATTAGTTTGCCAGTGGTGTGCCTTTGAAAGTGAGCCTGCTTGTTTTGAGGTTGTTAGGGAGTAATGGAGAACATTAGGATGTATTAATGCTTATGTTAAGTTATAGGCCCAGGTGGAATCTATATTTCCACATATTCTATGCACATTTTTTGGGAGAAAATCTATATTAATTCTATATTTGGATATAGTAACGTGTTAAATGGAGCTGAGACACTTGCCAATTTTTCATCCAAGGATTTTTTTGCGAAAAAAGTATATCATTTTTTTATATAGTTGATGGAAATGCTATTATTGGTAAAAAAAAAAAAAATTGTTAGCAGTGTTGGGGAAAGTAACTTTTTAAAGTATGCATTACAATATTGCGTTTCTCCCCAAAAAGTAACTAATTGCGTTTCACTTTTATGGAAAGTAATGCGTTACATTACTTCTGCGTTACGTTTTCGGCTGGGCAGGTTGCTTGTTTTTTTCTTAACAAAAAACAAACAAAACAAAAGTACAAAATGTAAAGGCATATTACAAAATGTAATAGTCTGAATGAGCATTTCTGTTTTTATTCATGTTGAGGAATGCTGAATCTGTTTTTGTGCAAGTGAGATGAGTAAATGCCTGCCCACATTTACTCTAGAACTACAATAACCGTCATGTTCACACAGCGCGCACAACGCATCAGTTCATTCATGGAGAATAAAAAAAGTAACTTGGGTAAGAAATAAATTATTTTTCAAATAAGCAATGCAAATACTGTAAGTAACAGATATTTTGTTCAAAATTTGAAAGTAATCCATTACTAGTTACTTGAAAAAAAGTAATCTGATTACTTATTTTACGTTACTTGTGTTACCCCCAAGCACTGTTTGTGTCAATTCTTCAAATGTTGTGGAAATAAACATTTGGAAACACTTTGTTGAGAAAAGAGCTTTAACTCTTTAAATAAAACTTTTACATTTTAACTCTCTAAATAAAACCAGGTTTTTTTTGCGAAACGTAAAACTGGAACACACTCAGTTTTAGTTATTCCAGAGTGCAAAGGTTGTTTTAAAAAGCTGGAAACCAGCTAATAACAACAAATTGTGAATGTTGGTACAACATTTGAAAAATGACTGATACTGACCTTTATAACTAAAATTACTGTAGATATTGAATATTGAATGTCTCTTTGCATATGTAACAATAAGCTTTTTTTCTTATGTGAGAATTAGTTTTTTATGCACACCATTTTATTGTTCATTTTGCTAACTTTTTAAAATGCATTTTCACTAAATAACAGCATAATAAGTGGATGAAAACTTGGCTACTGTTATAGCTACATGTATAATCAAATTATGCAAATTATTTATTAAACTAACATGAAAAGGGTGGGAGTTGTGTCAAACTTTGTGAATTATATTCTAATTAAAATCTGTGTATATTTTTTGTTGACTTCTGTGGATGCAGATTCTGTATGAGCTTCTGTCACATAAAGGGATAGTTCACCTAAAAATGACAATTCTGTCATCATTTACTCGCTGTTCCAAATCTCTCTATATTTCTTTCTGCTTTAAAAAGATTTCTTTTTTGTCCATGCTGGAAGTCGTTCGGACCGCATTGACTTTCAAAATATCTTTTTTGTTCCATAAAAGAAAGAAATGTACATAGGTTTTATGGTCTTTTTTGTTTCAAAGAAGTCCCTTACCAAAACTGCATTTAATTGATCAAAACAGATATTGTGAAATAATACTACAATTATTACAATAAATATTTCTTATTGTTACAGTGTCACAGTTGGAAAAAGTCATTCTGCTTAATATTTTTGTGGAAACTGATTCATTTTTTTCAGGATTCTTTGATGAATACTAAGTTCAAAAGAACAGAATTTATTTTGAAATATAAATATTTGTAACACTGTACATGTTTTTACTATTACTTTTGATCAATTTAATGCATATTTGTTGAATAAAAGTACTAATATATTTTCTTTCAAAAAATCATGTGCAATTACACTTAAATATATGATTGCATAGTATCACAGAAAGTTTTTTTAAGCATATTTATGGTTAAATTTAGTCAGACAATTCATATTCATAGAGACAGAAGATAAAATTGTCTCTGTCTCTCCAGTTCTGCGGGTGGTGTAGTTTTATGTGAGGACTGAAATATACACTGGATTGAACGCTAGCTGTTCAGGTATTGCAAGTTAAACTTAGGGATATGTACAGTTGTTAATAGCCTTGGGCTCTGTTTCAATAAACAATTGTTGCTTTAATTGACCCACTTATGCTTATTTGCTATTGTAATTATTTTTCTTGTTCCTGTTTCTCTGTATGTAAGCTTTCCTGTTTATCATTAGTCTTCATGATCACAAAGTTCTATTAATAGGCCTGTGTGTTGTGTGTAACTGAGTGCTTGTCTGGTCACTCCAGTTTAACATCTCTGCCATAACTGGACTATCACTTGCACTTCGACCTCATTGTTTTCTGAATACTTCTACACTGTAAAAAGTGAACAGTTGGATCAACTTAAAAAAATTACTTCAATTGGTAACACCTAAAAAAATTAAGTTTTCTCAACTTAAATTATCACGTTTAACTTAATTTTTTTAGGTGTTACCAATTGAAGTAATTATTTTAAGTTGATCCAACTGTTCACTTTTTACAGTGTACTCTGAAAACCATTAAATATCAGATGCTTTACTCTGTTCAGTATTGCCTGAGTTCACCATGGCATTTTTAATTCATTTTCTAAATGCGGTTTAAGTTATTAAGTCAGTGTTATCATTCACATTACTGAATGTGCTTCATGGACAAGAATAAACAAACATGTTTTCTTGACTTGCCTCTATTTGTATTCCAACATTTCTTTTAATTGCATGCAGGGCTTAAAAAGATAAGAATTTTTATAACATCTGAATTGTAATAATTGTTAAGTAATGACAGTATTACCTATTAAGAACAACATGTTAATTTATATTATTACTATTATTGTCAATAATAATTAGGGCTGGGGAAAAAATAATCATGATTAATCGCATCCAAAATAAAAGTTTTGTTTACATAAAATATGTGTGTAGTGTGTATAATTATTTTGTATATATAAATACACACACATGCATGTATGTATTTAAGAAAAATGTGTTATTAATATAAAAAATGTATATTTATATATAATATAAATGATGTATAAATATATATATACAGTATATACATGCAAATATTTCTTAAATATATACATGCATATGTGTTTTTATATATACAAAATAATTATACACACTACACACACACATTTTATGTAAACAAAACTTTTATTTTGGATGCGATTAATCACGATTATTTTTTCCCAGCCCTAATTATGATGATCATCATCGTCATTATATGCTTTTAACGACGTATTTATCAATTCTAATAAAATATGAATATTCTTATTAATATTATGAATTTTATTATGAGACCTTCTAATTGCCTACATGTAAAAAAATAAAATAAAAATCAATAATATAATAATAATCTGTATGTCAGCTGTAGGCTACAGACGAAATTGGTTTAATTGTGTTTAAATATCATCTCGAATTTTGCTCCGATTTTGACCTAATTGTTAGGCGCGGCCATCCAGACCTCGATCTCCAGATTCCTCGGCATTAATGCGGAATCTGGGGCGCCCAGCTTCAGGGATCATTCCCGCGGCAGACGGTCAGACACACTGCGCTGCTGTCAACAAAGAGCGCGCAAATCTCTACCCCTTCGCGCGACAGTCCTGCAGCGGCACCTGCTGCTCTCGCGCCATTGGCCACCAGCCACGTCAATCAGGACAAGCCTCACCCAATCCTATCGATTCATTGGTTCTCCAGTGCTGTCATTCTTACCATCGCGCGTATGATTGGCTGTCGAGCGAGAATCCGCCAGTACAGAGGCGTGACCGATTTATTCTGTTTAGAAGGCGGGTTTAAAAGGATAGTAAGGGCTTTAATTCGCTTCTATTTTCTGGAGGGCGGGACTACGCGTGTATATCCTAACGCCATTGGTGAATAGTGAGGAAGCGTCGGCGTTTTGGTGAAGTCCTCCGTTTGCCATCACTTCTCTTTACTGTCTATTTTATTCTCAGTGTGAATGAGTTTGCGGCTTCACGCGAGCGCTGTAATGTGAAAAGCCGCATTTGCACTATTAGCCCTCTCACACTGAAAAAGAAAAGCACGAGAGCACGTTTCTTTTCTCTTCACGGCTCTTGCCATATCCCGAGAGTGGATTAACACATTTAAGGTAAGACACGCGTTGTCTTGTATTATGTCCGTATATCTCCTTATTCTGTGCCGTGCGCGTGATCATGTTTCAGTGGGTTATAGGGCCTCGAAATAAAGCCGAAAATGACACCGGAGATCGAGGGACAGTCCCCCCCACCCCACAAGAGTGTGTATAGAAGATCTGGCAAGACCCCGGCATTAAAATGCATTATAGAAAACAGTCACATCGCGGGCACATTAACAGCATTTGCGGTATCAAAACGTATTATGTATATTAAGTGTTTTCTAATAGCACGCTCGTTACGATGCAAGTCAATGTATATATTTAATCATTCAGATACATTAATGTCTCATCTTCATATGCAGAGACAATAATCACCGTTAAAGGGTGTTTCCCTGAGCCATCTTAAGAAAGTATGAACGGTCCATGCCTTTCTGTGCTGCATTAACCCACCAGAGCTGCTCTATTTATTTGTCACATATAGCCTAATAATGCCCGAGGTGTGGTTTCATTTCTTTTTAGGTCTTCTATTATGAGAATAGATTAGCTTCGCAAGACATACGACCCCAGCCCAGCTACCGGCGCGATGTCTCAAAACCTAGGGCACTTACTACCTAGACAGCATTATAAGGCAGCATGATTGAGTCAGACTGGAACGTGCTTATAATACCCCAAAAATGCCGTATCGTAATTATGTCGCGATGAGAACCCGACGTCACTAGCGGTATCGTAATGTGCTTTTTTTTTGCCGCGTCAGATGCTGAGAATCCGTCATGGAGAACCAGGCACACACACATGATCATGTTGATCCCTTTTGTTTAGTCTCATCTCATCTGATCGTGTATATTATTATCTAACTAGTCAGAAATGAAAGATCAGCATTAAACTACCCTAATTACTTTGTGTATTAGAGAGAGAGAGAGAGAGAGGACAGTCATGCATCTGTCACAGCCAAATTTATATATGAACTGCAGTCAACAGTCACAGCTCTGAAATTCATACTGACTTCATTTATTGTCTGTACAATGGAGTAGTCTTTATTTTATTTATTAATTTTAAACGAGTTTTTCCTTATATTGCAATTATTTTTATTGATATTACTGTCACCTTGTCTTATTTTTGTAATGTTTGCAATATTTCACGTAAAATACTTTTAAAAGAGAAAAGTAAGAGCGGATGAGAATGAGACATACAGAATGAAAGAGATACACCCTCATTCCTGTCATATTTGTCATGCACAAGCTCACACACTAGGACAGGTTCACCTCTTGTGAGACTGATAAGACATGATCTCATAGTCACTGTGAGAGGGATGGTGTTGATGGATAAGGTGTGTGTAACCCTGGTCCCTTGACTTTCCAGTGTAATGAACACACACTCACATCATGCTTGAACCGATTGAAAAATCCATTAATCTGACTATCGACCCTTGATCTGAATATTGAGAGGCATGTGTTGGTCTTACACATTATGCAGTGTGATCGTTTGGAAATATCGTTAAAGTGCAACTGTCATGTGACAGATGCTGCCAATGCTAACACACTTCAAGGAAAACACACCCAAGTGATTGACATGCGTAGACGAAACCAACCAGCATTACGATCATTCTGTGTTCTGTGGAAAAAAACTCTGAAGCCCTCTGGGGAATTTTGAGGACTGGGATTAAGAGCAGATGACTAAAAACAATAGTTTGGCTAGTTCATACACATTCCCTATGTGTTGCACAACTTCAGTCAGAAAACTTGGATGACTTTAATGGTTTAACAAGTTTCGTAATGAAAAGTCTTGAAACTCAGAAGGGTGAGGCCATGCGTCTGGTCAAGCAGGACCTGTATTGCCCACAGGCGCACAGCCTTCTTCAGTGCTAGGATCAGAACAAAGTGCTCTAATTGATTTCAATATGGATCTATACTGTGTATAACAATGCTCTTTTAATCAGCGAACCTGTTTATCAGAATGAGGATTTATTTTTTCACCCAAAAGTAAAAACTCATTTACTCGTTCTCATATTGTTCCAAACCTGACCAATTTACTAGACATGTATGCATATTTTAATGCATATCTGTTTCAATTCTGCCATATTATAAAATAGGCTGAAGTGCACACACGTACAGTGTATTACATTATGATTACTTTGAGTACTTTATTGAGTCAATTAATATTGCCTCATTGTTATTATTTATGTAGTTTAAGTCATTTTAAAGGCTATTGGGTAACACTTTATTACTTGTTGTAGTAATTACATCAAATGAAACATGGTTACACTTTATTTTAAAGTGTCCTTGTTACAGTGTAATTTTACATTTCAGTACTGAGTAATAATATAATTAACTACATAGCCTATACTTGTGTTAGGAATAGGGGTTGGTTTGGTTTAGGGTTAATTGTATGTAATTATGCATAATTAACTGTTATTACCACAGTATTATGTAACAAAGACTGTAAACTAAAGTGTCAACAGAAATATTAACCATAAACCAAACTAGAATCTTAAATTGATATTACACTAAGTGTATAATTACACCTAACAATAAAGTGTAACTGTATATTGTTCAATGGGTCTATTTTTATTAGGCTACTTACAACAAAAAAGATCTGATTGCTTGATTAATCATCAAAATAATCTACTGAATAGTTATTACCAAAATAATTGAGAGTGACTGACAGCCCTACACACCATTAGCAAATATAAATGACATTTGAGAGCTATTTATTTTGGTCTGTTTCTTACACAAAAGTATCATATGGATTACGATTGTAATATAGTGCACAAATAGACCACTTTAATAGGGATTTTTTTTGTATTTTTTGTATAAAATGTCATGCAGGTTTGAAACATGACGTTGAATAAATGGATGAACTATATCTTTAAGCTGGGCAGGTTTAGTGTTCATCTAGCTTTAAGATGTAGCCCCCCACTATAATGCAATGAAGTAGTCAGGCTCATTTTGTTATGTGGATAGCAGGAAGGATGAACCCAATTGCAGACAGTAGCAGTGACAACGTTTATTAGTGCACAAAAACAGGGAAAACAAAACCCACGATGGGGTAAAACACGACAGGGTAGAACACACCAGACTAAGACTATAAACTAAGACAGGAACAAAACAAAGACAGGAACAGACTTCTCCAATGACAGACTTCTCAGCGAATAACTCACAGTAAGGATCACACAACGTATCACAATGAATCGCACAGGACAGAAAATACACAGGGGTTAAATAGGAAACACTAATGACGAGGACAGGTGAAACTGACTAGACAATAATCACAAGACGAGGATAACAAGGGGGCGGGGTTAAGAGACGAGACAACACAAGCACATGGCCAAACAATCGGCCATGCGCTTGTACACAAAACATGGATCTGCCATGATCCTGCCACAAGACAAAAGAAACCAAGGACATGATGGCAGAATCATGACAGAACCCCCACCTTAAGGAGCGGCTTCCAGACGCTCCTCAAGGGGACATCAAACACGGGACAAGACAGACTGAGACATCGACAGAAACCAACAAAACATGACAAATAACAGTAACGGCAAACACGAAAACACAACAACAGGGTTAGGATGCAACAATAAAAATAACAAACAAGGAAGAGGTGGCGGAGGAAACACAGAGTTCATGGGGGTGGTCCAGGGTGGATGGGTGTGCTGGGGGTCCCTGGTCGACGGGACGAGGGCTTCGGACAAGGATTCTGGGCAGGTTTAGATGGAGACACACGAGGAGAGGTCTTGGGGGAAACAGTCCGGGGCTCAATGGTGACAGGGGAAACAGTCCGGGGACAAGTGGAGACAGGGGCGAACGAAGATACAGTCCGGGGACTCGTGGAGACAGGGACAAAGGGTGAAACAGTTCGGGGACTAGTGGAGACGGGGGAGACCGGGAAAACAGATGGGGATGCTGCATCAGAGGAAGCAGCAACAGGCACAGACATTGAGGACACAGAGGACGAGGAAACAGGACTACTGACGGGGGACATGACTGGTGACAGGACAGGACTGGGTGTGGCGCTCACGGCGACAGGCGCGGGTGCAGCGCTCTCGGCGGAAGGCGCGGGTGCAGCGCTCTCGGCGGCAGGCGCGGGTGCAGCGCTCTCGGCGGCAGGCGCGGGTGCAGCGCTCTCGGCGGCAGGCGCGGGTGCAGCGCTCTCGGCGGCAGGCGCGGGTGCAGCGCTCTCGGCGGCAGGCGCGGGTGCAGCGCTCTCGGCGACCGCGCTGACTGCAGCGGGCTCGGCGACTGCAGCGGGCGCAGCGGGCTCTGTGACTGCAGCCCTCCTCCTCCTCTTTCTCCTTGGCCGCGGGGCAGAGGCCATGGCCAGAGCTGTGGCTGGTTGGGGAAGCACAGCAGGAACCGTGACTGGCGGTGGAAGGACGGACTCAGGCTGCGCTGACTCTGGTGAGGATGATTCCGACGGAGACTCCCACGAGGTCCGTCTTCCTCGTTTCCCACGAAGACCAGCAGGTGTGGAAGACGCCTCAGGAGTCGAGACGAGGTGAGCTTGGTTGTCCTGCGTAACCCCTGCTAATACGCGACCCTCCGGGATTATTGGTAGGCAGGCAGCAGGTGAAGACCACGAGGACGCCGTCTCTGACTCCTCCCGGGAGAAACGATCAAAAAGCCGAGCGTAGTTCGACAGGATCCACTCACCCTCTGGTGAGTACGGAAGGTTGACGCTGCTTCTATTGAGGGGAGTTGATAACCAACACTGATCAGAGGGGTCCGGGGATCGCTTGACAGGAAAGCACATCCTGTCTGCTGGGTTCAGTTTTCGGCGATTCATTCTGTTATGTGGATAGCAGGAAGGATGAACCCAATGGCAGACAGTAGCAGTGACAACGTTTATTAGTGCACAAAAACAGGGAAAACAAAACCCACGATGGGGTAAAACACGACAGGGTAGAACACACCAGACTAAGACTATAAACTAAGACAGGAACAAAACAAAGACAGGAACAGACTTCTCCAATGACAGACTTCTCAGCGAATAACTCACAGTAAGGATCACACAACGTATCACAATGAATCGCACAGGACAGAAAATACACAGGGGTTAAATAGGAAACACTAATGACGAGGACAGGTGAAACTGACTAGACAATAATCACAAGACGAGGATAACAAGGGGGCGGGGTTAAGAGACGAGACAACACAAGCACATGGCCAAACAATCGGCCATGCGCTTGTACACAAAACATGGATCTGCCATGATCCTGCCACAAGACAAAAGAAACCAAGGACATGATGGCAGAATCATGACACATTTGGCAGTAACTTAAGTATGTATCATGGATTGGAAAATACTGTACGGCCTGAATGGCCTGTTTTTCTCTGGACGTTTATATGTAGACCTCCTTTCCACTCTTTGCTTTCTGGCCTGGCTGTCACTTCACCGATCCATCAAACTCAGAACATGCACATTGTCCCCCTATCCACCTCACACACACACACACACACACACACACGCACACACACACACAAAGAGGAACACCTCTGCTTCAAACGCACAGCTAGGAAGACAAAATACTTTCTCCTATCCCAGTTTAACATGCAAAGATAATTGTAAGTAAGCAATTCATAGGTTGATATGATTTCCCTCACATAAGTCTAAACACTGTGGTGGTATGAAAACACTGCTCTGCTTTAAGCGATTTCTGAGAAACTTTGTTGAACACTGTTGATATTTGAAATCAACCCAAACAAACACAACCCTCCCTTCATTGCTCCGCCTCCAAAATGCATGGAACACGCAATGCAAGAGTAGGTGTCTCTTCATCATAGCTAAAGCGAAGCAAAATTAAGCAAAATAAAGATGACTAACGAACGACAAGGAAGAACAAAATATTAAAAAACAATACATGAGTATATACAAGCAAGAGTTGTTTGTTAGTCACCAGCAGCTCCAGATAAACGGTGACACTCAAAACTGTCTTGGCTCTGTGAAACATTGCAAAACCAATGTTACTCGCATATTGAGCAGAAGCAACGCGACCTCTGCATCAGTTTTTAGATCTTCCCACTCTGGTCTCGGCTCTGGAAAGCTTTTCTAATATTAACGCGGGTCCTAAAGCTCTTGCCTGATCATAGCCCTTGTTTTTCCTGTGATATTCCTCAGACATTTTCTCTTTTGCAATGTCTCTCAGCCATCTCTCTTTCTACAGTCTCCCTCTCACTCACTTACTCTCTCTCCTCCCCCATCATGATTAGACACGCCCCCTTACTGCTGATTGGCTACAAGTGTGTTGCGCTCGACCGATCCACTTTCAACAGCGTTTCTCAGAAATGGCCAACACGATCTCACGGCAATTCGTATGAATTTCACGAGGTGGCTAATTCGTAACAATTCATACGACCTCATAAGATTTATGCTAAATCGTACATATTTTACGAGTTGCCCAATTCGTATGAATTCGTACAAATGACCTACCCCTGACCCCGCCCCTAAACCTACCCATCACGTGGGTTTAGACAAATGGTACAAATTCGTACGAGTGAGGTCGTACGAATTCTTACAAATTAGCCACCTTTTAATCACTCGTACAAAATCGTACGAATTGGTCGTGAAATAGCACACTGCATGCCAAAGAGTCAAGGTTTAGCTGGTTGGTTTATGATTCTGTATGTTGTAAGATGTTGCAACTAGACTATTTGGCTGCAAAGTAAGATTTAAAAAAGGAAAGAAATTAGTCATAATGAAAGGGAATTGTCATCGTCCTTTCTTCCCTATGGTGAACGTATGAGTGAGTGAAATGGCTAATGAGAAACAATGTTGATCTTTTGAACTTTCTATTAATCAAAGAATATTGAAAAAGAATGTAATACGGTTTCCACAAAAATATTGATTAAGCAGCAAAACTTTTTAAGGTTTTTAACCTAACAATAAAACATTTTCTTGATCATCAAATCAGCATATTATGATGATTTTTAAGGATCATGTGCCTGAAGACTGGAGTAATGATGCAAAAATTTAAAATATTACATTTTTTGTTATTTTAAATTGTAATGATAATTTCACAATATTACTGTTTCTTACTGTATCACTTACTGTACTCAAACAGGTCTTGGGTCACACGTTATGGTTACATGTGGTTCAGCTCTGCAAGGACGATCAGCTGTAGCACTGCTTAGGTGTCTTTCATTACGGACACTCTAGTTTATTTCTCTGGCCACATTTGAAGTCCTCATGCCTCCTGCAGCAGGACTATGGCATGTTCATGCAGGTGACCAGGAACCCTGGGCGTCAGTAGAAAGGTCTCTTTATTGAAACTGTGACGTTAATTGTAAAGGACAGTTCCACAGGTGCACGTGCAATAATTGTTTATGGTTCATGGGACAAGCATCAAACATATTGTTTAAACCCTTTTCAGTAAAGATCTGTTATGCTTGAATTTTACAAAATTATCGTTAAAATACTGTATCCCGAAAAACAGACATTTTGTTCGTTCATGTTTATTATAGTTGACAATTCTTTGGTGGAGCTGTGGTGCAGAAATGCAGTAACAACATCAAAAATACACATACATATGCATACACTTACAGTACATATGTGTATTTTTGCAGTACATGTGGTTGTATATTTTCTTAATCATATTTGCACTGGCTATGCATAGTCACACACACATGTTCTCATCTGCATACTGTTGCTGAAGCTCTTGATCAGGGTGTCCTTCAGTATAACTGCAGTATTAAATGTCACAATACTGTAATCATCTCCATATTTCTCTCTCAACACTAATTGTCTGTTGGTTTGTCTCCACTCGTCCCTCTCTGTTGCCCTATCCTGTGATTGATGGACTGGCTGATTGCCTCAGTGGCATCATAATGATGATGGTTATAATTCGGTTAAGGGTAATGATCGGTCTCTGCTGTGTTTCCTCCATGAAGAGTTACAACTCTCTCTTTGTTTCTCCCACACAGTGCTACAACCATGTCCAGGCCAGCGGGGGGCAGTGTTAATGATGTCACCCGCTTCCTGTCCACGGGGGCGGGGCCTGGGTCACCAACCGCGAAGTTCTCCGCCTCCAGCCAAGCTGATTGGGCGGCTAAGAGACTCGTATGGGTGCCTTCAGAGAAACATGGGTTTGAGGTAAGGCTCATACAAAGAGTTTTGGTCAACTAATATAATTTTTTTTTGATAGCCTGTGCTGATATTTTAGATGGTATTGTGGCCGATGTAAAGTTGATATATATATATATATATTAATCTATTTAATTTAAATATAGTAAATAATTACACGCTGCTACAAAATGTATATTTATTTGACAATACGAAAACGAAATTGGATTTTTTTGTTGAAATTTACCCAATATGGAAAAACATTTTTAAATAATTTTAACTGGGTGAAAATCAGTTAATGCAAATTTTACATACATAGTGAATATGACAATAAGTTATAAATAATAATAAATTAAAGAAAGATTTTCAATAATGTACCGGTATATGGTATACAAAAAAGTTATAGTTTTTGCCTTTCGATTAGGCCTACTAATACTAGAAAGGCAAACGCTAACCTTTTTTCAAATACTGTTTAATTTCTTTAACATTTCAGATCTAATAAATTATTAGAGATAATTGTCTTACAAAGACAGTAAACTCAGCACTGTCAAAATAAAAGTCCCAGTGCTGTCAATATACAAGTCCCGCTTTTGACACTTACTGGCCAAACAGAAAAAATGCAACGGTTTATTGGTCCAAAATTAAAAACAGTGATCACACAGAACGTGTTTTTCCATTTCACTGCACTACTTTTCCATTGTTTTTCTATTTAATCACATGCTAGATGGACGTCTATAACCCACATGTCAAATATTACACAGCATTTCAAAAATGTGAATCTCAAGTTAACTCTTTCCCTGCCAGCATTTTTAAAAAAAAGTTGCCAGCCAATGCCAGCATTTGGATCATTTTCACAAAATATTTTATTCTAGCTTCATTCATTCCTTTTCATCAAAACTTGAATGTGGGTAAGTTTCATAAAAAAAGCAACATTCTGAACAAAATGACTTTTTTGTCAATGACTACGTCCTGATCGTTTTCATAACGATGATCAAAACATAGACTAGGTTGCGTCCTTCAACTATGGGGTTAGAATTGTTGCATTATTCAAAATAAATAGATTGAGATTCACAATTAAATGTATATAGTTACACGAAAATGTATAAAATTCACAAATAAATAAAATGAGATTTGCATATAAAAACTATTTACAAATGTGTTTTATGTCACAAACACGCGAATCGCTTCCTGCGCATTTGTACGTCCCCGCATCATTTATGGAATTTGAAACACTTCTAGCGTCAAGACGTGCAAAAATAAATGGACTCCACCAACCGTCTACTTAAGCCAATCAGATAACAGCCATTTGAGCTGACCAATCATAGCATGCTCTCGCTCCAACCAATCAGGATTTGCTTTACAATCAGTCTAGCCCTGAATTAACTTTGCTCATTCATCTGCATTGGCTCAAATAAGAAGCATAAGGCCTAGGAAATGGTACAGTAAAATATGTTTAAATTTTAGATTTCGTTAGACCATTAGACTGTGTATCAAGCCAAGCCACAGTATTAGGTTTTATAAATGTGACGTTTTACATTTCTGTAATGGGAACAACACGTTCTGGAAACATCATGCTATTCAAGATAGAACAAGCATCAATAAATGGCTGACTAATGAATAACTAGATTCAACCGTGTGATAGACATGTGAGTTTGTGTAATAGGTATAATTAGGTGTAAGAACCGCCAATAGCGTTTCCCAGTTCTTCAGTCAAGCAGTTTTAATGACGGATATGAGCAGCTCTGTGTATTACGCTCTATAGATCATTATAAATAGTATTTTAAACATTAAATAATGTGTTACAATTCCATTTGTTTGTAGAGAAGATATAAGTGGGTTCTTTTTAAACATTTGACAGGTTGTTGCATGATATTGATCATTTTGATCATGGATTTAAAAGCGAAATGCTCAGAAGCGATGTGCATATTTATTTATCAGTTAAAACAGTTAAAATCACTCGCAAAACCCCAACTACACGCTGCGGTGATCTGAGGCTGTTCTTTTCAATACAGTGACAACATACAAGTGGTCCATATGGCTCAAGCTATATTCGTAAAGCATATGATTGATTTCTGTGTGAAACAAACCCAAATTTATGTTGTTATTGACTAAAAAATCTACCCCTCCACTGTAGCTTTCAAATATCATTCCCACTTATGGATATACAAGCTTGCCACTTTGTGTCTCTTGTGAAAATAGAAGTAGTTTTAATATTCCCTAAAATTCTAAGGTAAATAATTAGGATTTAAAACATATCAGGTAACTAAATGATCACAAAATGAGCCAGAGTATTTAGCTGGTTACCCAAGGTTCTTGAAGAGCTGTTGTATTACAAGCCATGACAGGAGGCTCTAATCCGCTGCTTAACTTTTGACCTTGTTTATGTTGGTCTCCTTCTAGTTAAAGTTTCAGATCTAAAAAGCTACTTTATAAAGTCCTATGCAGCCCACCTACCAAACACATTGCTTTAGTGCTTTGATATGACACTCTATAAATAGCTCAATACACTTGTTGAACCAGGGGTTGCTCAATGCTAACGTCACCGCAATGCAAAAGGAGGCCTCGTCATGAAGTGTCCCATGTTGAGAATGCGACTGACTGCCAGAGAGAACAGAGAGGGAGATCTCAGCACTTCCTGTTGGAGGTCATGAAGGCGGCACACTATACTCTCACTCTCTATGTCTCTCAGTATATCTATTTCTGTTTCTGGACCCCTGACACACTCCCCCTCAGACTGTCTGTCTCCATCAAACATGAATGTATTCTCTGTTTCCAACAAAGTGAGTATGCTTGTGTGAGAGACTCAGTGGTCTGTAGGAGAATATTAAGTATCATTATCAATCTCTGGAACAGATAGACTGTGTGTGTTTATCTCACAATGTTGTTTGAATAAACCCACTAAAGTCCCACTGTGCTTTGGTAACATTTCTGGTAGGGTGCATCTTAAAAAGACCTCCTGAGGCTTGGGCCCGTTATTGCTGCCTGCAGCTATATTTTTACATTATTGCTTTACATTAATGTGCATAATTGTCATGAAAACAGTGTCACAATTATTTTGGAGTAACATTTTAGTAACATAATATCTGAGCTAACATTGGAAATTTGACTTTACAGTGATTATGACAGTGATTATGACATTGGCTGCAAATGTGGAGTTGGTAGCGCATGTTCAATGAAAGACATTTTACATGGAGCGCAATCATTTAATCTCTCATCATGCTTTCTTTTTCTGCCTGTGTTTCCTTTGGTCAGTCTGCAAGTGTGCGCGAGGAGCGAGGCGACGAGGTGGAGGTGGAGCTTACTGAAACTGGGAAGAAAATGACGCTTTCGAGGGAGGAGCTGCAGCGGATGAACCCTCCCCGATTCAGTAAAGTCGAAGATATGGCAGATCTCACATGCCTCAATGAGGCCTCTGTCTTACACAATCTACGAGAGAGATACTATTCAGGACTCATATATGTGAGTGTTTCCCTTTAGCCAGAGTTGTTTCCCACATGTTTTTAGCGATCATTCAGTCCTCCTGACACATGCCCACGACTGTGCCCTGCCATCACATGAGTGTGTGGGTTTTCTCTGAGTAAGTGAGAAGGATAGTGTTACACACACAGATATACACGCGTGTGTTTGTTCATCAAAGGCTCACGGTTTGAATTTCTGCTCAGGTTTCATGTAGAACGCAGCCAAGAAAGTACAAACACACATGAACAGAGACACTTATACAAAACAAGATCAAGGAGTATGTATATATAAGGAGTATCACTTTTACTAACATAAAAGTTAGTAAATACTTTGTGTGTGTGTTTGTGTTGTGTGTATATATACAAACACACACACATATACATAAACTTTTATGTTAGATGCGATTAATTTGACAACAAAATGTAATTATATATGAATATTTGGTAGAATTTTTTCACTTTAACGTCAACCAAAATTTTGACTAAAATAAATGCAGAGTAAAATTCACTCAAATTAATATGGTACATTTATTATTATTTTTATATTTTTATTAATATTATATATAAAGTAACATAACACAGAAAACAAAACGGAATATACAGTTTTCCACCAAAATAAAAGTTCTGTGGTTTAACGTTTGAAAAGGAGAAATTTAAGACACAAATATTAGTATTAGTTATACTAATTTAATAATTAGTTGTAAAATTGAGTTATTTATTTTATAGTGAAATAGTCTAGAAATATATATATATATTAGGGCTGGGAAAAAATTAATCGTGATTAATCGCATCCAAAATAAAAGTTTTGTTTACATAAAATATGTGTGTGTAGTGTGTATAATTATTTTGTATATATAAATACACATATATGCATGTGTATATTTAAGAAATATTTGCATGTATATACTGTATATATATTTATACATCATTTATATTATATATAAATATACATATTTTTTTATATTAATAACACATTTTTCTTAAATATATACATGCATGTGTGTGTATTTATATATACAAAATTATATATATATATAATATATATATATATATATATATATATATATATATATATATATATATATATATATATTTATAATAGTAATGTCACATTGATTTATAATCACAGAAGATTTGCCCAAATTGTGCAGCCCTACAAACAAGCACAGAAAACCTAGAGCTCTTTTCGATGCACTAATCTTGCAACTTTGGAAAATCCAGGGATTAGTTCTTCCTTAAAATTGCTTATTGTGCTTGGTTTTACAATGTTTCAAAATGTACTTTGAGCACATAAAAGCCTGAGCACTCTGAGTTGAGGAGCTTCTGATTGTAAGTGGCTGCTAGTTTTGTGTGCAGTATCCATCAGGCAGTCAGTGAAGAGAATGTGGGCGGTCTGAGGTTGTTCAGTCTGTGCCAAAAATAGTTTCTACATGCAAAATCATTATTTCTAACTGTCTTAATTATTGTGTTTGTGTGCCACAGACATACTCCGGCCTGTTTTGTGTGGCTATCAACCCCTATAAGAACCTGCCCATCTATACCGAATCCATCATAGAGATGTATCGTGGGAAGAAACGGCATGAGATGCCTCCACATATCTACGCCATATCGGAGGCGGCCTACAGGAGCATGCTGCAAGGTACCATGGCAACCAACTATCCTGCAGTAGCCTTGCTTCAGTTTATGTGAATTTATTCATACACCTCTGCATCAAAATATTTAGAACGAAGAAAACCAGTTTCATGTTGCTACATGAAGTTTCAGATCTTTCACACACTTAGTAACAGTGTGAATCCCCAGGCATGACTGAGACACTGAGATTTGGCATTTTCACCCTGGATCCTGCTCTTCAGGGTGTGTCTGTGGTTTATAAACTGGCTCAACTGGTGGGTGTGCGTGTGTTTTCTGGGAAAAGGAGCCATGCCGATTATGTCACAGGTCTTTCCTCAGTCTGTTACAACAGCGATAAATGACACAATTGAAGAATCAGAATTGAGTATTTCAGTGAAACGTGTAAAAATATAAAGTGAATGGTGCACGGTTCTGCAGTAAGCAAAGGACTGCCAGGGCCAGGTAAACATAAAACAGGCGATGAATCCACTTTAAACGCCACAACTACCGAAACCACGTGTCTACACCAGACGCGAGCGGTGCGACACGACTAAAGCAAATAGAACCCATTATAATCAGTGACGCTGTCTACACTGGATCCGGCGCGAGACTACACATTTCAACAGTAAACTGATGCCCCATTCTATTCTATTTCTAGAAACAAAAACAACAGAAGCCTATTGTCATGATCGCAGTGAATAAGGTCCACAGAAAAAGTTCAGATGAAGATGAATTGAAAAATAAACAGTTTAAAGGGTACCTATTATGGCATTTAAAATGTTCCTAATGTTGTTCTGGGAGTCCCCAACAACAGTTTTACAAGCATGCAATGACAAAAAACACTTTTGTTGTCTTATAATATGCATTTATTTTTTACCTGATTTGCTCAGCGATTCCCTAATGATTCGTCTGACGACTCATTTTTTAAACCCCTCCTTTACGTGACGCTAATCTGCTGTGATTGGTCAGACGACCCAGTCAGTTATTTTTCGCGTTAACCCAATATTGATAAAGCACTGCAGTATTACAACTCCAATAACAACGACAAACATTTTACATATTTGAAAAAAAAAAAAAATGACATTGGAGACCTAAGCTGCTCTGAGCGTAACTGACAGACACCACACACAACACACACACACACACACACAACACACACACACACAACACACACAACTTATTGAGCATGCTACAAAACCCATAAAAGCAACATTACAGGTTGTGATTCGGAGGAGGAAGCTGATCCAAATAAACTTGGTACTGACCGTTCCTTCAGTATCAGCCGACTCACGAATCCACACTTGAAAACGTTTATGTTTGTAAAGGAATCGTCATTAAAATGACGCGAACACAGCACAAGGTTCGGCTATAGTTGTGTGGTATAGTTGTAAATATAAACTTCTAGCCACTGATTCTTCACATGCTCGTCCCTGGGCAGTGAAAAAAAGTTTGCTTTTGATTCGCACTTCAGAACAGCGTCTCGTCGACATGATGTTTTCACTGGTGTCTGGCGCGCGCAATGAGTGGGCGTGTCTTATTCAAATAACTTGTCAAGTTGACGTCAACTAGACAGAGAAAAAGCATCGTTCATCTATCGATTCATATCTGCGACTCAGAGTCGACTATTACTTTTGAGAGACAATAACTTTGTAAACGGTGAACTTTCTTATTAAAAACTTTGCAGGATGTTTTCGTTCACTTAGATCTATGTTACACACTACATGAAAGGTAATTTTTAAAATTCCATAATAGGTACCCTTTAAACAAACTCCACAGGAGTAATCCACAGGTAACAACAGCATGTGATACACAAAGAATAACCGACAATCAAGGCAGAGAAACGAGGAACTTAAAATACCTAACGAACTAAAGTATAGTGTGATGACTAATCAGACTAATCAGATGAATTGCCATAGTAACTAATGATGACGGGAAACATGAACAAAGACAACAGGAAATAATGAGAAGCAAACTAAAAGTCCATGATAATGAAACTAAATGAGCAAATGACTGAATATCTCTGACACCTATATTTTATATATTTGTTTAATGGCATCATTATGAAAGAAGGCCAGTAACACCGATACAAATACTGCTACTCTGATTTTTTTTTTTTTTTTTTTTTTAGCCATTAATTATAGGCATTCAGCATTACAGTATAATTGAAAGCTATCAATTTGAACATTTATTAGGCTTTAAAAAATGTAACAACTTTTAATTTAAGTAAACTTTAAAAAATCATTACATAAACCCATTGCAATGAATGTCACATTTATCTGTGTGCTTCAATATATCAGGACTCAATTTTTATCTATTGGCCCAGTCAGACCAGTTCAAATTTTTACTTGCCCTGTAGAATATAAGCTAAATTGAATAAAGTTTATCAACTCTTCACAGTCATTCTCTGCATAAATTATAAATAAAATATAAATTTAAATTCCTTATTAAAGTTTTAAAAAGTTATTATCTTATTTAAGTATAATTTTCTTCATGTTTTTTTTCTTTTTGATTGTCCTTTTTTTGATTTTGATTGACTTTCTGTGTGTGTGTGCGTGCGTGTGTGTGTGTCACAGACAGGAGATTTACAGACTCACACCAGTACTGCACTGCATTCTCTTTTGTGTCGTATCTTGCTTAGATGGTTTAAAAACAGTGGGATCTTATAATGTAACGCTAGCCAAAGGATGAGGAAATAAATTAGGTTTTCTTTTCTTTTCTTTTCTTAATTATTTTAGTTTTAATACAATACAACTGTGTTGTATTGCCACTGTCAAATGTAAAATCCGGGTCCTGGATCAAAACTGGTTCAGATCCACCTATCTAGATGCTCTCAATATTGATATAATTTTATAATTGTGTCATTTAGAGTTAATTTCAGTGTCTTTGGGTGTCACCCCCTACTTTTAAGTCATAATAATTAAATTATTATTTCTCTAAGCATTTTTATTACATAAGTTTTCTCTTAAATACCAAATGTTTAATTTTCAGAAATTTGACACAATTTAAATTAATTTTTAAATCAAGAGCAATTACTGTAAATGTTCATTGGTCATTCTAATGTCCCTATCCATGTGTTTTGTTTTTTCTCCTACAGACAGAGAAGATCAGGCCATTCTGTGCACGTGAGTTTCCACTGCATATTTCAGTTTGACTACATATATGTGGAATTACAGCTGAAAGATTAGAAAAATCAGTGAACATTTAATTGAGCATTTAATATGCAGAAGTTAAGATGGTTTGCAGCATGAGGAGTGATGTAAGACTGAGCTGCAGATATTTGACTTGAATGTCTAAGTAGGCACAACAGAAGCCTAAAGGGCACAAAAAGACCAGAACAGATCTTACTCTGTTTAGTCCCTAAGGCCTGTTATAACATAACATGTTTTTCTACAGATCCGTACTTTCTTACCATTTACTGGCACGTGTTTCTAATTTTGTTCCAAATTTGTTGCCGGCTAAGTCATTTAAGTCGTCTGCCAGTATTTGTTTGAATAACTCTGAAAATAGTCTGCCCCTATTTTACAGAAGAAGTGGTTTATTTGTTCTGTTTATGTATGTGTGTGTGTTCAGTGGGGAATCTGGTGCAGGAAAGACGGAGAACACAAAAAAAGTGATTCAGTATTTGGCACATGTGGCGTCCTCACACAAGTCTGGCACTCTGGGACGACCCAAAGACATCTCCCTACAGGTGAGGACGGGGGACTTTAGGGAAGAGAAAAAGCTATTTCTGCATTCTGCTTTTATTAAAAGTATACTATTAAAAGTGAATTGTACTAATTATATATATATATTACATTACATATCCCCAATATTGATACGTTTTTTCACTCTTTCACACGACCCACGGGCCATCCTTATAGTTACGTCTTGAATTATAAAGCTGTAAATGTTGGTGTATCTGTGTGCTATATACATACAAACCCCAAAAAATCCTTTTTGCATTTCCTTTTCTCTAATATTTCAATTTCCGCTCTTCTTGGTGTCTCTCCTCTCCCTGTCTCCTCTCTTCTCTTTCCTGCTGTTTCTTTCTGCCGTTGGTTTCTTTGCTCTTTGTCCTGCTGAAGATGGATGGCACACGCTCTCTGGGTCGTGGCAGTAGTGCTGTGAACAGGGTGAGTGGGGGCTTTTCTCTTCATGACTGGCACATCCGGCTGACAAGAAGGAGTTCAAACTACAGCAGTTCTAATTCACATCCTGCCACTTTAACCTCATAATGTGTGATATCATATGTCTTATTAATGTGTATTTTTTTACCATGTTTTTATGTTTTTGCTCATCAACATGTTCTATTTTTTGTCCCCTGTGTGTTCTTGTTCAACCACCCCATCTCTCTTTTTTTGTGGACTAACAGACAATGCAGTATGTGAGTATTGTTGTGTTCTAATGCTTCCACTATGGGCCTGTAGGGGCACTGTATACATATTAAAGCTTTGCTATGGTATTTTTGAAATTTTGTTTTTTGACCTATATAGACCATAGTCTATATAGGTGAGAGCGAAACCTCATAGCTTAGACAGAGCTTCTCTAGCTTGTACATGGAATTTTTTTTTTGCTGAGCTGCAAATTTATGAGTTTGCCATTTCAGCTGTCTGTGTGTGTGTGATTCTTCTGAGCTAGCTTTAATTTGAGGACGCATTTCAAAGTTGAGGAAAGATGTAATGGAAATTGTTTCCAGACATTTATTTTTACATACTTAACATATTTTCTTATTTATTCATTAGAACTTAAAAATTAATTGAAAACTGCAGTGAAACATATTTCTGTATACTTCTTTTTTTTATTTCTATAATTAAAACAGACACTTTTAATGGTAGTAAATAGCTTTTAAAATATCTAAAATCATATTAATTTTTCACACACAAAAAAGTATGCACAAATTTCTTTTTTGTGTGTGTGTGTGTGTACAATAAACTGATTTTAGAAACTGACATTTGACTAGATTTGAGAAGTAGTTTGTCCTTACAATACATCTGCACTCGTTTAGAAGGCTGTGGTAAGTCTCAATTTAGTCAAATAAATGCGTATGTGTTTTTGCAAAAGAGTGTGATTGTTTGGCTGTAGTCATATGCTGATGCTGGGCTGATGATGGGCTTTTAGCTGTTATGTAGGTAATATTCCTGCACTGAAATGCTGTTCTTTCTATCCTGTGACTAGGGCGAGCTGGAGAGACAATTACTGCAAGCGAACCCCATCCTCGAGGCCTTCGGCAATGCCAAAACGGTCAAAAACGACAACTCTTCCAGATTTGTAAGCCCTGAAACGCCACATCTAACCATAATCACATAGAGTTATCCTGATCACATGCTTTGTTCTGGTCTGACATGTGTTTTTTTTATTTGTTTTAGGGCAAATTCATCAGGATCAATTTTGATGTTGCTGGATATATTGTTGGTGCTAATATTGAGACCTGTATCCTTCAAACATCAACTACAAATCACTTTTACACCAGTTGATAATCAATGACGCAGTGAAAAACTAACACTGAAAAGGCGTGGACAGGGTTGTTTTTGCGGCTAAACTTGTTCATTGTTGGAGTTTCCCTTTCAGACGCAAAATTTATGGGAGGAGAGTGTTTAAATGAATCATGCAAGGTGATTTACTAAGGTTAGCTCTTGTCAATTTACTGGTATTTGCACCATTATTTACAGCACAAAAAAGCAAGTCTTAAACCAGACGTAAATTTGCTCTGCTCTTGATAAATTGCATTGGTCATTGTGGAAACGATCCGGCTGCGTCTGTGTCCTTTATACACGCATAACTTTCCACTCCCAACTGAACTTTTTTGGAATTGCGCTCACGCTAATTTGCCCTGTTTAGTAAATCTGGCCCATAATGTACAGCAAACAAAGTGTGTATCAGTGCATTTTTCATTAACCTGCATGTGTATCAGATCTGCTGGAGAAGTCTCGAGCCATCAGGCAGGCTAAAGAGGAGCGAACCTTTCACATCTTCTACCAGCTCCTCTCGGGAGCTTCTGAGGCCATGAGAAGTCAGTAGACCACACAAACACTGAAAACACACTGCTTCAGTCTCTAATGGAAACATAATCATTGTGTTTATTTATTCACACCCTTTCTGTAGAGGAGCTTCTGCTGGGCAGCGCGGATCAGTACCGCTTCATCTGCGGGGGGTCACTTCCTGTTCCGGGTCAGAGTGATTCAGAAAACTTCACTCAGACAATGGATTCAGTGACCATCATGGGATTCACCCAGGAAGAATCCACATGTAAGGGAGAAAAGGGTCTCAATCAATCTAGAATCAAACATCCACAAGATTTCATAAAACATGTACAGGAATTAAACATGTAAAAAATGATTTTCTATCCTGCTTGTCCATCCTGATCTCTCACTCTCTCTCTTTTCAGCTATGTTAAAGGTGATCTCTGCAGTGCTGCAGTTTGGGAACATCTCGTTTCACAAAGAGAAGAACACAGATCAGGCCTCAATGCCGGATGACACAGCAGCGCAGAAGCTCTGCCACCTGTTGGGCATCAGTGTACTGGAGTTCAGCCGAGCCATTCTCACTCCCCGCATCAAAGTGGGCCGCGAGTACGTCCAGAAGGCCCAGACCAAGCAGCAGGTGCTTTAAAAATACTACAAATGTACATTACAGACTGACTCTGAGAAGGAAACTCCCTTTTCTACTAATAGTTGAGTTAATTTTACCCATAAAAGATTGACAGTGACCTCGTTAAATATTCTCACTGCAGTGTTATTTCATTACACTTTTTTAACCCTTATGCTGCATTAGGGACATTTTTGGTCTTTTGCAGTTTAATTTCTTTGACCATTTTGGCTGTTTTAATGCAAATGATATGTAATTTGGCAAAATTGTGACTTTTGGGATAAATGTAAAAAAAATGATCCCATTTTGCAAAATATGTATAACACACTTTGTGTAGAACAAATAATAACACTCAGCACCATAATGGACAAAAATGTCCCATTGAAACCCATTAAAACCTTGTTTAAAGCCGGGGCCGTCATTAATACACAAATCATGATTTATGTTGAAACATCCTTTCATTTTGAAGCAAAAGCATTATATTTGCATTATATAGTGTATTCCACCAGATGACGTCACTACATATGTATTCCCTATGGGTGGAAATGCACGTTATTTTCCTGGTTTCCACTAGGGGCACTATGGAGTGTTTTATGAAGTATTTTAATGGCTCAATGATCTAAAATGATGTGTCTGAGTATGTGTGGATGTCTGAGAGTAATGTGTGTCTGTGTTGACAAAAGTGTGTGTGTGTTGACAAAAGTGTGTGTGTGTAGGGCCTAAATATAATACATGGTGTTTAGGCGAGTGACAAATCACAATATCCTAAAGGTCATATTTTACCCTTTCTGTCTACTCTCTCACTCTATGTGTGTGTGTGTGTGTGTGTGTGTGTGTGTGTGTGTGTGTGCATTTAGCAAGAGAACGCGCTTCTCACTGCATTGTTTTCTTTCGGTATTTTACGCACAAACATGAATCTTTTGAATTTTATGCATCTTTGACACAGCTTCGTTTTTTTTTTTAGCAGTCTATGTTTCAAAGTTAATTGATAATTGTAGAGGCACAAACACAGCCATGCAGTCATTCCTTAGACAATAATAACACCTTTCATCTTGCGGCAACACAAAGATGTAGCTGCGAGGGATCTAAAACAAAGTCTGCCTTTCATACATGTGTGGTTGATGCAGAAGTTATAAAGCTGTGCACATCTTGGGTGCGGCAATTTTAAACTGGACAAGATGAAGAAAAGCTAGTGGGTCTGCAGACACCCATGACAAGAGCAGGAGGGGGTGCAGTTCATGCCCTAACAAAAAAAGAAAAATCTCTACCGCCTGCTCAAAATGTGACATTTACATCGGTAAGGAGCATGCATTGCAATTCTGCAGCTCCTCCAAATGAGCTGAAGAATGACCCCATTTTGTTTTGAAGTTTTGATATGTTTTATATGTTTATACATTTAAATTGTTTATAGAAAAATTAAAAATTCATGTTCATGGTGATCTTGTAGTTTTGCTTTAGCAAATTATATGTGTAGTGAGACAGACACAGGTTATAATCACCTAGTAGAAATCAGTAAAATGTATGCAGTACTACAGATGTTTGCAGTATGTCAATTATATAAAAAATGGTACCAACTGGTGGAAAACAGTAAAAAGTAAATATTTTACCCCAAGGCTTGGTAATGACAGGGTATTTGAATAGAAATGATGATTTTATGATATTATGACAGTGGGTTCAAAAATGGATATTTTAATGGGTTCAAATAGGACCAAATTTGTCCTTGCGCCATGTGCGATTTAAAAAAAAATCTGCCATAGCAAAAAAAATAAAAATGCACAAAAAATAATGTTGCTGCTAATCTTTGGCATATTCAAGACTGTGATACTCCAAAGCCAAGGGTTTCACTTTGCATTTATTATATGGAAAATAATTAAATTTTTGTGTTTTTTCCTCTTATACAAATTGATGGTATCGCCACCAAAACTGGTATTTAAAGGGTTAAAATCCTGAAATAAAAAAAATATTTGGTAGTTATGATGAGGACTGATGCTGGTTAAAAGATTTAACTTGGTAAAAGTGGAAAATAATAATAATATATAATAATTTAGGCAGTGTTTAATATGTGGCCATTTTTGTCCCTTAATGCGCTAAGAGGGATTTTAAAAAAAAAATCTGACATAACACAAAATCTTTAAATGCACCAGAAATAATGTTGCCGCTAATCTTTGACATATTCAAGACTGTGATAATCTAAAGCTAAAGTTTTCTCTTTGCATTTAGTGTATGGAAAATAATTACATTTTTGTGTTTTTTCCTCTTATACAAATTGATGGTATCGCCACCAAAACTGGTATTTAAAGGGTTAAAATCCTGAAATTAAATAATTATTTGGTAGTTATGATGAGGACTGATGCTGGTTAAAAGATTTAACTTGGAAAAAGTGGAAAATAATAATAATATATAATATTTTAGGCATGTGTTTAATATGTGGCCATTTTTGTCCCTTAACGCGCTAAGAGGGATTTTTTTTAAAATCTGACATAACACAAAATCTTTAAATGCACCAGAAATAATGTTGCCGCTAATCTTTGACATATTCAAGACTGTGATAATCCAAAGCTAAAGTTTTCTCTTTGCATTTAGTGTATGGAAAATAATTACATTTTTGTGTTTTTTCCTCTTATACAAATTGATGGTATCGCCACCAAAACTGGTATTTAAAGGGTTAAAATCCTGAAATTAAATAATGATTGGGTAGTTATGATGAGGACTGATGCTGGTTAAAAGATTTAACTTGGAAAAAGTGGAAAATAATAATAATATATAATATTTTAGGCATGTGTTTAATATGTGGCCATTTTTGTCCCTTAACGCGCTAAGAGGGATTTTTTTAAAAAATCTGACATAACACAAAATCTTTAAATGCACCAGAAATAATGTTGCCGCTAATCTTTGACATATTCAAGACTGTGATAATCCAAAGCTAAAGTTTTCTCTTTGCATTTAGTGTATGGAAAATAATTACATTTTTGTGTTTTTTCCTCTTATACAAATTGATGGTGTCGCCACCAAAACTGGTATTTAAAGGGTTAAAATCCTGAAATTAAATAATTATTTGGTAGTTATGATGAGGACTGATGCTGGTTAAAAGATTTAACTTGGAAAAAGTGGAAAATAATAATAATATATAATATTTTAGGCAATGTTTAATATGTGGCCATTTTTGTCCATTAATGCACTCAACGGTGTCAAAAATCTAATGCAGCACAAGGGTTAATGCATGGTTAAACAAGGGTGTCTAAGCAATAAATCATAACTTTAGTTTGAATCATTAGTGAACAGTGTCGCATATCAAACCATTTTCAAAGTCACAGCATCGCATAAAGTGCTTTATAGATTTTATTATGAGGATTTATTAGATATTCCATAGAAAAAAATGTCTTTAATTCTTATCAAAATGTACACTTCCATTCAAACATAAACTTTTTAGAAAGAAATTAATACTTTTTCAGCAAAGGTGCATTAAATAGATCAAAAGTGACAGAAATACATTTCTAATGTTACAAAAAAATTATATTTCAAATAAATGCTGTTCTTTCTATTCATCGAAGAATACTGAAAGAATGGTTTCCACAAAAAAAAATAATAATAATTAAGCAGCACAACTGTTTTCAACATTGATAATAATAAGAAATGTTTCTTGAGCACCAAATATTAGATATGATACACCATATTAGAATGATTTCTGAAGGATCTTGTGACAATGTAAACGAGTAATGATGCTGAAAATTCAGCTTTGACATTACAGGAATACATTACATATCAGTTATTTTAAATTGTAATAATATTTCACAATATTACTGTTTTTACTTACATTTCCCTGAAAATAATTGCACAGTTTAGAACTTGTGTCAACCAATCAGATTCAAGCATTCAACAGCCCTGTATAATACGAAATAATCCACACAGTTATTTGTGAATGAGACCTAATGTTTAATGCTCAGTTAGCGTGTCCTGATTTGCTGTCATTTTGTCACTTAATGCAACATTTCATCAAGTGAGGACAAATAAAAATACTTTTTTGCTTCAATGATGCTGTTGGAAAAACCTGAATAATTTTTTTCCCCTTTTGGTGGGCGTGTTCAGGCTGATTTTGCGATCGAGGCTTTAGCGAAGGCCACATATGAGCGTCTGTTCCGCTGGCTGGTGCACCGGATCAACAGAGCCCTGGACCGCAGGCAGCGTCAGGGAGCCTCGTTCATCGGGATCCTGGACATCGCTGGATTTGAGATCTTCCAGGTGAGCCAGATCCGAGCAACACTAGTGGCACCTAGCAGAATTACAAAATTAAAGCATATTTACAAACAACCTTGCAAATACCCTTAGACTCATTATGCCCTTTTGTGCGTCGAGCCTCCCCCAACTCAAACATATTACAAAAACAGTTCTCACAGATATTTGTGAAGCCACATCTCTACAGGTAAAAGTAGGCTAATTTCAATAAAAGTTCCAAGATATTAGGAATCCATTCAGCTGTGTCGCTAAACAATTATGAGTAAATCATTTTTTAAGTACAAACTAATGAATGTCATTGTAACGCGTCAGCCATGGTCTCACACCAGCTAAACACCCTCTGGCTCCGCCTGCTACAGTAGCCACGCCCCAAACGCACGCTATTGGTTGAGCTGGAAAAAGATTGACAGATCTGAACGAACCGCTCTTAATGTTTTGATGGTGCCTGAAAGAGGCTAAGTGTTTACACTTTTTGGGAGATAAACCCATGAATGACATACTAATAGTAGTCAATGGACAATAAACTGGGTTAAAGGTGCTATATGTAACTTTTCTACTAAAATGAATCCTTTTTTTATTGCCTGTGTCTGAAGGGGTTGTAATCACACATTACAATGATCCACTTGTCTTGCTATTACCTCTGAAGGCCAGTATTCCTATTTCTATGTGAAGTCTCCGGGTCGGATTTACCGCGAAATCCAACGGATGTGACGTGCATGCGCGCTCCCGAGCCTCTTTCCTTATACAGTCTATTGTAGACGGTCTGGGAGTTACGTCCGGTTAAAGGCGCACGTTTTTCGGCTTATATCTCGGTCAATCTTTGATCAATATTCCCAAGACTCTAATCGTTCGTAGTGCTGGATAGGGCCTTTCGAACGAGCCCACCCCCGAAGTCCAACTCGCCCGGCTCCCCGAGTTATAGCCGTTCGAAATCGGGGGCCCCAGCGAACGGCGATCCGGTAAGGGGCATCCCCGAGGCCCGCCACTCTAGCGTTCGGGCAAGGGCCCCCCTGGGACCTCCTCGCCCGAATTTGAGCTCTCTGGGTCTTTTTGTTCCAGAGATACGAGCGATTTTCTTCTGAGATCGTGACGTCACCGGCGTCCGCAATTTTGCAGCGCGCCCGATGGTTTTCTGCTAATATCTCCGCGAAAACACCACCAAAAACTATGGAACTTATATGGTTCTTTTCAGCTCGGCTAGATGGTCCCAACGAGCTCGGTGCACGCCGAATCCGTCTAGTATTCGCCGAGATATTTGCGTAATAGACGGTACTGTCTATGAGTTCGAGCACGAGCGCTCTTGTAAAAATTGGTTGCAATCTGAAACATCACCGCTAGAGGCCGCTAAAAGTTACATAGAGCACCTTTAAAAGAATGAATTTTAAAAAATCCTACAACCTTCACCTTCAACCTGTCTGTTAATTATTGTCTGTATTTATTCAACTAATGAAATATTCTCTATGTCTCTTTCTCAATAGCTGAACTCGTTCGAGCAGTTATGTATCAACTACACTAATGAGAAACTGCAGCAGCTGTTTAATCACACCATGTTTGTACTGGAGCAAGAGGAGTATCAGCGAGAGGGCATCGAGTGGAACTTCATCGACTTCGGTCTGGATCTTCAGCCCTGTATCGACCTCATTGAGAGACCGGTCAGTTTGTGTGTAGATCTTAATTCACATAATAGAGAATGTATGACAGTTTGCTGACATACATCCTGATTTGACATCATTGGCAGTGTCTAGCTTGTAAGGTGCCCTGGGCAAACCCCTTCTGCCCCTAAATCCGCCACTGTTTGACATGCAGTGCCTTGATAGTGTTTCTAATTGGTTTGCTCCATAGGCTCATCCTCCTGGCGTGCTGGCATTATTGGACGAGGAGTGTTGGTTTCCGAGGGCAACTGATCGCTCATTTGTGGACAAACTGTCAGCTGAGCAGGGTTCACACTCAAAGTTCATGCGGCCACGGCAGCTTAAAGAAGAGGCCGACTTTTCCATTGTACACTATGCTGGCAAGGTCAGATTTTTTTTACCACCCTAGGCTCTCCATTTTTCCTTTTTCTATTCAACATGAAGTCAAAATGGACTCTGTCTACTTTCGTACTCTGTCAGGTGGACTATAAGGCAAATGAGTGGCTGGTGAAGAACATGGATCCTTTGAACGATAATGTGGCATCTCTCCTGCATCAGTCATCTGACCCCTTCATCTCTGAGCTCTGGAGGGAGGGTGAGGGAAGCGTGTGTGTGTGTGTGTGTGTGTGTGTGTGTGGTAAATCATTGTTACACTGGGGAAGGTTTTTTGCACTGGTATGTAATTAGAATAATTTCTCAAATTTTCAGGTTCAGAAGCAAAAAAATAAAGAAAAATAATATTAATAGCAATAATAATAATTTTTCATATTTCCCCAAAGAATAAACAACAAATAAACAACAAAAACAAACAAATTATTAATGATTATGCTATTAATATTATTTTAAGTAGTTATAATTAATTTTAAGTTCAGAAGCTGAAAATGAATAAATACATTAATTAATTAATGAATATTATTATTAACATAAATGATGAACTAATTAATTGCTTGATACAATTTTTAGCTGGCAACAGAAATATAAATGGTAAAACAGTTTAATTATAGCCTTACATTTTTCAGTATAATTGAAGGGATGATATTATATTATATTGTGTTATTTATCAATACATGTTTTAAGATGTAATGTTTATAAATAAATAAATAAACAAACTAATAATAATAATAATTTCTCAAAGTTTCCGGTACAGAAGCAGGAAAACAAACAAATTAATAATAAAAATATCAGTAATAGTAATAATAATTGTTTTTTTTTGTATAAATAAGTAACAAACAAATATTAACGGCAACAATTAATTAATTAATAGCTTAAAACAATTTGAAACTGCTACAAACAATGAAAATGGTCAAATAATATGTATAATAATTGTGCTATTTATTAATACATGTTTAATAATGCAAGTTAATAAAACATTTTTTATTCGATTTCTAATATTTAACACTGTAATCTACTGTGGACTAACACTCTTCTTTTCTCTTCTTCTCTACTCTACTCTTCTTTTCTTCTCTACTCTTCTCTCCTCTTCTCTTTTCTTCTCTTCTTCTTTACTCTACTCTTCTCTTTTCTTCTCTTCTTCTTTACTCTACTCTTCTCTTTTCTTCTCTTCTTCTTTACTCTACTCTTCTCTTTTCTTCTCTTTTCTTCTCTTCTTCTTTACTCTACTCTTCTCTTTTCTTCTCTCCTCTTCTTCTCTTCTCTTCTCTTCTTTCTCTTCTCTTCTCTTCTCTTCTCTTCTCTTCTCTCTCCTCTTCTCTCTCTTCTCTCCTCTTCTCTTTCTCTTCTTACTCTACTCTTCTCTTCTTTCTTCTCTTCTTCTTCCTACTTTCTCTTTTCTCTTTCTTTACTCTACTCTTCTCTTTCTCTTCTCTTCTTCTTTACTCTACTCTTCTCTTTTCTTCTCTCTCTCTTCTCTCTTCTCTCCTCCTTCTCTCTTTCTTCCTCTCTCTTCTCTTCTCTTCTCTACTCTCTCTTCTCTTCTTCTTACTCTCTCTTCTCTTTCTTCTCTCCTCTCCTCTTCTCTTCTCTTCTCTTCTCTCCTCTTTTCTTCTCTACTCTTCTCTTTTCTTCTCTTTTCTTCTCTTCTTCTTTACTCTACTCTTCTCTTTTCTTCTCTTCTCTCCTCTTCTCTTCTCTTCTCTCCTCTTCTCTTCTCTCCTCTTCCTCTTCTCTTCTCTTCTCTTCTCTCTCTTCTCTCTTCCTCTTCTCTCTCTTTCTCCTCTTCTCTTCTCTTCTCTTCTCTCTCTCTCTTTCTTCTTCTCTACTCTTCTCTTTTCCTTTTCTCTTTTTCTTCTCTTCTTCTTTACTCCTACTCTTCTCTTTTCTTCTCTTCTCTCCCTTTTTCCTCTTCTCTTCTCTTCTCTCCTCTTCTCTTCTCTTCTCTCCTCTTCTCTTCTCTCCTCTTCTCTTCTCTTCTCTTCTCTTTCTCTTCTCTTCTCTTCTCTTCTCTCCTCTTCTCTTCTCTTCTCTTCTCTTCTCTCCTCTTCTCTTTTCTTCTCTACTCTTCTCTTTTCTTCTCTTTTCTTCTCTTCTTCTTTACTCTACTCTTCTCTTTTCTTCTCTTCTCTCCTCTTCTCTTCTCTTCTCTCCTCTTCTCTTCTCTTCTCTCTCTCTTCTCTTCTCTTCTCTTCTCTTCTCTTCTCTTCTCTTCTCTTCTCTCCTCTCTCTCCTCTCCTCTCCTCTCCTCTCCTTCTCTTCTCTTCTCTTCTCTTCTCTTCTCTTCTCTCCTCTCCTCTCCTCTCCTCTCCTCTCCTCTCCTCTTCTCTTCTCTTCTCTCCTCTCCTCTTCTCTTCTCTTCTCTTCTATTCTCTCCTCTTCTCTTCTCTTCTCTCCTCTTCTCTTTTCTTCTCTACTCTTCTCTTTTCTTCTCTTTTCTTCTCTTCTTCTTTACTCTACTCTTCTCTTTTCTTCTCTTCTCTCCTCTTCTCTTCTCTCCTCTTCTCTTCTCTTCTGTTCTCTTCTCTCCTCTTCTCTTTTCTTCTCTACTCTTCTCTTTTCTTCTCTTTTCTTCTCTTCTTCTTTACTCTACTCTTCTCTTTTCTTCTCTTCTCTTCTCTCCTCTTCTCTTCTCTCCTCTTCTCTTCTCTCCTCTTCTCTTCTCTTCTCTTCTCTTCTCTTCTCTTCTCTTCTCTTCTCTTCTCTCTCTCTCCTCTCCTCTCCTCTCCTCTTCTCTTCTCTCTCTCCTCTCTCTTCTCTTCTCTTCTCTTCTCTTCTCTTCTCTTCTCTCCTCTCCTCTCCTCTCCTCTCTCTTTCTCTTCTCTTCTCTTCTCTTCTCTTCTCTTCTCTTCTCTTCTCTCCTCTCCTCTCCTCTCCTCTCCTCTCCTCTCCTCTCCTCTCCTCTCCTCTCCTCTCCTCTCCTCTCCTCTTCTCTTCTCTTCTCTTCTCTTCTCTACTCTTCTCTTCTCTTCTTTACTTTACTCTTCTCTCAGATATTCAAACTCTTCCTCGTGTGTACTTTTTTGACTCTTATGCCACACTGCAAACCAATGGCTCTGACAGCAGTAGGTTTTCCTGCCCTTCTTCTTTTAACCTCTCCATCAGTTCATCTAATTATGATTTGCCCTTCACTCTGTCTCTCATCTCTCTTTCACTGCATCAGATTGTGATGTGATGTGTGGGTTGCTGTTTTTTTTTTTTAACTGTAGTTTAGTGGAATGTGTAGTTAGTTTTCTATGGGTTGCTATAGAACTCATTCTAGTTTAGTTTGGTTTAACAGTAGATGGTTGTGTATCTGCTTGCCTGTAGTTTATTCTTCGTAAAGCATCTTTCTTAGTGCTTGTAATGTAGAAATACACACAACATTTCTTTATTTTTGGGAAGTTTTAAATGTCTCATATTATGATTTCCATTTGAACAGAAAACGTTTCTTCTCAGAAACTTTTTGGTTGTTGTATGGTTTTACAGAAAAAGCACTAATATAGAGCCATAGTGCTCTCTGAACATGCCATAAACATATTCTTTTTGCTTGTCAGTGGAGAGGATTGTGGGTCTGGAACAGGGGTCGTCCGGAGAGAACAGTGGACCGGTGACTTTTGGGGCCGCTGGTTTTAAAACTAAGAAGGGCATGTTTCGCACGGTGGGGCAACTCTACAAAGAGTCACTTACTAAACTGATGGCCACCCTCCGCAACACCAACCCCAACTTCCTGCGCTGCATCATCCCCAACCATGAGAAAAAGGTAAGAATAGAAAGAGAAATTGAAAAACTAACATTTCTTTTCTTAGTGAGAACTTCTTCGATGAGAACTCTCTCTCTTCTTAACATATCTGTAAAGTGCCCCTATTATGCTATTTTAAAGTTTCAGGGGCTTCCTCAGTGCTTCTATACACAGTGATACGAACAATAAAGATGGCGTTGGTTTTACTGTATCAATACTATACAGTCCTCATACTTTGGAAGTGCATGCAAAGTGGATTTGCTTTTGCAGCCCATAACATTTTTTTTCGACATGTCGACAACACAAACTCAGCTCATCCTCAGCTACAACTACAGTGTTTGAGGGCGGGGCAAAGTAGATGTTGTTCACAGGCAGCCAATGAAGACCACAGACGGGCATTATGCAAATTCGTTACAAACTTACGTAGGTTTGTGCAGGAAGTGAGACTGGAATTACTGAAGACTCGTTTCAGGCAGTTCAGGATCTGTTGTTTTGGGAGATTATAACTCCAGTTGTCGTGCAATTTGGGCTTTGAAACTTTGCAGACCTTTTACATTCACAAACAGCTACATAACACACTACTGAAAAAGAATAATGGGGGCACTTAAAGACTCTATGATATATGGTATGAAACTAATGATAAGGTATTTATTGTGAGGTTGCACAAAATGTTGGTTAAAATGTATTGTTATCAGTGGATATTGGATATTTAATTATGTATGCTCATTTAGATTACCTTTACAATCATCCAACACTCATTTAATCTATAATAACACTAATAATTTAATAAGTGTTCAATGTAATCTTCAGCAAATCTCAAAATATAGAAGAGTTTTTTTGTTTTGTTTTGTTTTTGTGTGTTTTTTTTAATATTGGGACATCCCTTATTTTTTGCTCTTTATATAATCACAGGCAGGGAAGTTGAGTCCTCATCTGGTTCTGGATCAGCTGAGGTGTAATGGTGTACTGGAGGGGATCAGGATCTGCAGACAGGGCTTCCCGAACCGCATCCCATTCCAGGAGTTCAGACAGAGGTGTGTGTGTGTGTATAACCATAATTTGTGGGATAAATTTGTACCCTGTAGCTAAGTCTGATAAATCCTCGTTTTTATCTTCATTTGTAAAATAGTATAAAAATGAAGTAAATAATTTTAATGAATTGTACAAACAGAACATTTTTTTTTAGGTTTAGTGCTAGATTATAGTATTTATTACTAGCTGAATATAAAAACAATCGAAGTCTATGGAATTTCCCCATTTAAGTAGATAAGTAAATTGTGTGTGTGTGTGTGTGTGCTTGTTTTTGTGATATATGAGGACACAAATGTGTATAATGACATGGGTATTACACTGGTATTACAACTTACACGTGAAATATGAGGACATTGCATGCGTCCTCATATTTCAAACAGCTTAAAAATCATAAAAAACAATGTTTTTTTTAAAATGTTAAAATCCAGCATGTCTCCTGTAAGGGGTAGGTTTAGGAATAGGGGCAGTGTAGGGGGATAGAATATATAGTTTGTCCAGTATAAAAACCATTACGCCTATGTAATGTCCTCATAAGTCACAAAAACAAATGTGTGTGTGTGTGTGTGTGTGTGTGTGTGTGTGTGTGTGTGTGTGTGTGTGTGTGTGTGTGTGTGTGTGTGTGTGTGTGTGTGTGTGTGTGTGTGTGTGTGTGTGTGTGTGTGTGTGTGTGTGAATATCTGTGGAAAAAATAATTGCTTACAGTAATACTTTTATGCTTTAGGTATATCATAAATGAGATTCTTGCTTCTTGCGTCTAATCTGTCTGCCTCTTTTTCTGTTTGTGTATCTCTCAGGTATGAGATCTTGACTCCAAATGCTATTCCTCGAACCTTTATGGATGGAAAACAGGCGTGTGAACTCATGGTAAGTGATGTCACTCAAACCTAAATCAAAGAGTTCATAATATTGATTTGCTATTGATAAATGCGAACAGCACAGATGCTTTAGGGTCAAGAACTCAGTGGGGAAGGTCAATGGTGGTTTAGTGTTTTATTCAGATCTCTGATTAGTATTCTACATGTTGTTGATTATGTATTGTTACCGTATCTATAGATCAGTGCTTTGGAGCTGGACAAGAACCTTTTCCGGGTAGGACAGAGTAAGGTGTTCTTCCGGGCTGGAGTCCTGGCTCATCTGGAGGAAGAACGAGACTTGAAGATCACTGACACCATCATCCGCTTCCAGAGCGCGGCCCGTGGATACCTCGCCAGGAGGTAAGTGTGACAAATGTGCGTTGTGTGGTGTGTAATATGTGTGGATGTAAGTTTTAACGGACATGTGTTCTTTCAGGGCGTTCCATAAGAAGCAGCAGCAGCTCAGCGCTCTGCGTGTGATGCAGAGGAACTGTGCAGCATACCTGAAGCTCAGAAACTGGCAGTGGTGGAGACTCTTCACCAAGGTAACACAAAGCATTACACAACATGTTATATAAAGTAAACAATTAAGTAAGACGAATAATGAGTTTTAAAGGGGTTGTTTGTAGAATTACGAAACCCTTGTTATTAGCGACACCGGTGGACATTAAGTAAACTGCAGCCAGCAACTTATCTTTTACATAAAAATCAGTCTACAGGCTTTCATTTGCAACCTATGAAGTCGGGAAAGGTCTCTTTTTTAAGTTTGGTTACAAGCTGTTCATACATTGGCAATAAAAAAGCAATTTATACATGAAAATTCTTACATGTAGCTCCTTTAATGTAATGATTTTATTTAGAATGTAGCTAATGCTAACAAGTAAACACAATGAACATGGAATTTTTTTATCAATAAATAAAGTAATGAAGTGGTAGTATGTTTCTCTCTACATTTACTACATACTCAGAATTACACGTTCAAAAGTTTGGGGTCGATAAGATTTTTAAAAATGTGTTTTCTATTTTAATATATTTTTAAATATAATTTATTCCTGTGATGGCAAAGCAGAATTGTCATCTGTCTTCGGTGTCACACGATCCTTCAGAAATCATTAGTCTTATATGCTGATATTATCTATGTTGAAAAAAATTGTGCTGCTTAATATTTTTTGTGCAAACCATGATACATTTTTATTCAGAATTCTTTGAAAAAAACGTAACACATTTTTTAACAATTTTAAAGTCTTTACTTACACTGTTGATCAATTTAATGCACTGTTGTTGAATACAAATATTAATAAAATAAATTCATACTGACCCCAAACTTTTGAATGGTAGTATATTCTAGTTTTAACTTAAATAATATGCCTCATGTGGTAACATATAAATTAATCAGTTTTATCAAGTTACAGTTTATCAGGATAATTTGAATTAAGTAAAAAAATTGAATGATAAATATTACTTTTATTTTATTAGTTACTTTTACTATTATTTTTATTAAAAAAAGAATTATCAAAATAATGCTTTAAAAGAGCACATTACTGTAACAATTGCAGGTTGCCACTATTTACAGTGCAATGGAAGTATGTGAGTTGGGATGCGGCATGTCTTTTAATTTGCTTTTTGACCTTTGACCTCTCCTCCAGGTGAAGCCCTTGCTGCAGGTGACCCGTCAAGATGAAGAGATTCAAGCTCGGGAAGCACAGCTTCAGAAAGCCAAAGACAAGCTGAGTAAACTAGAGCTTGACTTTACTGAACTGGACAAAAAAAACCAACAGGTGACTTTAATTCATTGTTTCACTCATTTTTGTTGTGCATGTTGGCAAACCAAAAGAAGAAAGAAAGGTATTTGTTTGGTTTCCATATTCATCTGGATGTCTTCTTGACAGCTGATGGAGGAGAAGTCAGTGCTGACCGACCAGCTTCAGGCGGAGGCGGAGTTATTCGCAGAGGCAGAAGAAATAAGAGCACGGCTGGCCAGTCGCAAACAGGAGCTTGAAGAAGTGTTGGGAGAGCTGGAGAGCCGATTGGAGGAGGAAGAGGAGAGGACCGTTCAGATGACCAATGAGAAGAAGAGAGTACAGCAACATGTGCAGGTGAGGAGGACTGAAGATTTTGTCAGTGTCTGATGTCTACTATTGAATATATTCTGTCAAGATTATTGTTTCTTTCTCTCAGGATCTGGAAGAACAGCTAGAGGAGGAAGAGGGGACACGTCAGCGCCTCCAGCTGGAGAAAGTCACCCTGGAAAGCAAAGTGAAGAGTCTGGAGGCCGAGACCTTGACTTTAGGAGAGCAGAGAGACCGATTTAGCAAGGTAGTTGAAGTCGCATGAAACAGAAGTTGCAATAGTTTTTTCTTCCCTTTTGTGAAACAGCTTCTCGAACAAGAAGTAATGTAGGGCGGGACTTGATTTTTCCCATTGGGAATTTATTGGATGGTGGGATAATAAATACTGCAGTATTCCATAAAGAAGTAAGAATTGTCAGTTTTGATTTCATGATGGCTTTAAAGAGAAGAGGGTTGTTTATTTGTCTGAAAAAATGCAGTTACAATGTTACAGTGGTTTATGAATCTTTCTGTCTTTCTGTTTCTCAGGAGAAGAAACAGTTGGACGAGAGACTGAATGAAGTGGCAGATCAACTAACAGAGGAAGAGGAGAAGGTGAAGAGTCTTAACAAGCTGAAAAACAAACAGGAAGCTGTCATCGCTGATTTAGAAGGTAACAGTACTTGACTTAATAATAATTTAAAAATGGTATTGTTAAGGATGCATCGGATATGTTGAATTTATGCTTTGTGTCTTAAATTTCAAGAATGCATTAATTAAATTTTTTAAAATCCTTTTATTTAGCAAGGATACATTAAATTGATCAAAAGTGACAGTAAAGTCTTTTACATTGTTACAAAAAAAAAATACATTTCAAATAAATGCAAAGTAGTGCACCTCATTACAAAGGATCTCTTTTCCATGCAATAGTTCAAAAGCACACCAAGTCCGAATAACTGTCTCTTTCTCTCCTTTAGAGCGCCTGAAGAGGGAAGAGCAGGGCCGTCTGGAGCAGGAGAAGTGGAAGAGACGGATGGAAGGAGAATCAGTGGAGGCTCAAGAGCAGCTGTCTGACCTGAGCTTACTCGTCACAGAGCTGAGAGGAAGCCTGAGCCAAAGAGAGAAAGAGATCACCACACTACAGACACGGTACAACGCACAAACACAAATATACCTTATAGTGAATCTGGCGCGGTTGCTAAAACTTCTCCAGTAATGACATCTTTTGCTCTCTTTTTCTCTCTCTTAGGCTGGAAGAAGAGGGGGCACGTCGTACCGAAGCTCAGAGAGCCTTGAGAGAGGCCATGTCTCAGGTCTCGGAGTTTAAAGAGGAGGTGGATAATGAACGAGGGATGAGGGAGAGAGCCGAAAAACAGAGGAGAGATCTGGGGGAGGAGTTAGAGGCTTTGAGAACTGAACTAGAAGATACTCTGGACACTACAGCTGCTCAGCAGGAGCTCAGGTGTGTGTGTGTGTGTGTGTGTGCGTGTGCATGTGTGTGTGCGTGCGTGCGTGCGTGTGTGCTCAAATAGTCAAATACTTTACATGTGCTTTAGTATGTTAGTCAACACATCAAAATGAGTGTACTTCTTTAAAGCATTACAAATTATAATTATTATTAAAACAAAAAACATACTTAAAGGAACACTCCACCGTTTTTTGAAATAGGGCTTATTCCATTATTTCCAACATTTAGATAGGTGTGCAAATGCATTTTTGTCTCAGTGCATGCATTGTTTTAGTTTGACAGGGTCGGCGCTAGCTTAGCTTAGCACAATGAATGGAATCCTTGTTGCCAGCTAGCATGTCCTGAGTAAAAGTGATAAAAAAAAAAAAAAAAAACAGCACTGCTACTTGGGCGCAGAGATATCACGCAACACATGAAATCCCAAGTAGCAGTAGCATGCTTCGCCTGTGCTTCCCCCTAATATAGTCCCAAGTCAATATCTGCCTAGGAAATCGCCTAGTGTTAATCTGCAGCGCTATTTGTACTCGTTGTGAATATACAGGCCACAAGAAGTAATTACGTGTTTTTAAAAAAAAAAAATTATCACTTTTACTCAGGACATGCTAGCTGGCAACAAAGGATTCCATTCATTGTGCTAAGCTAAGCTAGCGCCGACCCTGTCAAACTAAAACAATGCATGCACTGAGACAAAAATGCATTTGCACACCTATCTAAATGTAGGAAAGAATGTGAATAAGCCCTATTTCAAAAAACGGTGGAGTGTTCCTT
Organism: Chrosomus eos; assembly: GCA_036326025.1. Classification (NCBI taxonomy): domain Eukaryota; kingdom Metazoa; phylum Chordata; class Actinopteri; order Cypriniformes; family Leuciscidae; genus Chrosomus; species Chrosomus eos. The sequence continues at coordinate 25,436,364 of CM070831.1, forward strand.
TAAGTGTGTTAAGAAGCAGTCGCGAATGTGTACTTTAAAGTTAAAAACACTTAAGTGGCCTTTTATTTCATTAATACTATGTTATCTGCAAGCTCAAATTTTTTTTTAAATATACTTTTAAATTTGAAGTACACTAAAAGTGCACATTCAAAACAATTAAGCATACTTCTTTTACAGAAGGGGTAGACTAGAGTTAACCACAGGCATTTTGGTGTGTGTGTGTTTGTTTAGGTCTCGTCGTGAGGCTGAATTAGGAGAGCTTCAGAGATGTTTAGAGGACGAGACCCGTCGTCATGAAGCTCAGCTGTCAGAGCTCCGCATCAAACACACCGCTGCTATAGATTCCCTACAGGAGCAGCTAGACAATGCCAAGAGAGTGAGTCCTAGCATTTACGTCAAATGCAGTTTGTTTGCAAGATTGTTTGTTTCACTGGGAAACCAGCTTTTGTAGTGGTACATGTCCAAGTTTTGTGTGTATCTCCACAGTCCCGTCAGTCTCTGGAGAAGGCAAAGACTGTTCTGGAGGAGGAGCGTATGAACCTGAGTGCTGAGCTGAAGACATTACAGGGAGGGAAGATGGAGAGCGAGAGGGGCAGAAAGAGAGCAGAGGGACAGTTACAGGAAGTCAACGCACGCCTCTTGCAGGCCGATAGAGAACGAGAGGAGCGAGATGAACGACTTAGTAAACTCCAGGTAAAGTGGGAAAAAAGAGAGAGGAAATTGGCTTAATTGTAAAAAAAAAATATTTTCGATTAAGGCCACTTCTTTTTTCAGTGTGAGCCCGTGCCCGTTTGACATCAGAGTTCATTTGATTTGGTTTATGTAAAAATGGTTTTCTGATCTCTGGTGGGCACCAGGGAACTGCTACCAAATATACCTCTTAAGGAGGTCTTAGGTACGATTGATGTGAACTCTGGTACTGTTCACTGTTAAAGTGTGGCCACATTTACTGTTAATCTAGTAATTTGGAATCCAAGTAATTGGGAATTTTGCATGCGGTTCGAAAGATTTACCCACGCAGACTCCGCAACGTGTTTAAGTTGGTCACGTGAATTGGCCACATTGATCAACAGATTGTTTTGAAAGTTGTTTTGAAAAAATTTGTGACCACACCTTTAAGCTGACAGCAATCCTTCCTATTCTGGAAAATCTATCTTAAAATGATAGCTATTTTTGGTACATGGTAGCTGGTTTCTATTGGTCCAAACTGGACATTAGCTGGTCCAAGCTGGTAATTGGGTGGTTTACAAACCACCTTGTTACAAACAGTAGCGTGACCAATTTAAGTTGGTATGACCAGCTAGTAAATGTTTGTTGCTGGTCCACTTTTAATTTTAAAATGAAACTTTAGTCTGAATCAAACTTGTGGATCAAACCATTTATGAAACGATTGTAATCTCTCTTTGAAATCTCTCCCTCTCAGTCAGAGCTTGAGTCTCTGTCCAGTTCCCTCTCCTCATCTGACTCCAAATCTCACCGTCTAAGTAAGGAGGTCAGCAGTCTGGAGAGCCAACTACATGATGTCAGGTAACTTTTGTGTGTGTGCAAGTGTGTTTTAATTTGCTCTTTTCCGCTACATATTAATAGGCTCATGGCACCGAACTCCTTTTCTCTGCTCACTCTGATTGTTGTTCTATTTCAAAGCAGATCTCTGAGACTGTGAATATGAGGGCCTCTTAATCATGCTTACTATTTGTGTGTGTGTGTGTTATTTTTTAGGAGTTACTGCAGGAAGAGACACGGCAGAAGTTGACGCTGGGCTCACGTGTACGTGCTCTAGAGGAAGAGAAAACTGGACTGATGGAGAGACTAGAGGAGGAGGAGGAGAAGACCAGAGAACTTGCACGCCAGATTCAAAACCATACACAACAGGTTTACACCCATTTGCAAATCCAGGAAAACATTTTTATTGTTCAAACCATCTTTACTCCATTTGAACATATTCTTTTTATGTGCCCATGCAGCTATCTGATCTGAAGAAACAGACAGAGGAAGTGAACTCAGCAGTGGAGGTCGGGGAGGAGGCCAGGAGGAAGTTGCAGAGAGAGCTGGAGAACGCTACACAGAGAGAGAGAGCCAAAGAAGAAGAGAAAGAACGCATAGAGAGGCAGAAAGAACGGCTGAGAGAAGAGATAGAGGACATGACTATCGCTCTTCAGAGAGAGAGACAAAACTGCACTGCTCTGGAGAAGAGACAGAAGAAATTTGATCAGGTACTGTAGGGATGATGAGTGGATGACAGTGGAGAGGAGATGATGACTGGTTGAGGATGACTGGTGGATGGAGGAATGAATGGATGGATAGATTGACTGGTGAATCAATAAAGGGATGGATTGACTGGTTGGTGGATGGAGGGAGCAAGGGAGGAATAAATGGATTGACTGCTGGATCAATGGAGGGATAAATTAACTGCTGGATGGATGGGTAGACATCTAGATGTATTGATAAGAAGATACATTCATATTTGGTCAGTTTTTAAAAAACTTGGTTAAAATTGTGCAGTGTAGCTTCCAAATATTCATCACCCTTTGACCTTTAACCTTCAGTGTTTGGCAGAGGAGAAGGCAGTGAGTGCTCGGCTGCTGGAGGAACGGGACCGCGCAGAAGCAGAGAGTCGAGAGAAAGAAACACGCTTCTTGTCTCTCTCTAGATCATTGCTGGAAGCAACAGAGCAGAGAGATGAGCTGGAGAGAACCAATAAGCAGCTTCGTGTGGAGATGGAGCAGCTCGTCAACGCCCAAGATGACGTGGGCAAAAATGTACAGCTTGCTTTTTACCTGTGTGCTTACACAGAGTTTATTAACATGTTATAGCATAGTAATAGCAAAAACATATTCTGTTCTTTGACTTTTGACTTTTTTTGCCTCCTCAGGTTCATGAGCTGGAGCGTTCTCGGAGGGCTTTGGAAACAGAGGCACAATCTCTGAAAGAACAGACTCAAGAGCTGGAGGATGAGCTGACAGAGGCGGAAAACGCTCGCCTCAGACTGGATGTCACTCTTCAGGCCCTTAGAGCTCAGTTTGAGAGAGAGATCAGCACTAAGGAGGAGAAAGGAGAAGAAAAGAGGAGAGCACTTAACAAACAGGTAACTGTCCTCAGCAAGATGAAGAAGTGAAGGGATGAGTCTCTGAAGATGTTCAGAGCTGAAAAGAATTGATCTTGAACTCCTGTTTTCTCACATTTCTTCTTCTATTACTTGTTCAGGTGCGGGAGCTTGAAACAATGCTTGAAGAGGAGAAGACTCAGAGAGCTCAGGCTTTGACGGTCAAGAAACAACTGGAGACCGAGCTGCAGGAGGCTGAGGCTCAGGTGGAAACAGCCAATCGGGGCAGAGAGGAAGCCCTTAGACAGATGAAACGTCTCCAGGTTTGTCAGCTCAGTTCATTTTGAAATAAACCACTAGACATTTTTAAAAGGTGTGAAAGCTGATGTTGTAATCAGGCTCATATTTCATTACGAAGGCCAGATTCATTCAAATAAACCAGGGGCCATATAAATTTGATTGATTGATCCCTGATTTGGATATTTAGTGTGTTCCTGTGTGTGTTTTAGACTCAGATGAAGGAGCTCATTCGTGAGCTTGACGAGACCAAGTTGGCTCGAGACGAGATCGTCGTCCAGTCAAAGGACAGCGAGAAGCGGCTGCAGACTTTGGAGGCAGAACTGTTACAGTTGACAGAGGTGTGTTTCCCAGAAGATATTTGAACTGCATCTCCTTCATTCTTTTTTTCTCTCTCATTCACTGATATTTTGATTCTCTCTCAGGAACTGTCCGTTTCTGAGAGGCAGCGGAGACAGGCCCAGCAGGAGAGAGACGAAATGGCGGATGAAATTGTCAACACTGCAACTGGAAAGTCAGTATCTGTTTGTGCTTGTTTGAGGTTCATCGACCCTAGATATCTTTCTTGTTTAGGGAGGATGAGATGCATCTTTTTGTGGATGCTTTAGAAACAGCACTAAACAGCACTCACAATTTATTTGAAAAAGTTCCTCTTTTAAAGTGATAGTTAACCCAAAGATGAAATTTACTCCATGATAACACAATCAGAGTTATATTAAAAAAAAGTCCCGCTTTCCAAGCTTTATAATGGCAGTGAATGGCCCTTTATGTTTTGTCCATAAGATGTATTCGTGTTAGATAAATATCCATGTTTAAAACTTCAGCGACTAAAATAACTAGCTTCCAGCAGGTAATTTTAATTTTTGGGTGAAATAACCCTTTAACTTTCTTAATACATGTTCCTCGTCTTATGTCATAATTGTAATAATGTAATATAATATATATATATAATATAAATATAATCATTTGTTCTCCATCTAAAACGTCTTCATTTTTTGGCTACAGTACCGTTTAAAGATTTTAGGTCTGTATGACATATATATATATTTTTAAGAAATTCATGTTTTTATTTAGGAAGGAGACAATAAATGGATCAAAACTGACAGTAAACTCATTTATAATGTTACAAAAGATTTCTGTTTCAGATAAATGCTGTTCTTTTTAACTTTCTATTCATCATTGTTTTCAATAATGATAATAATGAGAAATGTTTCTTGAGCAGTGACACTGAAGACTGGAGTAAATTATGCTGAAAATTCAGCTTTGCCATCACAGGAATAAATAACATTTTTAAATAGATTTTTTAAATTGTAATCATATTTTGTATCAAATAAATACAGCCTTGGTGGACAGAAGATACTCAAAAACATCAAAAAAATCTTACAAACCCAAATATGTGAAAGTTTGTGTATGTAACACCCACTTTCAAGTCCTTTCCTACAGATTAAAAATATTTTTTGGAAGTATTTTGAATACCAATATTATTGGCTAATATTATTCCTATGCACTGATGAATAGTGTGCAACACCAGGCCGGTTTACTAAAAAAATAAATAGGACTCATGTTGTCTTTAACTTTGTTTGCCCTGCAGATCTGCACTGTTTGATGAGAAGCGGCGTCTTGAGGGAAGAATCACTCAGCTGGAGGAAGAGTTAGAGGAAGAACAAAGTAATGCTGAACTAATAGCCGAGAGACACAGGAAGAGCACCTTACAGGTACACAAAGAAGTACACTATACTATCACACAAACACATAGAGACAGCGCACTCTACATCTCTCTCTCTCTACTTTTTAGGTTGAGACTCTTACAGTCCAGCTATCTGGAGAAAGGACACTTGCACAGAAGAGCGAGAGCGCACGAGAGGCTCTCGAGAGGCATAATAAAGAGCTGAAGACTCGTCTCAGCGAGATGGAGGGAACTGTGAAGGGGAAACATCGCCTCAGCGTCGCCGCCCTGGAGGCCAAGATAGAAACGATGGAGGAACAAATGGAGCAGGAGAGACAGTAAGAAAACAGTGGGGGGTGCTAAAGGAAAACTTGGAGGTCAAATGAAGGGATGTCTTCTGAATGTAAAATGAATCTGAATGATTTTCTTATTCAAGTTGATTCACATTTATTTATACGTAGCACTTCTTACAATACAAATTTGTTTCAAAGCAGCTTCACATTAATAAACAGAAAAATAAGCGTAATGCTGTAAAATTCATTAATTATAAAAAAAATCAATTTCAGCTGTAAAAATAAAAATAAAGTTTAAAAATAAAGTTTAAAAATAAAGCTTGACAGCTATGGCTACCATTTAAATTGCATTGCTTGAACAAGAGTATACGTGTTTTTTTTTGTTTTGTTTTTGAAAAAGCGATTTTTGCATGAATTATTCTTTTAAAGGGGTGGTTTACTGCTTTTTTTCTTTGCATGATTGTGTTTATGGGGTGCAATATAACATGTATTCGTGGTTTTTCTTTTTTTAAAAGTCTTATTTTTCATAAAGTTCACCTTTATTGTAAGCCGCTTTCTCCTCTGTCATTTGAACGACCGGTTGACTTCCTGACTCCCTCAGAAACAGGCAGTGGGCTCAGATTGGTTAGTTTGGGCCGGTGTGTTGTAATTGGCTAAACTGCGTAGCGCACGCTGTCCGGAACCGCCACGCCCCTTGCCTTTACGGGCATGAGTCTCATGTGCTCCATGTAAACAATGGAGTCGATACTGCCGTATCAGTTTGAGCCAGAATCAGACCCAGAAAGCGGCGATGAAGATAGTCAAGCAGGGCTGTTACAAAACGTTTCTGAATGGTACGTTTTTGAAGTATTATTCTTCTATTCTTCTATAATTACATAAGAAGTTTGATAGCCTGTTATAATTGAAAATGCTACTGCTGCTTGTTAGCTTTTTGAGATACGTTTTTATCTTGATTAAACATTTTAAACAAATGATTACATGAGTAATACAGTTTTTTAAAGTTATTGTTTTATCAATATAATGAACAACCGTTTAGCTATTAACAAAACTTAGTTTACTCTGTGTATCGTTTTCTTAGCATCGATATAACTGGCTACTATAAACAAACTCTGTTGACATTGATCACATTCATGATCAAATCGAAAAACTACGTCATAAAGTAGCTATACATGGCAAATACATTTACAAAATCTATATGATTACAAATTCAGTTCCAAAATGTTTGTACGCGTTTGCCATAGAAACACGAAATAGCATAACCAAGTGACTATAAAGCCAGCGCTGGCATTTGTTTACGTCCTTGATAAAACGAAACCATTACGTCTAAAATTACACAAATACGTTTAAAATTATTAAGTCTTACTTACAGGTTGTGGCCCAAAAACTGCTGCCTCTGGTTTTAACGTTGGAACAGCTTCAGGTTTTAGCAATAGTTTCTTGTGGAATCCGGCATTGAATTGTTGGAGATTCAGGAAGCTGTCTTCAGTGAAATGTGCCGCACAAAGAGCTAAACTACGATTGTAATCGTCAGAAACATAATCAAACATAAATTGTAGCCACTGTTGACGAACTAAAGCGTCGTAGGAAGCCCGAACACAGAAGACCTGACAGCTGGGTGAAAATAACACACTTTTGACGGCATGTTTAGCTCTCCCCTGTAACTCTTCCTCTTCAGCAAAGCCGGAGAAATATGATCATGCCCTTTTTTGCGTATTCCGGAGGGAGGGTTGATGCAAATGTATGGGTTAGTGACGTCTAAAACCCAGCTGTAGTCCCAATCGAGTCGTTTTTGTAGGCATTTACACTTCCGATTTTTAAAAGACGATATCTCTGCTTACATTGAACTTTCAGCGCTACAACTTTGCAGATAATGTTCATGCACCAACAGCAACATTACACACTATTTAAAATGAAAAAAGTGAAATCTCAATCAACCACCCCTTTAAGGTTCTACATTCACTGTGAAGAGCAAACCAGCAATGTGTCTGTTTTGTGTGTCCTCTCTTCCTTTTCTCCCTTCCTAGAGAGCGAGCCATAGCCAATAAGCTGGTGAGGAAAACAGAGAAGAAACTGAAGGAAGTTTTGATGCAGGTGGAGGATGAAAGGAGACATGCAGATCAGTATAGAGAGCAGGTACTTCTCAAAAAGCTCCAAAACTCCTCCCTTCAGAGCAATGCATATCTGCCTGGTTTAATAAATAAAACTGAACTAATTGTTTTCTTTTTTCCATTCATTTTCTTTATAAACTTTCAAAAAAGTAATTCTCCATAAAACATTTTACAGTGGAGTTCTACTTTTAACCAAATCAATCAACTTGAGATAAATCACATTAAAACAGTCAATTCAAATTGCCAAATGATTAGGAAATTAACTAAACTTTAAAATTGGGGGGGAAAGAGGCAAAGGTCAAATAGTGTGTTCTTGTAGCTTGAGGGAATAAATCCCACAAAGCACTACTAATGATTGATTCAGTATGTTTTTCTTTTTCTTTTAAATGCCATATTACATAACATATGTAGCTTCTGTTACCTAACCAGCCTTTGTTGACCTACACAAACTCATATCAGGGTTTGCAGGATTCGCTTCAAGGGTCGTTCAGTACAACTGCAATTCTACAATTCTCTCTCTCTTTCTGTTTGTAGTTGGATAAGTCTATGGGGCGTCTCCGTCAGCTGAAGAGGCAGTTAGAAGAGGTGGAGGAAGAGAACTCTCGCTCCAACGCTCAGCGCAGGAAACTACAGCGAGAGATGGAGGAAATGAGCGACGGCATGCAGAGCATGAACCGCGAGCTCAACACTCTCCGATCCCAACTCAGGTAAAAATTATGATGGTGTGTTATGAAGTTTGCCATTTTATGTGTAAAATTCAGAGAGAGTAAAATTAAAAAGCAATTTGGTAACAATTTAGTTTAGGGTCCAATTGTCACTATTAACTAGCTGCTTATAGCATGCATATTACTAGGATATTGGCTGTTTATTAGTACTTACAAAGCACATATTAATGCCTTATTCTGCATGACCATATTTATATCCCCTATACCTAAACTTAACAACTACCTTACTAACTATTAATAAGCAATAATTAGGAGTTTATTGAGGCAAAAGTCATAGGTAATAGTTAGTTAATATTGAAATGTGGACCCTAAACTATTGTGTGACCATGTTTTTTTATATATTTTATTTTTATTAAATAAAACTTACTCCTTAAAGCGTTAGTTCAGTTAGTTCAATGAAGATATTTTTAATGATCTGTCCCTCCATTGAAAGTCCGTTCACCCAAAACTCTGATGCTTCAAAACTTTCATAAAGAGATTGTAAAACGAATCCAAATGAATTGAGCGGTTTAATCCTTCAGTCTTCAGAAGAGACAACAGATTTATATGATGAGCAGACTTAATATATGCTTTCATTCACATATAAACATTCATCAACGAACATGCATAAAGCACTCAAATTTTAGTAAACTAGCTTGTGGGTTTGAAACGACACAAGAGTGAGTAATTGGGTGAACTAACCCTTTAAGGTGACAACATACATATATCCACTTTTTACAGTCTAAATCAAATATCTTCTCATTGGCTGTGACTACATCGCATAGTTTAGTGTTCTGTGTGAATGGAAAATTACTTGTTGCTGGAAACTTGTCACAATGCCTCAGGACAGTGAACGTTTCAGTCTTTTACTTGTTAATATCCATTTTTTTGTTGTACTGTGTGTGCATGTATCATTGACTCATCTAATGTGTCTTGTGTCCATCCATATTTGTGTGTTTGTCTCCTACACCAACTCAGCGTCACAGAACGGCAGAAGTCCGAACAGTAGGTTTTCATACTAAAGTGTCAGACTGTGTGTTTTGTGTTCCTCTCTGAGCATTTCCTCTTGATTCTGGTGGTGTGTGCCCTTTTTAATTAGAGACAGTCCTTTATAACTGATTTATTCTGAAGCGTATCAACATGGTGTAGTATACATTGGATTGTGGGTCACTTCCTGTTTATAAATGCTGATGAATTACAGATGGTCTGTTCCACTAATCATTTCAGTTTCCTCTTTTCCCCCCTCTTTCTTTCTTCCAGTTCATAAACAGTGACCCCAAAAAGTATTTGAACACTTAAGTCACAATTCAAAATGTATAAATGTCTTTGTATTCGGCGACAAAATAACGCTTTTTGTTTAGTTTTGAGTTATTGTTTTGTTTTTGAGTTTTTGTATTGTGGTTTTGTTTATAGAATAAAACATTTAAAGCAAAATATTTGACAAAAAAGTGATTACACTGTAAAAAATAAATTAAAAAAATCTGATAACTATTCTAAATGAACTGTTTCCCCGAGAGCGTTTTTAAAAAAAAAGTTGCAGCCACTACCAGCATTTTTGATAATTTTCCTGACAATTTCATAGCTAACAGAATATCTGAATGTACAATATATCAAACGAAAGAACAGAGCCTCTGCTTTTAAACAATAAAAAAAATGATGTTAGCGTCATGCATTCTTTTTTATCAACACTTGTTTCATAAAAAAGCAACATTTTGAACAAAAAGCTGAGAAAAATCACGTTTTTTTCAAAGACTACAACGTGCATAAGCAATGCTTTTATCGCTTGTTTTTACTCCTTTTTTTCCTGTGTTTGATTCGGAGATTCTGCAGAAATGGCTAGAAAAGGTTATCATTTTTTGCAATCATTTTATTGCAATAGTAGTTCGTGTGACACAGTAAGTGTCTAAAGATAGCCAAATATGTTTCGGGGACACTGTCTATGTATTTGGCGTTTTGTGTATGAATTGCATGTGATTATTCTCCGTTTCTGTCTGTGTCTCAGGCGGCTCCGCTCCCTATCTCCATGCGTGCTGGCCGGAGGGCTCTGGTGGATGACCTTTCTCAGGAGAACTCTGATTCTGAGGATCCAGGTGCTTCACCCACCCCGTCCAGCGGCCCGCCGGGTACCCCCACACCCTCAGACAACGCCCTGGACCCCCTCCCCCCTACAGCCTTACAGACGCTGAATAAGAAGGGGGAGGAGTGAAACATGAACAGTTTTACTGGTTTAACTCGCATAGCTTTTGCAATCGTACACATAACAGAACATCCATGCGGTCACACATAAACTTGAAAGTAGTTCATGTGATTTATTGATTTTAAATGAACAGAATTTAGCATGCAGTGGAGAAAGCCGGATGCAGTATTCTTATAGTACTGTTTAAACCAACCATGCAGTGAGTAAGGACTGCTGTTTTAAAGTCGGGGAGAAAAAAACATTTCCCAACATTTCTTGGGAGATACAAGTACTGTATATCGGTGCAGTATATCAGGCTTGATGTGGCAAAATTATGATGGCCACCTCAAGTTCTCTCTTAATCAATCAAAAGCCATGTGTTTAGGAGAAATTTGCATGTTAATGGCAATCAAAGGCCATTTGGTATTGCACAGATGATCCACCATCAGGCTAATATGCATCGTCTGTAGTTGCACAAGCCATCGAACCCTCAAAGCCCTGAGAAATTTTCTCTCGCTCACTCCTAAAATAATATCATGTTTGAAGAAAGTGAGAACTGAACAAGGATATCTCTTTGGTATTTTAGAAAATCTGTGTTTTAAATTTTAAACGTGATAGCTCTACTTCAGATAAATAGACAACTTTGCTTTTTGTTAAACATGATTTGGCAAAAGATGATTATGGAAGCCCATTTCCACCCCAGAGTAAAAGAAAAAAAGGGTTTTGCTACTTTAAATGTCACAGTTGCGACTCATAATTGCGACTTTATTTCTCAATATTGTGGCTTTACATTTCACAGTTGTAAGTGTGTTCCTTGCATTTGCGACTTTATAAATCACAATGTGACCTTATATCTTAAAATGTGACTTTATATATTGTAATTGCTTTCTCAATATTGTGACTTTACATCTCGCAATTGCGAGTTTTTTGCTAATTGTGACTTTAAATCTCACAGTTGTGACTTTACAACTCACACCTTACATGTCAAAATGTGACTTTATATCTTGTTATCGTGGCTTTATATCTCAGTGTGACTACATCTTGCAATTTTCTTTCTCAATATCGTGACTCTATGTCTCGGAGTTGTGAGTTTGTTTCTACTAATTGTGACTTTATAATTCACAATGCAGCGCAATATCTCATAATTGCGACTTTGTATCTCACAGTGTGAATTTTTCTAATTTTAACTCTTTCCCCGCCAGTGTTTTTTATTTAAGTTTGGCAGCCAACGCCAACATTTTTGATAATTTTCACAAAACTTTCATGTCTCCTAGAGTATTTTGGTGAATGAATATCTAAACATAATGCAATATATCAAAAGAAAGGACAGAGCGTCTGCTATTTTATGCTAGCTTCATGCATTCTATTTTATCAACACTTATAATGCGGGTAAGTTTCATTAAAAAAAGCAACGTTTTTAAACGAAAAGCTGATAAAATTCCTTTTTCTTCTTTTCAAAGACTACAACGCTTTTATCGATTGTTTCTGCTCCTTTTTCGCCATTATGTCCTCTTTCAGAGTATGCGTAATATCATCTCCTAACGTATAACAGTGTAAACACGGAAAATTCTGTCAATGGCGGGGAAAGAGTTAATCTCACAGTTACTTTTTTATTTTTTACTCTGAGGTAACAAGGAGCTTCCATAAATGACAATTTATGTGCACAAAGCTATGATTGTATTAAACAGACAGAAAAGTGAGAAAGATAATAATGCTGTTCTATTAGATGAATACGCTACAAAATTGAGCCATCCATGATAGCTTTTATATCTTAGCCATAACCTGACCATAAGAAAAGAATGGGGATACAGAAAATTAAAAAAAATACATGAAAGGACTTCTAACAAACAAAAAAAGCAGCCAAAGTTGATAGATTTCACTTCCATATAGATATAGTTATTAGATATTTGAAATATACACACTCTGATCTCATTCAAACTTTAGTTATCAGTTCAACTCCCTGTTAAGTTCAGGGTCTCTGTGCTGCAGATCATTCCCTCTTAGAAACTGTGTGTAGATAGTTAGGTCGCTCAAAGGGATGCTTTTGTGGGTAGTGACATAGATAGGTAGTTAGGATTTCTTAATTTATGTCTTAAAACATCGGCTCCAGTTTAAGACTACTGACTCGTTGTAAGTTTTATCAATTAAGAGAATTCCAGTATGCAGTCTATTTATTTTGTTTTGTATTTTTTTTTTTCGCTGCACATAGACATGACATGGTTGTTGTATAGTTTGCAATTTAAGTGAAAACAAGGCAAAATCTTTTGAGGATAAGGTTGGGTTCACACTATTTTATCAGTCAGTAACACTGGACGGAATAAAAACAATACATTTTCACCATATAAGCTGCAGTGGGCCTAAAAGAATAAAACACACCAAACACAAACACATGCGTTTGAGACCATTTGACAAATGAGTCAACTCTTCAAATGTATCAAATGATAGTCAACACTTCAAATGATACATTGATGAGTGAGAAGTCTGTTATCAGGAGTTATGAACCTGGAAGACATGAACAAAATATGACATCTTGCCTGTTTTTCCCAGGGGTCAAAGGCTGCTAGTTGCTCCTTAATTATATCATTATATCAATGTAACTTTTTTTTTTTTATCAAAAGGACATATTGTATTTTGTTTGATTGTTTGGTCATTTTTGAATGTGGTAAATATTTATGGATCAAAGTGTTTATGTTGAACACAATCTGAGGCATATGGATGACAAAAGGGACATTAATCTAGCTGTATGCATGTCAACAGTGCCTGTAGTATCTGCAGAATATATGGATTCCATTGAAAATCCGTGAAATAATAAGAACGAGGTCTGGAATTTGATAAATAAATTGCAATATTAGGTCTCGCTGAATAATAATCTGACTCAGACATCCTTCTCACAGGTGCTTTTTTCATTCAGGCAGCGATGTGATACAATTTAGAATACAATTGCTTATTGGTTGTTGTCATTTAATTGATGAATCCTTTGGCATGTCAAATGAAATTTTCTTAACCTTCACTGTATGTATGTCTCACTCTCATTCTATTGTGTGGTGATGAGCAAATTCAAAAAAATGTTGTTTTAACTTAAAGTATTTGTTCTGCCTTAATTTAAGTTTAGCCAACTCAAATATCCAAGGTGTCACAAGTTGACTAAACTTAAAATTTTAAGTCAGCACAAAAACATTTTTTTTTTACAGTATTGATACACAGGCTTACTCTTGCTAGTTTTTCAAGTGATTCAATTTAGCAGTCCTAACTGTGAATAATAATTGTTTGTCACCAATAAGTATTAGAACATATTTAAGATCTGTTCAGCCTGTGATATTACAAGGCTCTTTGATTCCCTGATGCACTGATGGGTTTATTCCACTGTTATTACCCCAGTTATTACTACTTGCCACTGTATCTGTCCTATGAATCGGAAAGCAGGGTTTTCATATCACATTACACTTTATGTAAAATGTCTGTAATAGGTCAAATTTTGATACTTAATTTGTTTTATTTGCCCCAATAATGTTTAAATTTGAGTGTATTTTTAATTGCCGATCTCTAGAATCAAGCTGGAATTGTATGCCGTAAAATGTTGACTAAAAGGGAGGACACCATGCTGTTAAAGACAAAATGATAGAATCACATACGCAAGCCAAAAGACTCAAGCCTTGTACAACAGATTGTTTTTATTCTATACTTATTTGTCCATGTTAAAACACATTCGTAAATTATATCTGCCTATAATGTCTCTGACTGTTTGCCTTTCAAGCAACTCAACATTGCTGCTAAAATGTGTTTTGTCACTGACAAATGTACAAAGTCATTTTGTTCGATTTGTGCATTTATCAGATAGATTTGCAGAGCTGCAAACTCAAAAATTCAATTAGGAGAGCATTTGAATAAATAAAAAAAACAGTCGTATTTCTCAAGTCATATATCCCTAGTTTTAATAAATGAGTCTTGGTATACTCAACTCTTGCTTTATAATGCAGCTTTGAACCAGTTTGAGATGAGTGGGAAATAGCAGAGAATGTGTATGAAAAGGTATTAACACTCCAGGGGAGATGTGTGTGTGTGTGTGTGTCTGAGGTGTTTCTGAAAAGGACTGTGTGCTTTTTTTGCATTTGTGGAACTTGAATTTTTAACCATGTAATTTATTTGATCTTTTGCTTTGTTTTGCTAATGATAAAATGAGACCGGGGTGAATTTTAATATACCATTGGTTTTGAAATCAGTGTGGTTTATTTTCACACGAACACACTATCAACGATTCACCATCAGCACAGTAAATGTGGAGGACCACTTAAAATACAATGAAAAAAATCAATTATCAGTTTATTAACCAATTAAAAAAGAATAAATCATAGTTGAATTTGACCAAATTAAACTGTTTAATTGTTTTGCAGTATGCTAAATTTATGTTTAAAATTATGTAAAATTATGTTTTAACAATAAAATAACCAATAAATCACCATTCAAATTGATATATAGATATTTAAAACTTTATTTTATATGTAAAGGCATGGTTCATTATAACAATAAATTAATTAATCACTTCAAATAAATAAATAAATATTTAGACAAAGTTATATGGGGGTTCTATTATCACCTTCTTATAAAGTCTTAATTTTTTTTTTGTGGTGTACTAGAATATATTTTCATGCTTGATTGTTCAAAAAACACATTATTTTTCACATATTTTACATTATTACAGCACTTCTCTCCCCACTCTGGCTCGAACACGCTGATTTCGATGAAGCCCCTCCTTCTGAAATACTTAATGTGCTGTGATTGGTTAGTGTAAATATTGAGGATGGCGTCAATTTCAAACCAATTCAAGCCCGATTCAGACCCTGACAGTGTTAACAAACAAGAGGATCGTGCAGAATTTCATGCACAGACTTTGCAAGCACGGATTTCACAGGACGTTTCAGAGGTATTTTTTTTGTAATTATCTTATACATTATAGATACAATGTTATACACCATTTAATCATGATATTTTTTGGAAAACTAAGGTAATCGATCACAAAACCATGGTTAATTTTCTTAAGGAGCGGTGAACCGTCTTACAAAAGCAAGAACTTACAAAAGCAACAAAAAAAAATATGTTCTCCATAAAATGTACAGCATTTAAGTTTTAACCACTCTAAGTTTGTCAGGTCAAACAAATGAGTTTTGGACATGTAAAAACAGCGTCTCTTTGACATAGCGACACACACTTTTTGCGTGGGCGTGGATTATTTAAATGAGTAACATTATGACTTCATAAGATCCGGAAAAAATCGCATTGTAGTCCAAACGAGCCGTTTGTTGTAGTTCTTGAAAAGGGGATTCTGTAAAATTTAAATATCTTCCTTTTGAGTGGACTTTGAGCTTTGTAACCTTGCAGATCTTTTTTATGCTCAAACAGCAACATGGAAAAGCATAACGACCCCTTTAAAACAGTTTAGTTCATGTTCATAATGTAAATGTAACAATAAAATATTAATAACTTTTTAAAATACATTTATAATTTAAAAAGTGGCACCCCTGGTCCTCTATATAAAATGTTACAATACTCATACAGTCTTAAAATATTTCACTAATTCAGAAATTCCTTTCACAACACAACATAAAATCATGAACGTGTAAAGGTGTGGGCAAAATGTTAGTAGCGTTTGTATCAGCACATCTCTGAGTCACATTCAAACATTCAGACCAACTTAAATGAGCGAATTCTGCCTTGTAAAATTTTTCATCCTCACACGAAACTCCGATCACGCGGTGTCACGGATGAAACAGGAGACGGACAGTTGGTAAGTGAAACAATGTTTATTTTAGGAACAGCAGAAGCAGACGGAGTTATGGTGAGTATCTTAACAGATGATAATTGGATGGACTTAGCCACAGGAATAATCAGAGTCTCTGTTACAGATGATGATGACCCGTCACTGGAAAGGGCTGCAGTAGAACGGCTGGGAACTGGAGACGGCAGATGATGATGAAGATAATCCGATAGGAACAGGTGAGTAGCAGGTAAGTTGCAGGTAAGTCTTTGGTATATCATGGAGAGTCTGAGTGTCTATGTAACGACGAGACCAGACAATGACTGTGAGAGTGAGAGTGGTATTTAAGGTGGTGAGATGATGAGGTGCAGGTGATGGTGATTAGAACTCAGGTGATAGTGAACGAGTAAATGAGTGAGTGGGAGGAGTGAGTGAATGAGTGGGAGGAGAGTGTGGATCTGCTGGAATCCTGACAGTACCCCCCTCCTCCGAGGCGGCTCTTGACGACTGCGAAGAGGGATGAGTTCGACGACGAGGTCTGCCACGGGGCCTGGGAGCTGGGCGATCAGGATGACTGGTGTGAAATTGTTGAAGGAGAGTTGGGTCCAGGATGTCGTCCCGAAGAACCCACGACCGTTCCTCAGGACCGTAGTCCTCCCAGTCTACTAGATATTCCAGCCGAGGACCTCGTCGCCGTGAGTCCAAGATGGTGCGGACTCGGTATATGGACTCGTCCTCTATTGGGATAGGAGGAGGAGGTTCGATGGCCGGGTCAGGTTCTGTAGGAGGAGAGAAGACAGGTTCAATGAATGGTTTTAACAGAGACACATGGAATGATGGAGAGATCCGGTACTGTCGAGGGAGATTGAGTCTGTAGGTGACCTCGTTCAGCTGCCTCTGCACGGTAAATGGACCGATGTATCGAGGACTCAGCTTACGGCAAGGCAGGCGGAGGCGCATGTCCCGGGTCGAAAGCCACACCTTCTGTCCTGGCACATACTGAGATGGTTCGGTCCGATGACGATCCGCTTGGTCCTTGTGTCTCCGCACTGCCTGCTGTAGATGCACGTGAGCCGAGTCCCATACCCCCTCGCTCTGCTGGAACCAGTAGTTTACTGCTGGTACGTCCGAGGGCTCACCAGACCAAGGGAAGAGAGGAGGTTGATAGCCGAGGATACATTGGAAGGGGGTGAGACCGGTGGTGGATTGTTGAAGTGAGTTTTGTGCGTACTCGGCCCACGGAAGGTACTGGCTCCAGCTGTCCTGGTACTGGTGGCAATAAGTCCGCAGGTAACGTCCTATCTCCTGAATCTTTCGCTCAGTCTGGCCGTTAGTCTGAGGATGGTAACCAGATGACAGGTTTACAGTTACTCCGAGGAGCTTGAAGAAAGCTCGCCAAACTCTTGATATAAACTGAGGGCCTCGATCCGACACTATGTCCTCTGGGATGCCGAAGTTTCGGAATACGTGAGTGAAGAGGGCTTCGGCGGCTTCAAAGGCGGTAGGGAGTCCAGGTAAGGGAATCAATTTACAGGCCTTTGAGAAACGGTCCACGACCACGAAGACACAGGTATGGTTATTAGATCTGGGCAGGTCCGTCATGAAGTCTACCCCAATATGAGACCATGGACGACGAGGAAGCGGAAGAGGGACTAGCTTGCCTTCTGGTAGTCTTCGGGGAGTGTTGGTAACGGCACAGACTGAGCATCCCTTGACGTAGCGAGCAACGTCCTGAGAGATGGTAGGCCACCAGTACCGATTACTGAGGAGCGAGAGGGTACGCCTGCTACCTGGATGTCCAGAGCCCGGAGTGGTATGAGCAGAGTCCAGAAGGGCCGTTCGAAGGTGACGTGGTACGAAGGCGCACCCTTCTGGACCTCCCGGCGGAGCGGGATGAAGGCGGTTCTCTTGGGCTATCTGCTGGTCGATGTTCCAGACGATAGGACTTACAAACACGGCTGGAGGGAGGATAGGTTCTGAGAGAGGGTCCTCACTTGATGGCTGATACAGACGGGATAGAGCATCTGCCTTACAGTTCTTAGAACCGGGTCGGTAGGACACAAGGAAGTCAAAGCGCGTGAAGAATAGTGCCCATCGGGCCTGGCGAGGATTAAGTCTCTTAGCCTCTCTGAGGTATTCCAAATTGCGGTGGTCGGTAATGACCTCGAAGCGATGGTTTGCTCCCTCCAGCCAGTGTCTCCACTCCTCTAATGCCAACTTGATGGCGAGCAGTTCTCGATTTCCAATGTCGTAGTTCCGCTCCGCCGGGGATAGCTTTTTAGAGAAGAAGGCACATGGATGGAGTCTGGGAGGATCACCCTGCCGCTGTGACAGGACCGCCCCAACTCCGGTGGAGGAAGCATCCACCTCTACAACGAAAGGGATCTCAGGGTTCGGATGAACTAGAACTGGGGCGGTCTGGAAGGCTTCCTTTAGGCGTTCGAAGGCAGAGATGGCTTCAGGCGATAAGGACAGAGATTTGGGCCGGCCTCGGAGAGAAGAAGTCAAAGGAGAGCTGATGTGACTGTAGTTGTTGATAAACCTTCGGTAAAAATTGGCAAAACCTAGGAAACGTTGGAGGTCTTTTACCGTAGAGGGTTGAGGCCAGTTTTGGATCGTCTCCACCTTCCTCTGGTCCATCCGAACTCCATGTTGATCGATGAAGTAACCCAGAAACTGAACTGAAGGGGTATGAAACTCACACTTTTCAAGTTTGAGGTAGAGCTTGTGAGCTCGCAGCTTTTCCAGGACAGCAGTGACATGGCGATGGTGTTCAGAGAGAGATGAGGAATAAATGAGGATGTCATCTATGTAGACCACCACAAACTTATTTAGATATTCCCTGAAAACCTCATTCATGTACCCCTGAAAGACTGCTGGGGCGTTGGACAATCCGAAAGGCATTACCCGGTATTCATAATGTCCAGAGGGAGTGATGAACGCCGTCTTCCACTCATCACCCCGACGAATTCTGATGAGATTATAAGCACTGCGAAGATCAAGCTTTGAGAAGATTCGGGCTCCACGCAACTGTTCCAAGGCTGCTGGGACCAGAGGAAGGGGATAGCTGAATTTTACTGTTTGAGAGTTGAGATGGCGATAGTCAATGCACGGCCGCAGGCCTCCGTCCTTTTTTGCCACGAAGAAGAAGCTCGCAGCGGCAGGGGAAGTAGATGGACGAATGAACTCCTGTTCGAGGGCTTCCTCCACATACTCCTCCATGGCCTTCTGCTCCGGGATGGACAAAGGGTACACACGGCCTTTAGATAAAGTAGCTCCAGGTAGCAGGTCGATAGCACAGTCCCATGGCCGATGAGGTGGAAGTTTGGTTGCCAACTGTTTACTGAAGACGTCCTGGAACGCCCTGTACTCCACTGGAATTTCCACCTGATGTTGTACCTCGGGACTCTCGATGCTGGTGGAACAGACGGAAATCTCGGATCTTCCCGCAGGAGGTGAGTATACCATGGAGGATTCTTGGCTGACTTTCTTAACTGACGTTAGACAGGAATGGAAACACTGTTCTCCCCAGTGAAGGATTTCTCCAGAGCTCCAGTCGATAGTAGGTTGGTGTTGGATCATCCAAGGGCGTCCCAGGATGAGCTCAGCAGTTGACTCCTCCAGCACCATAAAGGAAATCTCCTCTGAGTGTAGACATCCTACGCGGAGCGTCAGTGTGGGGGTAACGTGACGAATTCGACCTCGACCCAGCGGCTTACCCTGGATAGTCTGTACGCGAAGATCCAGATGACTTCTGAGTTTACGGATATTCAATTTCTGGAGGAGTTGCGTCGATATGAAGTTCCCCGCCGAGCCAGAGTCGAGGAGAGCTTGTGCAGAGACACATACAAGAGGGGTTAGAAGATGAACTGTTGTACGGTTCAGGGTAGCCATCTTGGGTGGAATTTGAATTGTACTCACCGCTGGGCGTTGAGGCCGAATGGGACAGGTGTCGATGAGATGCCCGTTACCTCCACAGTACAAACAGAGACGGTTCTGGATGCGTCGCTGACGTTCCGTGAGAGAGAGATGTGTGGAATCCACTTGCATGGCCTCTGGTGCTGGAGGGGTGACAGATGGAGCCGTGGGCGGAGGATATGCAGCGGTCGTGAGCGTTTCACAGGCCGTCAAACGTTGAGACACTCGGAGGGTCTTTTGAATAAGATTTTCCAGTCCCAACGAATCCTCGTAAACCACAACTAGCTGTCTGATGTTCGGATTGAGACCATGACGAAAGGCAGTGATCAGGGCAGTTTCATTCCAACCACTGGATGCCGCCAGCGTGCGGAATTGGAGAGCATATGTGCTCACAGAGGATTTGCCTTGACGGAGATTAAATAGTTGATCATGTACAGATAAATCCGAAGCAGTCTGTCCAAAAACCTCCTTAAAGTGTTGGATGAAACTTGGTAATGATTTAATCACAGGAGAATCTGAATTCCACAAGGATTGAGCCCACTGGAGAGCTCGGCCGGACAGCAGTGAGGTGATAAAGGCTACGCGAGCTGAATCATTGGTGAATTTATGTGCTTGCATCTGGAAGTAAAGTGAAACTTGAAGTAAAAAACCGCTGCAATCCTCCGCCTCGCCGGAGTATGTCGCTGGTTGGGCCATGGGACTTGCAGAGGCAGCTGACGAAGCAGCGGGTGTTTGCGGAAGTGGTTGTCGGCGGGCTGACTGAAGGATATCCTCGGGAATCATAGGCGGATTAGCTGGTGGTGAAGGAAGTAGCGACTGACGAACAGCTTGAACCAGTTCCAGGAATGGATCAGGAGATGGATTTTCTCCGGGCTCCGTTGGGTTCTGCATTTTGTGGTCTGGTCTTCTGTCACGGATGAAACAGGAGACGGACAGTTGGTAAGTGAAACAATGTTTATTTTAGGAACAGCAGAAGCAGACGGAGTTATGGTGAGTATCTTAACAGATGATAATTGGATGGACTTAGCCACAGGAATAATCAGAGTCTCTGTTACAGATGATGATGACCCGTCACTGGAAAGGGCTGCAGTAGAACGGCTGGGAACTGGAGACGGCAGATGATGATGAAGATAATCCGATAGGAACAGGTGAGTAGCAGGTAAGTTGCAGGTAAGTCTTTGGTATATCATGGAGAGTCTGAGTGTCTATGTAACGACGAGACCAGACAATGACTGTGAGAGTGAGAGTGGTATTTAAGGTGGTGAGATGATGAGGTGCAGGTGATGGTGATTAGAACTCAGGTGATAGTGAACGAGTAAATGAGTGAGTGGGAGGAGTGAGTGAATGAGTGGGAGGAGAGTGTGGATCTGCTGGAATCCTGACACGCGGATTCCTAATTGAAATTTCGCCTATCAACTATAAATAACTGCACCTTAATAATCAAACCCCAGATACAATAAAATTCATGTATACATTTCATAACTACATTACTGTTCAGTGAGAGACCTGTACTTTCCAAATGTATTTTTCACCTCGTCCTCTGCAACAATATTACTGAACAACCAATCATCATCTAGAGGCGGAGTTGGAATTGGAGTGGGGTGGATCTTATGTAATGTAGCAGGGAAAGATCTAGCCACGCCCTCAAAATTGTGACTACTCGAATTGCTTCTGAATTTGGAGTAAAAACACGACTCTTCTTTATGATAGCAGACGCCTTCAAGGCAACACATTATGGGGCACTGGAGACCTGATCCATTCTGGTTGAGATTCTCAACCTGTTCAATATTTCTGATATCAGTGTCTTGCATCATAAGATATTGATCCATTTCTGGACTTGAATAGTTCTTGTGTGAGCTTTTTAGAGGCTGCTGTTCCCAGATGTCATGATCAATCCGTTTGGATTGAGAGTCCAGCTGATTCTCAAGCGCCTGGATCATGTGGTAGCTTGAGACAATACCATCCAAGGCAGACAGATCTGTATCTGAGTAACCATCCTCCTTTCCATTCGTCCTCATGCAAGGCTCAACCCTACCAAAATGGCCCTCTAGGATGTTATTGTGGTTCATAGAATAGTTTGTTTGATTGTGATGGAAACTACGTCTATGTGGCTCTTGATCGCAGAGCACATCAAATTCAAATTCTTGACCGTTTTGGCTCAAATCGCTGGTTCCAACGGCAAAACCTGTTAGGTTCTCCACGTCTGAATCCAGAGAGCTTGGAAATGTGCTGGCTTCCTGTAAATATTCTTCACTGTGAACCATCCACTCAGCCATTTTACATTTAGGATCAATATTTTGGATCAGCAGATCTTCATGATTGTCATAACAATCCAGTAATTCAAGGTCATCCATTATATCCATTTGAAGACTCTCAACGATTGTGCGATCTTGCGTTTGGACGCTGTGCTCAGCATCGATGAGCATCTGAACCTCCAAATCGCATGAATCCAAAGACAAAAGTGAAATCACCGGGGAAGTGGGTGACAGGTCTGACACTTCAACACCTGTGGGGAACAACTTCATGTCCGAGTGTTTGGTGAGACATGGTTTTGAATACTTTCTTGTTTTTTCAATGCTTCCCAACCAGGAGGACACACTCTCCTCGAAGCTTTCTAAATCGGTAGATGGCGGTTGCCTTTCGAAGCTGTTGCCTTCAATTATGTGTCCCGGGTTGTTTTTTATTGTGGCATTACCGTTTTTTGCAGTTCTCAGATTTGTGCCCGTACTGTTGAAGGACTTGCACTGTGAGAAACTTTTATCAGCCACATTGGTCTCCATAAGACTGTCCAATGTCCAGAGGTCACAGACATCTTCTAGTTGTTCAGGAAGACCTTCTGTTTTGTCAGCATTTATAAAAGTTTCAATAGCTGTAGAAAACAGAGCACGGAGTCATCAAACTGGTTCTAGACTTGAACAAACCAGTTCTGTAAATAAAAAGTAAGCTCTTTTACCTTTTTTTGAGGGTTTAGGTGATTGGTCTGTGACTTTTGCAATGCGAGACAGACTGGGTGTTAGATGATCTGGAAGTTTTTCAGTCGAAAATAAAGCAGAAGCCAGCTTATGGTTCGCTGCCTCTATTTCTGCAAATTTCCTGTGTAGAGGTGAATGGAATATTAGTTATAATCATTTAATATACACTCACCTAAAGGGTTATTAGGAACACCTGTCCAATTTCTCATTAATGCAATTATCTAATCAACCAATCACATGGCAGTTGCTTCAATGCATTTAGGGGTGTGGTCCTGGTCAAGACAATCTCCTGAACTCCAAACTGAATGTCAGAATGGGAAAGAAAGGTGATTTAAGCAATTTTGAGCGTGGCATGGTTGTTGGTGCCAGACGGGTCGGTCTGAGTATTTCACAATCTGCTCAGTTACTGGGATTTTCACGCACAACCATTTCTAGGGTTTACAAAAAATGGTGTGAAAAGGGCAAAACATCCAGTATGCGGCAGTCCTGTGGGCGAAAATGCCTTGTTGATGCTAGAGGTCAGAGAATGGGCCGACTGATTCAAGCTGATAGAAGAGCAACTTTGACTGGAATAACCACTCGTTACAACCGAGGTATGCAGCAAAGCATTTTTGAAGCCACAACACGCACAACCTTGAGGCGGATGGGCTACAACAGCAGAAGACCCCACCGGGTACCACTCATCTCCACTACAAATAGGAAAAAAGAGGCTACAATTTGCAAGAGCTCACCAAAATTGGACAGTTGAAGACTGAAAAAATGTTGCCTGGTCTGATGAGTCTCGATTTCTGTTGAGACATTCAGATGGTAGAGTCAGAATTTGGCGTAAACAGAATGAGAACATGGATCCATCATGCCTTGTTACCACTGTGCAGGCTGGTGGTGGTGGTGTAATGGTGTGGGGGATGTTTTCTTGGCACACTTTAGGCCCCTTAGTGCTAATTGGGCATCGTTTAAATGCCACGGCCTACCTGAGCATTGTTTCTGACCATGTCCATCCCTTTATGGCCACCATGTACCCATCCTCTGATGGCTACTTCCAGCAGGATAATGCACCATGTCACAAAGCTCGAATCATTTCAAATTGGTTTCTTGAACATGACAATGAGTTCACTGTACTAAAATGGCCCCCACAGTCACCAGATCTCAACCCAATAGAGCATCTTTGGGATGTGGTGGAACGGGAGCTTCGTGCCCTGGATGTGCATCCCACAACTCTCCATCAACTGCCAGATGCTATCCTATCAATATGAGCCAACATTTCTAAAGAAAGCTTTCAGCACCTTGTTGAATCAATGCCACGTAGAATTAAGGCAGTTCTGAAGGCGAAAGGGGGTCAAACACAGTATTAGTATGGTGTTCCTAATAATCATTTAGGTGAGTGTATATGTATATATATATATATATATATATATATATATATATATATATATATATATATATATATATATATATATATATAATTTTGGGGTCAGTAAGATTTTCTTTCTTTTTTTTGTTGAAAGAAATTAATACTTTTATTCAGCAAGGACGTATGATGACTGCTAAAATTCAGGTTTGCCATCCATCTAAATAATACAATTAAATATTTTAAAATAGAAAACAGTCAAAATATTACTGTTTTACTGTTATTTTGATCAAATAAATGCAGCCTTGATAAATATATATGTATAATGATCTTGACCAAAAACGGATGGACATTTCTTGGTGGAAATAACATAACAATGTTTATCCTCCAGCACATCCCAAAGACTTTCAAGAATTTAAGGTCTGGACACAGAGGTGCCGATTCATGTGTGAAAATGATTCTTCATGCTCCCTCCCAACCATTCTTTCACAGTTTGAGCCTGATGAATCCTGACATTGTCAATGATCCTGGTGTACATGATGTGTCTTCCTACATGATTGTTTGAGAATGAAAGCTTCACCCTCCATCAATTCGGGTTAGAAGAACTGCTGCCAAACATATAACATGCTAGAAACATAATAATCTCTGCAATAATGATCCAATCGTTCACAAGCATATACATAAACATATATATATATAGGCTATAACATACCTCTGTATCATGTTGTGTAGAAACCTACGATGATTGACTTGTCGTTTTGATGGCTTGTTTTTACGTGGTTTTTGCAAAGTCCTCATCATGTGACCAGCTGCTGAGGTCACGAAAGTAAAAAGATCCCGACCCCATGGCACTCCATGCTCCGGCCCTGGCTCAAAGGTCAAAATACTGGATGGACGCATAGCTTTGGGGATAAAATATGAGGGGCATTAAAGAAAGAGAGAAAAAATAAGATATCACATCAGATTCAGTAGTTGTTTGTTAAATTGCCAATGAATGTTGAAAGCTTAAGCTCATATTAACATTCTGTAAAACTAAAGGAGCAGAACTAGCATTCATAACACAGCAAATTAAGATTTAGATCTCTAAAAGCCTGATAATCAATCTTTCTGAAAGCACCTACCTTCTGTTACTCAGTAAGAATCCACTTTGAAATGCGAAGCAGGGAACCAGAAGACTTTGCACAGGTGATCCAGACCTGCACCCTGACTGACCGAGAGACAGAGAGAGAGTGAATGAATGACCGAGGGGAGGGTGGCATTGATTCGGTGATGATGCCACAGTGAACGATTCTTTGTCTGCTTAGATAAAGGGTGGCAAGACCGCGCCATTAAAGAGGACAGAGAAGTGCAGCAGAATGAAAAGAAAAGCAATTACCTAGAAGTCAACTGGTTCATGCCGAGCGGTCTCCTTGAGCATTGTCAAAAACAGCGCTTGTTAAGTGTTAGCAAACACAGCGCACCAGTTAAGCGCTTAACGGGCCTTTAATTGATCTCTTTAATCTCAGATCCTCATTAACACATTCTCCTGTCTGAGAGCTCTACTGGTTGCCACAGACAAATTGCCTTCACATTTCAGCCCTCAGACAAAATGTTATTTTTACATATATGGGGACGTTCAACATAATAGAACGTGGTCCATAGGACAGGGAATATGACATGATTCAAAGCAGCAACTATGATAATGACTTAAAAGAAAATAAGTCTACCATCTATATTCACATTAGAGCGCCTTATTTGAAATTAATTCTTAAAGGGATAGTTCACTCAAAAATTTAAAAAAAAAAAGAGAATTCTTATGCGCTCTATATTGGATATTGTTAATAATTATAGTAATTTAACTAGCGACAGTGTAAAAATAGTGTTTTGGAAAAATTTCTTTAATTTAAATATCTCTAGCTTTAATTTATTTTTGTTTAAGTTTTATTTCTAGTAATTTTAGTAACTTCTAAAAGATTTCAAGTTCAACTTTTTCATTATATTCTATTTTATTCCAGTCTTATTTCATATAAGGAATGCAGTTTGTGATATTTTTAGTGTCAGTTAACAACACTGAACCAGATGTTAAATTGCTAATGGCATCTCGCTTGAATTTTTGTGAGATTCATTGGTTATATGAATTATTGTTCCATTATCATTCGGCACTATGGTAACATGAGCAGTGGGGTGTGGACAGGAGACTCTTCACTATATTTAGTGCAGCTTCTCACATGTCACTGCAGAGTTCACTGTTGGTTTTGAAGAACTTCTGCTTTCAGCCGGTGTTAGATTCTTCTCTCAAATTTAACATCGGTGAGCTTCATATACTTAATGCTTTATCTGATTTCTGCATTTCATTATGTATGATTATAATGTGTTTTAAGCAGAAGGATGTTTTATATACTGATAATTTTTTTTTAAATCCCTTTCGTAATGCATTCCCTCAAATATCCTGGTTCTTACCATGTGTTCTTTTCTCACATTCTGGCACTGATAACCCTTATCATAAACACTCATTCTTGCTTCTTTGAACTTTGTACCTCAAAACAAACTCTGATTGGTCTATGTTTGACCAATCAGCTTTGCAAGAATCAATCAGAGGGATACAACAGAGTGAACCTTGAGATTTGTCATTCATTCTTAAAACAGGACAGCTACATGGTGAGTTACAAAAAAACAGACATATTATTTAACCTTAAATTGTCATAACTATTAAAAAACTTAAAAGTCAGCATGAAACAGAAGTTGCTATAGTCTTTTCTTCCATATTTTGATCTGATTGGAACAGCATTGAAGAAGAAAAAATGTAGGCTGGGACTTTAACTTGTCCATCAGGAATGGTTCAAGTGCCAAATGACGTCAAGCTCTCCTTCTCTGGACATAATGGGCGGAGTTATGTTTAGCTATAGGGTTACTGTGTGGGTGGGGGCCATCTAGCTCCACCCATTAAGCCCAATGAGAGGCGGAGCTGGACGTCAAGCTCCACCCATTAGCTCTGCAGTGAGTAGCATCTCTTGTGGTTTGCTATTGCGTGATGTCATTTGAGTGACAGTTGTCCCCCCTCACGCCATAACACATCATCAGAGAAGAGAAGAGATGTTGCTGCAAAGAAGGGGAAGTGGTTGTGCAAAAAAATAAGAATTTTGATTTCATGGTGCTTTAAAAACTCAAATTAAAAGGATCAAAAGACATTTATTGTAGATTGAGCCTATTCAGTTTAATGAAATATTTGCTTTTATTATCCCTGTCCAGCAGTCATCATGAACAGAGCATGGACTTTGTTCAAATCCCATCCATACATCCCTAATGTTCTGGGATACACAACCTTATTTGCCACAGCGGACCTCATTCAGCAAAGCATGATGGGAAAAGCTCAGGACAAAGTGACAGAACACAGACCAGATAGAATGGGACAAGATCCATCTAAGATGTCCACTCAAGGAGTTACTGTGTCTGGAGAAGCAAAGACAGATGATCTGACGTGGTATAATACCAAAATAAGTGACTCAGAAGGCAATAAAAGAGCCTCGGAAGAAAATAAAACTTCAGCTCCAGTCCAACATGTTCCACAGCTTCACGGCATCGACTGGGCCCAGACCGCTCGGGTGGCACTGGTTGGGTTCTGTTTCCATGCTAACTTCAATTACCATTGGCTACGAGGACTGGAGAGGATGTTTCCGGGGGGAGGGGCCAAAAGAGTGTCACTCAAAGTGTTTCTAGACCAGCTGTTTGCAGCCCCTATGACAATAAGTGCTTTCTACATTGGTGAGAATCAGCAATAAATAGGAATAACAGGAATTTCTACTTCCACTTATACTCTACAATCAGACAAAATCAATACAAAAATATATTGGTGCACAAATGAATGAATAAAGATAAAATAAAGTGTTTATTACACTTCTAAAGGGCTGAGCGCATTGGAGGGTGCAGAGGATCCCCTTGAAGACTGGAGAAATAAATTCTGGACCTCTTATCAGGTAAACATTGAAGAGCACAAGAGCAACTGCACATGTGTAAATTCTGGATCAATTTTGACACATTGATTTACTCTTTGTTTCTCTTTCGGGTAGACTGGAGTGGTGTACTGGTCAGCTATGCAGGTACTACATCTATACCATTTGTTCATACATATTTCAGATCTTTTTTATATGATGCTTCTTCGTTTGTTTCTTAATTATATTCTTCATGTCTCAGGCTGTGAACTTCTCCCTGATCCCGCCAGTGGCTCGTACGGTTTTTGTTGGAGGAGTCGCTCTTGGCTGGACTGTCTTCTTGTGTCATTTCAAGCAACAGAAGAGTGACTTCCTGAGCTAGGCTTTATGCTGGCCATTGAATATCTAAATATGCAACATATAAATATATATATATATATATATTATAATATATAATATATATAAATAGAGAGAGAGAGAGAGAGAGAGAGAGAGAGAGAGAGAGAGAGAGAGAGAGAGAGAGAGAGAGATATAGATATATAGATATATATTTATATGCAACTATATAAGGGATGCATTAAAGCAGGCTAATTGTTTTAACAACTGAGATTTTATCAAATCAATTTCCCTGTCTTGGTAAAGTACAAATAAAATAATATTTTAAATGATCAGTTATGCTACATAATAAACACATTTTTTGCTACCCCAGTTTTTCCACTCATTTTTTTAGAATTTGCAATGAAACGGAAGAATAGTGACAGATCTTTTCTTCCACAGAGAAATTGATTATCAAGCAAAGAATAATGTATATGGTGGGGGAAATTGGTTCTATTAAAAAAAAAATTAGGTAAAAAAAAAATGGTCACACTTCAAACCAGGCGTCTTTGGTCTACACATAAAGACACTTAATATAAAACGGAACCCAAAAAAATTAAAAATGACATTGTTCACTTAAAATCCATGCATTCGAGAAATTGATTAGGTGAGTTTTAGTTTTATGCTGATTTTTTTAAGAGAGATTTTATAGAATCGTTCAAAGGAAACTATAGGAATAATATACCTACATGTATAATTATAAATAATTATCACAATAAAGATGTCTTCATTATAATAACTTTGTAATCAAACTCTTTTAAACTTAGCTGAGATAGACCACACTGTATTATGCTGTACTATTATAGGCCCTACATTTTAATTTAGCTATTTTTGTTTGCTTTAACACCGTTTACTATGAATTTGACTGTACTCTCTTTCTGTAATCAACCAAATCCAATGTGAAATGTTTTTTTCAGTGAGCCTATCCGGACGCGCTTTTTTCAGTCACATGACTCATAGCGTCCCGTAATCTCGCTATACGTCCTCTCGCGAGCTTTCCTTTTCCCTTTTCACTCTGAGTCCAAGATGGTAGGTAGCTTGATATCTTATAGGCTCTGCCAGTATACAAAATCTTCCTCCATCCTCAGCGATATCTGTTCTAGTTCTGCCGCAGATTATGTTTAGAAGCATTACATAGCGCTATGAATGATTAGATATAGGTATTATTGTGGATAGTGTATGAAATTAATAAGTAAATGCCGGCTAACGCACATCGGGCCGCAGAGCTGAGACTCCCGTTCATTTGTCGTGTTTAAAATACGTACATACTCTGATGACAGCGTGTTACTGTCTCGTTGAACTTCTGTTAATAAATATATAGATAAAATACATACTGGTGTTTAATTTAGTTGACTGGGTAGAAGGAAAAAACTACAGCAAACTCGTGTTGGCTAAGCTAGCTTTACTAGTGCTAGCAGTATTCGGCTCTCACAGCCACATGAGTTACTGTGCTTAGCTTATCTGGGACAAATATGAATTATTGTAAAGATGTTTTTCACCTCAAGTTATTGTTTTCGTTGTGCTAGCCATTATTGCTTAAATATGTGTAAGCTCTCAAGCTAGTGTAATTTATGGACAGTGCTAATTCTCCAGTTCTGTGAAACGATGCTTTTTATTGTTGTGTAATTGACGTATTTTGTGGAATCTCACAGGGAGTTGACATCAGACACAACAAGGACCGCAAGGTTCACAGGAAGGAGCCCAAAAGTCAGGATATTTACCTGAGGCTCTTGGTCAAGGTAAGAACCAACATGATACTCAACACAGATGAGCAAGCAAGAAACTCCAGTTTTAAAACCTATTGCTACATTTCTCTGGCTAGTTGGATCAGTTGTAAATTTTTCCCTTTCATTTTATCACTTCGCTTTTTGTTGTGTGTTGTAGTTGTACAGATTCCTGTCTCGTCGTTCTGAT
The DNA here is from genome assembly GCA_036326025.1 of Chrosomus eos. NCBI lineage: Eukaryota > Metazoa > Chordata > Actinopteri > Cypriniformes > Leuciscidae > Chrosomus > Chrosomus eos. The sequence continues at coordinate 25,466,838 of CM070831.1, forward strand.
GCTCCCTTCAACAAGGTCATTCTGAGGAGACTCTTCATGAGCAAGACCAACCGCCCGCCTCTGTCCATTTCCCGACTGGTGAGTTTGAACCCCAGTGTTATGCCCAGTACACATTGTATGATTTTGGCCTGTGCCAGATGAAAGATGACCAATCATGGCAGTTTCTGTGGTTATGGCTCCTACGTTGTACAGTGAGAGAAGTTCATAGACGGCCGTTGTCTTCTCACGGTCTTGCGACCAAAGAGCGCCTACAATAATTTTCTGACAGTGTCAGAAGTTTAGCTTGATCATCTCACAGTGTTAGCTGCTACGACCTACTGTGACTAGCCAATAAAAATGCAACTTGAAATGCCATATTGATCAATGCAACCTGGTGCCAAAACGAATAACTACTTGCCTCAAGATCCATTTACAAAATTGTCATGCCAAATTGGCCTCTTTTCCCTAGACATGACCGCATCCTTATTCTTTGTTTTTTTTGTTTTTTTTTCCAGCGCACATTAAAACCACAAATGCCAAAGTGTGATTTATCTTGCTCTATTTTGTTTACCACTAGCACATGCTGATGATGTTTTATTCTTCTATACTAACTTGCACGGTAGCCTACTATTCAATAGGGGTCGTCATTGTACAGTCTACATGCATGTAATATCAAAGTTTTATAGATCCATGTCGTACAGTGTTAAAATCACAGTTTGTAGCAGGCATTACTCCTGTAGATCTCGTTTACCCGTGTATTAACACAGATTTCACAATTTAATTTCTACTCAAGTTTGCGTTTTAATTCCATTATGATTCGATTTCGATTCATTTAGATGTATATCAGGGACAGTACATGGCAAATTTTCTCAAGGAAAATAAATCTCTCAACTAATGCTTTTAAACTGTTTAGGGAACCATTCATATAATATTAAAGGTTAAAATTAACTGATGTATATGCACACAATTACTTTACATATGGAAGTTGTTAACTATCACAATTTTTAATATTTTTTTAATTTTAAACGCTGTCAATTTACAATATTTGCATATATTTAGCGGAATACTTAATATATATATATATATATATTTAGCTCTTTTATTGATGTCGTTCCGCAGTTTAAACACTGATTGAGCAATTACATGAGACAATATGGATTGAAAGTGGTATTCATTTTTTGAATTTAGTAATAAAATTGACAGAATTTTAAAGCTGAGGCTTTGTTTCATATCAAATGTGACAAAGTGCAACAGTGCGATTTAATGGATGGGAGGTGCTACAATGTATCAATATATTTCGTCAGATATTCAAACTCAGAGCTTCACTGCAACCTACCAAAAAAGGTGTTCATCACCTTAAAACAGCATAGACTGAAAAATCAGGTACCAAACAATTGCTGGTCCCCATAGACATCTATAGTATGACAAGAAAATACTATGGAAGTCAATGGGGACCAGAAACTGTTTGGTTACCCACATTCTTCTAAATATCATCTTTTAAGTTGCTACTTAAGCAAACACTCATACACGTTTAGAAAAACTTGAGGGTGATTAAATGTCAGAATTTTTTGTTAGGGTAAAATATCCCTTTAAGAATTCATATTGGTTCATCAAAATGAGAATTGGTTAAATAATATTTTTAACACAGCTCTAATTAAACCTTGGCATTTTTGTCTCATGCAAAGTTTTCTTCTTTCTTTGCTTCTAGATTCGTAAGATGAAGCTTCCAGGCCGTGAAAACCTGACTGCTGTTGTTGTGGGAACAATTACTGATGATGTCAGGATTCACAAAATCCCTAAACTGAAGGTAAGACAGACATTGGAAGGGTGGTTAATGTCTTATAAGCTTTTTTTTTAAAGGTCCGTCTGTCCACATCCATTTTGGGACCTCAGTTTACATTTTGTAATGCATTAATATTAAATTGGATTATCATCCTGTGGCCTTTTTTGCTGATGCCCCCTAGTGGGACACAACCAGCTGATGTTAAAAGAAATCTGGCCTGATAGATCAACATGAATAAACCACTCTGGCCCTGACCCAGTTTGTGGTCAACGGCTTCATAGTTAATAGCTTGATCTACTTTATGCAAACATGACCCAGCGCATATTCATTTGTCTTGTCCAATCTGTCAATTTGTTTGCAAATCTTCAGATGTATAAAGATGAGGCAGTTGATACAGCAGTATCAGCATATGTGCACAATTGAAATTGTGAAATGGACTTTGGCCTGTAAATACTAAAGCTAAAAAAAAGACTGCGGTTAAACTGTGAAGGCTGCTTGTTTTGCTTGTCCCTCTGATTCTCACCGTTTCATCTACTACACATATTCATGCACGTGTAATGCTCATCTGTGAGGACATGAAGCTCATCTCCAGAGCTGCTCGAGTCACTTTACCCACATTTCATTTGATAAATCAATATATTTCGTCAGATATTCAAACTCAGAGCTTCACTGCAACCTACCAAAAAAGTATTTTTTCTATTTCTCCCACATGGATTTCAAAAAAGGCTTTGTTAAAAGCGTTAAGCCCTGAACCAAGCCAACCAGCTACGATGTAAATCATAACATTACAATCTATGATTTGAAGCAAAGTATTTGAAAATCAGACCAAAAATACATGTTATGAGACCATGTACTTAACGGCTTTAGTGAGGGTAAGAACTTCAATTCCATGAAGGATTGCGAACAGACAATTTAAGTTAAAAACTACTCATTTAAGAATGTTGGTTTATATAAAACATATATATATATATTTAAGGTTTATTGCAAAATATATATATAATATGGAATTAAGTATTGCAAGCATGGGGAGACTGACTATCACGTCATTCCCAGTGCTCATGGTTGCATAGCAACGACAGACGCCACGGGAGGGCAATCGCTTTGGAAAAGAGACAGCGGCACGCACGTTTTTTTTAAACGCGATGTGAACGGTATTAAATCCCTTTTGACCACTGCAGAGCACTGAGATAACTGTTGTGCTGCATTTTGAAGATGTACTCTTTATTACTGAAATGCTAAAAAAAAAAAAAAAAAGTATTTACAAGTACAATATTTCATCACTTCTCCACCTCAGCGAGTGGGAGCTGTTGAGAACAAAAAAGAAAAGCATGCAAACATTTGAAATGGGCCTTTATTGTGGCCGCAACAGTAATGCAATACATTAAGTTGTTATATACAATTGTATATACATTACAAATATAAACCAAGCAGGTTTGTTTACCTCTTTAAATAGAGGGTGCATTACCTAATTTCCACATTTTTAAAATGACATGCATCATTTTGAGATGGGCAGTAAACTATTTTAACTATAGTCAAGTCATCTTCATTTAAATAGCACTTTTAACAATGTAGATTGTTCCAAAGCTGCTTTAGGAAATCAAAGTAACAGATTATTTTGACTTTATGACAGCTCTAGAATAGTTTTCCAGCTAAAGTTAGTATTAATTGATTCTCTTCCGTCGCAACGATCATTAGTTATTAACTTGGGGGGGGGGGGGGGGGGGGGTGGTATCTTCCCTTTTTTTTTTTAACTGATTTAAATGATAAATAGGATGTTATTTTCCTATTAAATGTGAAATTATACTTAGTCATTTTCCTATTAAATGTGAAATTATACTTAGTCACATGATTGTCTGCTATCCTTTTGAATAAACATGTGTAGCACATTCCCGGGTTTGTAGAATTACAACACTCGCTCCTGCACTGTCTCCAACCGAGTGCATGAGGTGAAATGCACATTTATTTTTATAGACGTCCACATGACAAACAGTTACTGTCTGAATAGGGATCAAGTTGAAATAATGTGACTAATAGCTTTAACAGTAGCAAATGCTGTCATTTAACAACGTTGTAGATAATGTGGAGATAATGAATGGAGATTTTACTTCCGGAACTGGGCTGTTGCCCTCTATAGTATTATTGTATTAATGTACTTGTAATACAATTTATTAAGGATGCACCGATACCACATTTTCCAGAACGAGTCCAATGCCAATAATTAAGCATGTTAAAATGTATTAAGCATACTGCAAACTTGTCGCTTTTCGGCGAAAATCGCCGTTTTCTTGGTCAATTGGGTCATTTACGTGAATCGCGCAGAACCGGAGAGTTTTTTTGGGGGGGGGGGGGGGGGGGGTGGTGCTGCCCGCCCTTCATCTGCATGCACGCAGGCTAGAATTGAGAAACATTATTGGATAATTCTTATAATTGACATTTCTCTGGGCCAATCGGAATCTTAGCACTTTTTCTCTTGGCCAATCGGAATCTTAGCACTTGAGTCAGAATTTTGAAGCACACAGCGTCTACCACGCGAGTCTGATGAAAACTCATAACATGTAGGAATCTTATGTGAAAATTAGAGGTAAGTCAAGCTTTTTGGAGCAAAAACAAAAGCTATTTGTTTGCTTGATTCAATTAACGTTAGCTACCTCTTTTTATGTGATATCATTTACAATAATATTGTATTGTCTAGGGGTTTGGAACGGTACATGTAAGTTATTCGCATTGGACCGAAAACTGTACGGGCGTCACGGTTCGGTGCACGAATTTGCACAGAGAATACACGGAATAAAAATAAATAAACTCTAGATAGCGATACATTTCGCTCTATTCACGTTTGGTGTGAACGCAGCATAATGAACAGATGTCAAGATTGCATTGCGCGCGCGTGTGTGTGTGTGTGTGTGAGAGAGTTAAGCACGCGCGCGCAATCGAACATTGGAAACAAAAACATACTCCATCATCGTTCAAACTGCAAAGTGTTTACTTATTTGTGTACACTCGCAATCAAATACAACATTGTGCTTTTGTCACTCTAAACTCTTGTCAAACTGTAACCTACAACTGTCACCCAACCACACACACACACGCACAAACACAGTTTTAAAAGCAAAACATATTTATCCAACCCCATTTCAAAACAGTCTGTGTGTTCTATCTTTTGGACATTCATCATATCACATTGGTTTTCATTTCTTGTCCTCAGAGCACTAATCTGTTTATTTTTAAGTTACACATTCTACATTGCTTAAAAAAGAAAATCAAATGTGTTTTTGATGGTAGTATTATTTTATACGGAATTCAATTATTTATAATTCAGATGAGAATAAAGTTAGGGTTAATTAAAATTAAGGAAAACAAATATATTGATCTGAAATATAGCAAATTAATTTTAAATTCTTTCAGGTATACAAACATATCTCAAGGTCTTTTTATTAATTTTTATTAAAGGTCCCCTGACATGGGGTTATTTTATTATTTTATAATGTTTCCTGGGTTGCCCTTATAATGTTAGTATGTTTTTTAGATCAAAATTAGTCATAATTTAGAAATAAAAGGCATTTTTCCTAGCCTGATTTTAGCCTCTGATTTGAACACTCTGTTTGAAGGGGCGTGTCTGCTGTGAGACTCAGTGTAACCGCCCACTGCTGTGATTGGCTGACATGCGTGCATATGAAATAGCTACATGTGAAAGTCTCTCGATCTCGAATACTTTTACTACTGCTGCTATTATACGTTTTTACTAATACAGCTATCGAGATTAACGAATCGTGAGAAGTTTTTAAAGTATTTAGATCTATTCCCATCACATACAATGTGTGATGAGCATTGAGCAGATGACAGTCTGTGGATCGAGAGACAACGCAATTTCTCACTCTCTCTAATGCTTTCACTAATGCAAATTCAAACACGATGATGTAAATACAGTAAGAGATTCATTGTGCAGTAACGTGCGTCATTGATTTCATAACGAGTTGTCCTGATAAACTCGCGCTGTGTGGAAAAATGTTCTTTGATCGATTTCTGTATATAATTTGTTCACAATTTAAATAAGATTATTTTCATCCTACTAAAAGAAACGATGTGAAGGTGATATTTTAGTCACTGGCTTGACTTACTTATGCATAAACAGTATTGAACGATTTTGAGAGAAAGATTACCTGTCTGAACTTGAACTTGAATTGTTGCTTGGTAGCTCGATGATTTATTTTCAGACGTTCATCGAGGCCAGCTCTGTATTGTCCCAAGTTGAGGAAACAGTCGTCGGTGAAATGTTTGGACCATCCAAAACTTTGGGAAGTTGTGTCGGCGCATTTCCAGAGAAAATAAAATTAACCCATTGTTTCTTCAGAGGCTCGGATGAAGGAACTAAAAAATACTTTTGTGTTCATTTGTACATCCGAACACCGATCAACTGCCATGCTTCCCTCGTTTGCAAGCCATTATATCTCTCTATTCCACTTTTGTGCTTTGATTGGTCACACGCCATGATATCTCTCTCGAGGATGATAAACTAAAATCGCGCAGCTCGTTTTCTAATGGGCGGGTCAAAGTCTCTTTGCGGCATAGCAGAGAAGGGGAGGTAACATTCCCCCATATGACGTCATATAGGGGGAGATTCAAGATCAGCTCGTCTGAGATCTCATTTTCTCACAGGCAGAGAAAGATAGCCAAAACTCGGTTTACACCGACTGAAATTTCTAGACACGAGGGGACCAAATACAGGCTAGGGGAACTAATATTAATGTTAAAAAACCTCAGAAAGTGAAAATTTCATGTCAGGGGACCTTTAATAAACTAATTGTATATAACTATTGTCAGTGCACTACAAATAAACTGGTTCTAAGCCTTTATTAATAAAACTCATTTAAAAAATACAAGGATTAAGACAATGAAAATGGCATTCTATCTATATTTTTGTTTTGCTTTTCACTCCATTGTACCAAAATCGTACCGAACCGTGATGTCTGAACAAAGGTATGAACCGAACCGTGACTTCTGTGTACCGTTCCACCCCTAGTGTTGTCGTCATACCTATAAATTACGTTAAGCTATGCTAAAAGTGGTATGAATGGTTTCCAAAACGGTAAAAAAACTATCGTTTTACTCGAGGGGAGGTGGAAAATGAGCTTAATTCCCCAAATGGTGGAATATCCCTGTAACGTTAGCTAGGCTTATCGTTAGCCGGGTAGCCAAACATCCATTCAACCCCCCCACTTCCCCCCAGACACTTCTTTTTAGATGAGTTGGGGTCGTAATTCTCCGCTCAGGCTGGCCGTTCTGTGCGTTATCTTCCATTTTCAAAACAGCGAGGCTATTGGCAATTAATCACTTGATTTGGTCATGGGCTTACGCTACAATACGTGTAGAGCGCCCGCTCCTGGATGAGATGGCAAACAATAAAATAAAAGAACAAACGGTCTAATAGACTGTAAAAAATGCGCAAACATGGCACTTTAAAAACCGGAAAGTTTATTTATAGTTCGAATACGGATATTTCACGTCATGTTCGAACGCATATTCAAATATCGAATAAAAAGTGACAGCCCTAGACACCAATGAAATATCACAATTATCTATCCAATTTTGATACTACAGCAAAACTACTAGCCTATGAATGTAAATTTAAGACATTATTAAAGACAAGCAGTCAGTAAAAGAATTGAAAAAATAATCAAATTACAAATAAATACAATCGAAGAAAGAAAAGCTACAACTTAAATGTTTCTAGAGTTTTTCAGGGAGATCTAACAGTAGTTTTCAGGTACAGAAATTTGAATAAAGTAATCAAATGTTGAATAACAGTGAATATTCATTACTGTATTATACAAATTCTATAACTTAAATATAGATGTATATTTATACAGTTACAAAAAAGATATTTAGTCAAGAGCAGTGAGTGATTTCTTTGCGTTCGTGAATCTTCTTGACCTGCTAACGTCCTGTAATGTAGGAAACCCACCCGCTGTAAAAAAAAATCAGGTAACCATTCATGTTTTACTTGCAGATACGATTTAGTTTGAATCCAAATGACACGTGTGCTGAGTGAACGATCAGCAATCGAGCATTCAACAAAAGTGCTCTCTCTCTTTACCGTCAGATAAAGTTAATACATTTAATACATTACATTAATTAAAGTTAATACATTTAAGATAATACATCTTATTTACATACAAAAAGTTAATAAAGCCTCGTTTTACTTTCTTTGCCATTGACATCCAACTGAACTACAAACTTTCCACTGTCTGTGGATGTGCACAAGCTCACACCTCTGTGCGCTCAATCCACTGCGTGTTTCTCTTATCGGCTCGCGCACCACAGCTATATAGACGTTACTATATTTAGTTTAATATTCCACTAATTAGATCCAATCACTTCATTCATAGACAGCCTTGTTTTTTATCCACTTTATTCTCTGTTGTTGAAGTTTGTTTGTCTGGACACAAACACTGTACACAATCTGCCTGGTATCGGTTGTTGGTATGGGAGCATTTTTTTTTTTATTTTTTTTTTGTACGAGTACATGAGCCCAGTATCTGTGCATCCCTACAATTTATTAAAACATTTTTTAAGGAACATCACAATATTTATGGCATTGTATATGTATCGGAGAGATGACTTGGATGTTTAAATTATGCTGTAGATGTTTTTTATATAAGCAGTCTCTGTTGGATATTCTTTTTTAATATGTGCATGCAGTGTGAAGTTGTCTGGATATCTAAATGAATATAATTTCTCTTTCCTCTGCCTTCTCACAGGTGTGTGCCCTAAAAGTGACCGATGGTGCTCGCCACAGGATCTTGAAGGCTGGTGGGCAGATCATGACCTTTGACCAGCTGGCCCTCACTGCACCTCGAGGACAGGGCACTGTTCTGTTGTCCGGTATGTGTGCGCAAAGCAGGAATACTTTGTGTAGAAAACAAATTCAATATGTATCTAATTGTTTATAATAACTTTCTCATTTTCCTGAATGGGTTGCTTAATTGTTGGTATTTCGAGGGGTTCAGCTCCTGATTGTTAATGCATTTGTCTTTTTTGCAAACAGGACCCCGTAAGGGCAGAGAGGTGTACAGGCATTTTGGAAAAGCTCCTGGAACCCCCACAGCCACACCAAGTAAGGAATCAATGTGAACTTTCATTTCAGGCCTTCCTGAGCTTGAGGCTGTTTGGTGAATGTTGAATGTTATGATGAACCGTTTAACTGAGAATGTCTGTCTCTCCTCTAGGCCCTATGTGCGCTCTAAAGGCAGGAAGTTTGAGCGTGCCCGTGGTCGCAGAGCCAGCCGAGGCTACAAGAACTAAACTTCTGTCTTTTTGTATTCTATATTGTAATGCAAATAAAGATTGGGTAATATTCAAGATACAATCTTTTGGAGTTGCTTTTCTTGATCTCGTTTTATGCTCCAAAAATGCAAAAAAAAATAATTTGCTGCAGCTCAGTGAGTTTAGTGTGTGAAATTGACACCCTACATGCACCTGAAGCACTGAAATGACTGGCTTCACCACATCAAGTGGAAAAGCAAACCTAATGATGAAATGCTTTGTTTACAACTGCAGGTACATGTGCGTACACACATGCTTCCAATAGTTTCAGAATTAATCTAACTCAAAGATGGCTAAGAATATAATTGTCGAGTTGAAAGAAGTTAACGTCAGAGGAAGGGCACACAGACCTTGATTGAACTTTGAATTTTCCATTTTAATTTGCGCGTTGTGCACATTTGCACAAAACAAACCAGCTCTGAGCAGTTGGTGTAAAAATAGTTTAATGGAACGTTTTTGATTGAGGCTCGGATATGTTTTGTGCTTGAAGTTTATATATTCATAAGAGTCTTAACAGACACATTTTGCACTAGTTTAATCACCTAATATTTTTCAGCCGTCATACAATAAACTTGCCCAATAAATGTTTAAAATTAGTTTGACAAGTACTAAAGCACTACTGTTGAAAATAAATAAATGCAGCAATGGTAATTTTGTGTATCTGTAGTTTAAATGAATTGAGTACAGAACAAATGTCCTCAATTAAAATGCAATATCTACATTATTTTGGATGACCGTGCAAATGTAGAAGTAAAATAGCACAATAATGTGGGAGCAGAAGTACAGGTGAAACTCGAAAAATTAGATCTCATATAGAATATTGTGCAAAAGTTATAATTTTGATTATGGCTTATGAAAACCCCACATTCAAATTCTCAGAAAATTAGAATATTACATGAAATCAATAAAAAAAGGGTTTTAAATACAGAAATTTCTGCTCTCTGAAAAGTATAATCATGCATGTTTATATATATATATATATACTAAATATATTAGTTTCACCTTTTAATTTGAATTACTGAAATGCATTAACTGTTGCACGATATTCAAAATTTTCGAGTTTCACCTGTATGTGCAAACATGAATTAGTGTTTGGACGCTATTCAAAGAAGCTTTGCTATTGGTGCGTAAACACTTTTCAGAAACTGACTCTCTTTGATCTGTAAATCTGTGGTTGTAATTTCCAGTACACAGGATAAATTATATTCAACAGACTGTTAGGAGCAGTTTCAGCCACATGTGATGGTATTATGATAGCAAACAATGAATATTAATTTCTGAATTTCCACCTTGATCATTGTAAACCTTATCTCGAAATTAAGGGTTTAAATGATATGAATCATTTTTATGAATAGCAGGTTCTCACGCACTCTAAAGCCCGCCAAGAAATCACACTGAAGTCTATTGAATTTAACACACATCTTGGGTTTTTCTATATAAGGACAAAACTTTCTAGATGAAACCGATCTGTGCCATGATGTAAGAAACGGTAATTGTCTGACAAATCTGCTGACAGCATCTGCTCAGAGGCACAAATATGGTTTACGTGATGCATATCTTTCTATAAAACTCTGTTTTGACTAATTTCTATAGAGAAATCATCTGTGGAATTAAAAGCTTTGACTGAAACTGTGAGCTCCAGTGTCTCTCATGGAACTTTGACCACTGTAATGAACAATTTCACTTCTTACTACACATTTTACATTTCATTCTGAGTAAATCGTGTTCGTGTTCGTCTTTTTACATCTTTAATATAATCATATTTACACATTGAAGTCCCAAATTAATGTAGAAGCAACACAAATCAATTTAATGACAATGTACTGTTTAAAGGCACATTTTTACCAAGTACTACCAATACCTTTGTTAAAGTGATTTTCTTGAACAGCCATTCAACTATCCAAGTCGATTTAATATCTGAAACATTTTTAATATACAGCAAACTGCAAATGATTAAAGCATTATTTTTGTTAATAAAAAAACAATTACAGTAAACAATCATATGGTTTAATTTAAACTAACATAATATACTCACAAACAATTTGAAAACATGTATGCATCCAAAAAACAATCTTTTTCCATCTTTAGAAAAAAATTCTATTAATTATTTTATGTTTTTAAAAATGACTAAAAACAAGTACACAACTTAATAATAATGGCAACCTGCCTCTTACAGTCACTCAAGTTGGCGTATGTGGAAAATATTTTTAACAATTCCTGAAGTATGTTCAAATGAAATATAAATGTTCAAATTTTATTTAATTTACTAAAATTTACTAAAAATTAAATTAAGATAGAAAAATGGGTTGCACTTTATTTTACAGTGTGTAGTTACAGTGTAAAGTAATGGTAATAAGGTAACTAAACGGGTTAGGTTTAGGTGTATGGTTTAGGTTTAGTACCTAGTTATTACCCAGTTATTAATTACTAGAATAAATACATATTATATACATGGAGAACAGGAGTGTAAAATAAAGTGCTACCGAAAAATAAATAAATAAATGACTCCGACATTAATTTTCAAGAGAGTAAAGGATTTAGACAGATGAATGTGGAGAACAGGGGGTCTATCTTATGAGAAAGAAATGGCGGTCAGTGGGGAAGGAATATGTAATATCTCAGTCACAATCCTGCCATAATCAGTGTTAATATGTTCCATCCTCTCCGCTATCTGCATGCATATAATATTCCCACTCGTGACAGTGTCTTTTTTCCACATCAGGGGCTCACGGTCTTCCCCAGCTCTCCTGTTATTCAAATCAGCTGTCTCAGCCACATACAGTCGGTAGGAAAGACCCCATCACGCTCTCATATCGCCCCCTCTGATCTGAAGACAGTGAACGCTGATGATACCTCTAGAACCACAATAGGGGTTCACGTTGACCCCGCTTGATATTTGGTATGTTTGAAATGGGGGCATATGGACACACAACGGCATGAGAACTCTTGAGATGCACAAAGGAAGGAAATGATGAGAATCTAAGCTTGAAAGTGTTTGAAGATCTGTGGTTATCCTCCCATACTTTACCTCATGAAGGCATACCTACACACGGCTTTTTCCGTGGATTTACATATTTACATATTCAATAGCCAGCTTACTATTTCCACCTGGTTAAAAGCTCTTCACTGATTTGTGTACGGCAGCCTCAAAAAGCCATGTCAAGATATTAAGAATAAGATTTTACAAAGTGGCCACACTTTATATTACGTGTCTTACTTCTATGTACTTACATTAAAAAAATGTAGGTATAATATTGTGTTCTTGTTGTATTCTAAAATATTTTTGAGGGGGATACAGGTTAGGGACAGGTTCGGTATGGGTTGTTTCAACCTGTTTGTGTCAAATGGACAAACCCAACCATTGGTTTAAATATTTTAATTACTTTTTTAAACCCAATGTTTGTTTGTCCATATTTGACCCAAACTTGTGTTGAAACAACCCAGCATTTTTAGAGTGTAGGTTAAGGTGTAAGGAAAGGGTCAGCATTGTGATACAGCTATAATTTCATGCAGGCATTTAAAAAAATATAAAAACATGTATCATGTACATAATAATTGCATTGTATCAAATTATTAATTTAAATGTTACATACAATATAGTTTCAACCCAGTCAAATATTGACAAACCCAATTTAAAAGCTTAATGTAAAAATTTAAACCAACAGTTGGGTTTGTCCCAAACATGGGTTGAAACAACCCAGTCATTTTTTTAATAGTAGTTAATGTCACTTATGAAGTGGGACCTAAAAACAATGCCGTATAAAAAATGAAAAACAAAGGTATTTTGACACTTTCTGGTCGTCAAATGTTAGTGGAACGTGTGTATAGTTAATGTGATGATCTACACCTGTTGTTACTAGAACACCCGTGAAAACTTTACACATCGAAAACAGTGAGAAAAAGTCATTAGTTCTGGGAAAAGCACAATTTCTTTGCAGAAGTCCCTCTGTTTGATACTTAGTATCTCATTGAAATTCAGTTGATTCATTTGATAACACTTTATTTTTAGTTCTCTTTATTACACTGTTATTATACATTTAACTACTGAGTTAATAATAATAATTAACCACATAGGTTTAGGATTTTGGTTAGGTTTGGTTTAGGGTTAGTTGTATGTACTTATGCATAACTTATAGTTATTACTATAATATCATGTAACATATGTACCAATAAATGTGGACTGCAGAGGGAAAGAACTGCGACTTGCTTTTGTGACAGATAGGAGGAGTGAAAAACAAAGCAAAAATGGGAGGGGAGAGATTGAGTCAGCCACAGACTCTTTTCTTCATCAAAACAACTCCAGCCCCCAGATTCATGTCACTCGCACACAGTCTCTCTGTGTTTACTGGAAGTGCTGCTGTTTTAGAATATGCTGATCGCACATCCGCGTATCAACGGCTCAATCAAACGCATTCCGAAGCTCAGGTCTGAGACTGGGCTGACATAACAGAAAGCAGCACTTACACAACCACATAAACAAATAATGATGCCATGGGGAGAGCTAAAATTACACATGGCATTTGTTTTTAACCCACTGATTAAAGTCGGTTATCAGAAATGCATGCCTAATGCAATGGTGACATATATTGAGAAAATGTACTGACATAATTACATGCAACTAACCCTAAACCAAACCCTAACCCAAGCACAGAAGTACAAGTTGTTGATTTATATAGTTCTCAAATTAATTACACTGAAACTAAGACACCTTAAAATATTAGTGCTGTCAAATCGATTAATCGGAAATTAATCACATATAATATAGGCCTACTGTGTATGTACGGTGTGTATATATGAGGCATTTATTATAATGTGTTTATGGTTTTTTGGGCTGATTGTTAATTTAAATGAAACCATTGTAGGATTGATGTTCTATAATTTTTGTTGTTTTTTGATAAAAATAATGATTTGATCATTTGCAGTTACAGATATTAAATTGAGTTGGATATATATACTCATATATTTTATAAACAAACATTTATGTTATGTGCGATTAATCGCTATAATCGATTTGACATCCCTAGTATATATAATTGAACATAACAGATATTTTTTAATAATTAATATTGCAGAATTAACTGAAATTGGTTTTTGCATGCTTTGCATCATCCATGAACTTGCCATGATTTTCTAGCATGCAAAAACAGCATAAACTGATACAAATAAAAAAAAATTATGTGTCAATAATTTATTTATTAATGCTGTCTTTTCGTGCAATAAATACCATAGAAAACATTTATAATAAAACAGGATGGCGATTAATAACTGTGAAAAAGTGCAAATAAAATGATAATATCATATAATAATATTACATAGACAATAATACATGCATGCATCTTCTGTAAAGCTGCTTTGAAATATATATATATATACATAAACACACACCCTAATTATTCATAGATGCATTCTTGCCTGCATGTGTACATTTTCCATATGACTTTTTTTGTTTTGTTTTTGTTTTACATAAACTTGTTTCCAGTCTTTGAAGTGAGTGACATACTTTCAAATAAACTTTTTCACGTGTTGAGAGAAAACTCAAGATAGACCTGGTGAATCCGTGGGAGAACAAAACCTCAAGTGTTGCCTCTCCCTCATTCTATTACTCAGTGTCTCTCTTTCTCTCTAACTTTTTCCAAAGTACGTCAGTCAGACCGCACATCAACAGTTTCACTACATGCATCTTCAGAAGTCATGTGACATCGAGAGGCAGAGAAAAAGAGGATCTACTTACATCGAGCAACTCCTCCCCAACCACAACCACCCACTCATCCACCCACAGCAGTATATATACAAGAACCGAGACCGGAGCCGGCAGACGTTAGCTGAGAAAGAGGATTCAACGCATAAAGATTTGCCTTTTCTTTTTTTGGAAAGTAACAACAAGAAGATTTGAAGATATGACACCGTTTATGGTTGTTCTGGGGTTAGCGCTGGTTTTTGAAGGTGAGCGGTCATGATAGAGGACGTGAATCATTCAAATGTTGTTTAATCGCCTCGTTTAATATATTCTTTCGTCTTGTAGATTTATATGTGCAATCTTTGTGTGTTCCACAGGTGCTCAGTGTCAGGACCGTGAAGTGTTGGTGGCTCATGGTTCTGTTGCAGTTCTGCCATGTGTGGACGAGTTCTCTGCGCTCTCATATCCCACTGCAGTCTACTGGAGCCGGTGATCGGAGAGTAAGAACATTTCATCCATCCATCCATACAATCAATCATCATCATCCAATCATTCAATCATACAATCATCCATTCGTCCATCCATCCAATCATCCAATCATACACTCTAAAAACGGCTGGGTTGTTTTAACCCAACTTTGGGTCAAATATGGACAAACTCAAACGTTGGGTTAAAAATGTAATGTAAAAATCGAACCCAACGGCTGGGTTTGTCCATATTTGACCCAAAGTTGAGTTGAAACAACCCAGTAGTTTTTAGATCAATCATCCATCCATCCATCCACCCAATCATATCCAATCATCTATCCATCCATCCATCCATCCATATCCAATTCATATCCAATCCATCCATCCATCCATCCATCACATCCATCACGCATCATTCCATCCAATCATTCAATCATACAATCATCATCATATCCAATCATCCCAAAATTTTTCCATTCTAGCTCCCAATCATCCAATCCCATGCCAGTGCACCATTACATATCATCCATCCATCACCATCCATCATCCATCCATCATCATCAATCACATCCATCCATCCATCCATCCATCACATCCATCCATCCATCCATCAATCATATCCATCATACAATCAATCATCCAAACCATCATCATCCATTCATCTATCCAATCATCCATCCATCAATCATACAATCATCCATCCCTCCATCCATCATACATCCATACAATGATATACATTCCATTCACCATCATCCATCCTACAATCATCCATCATCATCCATCCATCCATCCATCCATCCATATCAAAATAACACTCTAAAAAATGCTGGGTTGTTTTAACCCAATTTTGGGTCAAATATGGACAAACCCAGCCATTGGGTTACATTTTTAAATTACATTTTTTACCAATGTTTGAGTTTGTCCATATTTGACCCAAAATTGGGTTAAAACAACCCAGCATTTTTTAGCGTGTACATTCATCCATCCATCCATAAACACATCTACCCAAAACCTGACAATCATATGAGCTCAAGAGGATGACCATTTTAAAGTCTCACTCTCTTTTTTCAATTTCCTAGTGTAATGAAGACAGTTTGGCGGCGACAGAAGAGCGGGTTAGAGTTTCGTCCGGTAAGAGACCAATCACGTGCAAACTGCCCCGTTCCCAACTTTGGAAAGGGCGATTACAGCCTTCACATCGCTGGAACGACACTTGAAGATGGAGGAAAGTACGTCTGTGAGGTTGAGGGAAACACTCGGATGGTGAAGGTCATCATGCTCAGGGTTATAAAAGGTAACAGACACAAACAACCAACAATTTGCCACTTCGTCTTTGATAAGCCATTGGAAATAGCCTTATCAGTAAGATTTTCTCCTTCTTCACAGCGTCGTTTTCTCCAGCCGTTGTGGTTGAGGGCTCAAAAACGGAGGCAATGTGCGATGTTAGTCCTACGACACCATTTGTAAAAGTTACCTGGAAAAGAAACAATTTAATAAGTAGAACCAGCCTCTCTAACGTGTCTCAAAGAGATGCAGGAATCTGGACCTGTCAGGTTTCACGTAAAGGTGTGGTAGCCGAAGCAAACGCAGATCTACAGGTCAAAGGTGAGTGTTTGTTTTAAACACCGGCTTCTTTTATTAATAACTTGTGCAGGAGTGGCTCATTCCCCTTCTCTGTTCGCTCTCCAGGAATCTCCATCCCTCAGGATGACTCTTCAGTGTTGTACGCCGCCGTGGGTTCCTCCGTCTCCTTGCCCTGCCTGTTTACTGACGGTCTGATCCCAAACTCGGTGTCCTGGAACAGAAGCGAGTCTACACGTCTTCTCCCTGCATCTTTCGACTGGTCTCTCGGGTCCGCAGCGCCTGCCACTATACAGAGAGTGGAGGATGGAGATGAAGGGATGTATACGTGCTCAGGAAGGATGAAGGGATTGAACACAGAGGGAATTACAGTACAGAGAAAGATGGAGCTAGTTGTTGCTCGAGGTGAGTGGAATCATACGTCACATACTCAGAATACTCCAGTAGTTTGTCAGTTAAACCTTTTATCAACGTGGCTTTACAAAAAGAGACAAAAGGTCTATTTGCATAAAGATACACAATTATTTTAATGTGTTATATAAATTAAAATAACAATTAAAATAATTCTCATTTTTAAAATAAATTATAATTTTTAACCTTGTTAAATTGCATTACCTTTGGCTTTACTTAAACAAACAAAAGGAAATAATGAACATATGAACAGCTGTACCTTTTTTTTTATCAATTCACACAGTCTAAAAAAATTATTATATACCTGAATTCGTTATTTTTAATTAGCCTTTGATCATGAAAGTGGGCTTAATCTCCTCATAACTTCTGATTTGTGGATTTCTGAGTTTGCTGAATGCTGATTATTTTGTTTTTGTTTTTTCTGTGTAGTTTTGAGCTCCTCAACATCCAGTGGTAACGGACCCGTGACCCTGACCTGCCATCTCAGCAACTCCGACCAGATCACTTCTTATGAATGGCTCCGTGTAACTTATGGAACAAACGACACTCAAACGACGACCTCTGTTCAGAAGACAAAGAGCTTCAGGATTCAACACGTGACTGAGAAACATGCTGGGGAATGGATGTGTCGGTACTACGGGAAACAAGGAGTTCTGGGGAACGTGACTTATCAATTCCACGTTATGGGTAGGTAGAGCAGTAAAGGAAATATATATATATTTTTTTTTTGATTTTATAGAATCATGATTGGATTTAGAATTAGAAGCCCTACATTTTCCCTGATTCTCTGTTTTGTTCATTTCTACAGGTGCTCTAAAGAATGAAAAGTCAAGTACTGGGAATAAAACCGCTATGGTGATGGGATTAGGATTTTTGTTCTTGGTGATATTCCTGGTTTTGTTCCAGATGTACAGAAATTATCGCAGGGTACGTATCAAGTCTTGATTTAATAGTGCAATTCATGCCCATTCATTTATACTGAGTCTGATATACATTCAGTTTCAATTTAAATAATTATTTATATCTCATATTCATCCCATTTATTCCTCTGTACAGAAGAAGATGATCCTGCTTTACCCAGCGATGGAAACCATTGTGCATCAGACCACCACAGAACGAGAGCAGAGACAAAGGAGCAAGGCAAAGATGACTGAACCTTGTGTTGGAGATCCCAAATCAGTGTGTGTGTAAATTTCTGTTGTTGTGTTTTTTTAATGGAAAATTTTGTTAATGCTTGTGTGTTACTTTATGTTAATGTGTGCGTTTTAAATGCAGACAATTGTAGCAGTCCATTTAAACTGTAAATATATTAGGCCTACCGGCATATAAATGTATATACATTTTGTACAAACTAATTTTGGTGCAAATATATTTTCAAATATAAATGTCAAATATATGTAAATAAAGCAATAAACTGAAACCATACTTTATTTCACATGTTTTAATTTAATTATTTTTTTGTGCACAGTATTACAAACAGATTTCTTAAATGCAGTTTCTTAAAATTGCTATACAAGAAAAAAAAATGCACACAACACTTCTGTACACAATTACATTTCGGTAAATATAATTATAACTTTAAAGTAGACACAATGTTATTCATTTTTTCATAAAAAATGTGAAGACTGTGTGTGTATATATCACTCAAATATATTTGACTGTAATAGTCATGCTTTACATAATCATTCAACAACACCGCAGAACAATTATATACATTTCTGCAAACACTTTTCACACAATTTAAGTATCCTACACTAAATCTACTAGACCACTACACTACACTAAAGCTACACCTCACTGCATTGTGTTTCATCTCGCCGCTCTGTTCTTTTCGTCTCTGACCTGCGAAGCTCATTTATGGGCAGAATTGGATCAAACCAGTCTTCATCATCAAAGCCTTTAAAACCGAAAACCTCCTCATCGTCAAAACACCAGCCTGGCCAGTCAACACTGACGCCATTTCTGCCACAAGGGAGAGAACAGGGGTTAATGTCTTTGAAAGAGTAATGGTTATTGTTATTTCCCTGGTAAAATGGTTGATACATTTTGAGGTATAAATTAATGAATAAATTAATACATTTAATTAATATTAACTCTTTCCATGCCCTGACGGAATTTTCCGGCTTTCCGTGTTTTCACTGTTATACTGCAGGGGGCGCTATTACACGTCTCCTGAAAGAGGACAGAATCTCCTGATCAAAACACAGAATAACAAAAAGGGATCAGAAACAAGCGTTAAAAGCATTGCTTATGCATTTTTCTCAGCTTTTTGTTCATATGTAGATTTTTTTTAATAAAACACCCACATTCAAGTGTTGATAAAAAAAAAGCAATTAGGCAATAGCCTAAGTTATACAACATTTGATGTTGTTGTTTAATAGCAGAGGCTTTGTTCTTTTTTTTGATAGGCTTTATTGCATGTTCAGATATTCATACAACAAAATATACCAGGGGCCATGAAAATTCTATGTGAAAATTATCAAAAACATTTGCAGTGGCTGGCAACTTTAAAAAAAAAAAAACATGTCGGGTAAAAAGTAACAAAAAAAAAACATTATTATATAAGATTAGCCTATTTTTTTAATCTTTACAGACTTTTAACTCTTTGCCTGACAGTTTTTTTTATACCATTTTCACGAAATGTTCATGACCACCCGTCTTTCTCATCCTCACGTTTCCCTCTCTCCATCCGTGTGTGTGGATATCTGGATCCTGCAGATTTCTCTCCTTCTGCCTCTCTCTCTCCCTCACTGGCCGATGATGGAGAGGCGGGAGATATTATGTTGCATGAATATTTGAACATCCAATATTTAAAAAGAAAGAACAACAGAACCTCTGCTTTTAAACAAACAAACAAAAAAATTATCCGTTTTATACTTTTTTATCAACACATGGGTAAGTTTCATAAAATAAATAAAAGCAACATTTTGGGCAAAAAGCTGAGAAAATCACGTCGGATTCAGATGATCAAAACATAGAGCCATCAACGCCCTCAATGCTTGCACAGCTCGTTCTGGGTCGACATTTCATTCAGTAACATTAGGCAGTTTTGATTTAGGCCCTATATCCTCAAATGAGAACGCTCGTTTTTGCTTGTGTTTTGATCAGGAGATTCGTTAGCCTATATGCTACTCTTTCAAGAGATCGCCCTGTAGCCTATACAGTAAAACTGTGAAAACACAGACAATTCTGTCAATGGCGGGGAAAGAGTTAAAAGAAATTCATATTTTGACACCATGTAATGCTTATAAGACCATAAAGTAGCGTTTATTAAAATTTAGAAATGTCATGAACATTTTTAAATAGATTTCTACAGACCCCCTTTAAGCCTACCTTCACAGACCCTGAATTGCAAACCATGAATAGAAAGCACAAAGTACATTAGTTAGAAATGTCATGAAGCTTAATTCATTTTTATTCATATATTAGTTTCTAATATATTTGAATGCACTGTACATCAACTTCTGATCTGTTCTGAGCATTACATAACGTTTTAAATGACCTAAATAAATGAATTATTAAGTGTATTGCATCTGTATGCTGTGTAATTCTGTCTTCAGGGGAAGCCTGACTCCTATTGGTCCTTATGAAGAACTAACTGTACTTTTGTAATCAACTGTATGAGAGACATATACTTCAGTAAAATTTTAGAACAATGATGTGGTTGAATTATCTTACAATTTCCAGCAAAGGTTTGAATATAATAATTAGAGAGAATTTTATGTAACAGTACACAGATGAATTGTGTGTGGGAAGAAATAACGCACATGAAACTGTCAAGTTCCGCAGTGCAGTGAAGTCTCTCTACAGTCATATCTAACAAATGGAACAAATACACTTAAAAATGAAAATGATTGATTTTCCACTGGACAGAAAGGGTTATATCTTAAGTAAAAACAATTACACATTCAAAGGGGTGTTTTAAACTTAGTGCCGTGACAGATGCTGTTAGACTTTATAGGAGTCCTAATATGTATATTTATGCATATTTTTATCAAATTATTTCTTCCTTGAGGTTTGTTGTAAAGTTAAAATTTTCTCATTATTTTCAACCCTCTCTTTTGCAGCTGTGCTTACTTTCTATGTGGTTTTAAAATATTAAAATTATATAAATTACATAATTTACAGTGTTACATAGGCCTATATTATATAATATTATAAATTACAAATGTTAATTTAATAAAAAAATACCCTCTTGTCAGTTTGAATGAAATAAGTAGCCAGTACAACCTGTGCCCCTTCAAAAATTGTTTGTATAAGTCACTATCTGATGTTTTCATAGTTTTATCTCATAAGATCCAAAAACATGTGATTCTTCATGATTTGACCCCATTAAAAACTGTAAAACTTAGATTGTGTGTTCAGATCCTGTAGCAATAGAGATGCACATAGACTCACCCATCTTTCTCATCATCACTTCCATCCACGTTTCCCTCTCTCCATCCGTATGTGGATATAATACTGGATCCTGCAGATTTCTCTCCTTCTCTCTCTTCCTCACTGGCCGATGGGGATGGAGAGGCGGAGATAGTAGAAGGATTTTTGAGAGGAGTCCTCTCTTCTGTCTTCCCCACTCTTTTTCCCAGTGCACGTTCCTTTTCCCGTTCCTTAGCCCTCTGCAGCAGGTCCTGGAGCGGAGACGGGTGACGCTGGTTGGTGTCTGGTGGCGGTGAGGGACCGCGTCTGTGAAAGGAGCTGATCTCCGGGATGGAGGCGCTCCTCTGTGTCTTTAGTTTGGGTTTTGTTTGACGGTTCCCATCAGGCTTCTGCTCGGGTTCAGAGAGCGTCTCAGGATCTGGCGAGGATCTCTTTTCAGGAACATTCCATAACATCTCATGGTTGTTTTTAAGAAATCCCAGCTTTAGCACTCGGTGCGAATCCTGGGGTTTAACGCAAGGGTTGGATGCTCTTCTCTGGTTCCCATTGGAGTTTGTATTGGGAGGAAGCTCCAATCCATTCGCAGCATTCTTGGAACTATCCGGGTGGATAGATGGTTGCACATTTGTCGGATGCTTCTTCCGTAAGCGAGGAGACTTCATGATCCTGATGAACCTCCCTGATTCTGTGAGGATACCATCTTCTGATTGAGAATTATTCCTGAATCCTTGAGAGTCATCATATGGATCCAGATGTGGTTTCTCTGCTTCTACACTTGCCCTACATGTCGGTGTAGTTACTAGAGGCTTGATGGATGAAGAAGTGCTTGGCATGGATTGGCTAGAAGAGCCATGTCCACCTGGCAACAACGAGTGTCCATTTCTCACAAGCAAGTCCTGTCGTGTGATTTCATTAGAGTTCGAAGATGCCTGTGGTTCATGATTCCATGTAACTCGCCTTTCATTTATTTTAAATGGGACCTCTTCCTCTTCCCACTGCCTGTTTCTCCATTCATTAGTTTTAAATCCAGCTGAATCAGTCTTTCCCTCAACTTCTTCATGAGCTGATTTGCTCTGATCATTCCGATGACCGACACGTGGAGAGTGTTTATCCTCCGGCGGCTGTTGTTCTTTACTTTGCTCCACGTCTTTCTCCACATCTGTCTCAGAAGTGCGTATTTGATAACTTAATCTGTTTAGACACTCAGCTTGGTCAAAATCACTATCAGATCTGTCACTATCTGACTGGCCACCAGGATCCTCTGTGACTTTGTCAGCCAGTTCATTCTGAATGAGAGGTCTCTTTGATCCAACTAACTCTACCTGTCTTGTGGTCTTCGGGGTTTTGTTGGTCTCATTTCTCAAAGTCTCTAATGCTGCCTAAGAATATCAACAAGAATCAGTTATAATTACAAACTATTCAACTACGTTTGACTTTCTGATTCAGTATTCTTCTCACAATCTTAAATACAGCACATGTGTATAATAGGCACTTTCCATGAAACACTTTAGCGTCCATTCCAGTCACTTTAAGCAGCACTATGCAGGAATTCCGCTTTTGTCAAACAGTGACCCCTAGAGTCGCTGTGGAGTACTTGTACTGTCGTAAATATCACGCACACAGAGATGTCTCTGCACTCACGGCCTGATCCCCTCCCCCTGTACACCGGTACCTGTTCAGTAGGATGAAAGCTGTAACGAGTGAAAATAAGGTGTGGCCCCTTTAAGAGCTGCGCGCGCCCTGTTTAACTGTCGGCAGACTGTATTGTATGTGCGCCTCGAACACCACATGTATACGGCGCCGGGTTATTTCTGTTTGATGCTCATTTTAGCAGATTTTTTTCAGATCTTATTTGCCGTAAAGCAATTCGTTACATCGCGAGACCTCATATCATGTGACACTTCCTGATGCTGCGGCCAGTGGGCCGCAAATTTTTTTTTTGCAGGGTGGTAGGGGAAGACTCATTAATATTCATTGGGGAACTCATCCCTGATTGGTCTGATGACCTATGACCTACCCCTAACCCCGCCCTAAACCTACCCGTCACTGGGGTTAAGACCAATCAGGGAATGAATATTAATGAGTCTTCCCCTACCACCCTGCAAAAAAAAAAATTCGCCAGTGGGCCGCCGGCTCAAAGTTGCAAGTGCGTTTTTTCCGCTCACATGCGATAGAAGGGGTGCGAAACGATCACCATTCAACCCGAAAAGAGTAATATAACCATTCCAATGACTCCGAAGCTGATCGGTTGAGGTAAAAACCTGCATAGTTCACCTTTAAAAAAAAAACATTACTGGCATAAAGTAATAAGCAAATGCAGTGTAATAAGCATTACCTGTTTACCGCATTATACTGTACACACACACCCCTATTTACCCCATGATTACCCCAAAGTACAATTATTTGATGTTATTTGTATGTTTTTTCAAATCAGCATTGATCAACATTTTCGAATTTGCTCAAAAGAAAAATCTTCATATTTTAACATTTTCAAGCCTCATTTTGTGTCATATTCATGGAAAGTGCCAAAAGTAGAAAGTTCAATGCATTCATTAGAAATACCAAAGTCAGTTGTTCAGGGTTGGGCTTGTGTGTTTGCTACGAGTAGTACCTGTGTCTCACGCAGAGCAGACACCCATGACAAGCAGTTTTCTGGACTGGATGTGGACAGGAAGTTCACACTGACAGAATAACCAAGATCGCCAACCTCCACCAGCACAAATGAATCTACCAGACAGAGGAATAGAAATAGTGTGAGAATCAATGTAGTAAATATTTACAGAAATATAGTACAACTTCAAGTTCCAATCGTTTTTCCTTGAGGTTATAAGTAGAGTCCATGTTCAGGTCATTTGCATATTTGAATTCACAATTGCGTAAACATAATGAATATTTTGTGACAAGTACCAGGACTTACATGAGCAGGTCTTTGACACACCTCAGGGTGAGGCTTTCTCTGATTCAAAAAGCCCAATTAGAAACCAGCTTATCAAGTAATATGCCAATCCGAGCCCTGACGTGCTAAGAACAGTACGCTAAATTATATAAAACAGAATTCCATGTGGAAAATCAATGTGCATGTTGATGCTGACTGGTTATATGTAATGTATTCTGTGTCATTTTTTACAGATTTTAGGTTGTAATATTTTTTATATTTTACATTTGTTATTGTATATACACGTATATTTGTATATTTTAATTTTGCCTCTTATATTCATGCATGGTATCTAACTAAACATTTATTTTGCAAACTGTGAAATATGAGTGATACCTTACATAAGCTCTTTTGTACATAATGCCTTAATATTATTAAAATCTAGCACAGAATATTAAAATAATAAAATTTGGTTCTCGTTTCAGTTGATGCTCCTGTGCCATCAGTATTATTATTTAATTTAAGAATACTGACCTTTGAGTGATCAATGTCACAAATTTGCTTATTTGGTTAGGGACCTAAAAATTGATTTTTAATCCTAAAACTTTATGCTTATTTTTGGACTTTTCACATTCAATTTTAAATTCCAGATTGTGAATGTGATTGATATATGAGAAGTCACTAAGGCCCAATTTACTGTTTTAATATAAAGGAATTTTCTGTATTGTTTTTTTACAGTTTCCCCTGTATTTTGAATTCCACTTTGCATTTTGCTGTGTTTTAAAGTCACCATGAAATCCAAATTGACAATGTGGTATGTATAATAAATGATTTATCTATGCACTATATATATTTTTTAATTCAATTGCTCTTCAAAATAACTGCTCCTCCCTATTGCAACAACATCTCTCTGATGATGTGTTTACTGGTCTGAGGGCGGGGCAACCTGTCACTCACATGAGATCGACCAATAGAAAACCACAACCATCCAATGATCCAATCAATTCTTGATGGGCAAAATCAAGTCCCGCCCAACATACGTCACAATAGGGAAGGAAAGACTATTGCAACTTCAATTTCAGTTAAAGGAAATGTATGTAAACTACCTGTCAGACATTTACCAGTTCATTTTATGTTTTTTACAATGTGGTGCATCATTATGATTCTAATAAAGATTAATTTGGCATATTATTAAAACAACAACATAGTGACCATGGCATGAAAATATTGCCTATGTGCATTAAAATTGCCATTGGGTATACCTGCCCTTTCATGCTGATGTGAGCTGAAGTTTCAGGTGAGGTAAGGATTATGGGATTATTCTATACAGTAGGAAGTTGTGGACACACTCACAGCCATCTTTGAGCTGAATGCAGTGTATTCTCTCCAGAGGCAGAGGGGGGCGCACTACCTTCAGTTTGTCTGATTTCTTTGGTTTATGGATCTACATACATAGGAAGATGGGACACAACTCCTGACATAACATGAATGAATGAGTGTAATTCTGAGGCAATAAATATGCACCTATATCATTTGTCTGTTTCCTTCTGTGTTTTGTCATCAACATTCATCATGAAGAACAGGACCATCAAGCTCTGTACTAAAAGAATTAAAATGTTAAATGTATCAGTTTGTCACTCATCGACTTTATCATATGTTAGTTTTAAGCAACATTCTCACAATATGTATTCAATTGTTGACCTTGTATCCTCGATTATGATTCAAGTATTAATCTTGCAGGCAACAGTAATATTCTTTATCTTATTTTCTAGTGGATTTTCACAATAATAGCAAATTAGTAATTGATTAATTTCATTTATTGTCAATAAAGACAACTACTGAAGTGCTTCTATATTTTATTCTATTCATTTCAATTCTATTTATTTGTCCCTTTATTGTTAATGACAGCAGCACTTGAATTTCATTTCAATTGTTTGCATACATAATTATTTTAAACAATTATTATATATTCTTACATATTTCTTATATATTTTAGTGTTCTAATCACTTTCCAAAATCCTGAAATCTCATCAATTAAATGTGGTCTCTTTTGAACTCAGTAGACTCAGTAGGAATCCTTGTATATCCTACTTTTCAGGAAAAGGAAAAAAAACAGCGGCTCTCTAAACTTCCTGTCTCTACAGACGTGCCAAAAAGTTCTGAAGGCGAGACCCACACACCAAGGAGAATGTTTTTCTCTTTCACCTTGATGTCCGCCAAGTTCAACCGCAAATGTCTCTCCATGGCCATCGCCGCCATTGAATGACCAATAGCAGCGTCTGTTTGTTTGGTGGCCCTTCGGGGGACAGTCCCTGCCGCTGATCCAAATCCTTAATGGATTTCAAATCCTAGTATGCCTGCAGCATGGCCCTTCTGTGCACGGCCATTCTCATTCAAGCGTGTGGTGGTCCACAAGAAGAAAGGAGGAAGGCTCATTGGAGTGGGACGGTTATGGCAGGAACCATCCATCAAGTCTTCCACGATTGGCTTCCTGTCTCTCGTGCCCCTAAACTAGATTTAATCTAGTTGTGGTGCAGGCCATTACATCCAGCTATTCCTTGTAGGCAGGGCTGGTAGGCTGAGAAAGCTCACTGAAAGCTATATCTTTGCCCTCTTCAACTACATCCGTCTCCTACTGGCTGGATGGCGCCAGCAACATGCTATCTGCTGGATCCGAAGACTCAAGAGAGAGTACGTCCTGATCCAGCAGTCAGTAATCCTGATCGCTCGAGCCAGTGGTTGAGGAACGCAAGTGAGACGAACCTTTCTTGAACTCCCCAGCCAGCTCGACTTGCAATCCCCACAACTACAGTCTCTGCTGTGCCTCAGCTACTGTAGGGCCTATGCCGTGGGGTGCAGACGCTTGTCCCACATCCCTCGAGAATAGTGCCAAGTGCGAACAGAGCTTACTCTGAATCTCTCATAATGGGTGCATTCAGATCTCTTGAGAACTTAACGCAAGTGCTCCTCACCCAAACACATAACACACAGGTCTTGTGTGGCCTGAGGTGTCAAAAACCTGGCACACTCTTCCTGAAACGCTTGCTTGAGTGCTTATCCATGATAGTTGCCTTCACATGCGCTAACAAAAACAAACGTCTCCTGTGACAAAAAAAGGCTGATGAAGTATTTCAGATGCTCTCTTATACTCTTGGGCGCTCTGGAAGTGATATCATGTACTGTCATCAGACAATGAAGTTGATGTGTTGGTACTGTGGTAGAAATTTTAAACTGAGTATTAAGCTAATATTGTTTTTAACATTTAACCTTATTTAATCTGCTAACACTCTGTTACAATGTACTAAGACATTTTGTACTTTAGATGAATGTATGTGTGTCAAACCCCTGACTGTGTGTATAAATAACAAATATGGGAAATGAAACTAGACAGATGACTAAGTTAGAACTTGTGATCAATGAAGTAATCATTAAAACAAAGTCTCCTCTACCCAGTAACAGAAGAGACTGTAAATGAAGAACCCATAATATTAATGTCATTTGAGATACCTCCCTATTGTATAAAAATGTTGTATTAATGTTTACTGGGGGGATTCTCAATGGAATTTGTCTGAGATCCACCGGCCTTGTTTTTACTTGGGAGATTCTCTGAGTATTGCTCGAGAACTCTCCTGGCCGTAATTAAAAGCATTTAAAGGACATTTGCTGGAGTCTGTCTGATATTACTGCTGCGCAGCAGGTCAGTTTAGTGAAGCAAGTTAGAATTATAGGTTAAACTCGGCTGTAGTCGACTGTAGACTCGCTGGAGTGTAGGATTAGACGGATGCTGTAGTCGACTGTAGACTCTCTGGAATATAGGATTAGACAGATGCTGTAGTCGACTGTAGACTCGCTGGAATATAGGATTAGATGGATGCTGTAGTCGACTGTAGACTCGCTGGAATATAGGATTAGATGGATGCTGTAGTCGACTGTAGACTCGCTGGAGTATAGGATTAGATGGATGCTGTAGTCGACTGTAGACTCGCTGGATATAGGATTAGATGGATGCTGTAGTCGACTGTAGACTCGCTGGAATATAGGGTTAGACGGATGCTGTAGTCGACTGTAGACTCGCTGGAGTATAGGATTAGATGGATGCTGTAGTCGACTGTAGACTCGCTGGAATATAGGATTAGACGGATGCTGTAGTCGACTTAGACTCGCTGGAATATAGGATTAGACAGATGCTGTAGTCGACTGTAGACTCACTGGAGTATAGGATTAGACAGATGCTGTAGTCGACTGTAGACTCGCTGGAGTATAGGATTAGATGGATGCTGTAGTCGACTGTAGACTCGCTGGAGTATAGGATTAGACGGATGCTGTAGTCGACTGTAGACTCGCTGGAGTATAGGATTAGACGGATGCTGTAGTCGACTGTAGACTCGCTGAAGTATAGGATTAGACGGATGCTGTAGTCGACTGTAGACTCGCTGGAGTATAGGATTAGACGGATGCTGTAGTCGACTGTAGACTCGCTGGAAGTATAGGATTAGACGGATGCTGTAGTCGACTGTAGACTCGCTGAAGTATAGGATTAGACGGATGCTGTAGTCGACTGTAGACTCGCTGAAGTATAGGATTAGACGGATGCTGTAGTCGACTGTAGACTCGCTGGAGTATAGGATTAGACGGATGCTGTAGTCGACTGTAGACTCGCTGGAGTATAGGATTAGACAGGATGCTGTAGTCGACTGTAGACTCGCTGGAGTATAGGATTAGACGGATGCTGTAGTCGACTGTAGACTCGCTGGATATATAGGATTAGACGGATGCTGTAGTCGACTGTAGACTCGCTGGAATATAGGATTAGACGGATGCTGTAGTCGACTGTAGACTCGCTGAAGTATAGGATTAGACGATGCTGTAGTCGACTGTAGACTCGCTGGAATATAGGATTAGACGGATGCTGTAGTCGACTGTAGACTCGCTGAGTATAGGATTAGACGATGCTGTAGTCGACTGTAGACTCGCTGGAGTATAGGATTAGACGGATGCTGTAGTCGACTGTAGACTCGCTGGAGTGTAGGATTAGACGGATGCTGTAGTCGACTGTAGACTCGCTGGAATATAGGATTAGACGGATGCTGTAGTCGACTGTAGACTCGCTGAAGTATTAGGATTAGACGATGCTGTAGTCGACTGTAGACTCGCTGAATATAGGATTAGACGGATGCTGTAGTCGACTGTAGACTCGCTGAAGTTATAGGATTAGACTGATGCTGTAGTCGACTGTAGACTTGCTGGAATATAGGATTAGACGGATGCTGTAGTCGACTGTAGACTCGCTGGAGTATAGGATTAGACGGATGCTGTAGTCGACTGTAGACTCGCTGAAGTATAGGTTAGACGGATGCTGTAGTCGACTGTAGACTCGCTGAAGTATAGGGTTAGACGGATGCTGTAGTCGACTGTAGACTCGCTGGAGTGTAGGATTAGACGGATGCTGTAGTCGACTGTAGACTCGCTGAAGTATAGGGTTAGACGGATGCTGTAGTCGACTGTAGACTCGCTGAAGTATAGGGTTAGACGATGGAGTATGCTGTGGTATTAGATCGATCACTGTAGACTCGCTGGAGTGTAGGATTAGACGGATGCTGTAGTCGACTGTAGACTCGCTGAAGTGATAGGATTAGACGGATGCTGTAGTCGACTGTAGACTCGCTGGAAGTATAGGTTAGACGGATGCTGTAGTCGACTGTAGACTCGCTGGAGTATAGGATTAGACGGATGCTGTAGTCGACTGTAGACTCGCTGGAGTGTAGGATTAGACGGATGCTGTAGTCGACTGTAGAACTCGCTGAAGTATAGGTGGTTAGACGGATGCTGTAGTCGACTGTAGACTCGCTGAAGTATAGGATTAGACGGATGCTGTAGTCGACTGTAGACTCGCTGGAATATAGGATTAGATGGATGCTGTAGTCGACTGTAGACTCGCTGGAATATAGGATTAGACGGATGCTGTAGTCGACTGTAGACTCGCTGGAATATAGGATTAGACGGATGCTGTAGTCGACTGTAGACTCGCTGAAGTATAGGATTAGACGGATGCTGTAGTCAACTGTACACTCGCTGGAATATAGGATTAGACGGATGCTGTAGTCGACTAGACTCGCTGGAATATAGGATTAGACGGATGCTGTAGTCGACTGTAGACTCGCTGGAATATAGGATTAGATGGATGCTGTAGTCGACTGTAGACTCGCTGGAATATAGGATTAGACGGATGCTGTAGTCAACTGTACACTCGCTGGAATATAGGATTAGACGGATGCTGTAGTCGACTGTAGACTCGCTGGAATATAGGATTAGAGGATGCTGTAGTCGACTGTAGACTCGCTGAGAATAGATTGACGGATGCTGTAGTCGACTGTAGACTCGCTGGAGTATAGGATTAGACAGATGCTGTAGTCGACTGTAGATCGCTGAGTATAGGATTAGACGGATGCTGTAGTCATGTAGACTCGCTGGAGTATAGGATTAGACGGATGCTGTAGTCGACTGTAGACTCGCTGGAGTGTAGGATTAGACAGATGCTGTAGTCGACTGAGACTCGCTGGAGTGAAGATTAGAATGATGCTGTATCGACTGTAGACTCGCTGGATATAGGATTAGACGATGCTGTAGTCAGACTGTACGACTCGCTGGAGTATAGGATTAGACAGATGCTGTAGTCGACTGTAGACTCGCTGAAGTATAGGATTAGATGGATGCTGTAGTCGACGTAGACTCGCTGAAGTATAGGATTAGACGGATGCTGTAGTCGACTGTAGACTCGCTGGAGTATAGGATTAGACGATGCTGTAGTCGACTGTAGACTCGCTGGAGTATAGGATTAGACAGATGCTGTAGTCGACTGTAGACTCGCTGGAGTATAGGATTAGACGGATGCTGTAGTCGACTGTAGACTCGCTGGAATATAGGATTAGACGGATGCTGTAGTCGACTGTAGACTCGCTGGAATATAGGATTAGACGGATGCTGTAGTCGACTG
The DNA here is from genome assembly GCA_036326025.1 of Chrosomus eos. NCBI lineage: Eukaryota > Metazoa > Chordata > Actinopteri > Cypriniformes > Leuciscidae > Chrosomus > Chrosomus eos. The sequence continues at coordinate 25,498,305 of CM070831.1, forward strand.
TAGACTCGCTGAAGTATAGGATTAGACAGATGCTGTAGTCGACTGTAGACTCGCTGGAATATAGGATTAGACGGATGCTGTAGTCGACTGTAGACTCGCTGAAGTGTAGGATTAGACGGATGCTGTAGTCGACTGTAGACTCGCTGAAGTATAGGGTTAGACGGATGCTGTAGTCGACTGTAGACTCGCTGGAGTATAGGATTAGACGGATGCTGTAGTCGACTGTAGACTCGCTGGAGTGTAGGATTAGACGGATGCTGTAGTCGACTGTAGACTCGCTGAAGTATAGGGTTAGACGGATGCTGTAGTCGACTGTAGACTCGCTGAAGTATAGGATTAGACGGATGCTGTAGTCGACTGTAGACTCGCTGGAATATAGGATTAGAGGGATGCTGTAGTCGACTGTAGACTCGCTGGAATATAGGATTAGACGGATGCTGTAGTCGACTGTAGACTCGCTGGAATATAGGATTAGACGGATGCTGTAGTCGACTGTAGACTCGCTGAAGTATAGGATTAGACGGATGCTGTAGTCAACTGTACACTCGCTGGAATATAGGATTAGACGGATGCTGTAGTCGACTGTAGACTCGCTGGAATATAGGATTAGACGGATGCTGTAGTCGACTGTAGACTCGCTGGAATATAGGATTAGAGGATGCTGTAGTCGACTGTAGACTCGCTGGAATATAGGATTAGACGGATGCTGTAGTCACTGTAACTCGCTGGAATATAGGATTAGACGGATGCTGTAGTCGACTGTAGACTCGCTGGATATAGGATTAGACGGATGCTGTAGTCGACTGTAGACTCGCTGGAGTATAGGATTAGACGGATGCTGTAGTCGACTGTAGACTCGCGGGAGTATAGGTTAGACGATGCTGTAGTCGACTGTAGACTCGCTGGAGTATAGGATTAGACGGATGCTGTAGTCGACGTAGACTCGCTGAGAGTATAGGATTAGACGGATGCTGTAGTCGACTGTAGACTCGCTGGAGTTAGGATTAGACAGATGCTGTAGTCGACTGTAGACTCGCTGGAGTGTAGGATTAGACAGATGCTGTAGTCGACTGTAGACTCGCTGGAGTATAGGATTAGACGATGCTGTAGTCGACTGTAGACTCGCTGGAGTATAGGATTAGACGAGATGCTGTAGTCGACTGTAGACTCGCTGAAGTATAGGATTAGATGGATGCTGTAGTCGACTGTAGACTCGCTGAAGTATAGGATTAGACGGGTGCTGTAGTCGACTGTAGACTCGCTGGAAGTATAGGATTAGACGGATGCTGTAGTCGACTGTAGACTCGCTGGAGTATAGGATTAGACAGATGCTGTAGTCGACTGTAGACTCGCGGGAGTATAGGATTAGACGGATGCTGTAGTCGACTGTAGACTCGCTGGAGTATAGGATTAGACGGATGCTGTAGTCGACTGTAGACTCGCTGGAGTATAGGATTAGACAGATGCTGTAGTCGACTGTAGACTCGCTGGAGTGTAGGATTAGACAGATGCTGTAGTCGACTGTAGACTCGCTGGAGTATAGGATTAGACAGATGCTGTAGTCGACTGTAGACTCGCTGGAGTATAGGATTAGAGGATGCTGTAGTCGACTGTAGACTCCCTGGAGTATAAGATTAGACGGATGCTGCAGTCGACTGTAGACTCGCTGAAGTATAGGGTTAAACTCGGCTGTAGTCGACTGAAGACTCGCTGGAGTATAGGGTTAAACTCGGCTGTAGTCGACTGAAGACTCGCTGGAGTATAGGGTTAAACTCGGCTAGTTAGGATCTGTAGTTAGACTCACTGGAGTATAGGATTAGATGGATGCTGTAGTCGATTGTAGACTCGCTGAAGTATAGGTAGGGAGCTGAAGCTGTAGTCGACTGGGAGACTCGAGGAAGTGTGAACTCAGCTAACGTCAATGTATAGACGCGCTGGAGTATAAATTATTCTAGGGTAGGTTAGGTTTAGGGAAAAATCCACTACAGTACACATGCTTCAGACACCAGTCAAGCTGATATCGTTCCATCTATCCTCAAACCAGACTCACTCTTGAGTTCCACTTCGAAAGGGAACAAGCGGGGTGGAGTTACCAATGGAGTTACAAGGTTTAATCACAAGTCCCACTCAATACTTTTCATTGGTTAGATATTTGCTAAACCCACGACAGACGTAAAGGTAGACAGATAGTAATGATTTATATAAAAAAAAAAAGAAATATGGAGATACGAGTTTTCCACCCGAAAGCAACAATATATCATAATTTATATCAGGTGTTTTCTGGGAACCCGCAGTGGGCTCAAAGTAGTGCCAGGGGTCCGTGAAAATATTGGTTTAGACCAAGGGTCAATTTTTTGTGAAAGCACTATACTAATAAATTTGATTTGAACTTATAATAATATTATGTCTACATAAATGGCAATGATTATTTATTTACCATTAAAAATGGTAAAAAAATTGTTTTACATATACAAATGAAATTTACAGTATATGATGTGATTCATCACCATTGTGTCACAGTCTCACCATTCTCTCAAGTGCGATTTGGGTGGGGAGATTTTGTGTGGTCTTCTGAATAGCTTTCAGCAAAAGATGATATTTGGTTATTCTCTGGTATGCTCTGGCCTGCATGTCGCCGATTCTCATTCGCCCACACTGTGGATGATTCTCCACCCACTGCAGAACAGATTACATCAAGATAATCAGGACCATCATGCATGCATTCAACTTGTAATCTATGTCTTATGTGCATCTGTGGTATGAATTGTAGACTACATCTGAAGTCATACCTCTTTTTATACAAATTTTTTGTCTAAATGATGATATCACAAATTAGCATGTTAACTTTAATAGTGTGGTGTAGTTCGGTTCATTGACATTCTATATTTTGGTTTAAGTACAAGTCAATTAAAGATAAGGTTAATTAAACAATTTTTGGATTTAATGTGCAGTATTTTCTACTATGTACCCTTCAGTAAATTGCTCACCCCCTAGTCAACCACTACAGTCAAACCACCACAAAGGCAGGTGATCTTACAGTCATTTCTAGCCTGCTCACTCTGCATACTGTCCACTAGTGCAAAAAAACATTGACAGGGGAACTTGGTGTGGTAAACAGTTCATTCGAAATGTGGAAAACAAATTCACACCTCTCCACCCAATCTTATGTCTATTTATGATATTTTTTCCAGCCTTAATTTAGCTTCAGATCAAAAATAACGTTTTATCAAGTTTCCTTTTAATGTTTCCCCCCTTTAAATGGCACCTTTAAAATCTATTAAATCTCATTGAAATACATCAGTGGGAAAAAAAGAACCCAAAAAAAAGACAGCATTGTTCACATTAACATTAAACCCAACTCAAATCGATTGGCTAAATCAGTGTCCAAATTTGGCTCTGGAGGGCCTCTGTCCTGCAGAGTCTATAGCTCTAACTTGTCTCGACACTCCTGTCTGGACATTTCTAGTATTCCTTCATTAGCTGATTCGTGTGTGTTTAATTGGGCTTGGGGCTGAACTCTGCAGGACAGTGGCCCTCCAGGAGCAGGATTGGACACCCCTGGGCTAAATGGTGTTCAAAAAGTTCCAGAAGTGAAGCTTTTCACTCTTTGCATCGCTCCGTCTGTCCGTGTTTGCACGTTTCAGGCATTTTTCAGTGAACAGATCATTCAATGACTCGGTCAGGAAGAACTTGTTGCCACCTATTGGCTGGAGCTAACTACTGATTTATTCAGGAACCAACCAAGTGGCTGTTAAATGAGAGCTGTTGAATCATTCACTGAACCAGTTTGTTCAAAAGCATTGATTTATTTTGTGCTAGGATAAATGAGACGGCTGAAGCTGATTTGCCTTTGTTTGGAATTGTTGGAACTGGAATTTTGTCTCTAAAATGTCATTTAGTCAATGGCCTCATGCCATAGACTCAGGTATATTCAGAAAATCAACCCTTTACTATTGCTTTATTTGCATTATATTTTTTTCAAAAGAATAATTCTTTGCTTTTAACATATGAATGATTAACTGTACCATAAGATAGGTGTAAAAGTGTGGGTTTGAGTCATGCTGTCTGCGTGCAAACTCCACATTTCTCTCCCCTTCCCAACAGTATTCAAAGTATGCAGGAAAGCGCTCAGGAAACTGGAAGACATTAAAAAAAATTAGGGAGAAAGATCTGGTATATCTGTTTTTCGCTTTATTGCTTATAATTTAATGAACAACAGTTTTATCATACCTGCAAACATCCAGCCTCAAGTTTCAGAGGATCAAAAGGTCGTCCAGTGAGACGGACTTCTTGTAACATTGGATACAAAACTTCATGCCAAAAGAGTCGATGTGCATCAAGGATAGAAGGAAGATTGGAAAACAGCATTGTGGGGCTGACCTAACAAAAGAAAGAAGAAAGAAAAGAAAGAAAGAAAAGAAAGAAAGAAAGAAAGAAAGAAAGAAAGAAAGAAAGAAAGAAAGAAGAAAGAAAGAAAGAAAGAAAAGAAGAAAGAAAGAAAGAAAAGAAAGAGAAAGAAATGGAAAAAGATTAATTGATACAGATGATTGCCACACAGACATGGGTGCTATCGCCCACACGCTGTACGACAGAGCAAAATAATTTTCCATCTGGTCCGCTCAAAATGTTTCCATTTGTGACATCACCGGTAATGCTCCAGATTATATTGAATGAACAGAATGAGTGATCTCAGACAAATTACAGTGAACAGCACATTATTTGACCGCACTTCTGCCGTCATGCTTATCCTGTCAGTCTGCGTACTATTAAGATCTGCTGAGTATGTAACTCTAGAAGGTCAATTCAGAAAAAGAGTAAATACTGTGAAAGATGAGACGAGATGTACGTACTTCCTGAAGAAATCCGTATCCACGACAGTGTGACAGTGCTGCCAGTACGAGCTGTGCGAAATGAGTATATGCATTAGCCAAAACTATAGCATCTGTTGTAAATGCATCATTTATATAAAAAGGACTAAGGAACAATGTGTTAAAGAATATCTGCACACCATACATATATTATTTTTCTGTTGCATGTCAATGTGAATTGATTGTCTATATCTGATCAAATAAACTGTAATACGTCCATAATACAAAAAATAACGTCTCGGTTACTAATGTAACCCTCGTTCCCCGAAGGAGGGAACGGGAGACGTGACGTCGACGTGACGACGCTAGGGGATCACTTCAGGGAGCCCTATCAACTTCGAGTATCTAAAGAACAAGCCAATGAACGTTGGCGTGCGTGAAACGCGTCACGCGCCCCGCCCCGCAGCGCGGGTATAAACAGGAAGCGGACGCCGCACTCATTGTTTTTCGCTGAGGAGCCGAGATTGAGTCGGCCGTACAGCGATGGTCAGCAACTGTGGCAGCGGGACGTCACGTCTCCCGTTCCCTCCTTCGGGGAACGAGGGTTACATTAGTAACCGAGACGTTCCCCTTCAGTCGCTCACGTTCGACGTGACGTCGACGTGACGACGCTAGGGGATCCCATGGAAGACGCCATCGGTTGCTGCCACATCCAGCGCCCTACGGAAGACTCTCAGACCCCCAAGTGGCTGGGGCGGAAGACCTGCGTAGAGGGAGTTCACTGTTGTTCCTTTAACCCACACAGTGGAACTCTTGGATAACACTGGGAAAGCGTGCCTTTCCAGGGGAGAGGGACGCTGCGGAAGCCACATCCTGCCCGAAGGGAGGTAACATGTGGAGGATACACATATGGACTGGCCGGAGGGCAGTGCAACATATGGAATGTCACTGGGGTGGCTCCAGCCTGAGAAGGGGGAGGCAGCACCAGACAGTGACGGCAGAGCGGACTCTGCCAAGGGAAAGACACGGGCTCACCGCAGGGAGCTGGTCGTGGAAGAATACTCATATGGGATCGCCGCAGGAATCACCACATATGGAACCCAGCCTAGCACAAGTTACACAAGCATACGAGCGCTAGGCCTGGCGTCGGACGCTCCGCAACGTCCGACTGCCGGAGGGGTGCGGAGGAACTCACAGGGTTCGCCAGAGTGGGGAACTCGACTGGAGCAAAAAAGCGCACGTATCCGCTCCATGTGGAGGGGAGTGGCGCAGCAAGCCAACACAAGAGCGGAAACTTCGGTGTTACCGGCTGGAAGCGAGCACACAGGAAGAAACCGGCTCAACACGTAGGCTATAAAATCTAGCGAACGTGTTAGGTGTCGCCCAGCCCGCAGCTCTACAGATATCTGTCAGCGAGGCGCCGTGTGCCAGCGCCCAAGAAGAAGCGACACCCCTAGTGGAGTGGGCTCTCAACCCGGGCGGGCAAGGCACGCCTTGGACTTCGTAAGCCAAGGCGATGGCATCCACTATCCAGTGGGCCATCCTCTGCTTGGAGACGGCCTTTCCCTTCTGCTGGCCTCCGTAACAGACAAAGAGCTGATCTGAGGTCCTGAGGCTTTGCGTTCTGTCCACGTACAGACGCAGAGCGCGGACGGGACAGAGAAAAGCCAGGGCTGGGTCTGCCTCCTCCGAAGGCAGCGCTTGCAGGTTCACCACCTGGTCCCGGAAGGGAGTGGTAGGAACCTTGGGCACGTATCCGGGCCGGGGTCTCAGGATCACGTGAGAGTTATCCGGGCCGAATTCTAGGCACGATTCGTCGACCGAAAATGCATGCAGGTCCCCTACCCTCTTGATGGAGGCCAATGCAACCAGGAGTACTGTTTTACAAGACAGAACTTTTAACTCAGCTGACTGCAAAGGCTCAAAGGGTGGTCTCTGAAGAGCCGAAAGGACCAGAGACAAGTCCCAAGAGGGTATAGAGAGTGGGCGAGGAGGATTAAGTCTCCTTGCTCCCCTCAGGAACCTGACGATCAGGTCATGCTTCCCCAACGACTTACCATCAATTGCATCGTGATGTGCGGCAATGGCAGCAACATACACTTTAAGGGTGGAGGGAGACAGCCTTCGCTCCAACCCATCCTGCAGGAAAGAAAGCACGGCTCTGATCGAGCAAGTTCGGGGGTTCTCCTCGTGAGAAGAACACCAGTCAACGAATAGGTTCCACTTCAGAGCATAGAGGCGCCTCGTAGAGGGGGCTCTAGCGGAAGTGATGGTGTCAACTACCGCTGGGGGTAGGTCACCTAGAACCTCCGCGTCCCGTCCAGGGACCAGACATGGAGTTTCCAGAGGTCTGGACGCGGGTGCCACAGGGTGCCCCGTCTCTGAGAGAGCAGGTCCTCTCTCAGAGGAATGGGCCAGGGAGGGGCTGTCGCGAGGAGCACAAGTTCGGGGAACCAGGTCCGGTTGGGCCAATACGGGGCAACTAACACGACCTGCTCCTCGTCCTCCCTGACTTTGCACAAAGTCTGTGCAAGAAGGCTCACTGGGGGAAACGCATACTTGCGTAGGCCCGGGGGCCAGCTGTGTGCCAGGGCATCCGTGCCGAGGGTCCCCTCGGTCAGGGAGTAGAACAACTGGCAGTGAGACGTGTCCGGGGCGGCAAACAGATCTACCTGTGCGGTCCCGAAGCGCCTGAAGATCAGCTGGACCACCTGGGGATGGAGTCGCCATTCTCCCGGTAGCACCTGCTGCCGTGAGAGCTCGTCGGCTGCACAGTTGAGCAGGCCAGGAATATAAATGGCACGAAGCGACCTCAGATGCTTCTGACTCCAGAGGAGGAGATGGCGGGCGAGTTGTGACATGCGGCGGGAGCGTAGACCACCCTGACGGTTGATGTACGCAACGGTCGCAGTGCTGTCCGTACGGACCAGTACGTGCTTGCCACGAAGCGGCGTTTTGAAGCGGCCCAATGCAAGATGTACTGCTAACAACTCGAGGCAATTGATGTGCCAATGCAGTTGAGGCCCCGTCCACAGACCTGAAGCTGCATGCCCGTTGTACGTGGCCCCCCAGCCGGTGGCAGAGGCATCCGTGGTGACCACAGAGTGCCTGGACACTTGTTCTAGGGGAACACCTGCCCGCAGGAACGAAGGGTCTGACCACAAGCTGAGAGTTTGGCGACAGTGCGGAGTCACTTGGACCCGGCACGAGCCGCTCTGCCACGCCCATCTCGGGACTCGATCGTGGAGCCAGTGTTGGAGCGGTCTCATATGAAGCAATCCGAGCGGCGTTACCGCGGCTGCAGATGCCATATGCCCCAGGAGCCTCTGAAACAGTTTCAGGGGAGCCGCTGTTCTGCACTTGAGCGTGCTCACGCAGTTCAACACTGACTGGACGCGGGCCTCGGTGAGGCGCGCTGTCATGTTGATCGAGTCCAACTCCATACCGAGAAAAGAGATCCTCTGCCCGGGGGTGAGTTTGCTCTTTTCCCAGTTGACCCGAAGCCCTAGGTGGCTGAGGTGACTGAGCACCATGTCCCTGTGTTCGCACAACTGCTCTCTCGACTGGGCGAGAATAAGCCAGTCGTCGATGTAGTTGAGAATGCGAACACCACGCTCGCACATGGGAGCAATGGCCGCCTCCGCGACTTTCGTGAAGACACGGGGCGACAGGGCCAGCCCGAAGGGTAAGACCTTGTACTGATATGCCTGACCCTCGAACGCAAAGCGAAGAAACGGTCTGTGTCGAGGGAGAATCGAGACATGAAAGTACGCGTCCTTCAGGTCGATCGCTGCAAACCAATCTTGGGGACGGATGCACTTGAAAATGCGTTTCTGCGTAAGCATCTTGAACGGCAGCTTGTGAAGGGACCGGTTCAAGACACGCAGATCCAAGATTGGCCGTAACCCACCGCCTTTCTTGGGTACAATGAAGTACGGGCTGTAGAAGCCGGTCTTCATATCGGCTGGAGGGACCGGCTCGATCGCGTCCTTCGCCAGTAGGACTGCGATCTCTGCCCTGAGCACAGGGGCACTGTCCGGCGGAACGCGGGTAAACAGAATGCCCCTGAATGCAGGGGGGCGCCGGGCGAACTGAATCGCATAGCCGAGTCTGACAGTACGGATGAGCCAGCGAGACGGGCTGGGAAGCGCTAGCCAGGCTCCCAGACACCGCGTAAGCGGAATCAACGGCACCACAGACGTACCCGGGGTGGGGGCAGCGCGGCGGAATGCAGGGACCCGACTCGGGCGGCACAGCGGCCCGGAGTGGGGTCTGAATGTGTGGTGCAACACGTACCTGCTTCCGTCGAAGGGCAGAGTGAGTGTGTGGAGGCGGCGGAGCGTCCGGAACACAGCCACTGCTGCTCGCTGGCGATGAGAGAGGGGCTCGAGGGTGACAAGGCATAGCGTCGTCGACCGTCAAGCGCGCTCTCTTGGGACCCAGAGGTTTCAGAAATTGCTCTTTTATTGAATAAGTGGGTACCACTGAAGGCAGTGGCGGAAAAGGAACAAAAAGAAACAAAGGATTCTCCACCCGGCCCTCCACCGGGGGAAGGAGCGGTGCCTTCACCGTCTCCTGGAGAGCAACTCGATCCACCTCTGGGTCGCCCGTCTCAGGGTCGTTTGCACCTGCGCTTACCACCTGGTTTGGTAGCGGCCTGGACGGGCGTGGCCGACTTCCTGCGGCTTGCTCCACGCTGAGGCCTGGATGGTGGCTGCTGCTGCTGAGGCTTAGCGGGAGCGGAGGACGCCGCAGGAGGACGGCCTCGGCGACGAGCAGACGGAGGGTCTGCGGCCGGCGGACGGGAGGAAGCAGCGGGGGTCCGCCGGGGCAGGATGTGTCGGATAGCCTCCGTCTGCTTCTGGGCGGCCGAGAACTGTTGGGCGAAGCTCTCGACCGCATCGCCGAATAACCCAACCTGGGAGAGAGGGGCATCCAGGAACCGATATTTATCGGTGTCCCTCATGTCCGCCAGGTTGAGCCAAAGGTGGCGCTCCTGGACCACCAAGGTGGACATCGCCTGACCAACGGAACGCGCGGTTTCCTTCGTCGCCCGGAGGGCGAGGTCAGTAGCCACGCGGAGCTCCCGGAGGAGCTCTGGGTCAGAACCACCCTCGTTCATGTCCATGAGCGCCTGGGCCTGGTGGACCTGCAAGAGCGCCATGGCATGGAGGGCGGAAGCAGCCTGTCCACAGGCCTTATAAGCCTTCGCCGTGAGACCGGACGAAAACTTACAGGCCTTGGACGGGAGGCGCGGATTACCCCGCCAGGAGGAGGCGGACGCCGGACACAGTTGCATCGCGACAGCCCGCTCCACCGGGGGGATATCCACATACCCCTTAGCTGCCCCGCCGTCGAGGGTGGCGAGGGGGGAGGAGCTACTAGAACGGATTCGGGCACTATACGGTGCCTTCCACGTCCTAGAGAGCTCCTCATGCACCTCCGGAAAGAAAGGTACCGGGGCGGCGCACTGAGAACCAGCACGGCCCGCCCCGAGAAACCAATCGTCCAACCGAGAAGGTTCGGGACGTGGCGGAGGATTCCACACAAGCCCAACCTTCTCGGCGGCCCGGGAAAGCATAGCCGCCCACTCTGGATCCGGCTCGGACAACGCTACACACCCAGACGGGGGCAACGCAGCCGAGTCGTCATCTCCAGAGGAGTGAAGCTCCCCCTCCGATGCTGCGATCGACATCTGATCGTCAGCTGGCGCCCCAAAGGAAACGACCGGCCGTTCAGGAGAAGGACCGAGTCGATCGCAAAGGGGCGCGGATGGCAACAGCGCATGAGAGGCGTGAGGGGCCCGCGGAGATTGCCTCGACGGGGAAGCCCTCACGGTAATCCTCAGATCACCCTGGTCATGCGCCGAAGTAGGCTTATTCTGCAGGGCAGAATAAGCGCTAGATCGGGGCATAGGCGAGGGGACTGCACCTCCCGTGAGGTAAGCAAGTCTCGATCTAAGCGCTGCCATAGTCATATTCCCGCAATGGGAACATGAACTATTCACAAAAGCTGCCTCAGCGTGTTGAATGCCCAAACACGAGAGGCAACTCTTGTGGCCATCTGCTGGCGCCAGGGAACGACCGCATCCAGAAACGCACAAGCGGAATGACATCCTGAAAAGGACGCAGGGTCACGCTTGTGTTGCTCTTTTAGTAAAAATAACAAACAGAGGAAAGAAAATAGACTCTTTAGTGCTGAAGCACCCAGGGGTAGCCGCGGTGTAATCGGGTACACTCTCAGATGAGGAACGCCCACGAGACCGACACACACACACACATAAACAGTGCCGTGAAAACGGCAGTTGTGATAAGATGCTCGCGGCCACCACTGATCGCGCCGTCACACCAGCACTGCAGCAGAGTTCTTCTTCTCCCTCTAGTTGTTGACAGAAACAACGTTCAGCAGTCTGTAGAGTCTCAGAGTCAAACAAAGCTCGGCTCCGAAGCGAAAGACAATGAGTGCGGCGTCCGCTTCCTGTTTATACCCGCGCTGCGGGGCGGGGCGCGTGACGCGTTTCACGCACGCCAACGTTCATTGGCTTGTTCTTTAGATACTCGAAGTTGATAGGGCTCCCTGAAGTGATCCCCTAGCGTCGTCACGTCGACGTCACGTCGAACGTGAGCGACTGAAGGGGAACTAATGTTATGACATACTTCTTTGATAATAGTGAGTTTGTTGATGAAGTTAAGCTCAGTATAAAGAAACTCCCACAGCGCCTCCTGTTGGTGTCGCTGGGTTTTTGACATAAACTACAAAGAAAAAGAGAAAAAGAGAATCATTAATCCTCCACCATACAATAAACATACTTCTGCTTTCTTCTCTGTTCTGCCCACTCAAGTTTTTATCCACTGCATTTTATTAACTTTGAGCATGATTCTATTATTCTTTTGGCAGTCATCACTAATCACCCACCCTGCTTCGCAAACATTATGCTTCATTTTTTAATGGTGCTCTCCATTTGTCCTAAGAAGAGATACATTCCTAGTTCCCAGTAGGAACTTTTAACTCTTCAAGTCAAAGTCGCGACTGGGAAACTAAGGGGAAGTGCAACAACCCCAACTTCAGAATCTAATATGGCTGCTCAGTGCATCAACTGTAGTGAAACAGTAGAAATATATTGTTTATTAGCACTTCTGTCTGTCTGTGTCTAAATAAACTCAGTGGTGCACACTATCTGTGCAAAATACCACTTTTGTATGTGTTCGTACTGTAAAAGTAATAGGGATACTGGGAACAGAAGGAGAGGGAGAGGGGATAAGAATAACCAGGAAGGCACTATTTACATTTCTTAAAGACACAGGGTTGATATGAATCAGTAGAATATGAGAACATCATGTTACACACTCCTGTAGGTGGCGGTATGCACCAAGAAGTTGTTTGCAATCCGCCATGAATCAAGAGAAGAAGAAGGAGGTAAAAGTCAAGGGGGTAATCCATCGACCGGAAGTTGAAGCCTGCCGGGTGCCGCCATCTTGTAGCAGAACTTCACTTGCGTTAGCATTTCCATTGACTCCCATTCATTTTGGCGGCACTTTGACAGTGAATAACTTTACATCTGAGGCGTTTAAAGACTCCATTTGTCCATTATTTATTTCTAAAGAAACACGACAATGTATAAAGGGCTCCATTACCTTCTATGTTACATTATGGCCCCGTAGAAACAGTTTTTGTAAAAATAGGCTAACGACTACGCCACTCGACTCTCTGTCGCGCTGTACAGAAATTACCATACAGACAGAAGGAGAAGCTCGCAGGCAATCAGGGGGACGTCCCGTCAAGGGAGAAGGCCATAGATAATGAGTCCATAAAAGCAACGGGACAAAATATTTCAACAACGTTTTTGGGGAATTGGAAATAATTAGGTATGAGAACTCTTTGCGCAAGTTCCCCGTCTCTGCAAGATTAACGTTGGCAATTTTCACGCACAGCTACTAGAAGATTTACGTCTGTCAGACGTGGTTGCTCACGTCATCAAGCTTATTTTGAGTCGGTTTGAGTCTGCGCGTCAGGAACGGAAGTGCTCAAAAATCGTTAAAAATGGGCTTCAACTGTCTCAACTGAGTTCCAATGAGATGGCTCTGTCCACTTCTTATACGGTCTATGGTAAAAGTTTGCCTGGACGAGTCCATCTTAGTTTTCTGACCTGTGTAGTGAAGTCGGTAGTGAAGTACGACATCCCTCTTCTGCAATAGAACGCGTCATAACTAATCTACCGGTAGTTCCAAAATGTATCTGCAGTGCAGTGGTAAAGTGATACAGCATTCACATAGAACAAGACAAAGCTTCTCAGAAAATCATATTATTTAAACATATTATTTCCATCACAAAAGTTGTGCGAGCAAATGCAGTTTTTCTCAGGCTAACGCAAAAGGTTTATGAGAGACTGCAAACGTTTTATGAGTGGACGCAAAGTTTCTTGGGGAACGCAAAAGTTTACAATCCGATCTCATGAGAAAACGCTGGTATTTTGCGAGGTAGTTATGTAGGTGATTATTAGAAGAAGAAAAAAAACAACGTAAGCATGAAGGTAGGCTACATTCCTAACCCCAACCCCTAAATTCATAAATGCGTACGTAGGCCTAACCATCTGATGTGCGGCATAAGCAGATCATACAAAAAGTACAAAAGAGATTATACAAATTCATACAAATTAGCAACCAATTCGCTAAAATGTACAATAGTTACGAATTGCATAATTTTTACCCTCCCATCACCATGTTCCTTTAGCGGCTGAATAGAAATATGTCGGGTTTTGGAAATTCCAAATATTTTTTTTTTCTTTCTCCCAATTCCCTCTAGTTCCCTCTCTCTCCCATCCATCCATACCTCATGAGAGTGCACTATGTCTGTCCAGCTCTTTTCCAGCGTTCTTTCAGTACCTCCCTCTCCCCATGTCCACCTCAGATCAGCAGGTGCGTTGAAAGAGTCCAGAACTTGTTTCAGTTCATCCATCTGCCCCTGTACACCACCCGAGAGAGAGAAAGAACAGAAATGTAATAGAAAAAAATAGCTGTTTAGTAAAAATACAGCATGCAGACCGAAAACGTACCTCCTGCATACATACCCAATTTAGGCAAAAAATGAATTACCTCAAATGTGCTGTTTTTCTCAGACACTCCCTGGCTGAAAAGCACCTGCTTTAATGCACCTCTGGTCTTCACAACGGCAGATGTTCCCTTGCTCATTGTAGAAAAATCCACCGCTGACCTCTGCTTCTTTTTCTGACGATGCAAAAATTGATATGACAAACTGAAATAACAGCAATCAACCAAAGCCTGAATAACCCACGTTTTGTTGTGACATCCTTTACTAAACCAACAAGATTTACAATTAGAAGAGTAGAAGCATTCCTCATAGCACTAAATACGCAGAGGACATTGATTGGTTGATACAATTACATGACCAACAAAGGACATTGTTTCATGTTCTAATTGGTTAAATCACTCGAGGACACACGTACGGCTTCTGAATGAGCACCACTATGTTGAAAGCAGTGGGTATTTGTGTTTTATTCAAAAGACTGCGGCCTGAATTTGTGTTTCAGGGCACCTGGAGGGTTCCTGCAAGTCCAAGGTCAAGGTCTTTTGATTCCCATGGCCGTGGACCACAGATGCTGATAAAATGCTCAATGATACATAATTGAAAATTTATAAAGAAAAAATCTAGTAGTTTAACCCTTAAACGCATACCTCGGGTCCTCAGTGACCCAGGACGTCATGTATACCCTCCTCCTCATTCAGCTAGACATCAACCTTCTTAGTATTCCTCAAACAATTCATTATAAACAATATAACAAGATAAAAATATATAAAAGAATGCCAGTTTTTGTACAAATTTAACATGGCTGACAACCCAAGGTGTGTAACTGTATAAGTATATTTTTCTGCACAACAATAATTGAATCTTTGATGACTGAATACGTGCAGTTCACCTTCATTCCACAAGGAGGCAATATCTGATACACAATGATGAAGTAACGTTTCACCCGCAGAAAAGAAAACAAAAGAATAGGAAGCATCATCAGTAGGCATAAAAATTTTGGCTCAACGATTTACTGCAGAGCAGGCTACTGAACGCAATAAATTATTGGTGTTACTTTCACTTTATGGTGGATCTGGTAAAGAAGCTGTCAGCGTCAAAAAAAAAATACTGATTTTGAAGATATTAAAAGATGTTTGAAGAATGTGTTTGAGATCGCGAAAATGAGCAAGATGCTGAATGTATTGAGAAATGATCTCTGACGAGGATAAAACTGCACAAACGGAACCCTTCCAAGCTCAAAAAGGTAGCAAAATATGCTTTATACTATTCTTCTGTAACTGTTACTCTAATATCAAAAGTTTTATATTATCGCGACAGGTAGAGAAGAGAGAGATCCATCCTTGTTATAGTTCCGGGTCACTTTTTTTGTATTCATGTTGGTCTTATGTATGGGTTACAGTATAAGTAAATATACAGTATAAATAAATACATTTATTTATATAAATATAAATACAGTATAAATAAATACATAAAATAGTTTCCTTACAACTTGAACATTATTTACACATTTCTTGATACAGTTTTAAAGGTAAATAGTTTAGATAATGATTTAATTTGGATTAGTTTGGCCCTCCATATTTGGAGGTTGCACTACGTGATATTTTACATACAATCTGAACTAACCTTGTTATGTAAAAAAAAAAAAAAAAAGAAAAAGATTAATATTAAGAGCCTTATTGACCTTGACACACAGCCATGGTTGGTTTTTAAGTATCCACCTTATGAATACCTTTACTTAATTTTTGTTTTTCTTCGGCATATTGTTTGACAAGATATATTCAAATATTTAGGCTATAAATGTTTTAGCCTTACTGTTTCACTGCTTTTTTAATAATAAAATATAATTCCCAAGTAGCCTACTTAGATTTTCCTTACAAAAATGTTGGGAGGATTTTTTCTTAATTATGATATCAGGACAATATATTTTTTAATGTGGATCGTCATGTTTTTGATCCAAAATACAATGCAAGTTATTTTATATAAAATCATCTTCATCCTGCAAACACGATTCAGTGCTGACTGAGAGTTATGAATTCAGTACCTGGTGGCCTATGGTGTAGTATCTGTGCTTCTCTTGTGCCCTCCGCTGGCTGACTGCTGATACTGCAATAACCCCATCAGGAGAGTCAGCGTCTGCCTCTCTGTCTTCCTCCCTCTGTCGGTCACTCTTGTCACCGAGGGCAGTTTCCTCTGGGGCCATGACATTGCTCAGTTCCGGTCCTTTTGATGGATTACTAATGTGCACAGATAAGATTAAAATAAGAGGATTAATATCTTATCAATTGAACGAGAATAAGATTAAAGATGGTGAAAGAATAAACAGGGAAAGCAAATCAGAAAATAGCAGCAGCATTGAATGATTACAGAAAAAAGTCATGCTATGCTTAATATAATGCATAACAATGCATACAAAGCTCAAAACCACAACCGGAAAGAACTGATATCAGACTTCTGAAGCCCACAGTGCCAGCCGTGACATTTACATCGCCAAATCTCTCTCTCTCTCTCTCTCTCTCTCTCTCTCTCTCTCTCTCTCTCTCTCTTTCTCTCTCTCTCTCACACACACACACACACACACACACTGTTTTTCTATCATGGTGGGTTTATCATTTTTCCATCAACGTCTATTGTTTTTAAATTGAGCTAATGATGACTTCTATTGTTTTTCATATATTATTATTATTATTATTATTATTATTTTATGCAAGACTTGTTTTTACAATTGAGGACATCCCCAGATATTCCCAAGGTTTAGCTCACTTCTGCAAATTCTATGTAAATATAGTGTTAAACACACACACACACACACACTCTTGTACATCTATCTTTATGAGGACATTCATTGACACAATGCAATCTCTAGCCGCTTACCCTAACCTTACTCATCACAACTAAGTGCTTAACCCGAACCCTTACCTAAACCTACCCTTAACCTAATTATAACCTTATCCCTAAAACCAAGTCTTGACCCTCAAACAGGCCTTTAAAGGGGTCTCAGAAAGTGAGGACCGGCCAAAATGTCCTCACTTTACTCTCTTTGTCCTCACTCCAATGGTCTAAAACTCAAACTGGTCCTCACAAAGATAGTTGTACAAGTACACACACACACACACACACACACACACACACACACACACACACACACACACACACACACACACACACACACACACACACACACACACACACACACACACACACTTTGGGTTTTCATGGGTTCCATATAGACAATGATATTTATACAAACTTTCAAACAAACTGTATATTCTATCCCCCTATACTACCCCTACCCATTGAAGAAAACTTTCTGTATTTTTACTTTTTCAAAGAACACCACTTGGTATGATTAATAAGGCAGTTTCCTCATGGAGACCAAAAAATTTCAAGGTCAAGGTTTTCGTATATTGCCATCTTTGTGGGTACATTTTGACCCCAAAATGTAGGGTTTACCAACACCCCCCACTCACACACAACACACACACACACACACACACACACACACACACACACACACACACACACACACACACACACACACACACACACACACACACACACACACACACACACAACACTCATCAATACTCAATTTGCAAGCGACTCTGACATGGACAGACATTAATAAGACAGAGGTTTATAAACATGCATACCCTTACTATGTCTGATTCACACACTTCTCTGTAACTCAGGTGAGTCATATTTACCCAGCCATGAATCGTGTGTGATTCACAAGACTCGCACACACATGTTCTGAGAAAGATCTAAAAAGTCAACCCACGTTTGACATCACTTTTTGGCAATACACCAATTTCCCTCACCTTGTCAACATTATCATCAGCAACCTATTGAAAATACCCCGAATGTACGTACGTACTGTACGAACACGCACGCCACCATTGAGATCC
Organism: Chrosomus eos; assembly: GCA_036326025.1. Classification (NCBI taxonomy): domain Eukaryota; kingdom Metazoa; phylum Chordata; class Actinopteri; order Cypriniformes; family Leuciscidae; genus Chrosomus; species Chrosomus eos. The sequence continues at coordinate 25,516,063 of CM070831.1, forward strand.
ACATATGTTTACAAATTCACATCTGTCTCTATACAAGCAAAGCATGGCAAATACTGTACATAAACACACTGTAATAAGAAGTAATTTACAAGTAATTTAAGTGACATTTACATCAATAAGTGAAAATATGTAGCGTAAGCAGATTAACAGTACAATCTCAATTTAGATGTGATTCTTATTTCAGACATTATCCTTAACAAATCACACACACACACACACACACACACACACACACACACACACACACACACACACACACACACACACACACACACACACACACACACACACACACACACACACTGACTCTCGTGGCAAGTCTTCCTCAGCAGATACCTGGATTTATCTGTGTCCATTTCCCTCAGTCAGACAGACATCTTGGTGTCTTTCTCTCCCTCTTGTCTCCCTTCTAGTCCTCTGTGTATTTTTCTTTTTCGTTCTTTAACCCTTCCTTCAGTAACAGGTTGAGCGAGCGAGACAGGATTCTTTAGTCTTAGATCTCAGGCCTGGCTGCACCCTGAGAGGATAAACCTGATCCAGCCATTAGTGCTTTCTGATGGGATTGACAACCAGCTGTTGATCACAGGTACATCACAACATGTGAAGTTAGAATTGTTTTGACATGGATGATAGATTTGTGGTTTAGTCCCACATAGACACACACACACATAGACACACACACACACACACACACACACACACACACAACACATGTCTGGTGCGCTATCTTTATGAGGACTCTCCATAGACATAATGGTTTTTATACTGTACAAACTGTATATTCTATCAACTTACACTAACCCTACCCCTAAACCTACCCATCACAGAAACCTTTCTGCATTTTTACATTTAAAAAAAAACTCATTCTGTATGATTTATAAACTTTTGTGCCCATGGGGACCTCTATTTAGGTCCCCACAGTGACTCAAGTCCCCATGAGTCTGTGTGCATTCGGGTTTAAAGTCCCCACCAGATAGAAAAACATGTCCACACACACACACACACACACACACACACACACAACACACACACACACACACACACACACACACACCACACAACCACACCACACACACACACACACACACACACACACACACACACACACACAACAAATCAGGGAATCAGGAAATGAATATGCCTTGTAGTTTTTGATCGTTTGCCCAAGAAAAACCCATTAGAATGATGTTAACAGTAATGTTTAGGTAGATTTGGCTCAGGTTTATTCTTCAAGTGTGCATTTATTAGATTTTTGGCCATTTTATCATATTTTAAGATATGTCCACAGTACAAATTGTCCAGTCAACCAGTGAAAAAAATGCAGCTCAGCTGATTTAAAAATAAAGAACAGGGCAGAGGGCCTGAGAAATATCAGACAGGAAATAATTCATTTGGATAAGAATGCAGAAAAGCAACATTGCGCAAGATCATAACAGACATGCATCAAGACATAACTACACAAACACCTTCATCAGAGGAGGACACGGTTGGGTGGTGCTAGTGGTTAATGGTCTGCTAATAAAACACTAGTAGATTTAGTGCTGGCAAACCCTATCATCAAAGCTTCAACTACCAGGTTTCTCAAGAAAGGCTTATCTAAAATCTAAAAATAAGAATCACTATGAATGAAAAGCAAATTCTCAAACACACACACACACACACACACACACACACACACACACACACACACACACACACCACACACACATATATATATATACTATATATAACATTTTACATATAATAATCTTTCTTACACATAAGGTCACCATATATTGGTAAATCATTAAAAAAGCGAAAAAGTGCATTATCAGTGGGATCTAAAAAATATGTTTTAATTTTTTGCGAATGTTTAAGTAGTTTTTAGGGACATCTATATGTTTGTTTTTAAGCAAAAACAAATGCTTCTAATCGACGAATGATATATGAATACCGGTACACAGAAACTAGCTTGTATATTACATTACACATTTCTAAAGAAAGACAATGGGAAGTAAAAGTATAAAAAGTCCGCTGTTGAAACAAGATGAAAATGAGATGAAAAGATTGGCTGTTCTAACATGCTTTCAAGTTTAATAAAAGTTTAATAGAAAAACAGAGCTGTCTTGGGACATGAGCCAAATAAATGTGTAGTAACTAAAAAAAAAAAACATTTCAGCTGGAGAGGATAGAACATTTAAAAAAAGTTTAAGCAACATTTTAACACTGAAAACCAGAAAATGCTAAATTACCTCATTAGCATATTCAGCTAACAAATCTACAAGACTTACCTTGATTCTCTTGATAACACAAATCATCTGTGGACAAATCAGCTTTATATTTGCACAGGCACAACTTTAATGCTATGTTTTTGCTGAAGCACCATACTAAAAGCCCATGTGATGCACAGAAAATATCCCAATACAAATGCAATTAAAGAGAGCTTTTGTTTCAAAAATACTAAAAATAAATCTATACAGTTGAAGGCATTTTTAGGTAAATCTCACAAAACATATCAAGAACATGAACGGGTCACATTTCACCCCCAAAAGTTCAAAGAATTTTCCTGATTTCTTAAAGTAATATTTAAGTCTGGAGTAATGGCAAGAAAAAATAAAATGTTAAAACGGTTATGATAAATATATAATAATTCACAACAATGCTGTTTTGACTGTAATTTGATCAAATAAATGCAGCCTTAGTGAACATAACAATCTTCTTTCAAAAAATAAAAATAACCTTACTGATCTCCAACAGTAGTGTTAGTGTAAAATGAAATGTGACCTGGACATGTTTTTGTGAGTTTTTCATGAGTTTTGTGCTATTATAAGGAGAACTGAGAGAGAATATCCATGATTATGTCATCTCCATTAAATTTGTACAAAATGACAACCCAACCCCCAGCCACCCCACCACCCTTGTTCAGATACACTACAGCATATAAACTGTGACCATAGAAAAAGCTTTGATGAAATATATACAACATTCGCATAACATTTTAGTGTGAAATCTTGAGACAACTGGAAATATGACATGGTGTTAAACAGTAATACAGCTGTAGATGCACTTCCACTCTCAAGGTAATCCATTGAAATTTAGTGGAAGGTTCAGATCTCTATAATGCCCTGTTCTCCATTCCGATGGCCTCATTACGAAGAGCTCGTGTCCCGCGAAAGGAACTTGTTCTCGATGTTGTCCGCACAGTTAACCAAATACATGTCCTTTAATGTTTCTATGAACATCTGGATGCGGTGATATGGCAAAACATTGTTCCCTCCTCCACTGCCACTGTCACTCCAAACCTTCAGCATCTGATAGTGGGCATCCTTGCAGGTCCGGTGGTCTTGTTCTGCCCTGTCAATGTTCTGCTCAGAAACGCCAAGCCGACGGGCAAGCTCTTTAAATCGTCCGATAGGGACCTCATCCAGCACAAAATAGAAGAACTCGTGAACTACACCAGCGATAGCCAGAGAAAGAAATGGGGGAGAAAAAGACAACAGGCATAAATAATCTTTAACCGTCATTATACTCAAGCCTCCGGGGATTGGTGTGTAGAAACAAATACACACAGACATACTTTTGATCTCTCTTGGGATGCAGTCTGGGAGTTTTCTGTGCTGTTCTGGTTCGCATGGCTGATTTGTAAAAGGAACACTCTCATCCATTGATGGCACCGGCACCGTGATAATAAATGTCTATGGAAAACATAATTATTTAAAAACATGCATAAAACAATCATTTCAGTCGTATCCAACTCTTGGAGATTCTATCGGCTATTCTGACATACGCGAGAAACTGTCCATGAATTTTCTTGGCGATGATTTTTCGCCAGGTCTTTCCCCAACCCTCCTCATTACATGGCTTGGGATGATACATACACACGTATTCACACCTACAGACAATTTAGCATCTCCAATTCACCTATACTGCATGTTTCTGGATTGTGGGGAAAACCAGAGACACATGCGCATTCGAGAACATGCAAACTTTACACAGAAAGGCCTCCTGGCTCAAACCAGGTACCTCCTTGCTACTGCTGAGAGCACGTATGGACTAACTACTGGGTTTCAGAGCATCGTTACAGGACCCTACAGCAAACACTGAACCAGACTATTTAAATGTTGAGCAAGCAATCTCATTGGCTGCAGGATCCGCAGAGGCCAATCAGCTTGTGCTCATGCAGTAATGATGTGATTGTTTGCTGATTACATGTAAAGGACAGATCAGCCTGCGCTCTCTAGAGTTGCATGACTAGATATTTATTGATGTAAGATTAAAATGTAATCTTGGATGAATATTCTATGACTATGACACTGAGCCATGCTCTATCCATTCAGCAAGGGGTCTTGGGCTGAAAAAAGTTATTTAACTTTATTTGAACAACATATTTGAAAGAAATTAATACTTTTAGTTTGCATTGAATTTTTCAAAACAGAAAATGCATTAAAAGAGAAAATGTATTATGTTTTCCACAAAAATGTTCTGTTTTCAACATTGATAATAATAAGAAATGTTTCTTGATTTCTGAAGAATCATGTGACACTGAAGACTAGAGTTATTTTTAAACTAACAATCTATTTTAAAGTGTTATAGCATTTCTCAATATTACTGTTATTTTAAATAATACAGTAAAATAAGCCTTGGTGAGTATAAGTATATAAAGCACCAGTTTAGCATTATTATATGTCATTATTCTTATTATGGGAAATTAGTTTGGTTAAGAGTCCAAAAGGAGGGGCCTCGCGAAAAAGTATCCGTATTAGTATATATATCATCAAAACTGAATCATCTTCTGTGGAAACAACACTACAGTAATTATGCGTTTAGCATCAAATGTGAATCATTTACACTGAGGAGATGAATGGTGTGTGGTCTCTTCTTGTCATAAGTTAATCAAGAACTTTACCTGATCTTCAGGAGCAGCTGGTGATGATGACTGCGGTGACAATGCACGTTTCCTCTTCCTCTGAAGCCTGATGCCCTCATATAGCATAAACACTCCCAATGCTGCAACCGTGATGCATGCACAGACGGGAACCAGTACTTGATGTAATGTGTCTGGAAAAATCAACATGAGGAAAAACACACAAATTAAAATCAACTCTTGCCTGGAAGACATGTTGTTTTTGGACAGCAGAAAGACTTTGCTTAGTCATGGCAGGGCAAATTCAAAAGAACATGCACGCTAAACGGGACTTCCCAATATTACTCATGTTTTTCAGAGTATTCTGTCCTGGTTCTCTTTATCGATGCACTCTAAATTCATAGTTTGCAAGAGTTGCCTGTTTGGCATCCACAATACGAGGAAAGCAAACGGACATCAACAACTGACTCATAGTTTCTGATGGACACAAATTTTGAATGGATGTTGATCAGTACTCACCTGAAGGACTTGTTGGATTGGCGGATTTAACAGGGATTGGTGGAGTGCTGACTATGCACAAGTGTTTACACCATTCCCCACATCTATAAGGCATAGAGAAAACTTTACGAAACATGTTGATTATTATTATTCAGATCCCTTAATTGATCTGTTAATTAGCCACTAAAATAATCTTCATGGGCTAATTCAATACACTTCAGTGTTTGTGAAGAGCAGCGACGACATGCACTCTAACATAAAATGTAATAACTTAACAGGGCTGACGAGTAATTAAGGGTGACTTACTCAACGCATTTCTCACAGGAGGTTTTACCCTCAACAGGGTAATGATTTACTTTGCACGAACAGTTTGTATTCCGTTCCCCAATACCTGACAAAAATGGAAACATTAACCAATGGTATCCTACAATGTAAATATAAGATTAATATATAACTTTATTTAATTTATGAAGCTTAATTAAGCTTGAGAAACTTACATTTCCCAGTTACAAACTGGCCAGGTCCACATTTCTTACAGAGAGAGCATTCCCATTCATAGTCTCCTAATATCTTCTTGTAATATCCCTTCACACACCCACACTCCCGATTGGCATTGGTTTACATTCTGATATCTCCGCGGAATGGGCTGTGGATAAGTGACAGATGAAAGACATATGAAAACATGGCAAAGATCGTATGAATTGGTTATGTGAAGTTTTTAACAATCATCCACTTAATGGGATACTTTCCTCCCAAAAAATAATTTACTCACCCTCTTCTGTGGAACACAAAACAATATTTTGTTTTTTTTTAAATTCAATACAATTAAAGTCAGTGGTGTGCAATATCGTGTTGTACCCCATTGACAATCATTGTATGGACAAAACCTGTTAAAACATTTTTCAAAATATCTTGTGTGTTTAATGTGTTCCGCAGAAGACCATTTGGAACGATGTGAGGTTGAGTAAATTATGACAGAATTTTCATTTTTGGGTGAACTATCCTTACAAAACAAGAAATACAAAAAATGAAATTTATAATGGCATTCACGTTTTTGGCATTTCTGGCAACTGAAGCAGTTTGGATTGTAGTTTGATGTATCCAGGTAGGTTCCATTTTCACATTTCACACATTGTGACCTTTTTTCAGGTTCAGGGCATTCCGCTTTCAACTTAAACCCTAAAGTAGGAAACACAAGTAGGAAGGAGGAGGAAATAAAATATCTATGGAAGCTGAACAAAAGATTTCTGTGGAAAACACACCCTGTTGTTACATTATACATACAACCTGTCTTAAATGCTAACAGCTTTGCTCCATTATACGATTAATATTCTTCTAACAAGAAAAAGAAAAAAACTAACAAAAAAACACATCACATACTTTAATGAAATGACATAAACTGGACATAAAGAGCAATTCCGTTGACACATTTCACATCTATAAACTAAAGCATTGAATTCTGCTTTACCTGGATGACATTTATCACAGCAGAATCCCTTCTTATTCCAGTATTCCTTATCATGGCAACTCGTTTTGTCTATCCCGGTTCCACTAATTGCAACATGTGATATTGTATATGATTGGCTGATTAGAGTCTGTGGGGAACACAAGATCATTTGAGTGAAAATGCATTTGCTTGACCTTTCATTTTAAACATGGTGAATAAACCACTCACATAATTTCAAATAGCTCCTTTTACACTCATCATATGTTCAGATTGTGTCTTTATTATGAGCATAAAAAATTATGACTGAATGGCTGTTTGGACAGTCTACTGCCTACACATTATAATACCAACAGCATGCTCGAATATATAATAAATGATTCAAAAATTAATATACAACATTGTTAATCACATGATGTTTGTTGCATTAGAGCATTAAAAAAAACATTACTATTTTGGTGAAAAAAAAAAGTCTCAACATTTAGATGTCCAGTCAAATAATGAGTTATGAAAGAGCCTTGTAATTTTTTGGGGAGGAATGAACTATATGTACAATATAAAGCAACTTTATGATATTGATATTACTTCAAGATTATGGGTAAGGTAGTTCTTCACCAGGAAACATTTAAAAAAAAAAAAATACACTGACTCATGGCTTCTACAAAAGCATATATCATCATTAGCCTACTTGATTAATCTTACAATGTTTATACATTAGATTAAAAATACCTGAGAACGTTGTGCCTCATTCCATAGATAAAGTAACCAAATATTTAACCAACCAAAACACCCCTTGCACTTTTGAAAATGACGGCTTACTGCAGAGTAAATTGCTTTGCAAAATCCTGTCTTACCAGCAATATAATGCACAGCTGACATGTCCTCATGGCCGCTGTAGAGGGCGCTAAAGCAGCTTCTTACTTCACCAAACACACTGTCCGGACAGGGCGGAGGGTCGGAGGATAAAAGAAGAGGGAATAAGTAGGTGCAGGTAACAGTAAATAATTGCCGAATTATTAATTTCACAACGTTACATAGTCAAGACCAAGACAATGCAAGAGTAATATGAACTCTTATTTCCTTGTTGGCCTATATCGAGCAGGGTATCATTACAGTAGCGTAACATGTTGCGTAATAGCCTTAATGCCTACATGAGAAACTGACATCATATATAAACCACACACAGTATCAAATACATATTTTATTGTTAATGGCAGATGAGACCCCCACAGACATTGACTAGGTTACTAAACATGCCTCCCCCTGTTTTAACCCTCAGAACCCGACGCCCACACTTGCACTTGAAAATGCAATTTTAGCCAGAGATAAAGAGATTTGACTGAGAACAGCGCGTGAACTTACCTCTACTCATGGCAATGCAACGTTTTCTTTAATATCCTCCCAAAAACTTTTTGTATCATCCTTACTGTAGCAAATAACTACAGAAAAGCGTGTTAAAAAGATGAGATTTGTAAAGTATCACTGCCGTCCATTTCTTCAGAGAAGGAAGGGCAGTCGTTAACTGGAAATGTTATGCGTCATAGTCCGCTCCTCCTAGCGTGCCCGCTGTTGTTCAGGGAGGAATTCGAGCGGCGGGATGAAACCGAAAGTAGGCTTGTCTACTCTAAGTAAAGCTTCTATTACAATATTGAGAAGTACAGTCCCAGTGATGGCGCCACACTGTAGAACACAAAATGTGCTAAACGTTCATGAAGAATGTATTAAAGCAAGCATTGCTATGCTGAGAAACAGTTTATTTTACAGTGCCCTTGTTATGTTACTTGCAGGCTACTTAGGGGAGACCGGTTATGGTTGTAACACGGGGAGAGTTGTTAACACCACCATTTCTACCCATAGTTTCTACCACTTATGGATAATATAGGAGTCATGTGATCATTTCAGTATTTACCTACTTCCTCCCTGATACTGCATGGTAGTCAAGTCTGGAAACCAACACATTCTGAATTTATAGAGAAAAAACTAATTTTGAGGTAAGAAAGTAAATTTTTGTCTAGTATCAAAACTATTGCAGATAAAATAGTTTGACTTATATTATATTAAAATGTAGTATGCTAATACAGCTAGCTAAACAGTGACTGACAGGGGTGGGGTGGGTTGTAACACTTGTAAAAGTGTTACAACCATCCCCTATCATACAACTGATTGATTTTATTACAGATATTTTTATAGAATGCCCTTACAGAAGGGCAAGTCAGTTAGATCAGCTGCAAAGGTACGGGACCCTATGCAGTCTCTGGTCCCACAAAGCTTGCACTCCAGGGTTACCAGCATTCATTTGTCAACACTGTGACTCTGATTAAGAACACACACACACACACACACACACACACACCCCACACACACACCACCACACACACACACACACACACACACACACACACACACACACACACACACACACACACACACACACACACACACACACACACACAGACAGGATTGAATTGGTGCCATTTGTAGTGAACAAATGTGGGTACTTTGTATTAAAATTTGAGAACTCTAGCTATAAAATTCAGTGAGTTATAGTTACTGAAGCAAAAAGTGTTACAACCATACCCGGTCTCCCCTACCATAAAAGTAAATTATGCATAATTACACCATGCTACCCTCAACCAACCCTAATCCTATATTTTAAGTAGCCTGGGCGGCAGTGGCTCAGTGGTTCATGTAGGACGGTTGTCTACAAACCGGAAGGTTGGTGGTTCCACCCCCGGTTCCACCTGACCAAGTGTCGAGGTGTCCATGAGCAAGACACCTAACCGCAGCTGCTCCCGACGAGCTGGATGGCGCCTTGCATGGGTGACACCTCCGTTGGTGTAGGGGTGAAAGTGAGGCAATATGTAAAGCGCTTTGTTGGCCATGGGTCTGTTACTAGCAGGGGCGGAGTGGGACCAAAAAATCTACCGGGAAATTTCGTAGACTACCGGCCCTCATCGCCGGCAGGGCCGGATTAAGAGTTCAGATGGCACAATGTCTTGTAGGCCCCCTCTTAGGCAGGCTAAATTTATATTTTGAACTAGGACATTTTAATATGGTATTCACAGTTTTACTGACTTAAAAGGAACTTTGTTGAACTATGCTGGAGTAAAGTTCATAAATGGTCGTTCTTTCACATAGGATTTTGTAAAATTATATTACGTGGACCTCTGTGCCTCTAGGGGGGTTCGGGGGTATGCTCCCCTGCAAGAAAATTTTGTACATTTTAAGGTTAAATGCATCAATCTGGTGCTCTTTGAGAGATCAAAATTAAGAGCTTCAACCCATGACCTGCTCATTGAAGAAAGAAAAAGCATTGATTTGTACAAGGACATTAAAGAGGGCTCAAACATCTTATGAGAGTCTCAGTCTATATTACATTATCAATGGTGTTTTAGGGTGCCAAAGAATTATTATAATATCGAGAGAGGCTCTGCGTGACGTCACGACAAATGGGGGCCTTTCGCGCCCATATCGTCACGTCCTGCCAGAAAGGGCGTGGTCTCGCCCTATAAATAGGCTCGATAGCTGCTCTTACGTTGATTTTCATCTCTTCAGCGAAGCCTCCCGCATGGCTGGATCCAGAGTGAGAAGCCACGCCGTCGACCTGTAGCCTTCAGCGGGACGTGCCATCGAGTCTGGAGTCGCTGGCCTCGCCGCCTTCAGCCGCCGTACCTGCTGCGCTTTCCGGCGTACATATCCTTTCCTCTGCTTAGAGTGTGTGTGTTTGCATTATTTGCCTTTTTTCTCACCCCTCTAAAAGAGCTGCGTCTTTTTAAAGATGCCTTCCTGTGGTTCTTGCCGAGCCCCACTCAGCGATGAGGACCGCCATGTCATCTGCGTGTCCTGCCTGGGTGAGGATCACGCGGCCATCGCGCTCGCTGACGGCGGATGCCATCATTGTGAACGTTTGCCTATGGTGACTCTGCGGACTCGCCTAGCTTCGTTCTCCGAGCCCGCATCCCAGCCTGCCGTGACGCCGCGCCGCAAGAAGGGCCGCGCCCAGCGCGCGCCTGAGCTATCTCCAGCCCGCCAAAGCTCGCCGGTTCGCCCGCCAGCTTCGCCGGCTTCGCTCGAGTCGCTCCCGGACGGACAGCGGCCGCCGTCTGCCGCCGCATCCGCCATCGAGTTGGACGATAACACTGAGGCATGTTCTCTCTTGGCTTCGGATAGCGAGTATTGGGCTAGCTCCGTGGACCTCCCCTCCGCTAACGTTTCCCGCCAACCCTCTGGGAAGAGAGCCGGCATTGAGGCTGAGCTGATGCGTCTGCTCACCCAGGCCGTGGAAAGCATCGGCCTCGATTGGGAGGCGCCCACACTACCGCCGCGCAACAGAATGGACGGACGCTTTCTCGGGAAAGACGAGGCTCCGTTAAAGTCTAGGTCCGCGCCCTTCCTCCCGGAACTTCACGAGGAGGTTGCAAAGTCGTGGAAGGCCCCCTTTTCCGCCAGGATGCGTACCTCTACCTCCGCGGCATTCTCCGCTGTCGACGGTGCGGGAGATAGAGGATACCTCGCCATTCCTCCGGTGGAGACGGCTGTTGCGTCACATCTCTGCCCGCCCTCTGCTGGACGGCGTGTTCAGACGACGCTCCCGTCCAAAGCCTGTCGGGTGACATCATCGCTGCACGGACGCGCTTACACCGCAGCCGGGGAAGCAGTTTCAGCGCTGCACACGATGTCTATTCTGCAGATCTACCAGGCAGACCTTCTCCTCAAGCTGGACGAGGAGGGACCTGGCGCTATCTGCGCAGCGGACCTGAGAAGCGCTACAGACCTCGCTCTATGCGCTTCTAAAGCCGCTGCACAGGCCATGGGGCGGAATATGGCCTCTCTCGCTGTCGCCGAGAGACCCTTATGGTTGACGCTGTCTGAGATGACGGAAGCCGAGCGCTCTGTGTTCCTCGACGCGCCCATTTCCCCAGCGGGCCTTTTCGGATCTGCCGTCAAGGACTTTGCGGTCAGATTTGTTGAGGTGCAGAAGACTTCTCAGGCTATGAAGCACTTCCTGCCGAAGCGCTCGAGCTCCGCTACAGGTCGCACCAAGCCGCCTGCTCGCAGCTCTCAGCCCCAGCCTGCACCGCCCGCCGCCGCCGCCTCACAGCGCCGCCAGGCCCGGGATCAGAGACCGCGGTCTCGCTCCGCCGGACGCCGCCCCCCTCACCGCGGGACCCGGCCGAGGATTGAGATCAAGCCCGAGGCCTCAAAGTCTTCCTAGCCTCTCTAGGAAAACGACGGTGTTCAGATCCTGCTGCGGCCGGATTTCCACCAAAACTTCTCGTTCAGTTCCATGCGTTGTGACTGTCCCAGTGTATTTTGCAGTGAAGCAGCCGGTGTCTTAGCCCGCTTGCCTCCACACAAAAGCTGTTTTTACGGCTACCCAGATAAATCCAATAAAGAGTGTATTTTCTGGTGTTCCGGCCTCGGCCGATGGTGTTATGGGTGTTGTAAGAATGCCCACGTCCCAGTGCCCATTCCCACACCCAGACACAGCCCGCCACGGTGCAGGGCTCGCACAAATAAAATCGACTCCGGTCGATTGTGCAAACAATGTAGTGAACGCGCCCATATCCCAATGCCCGCTTACACTACACGCTGCGTGTCCCTCGGTTTCTGTAAAAACGAAACCAACACACATTCAGTCGGCCCTAAACGACAGTGTTTTCAGTGCAGCAAATGTGCCAGCAGCCCCGCACCCACATTTCCTCACAGACACGCCGAATCCCACGGGATTCGCCCCGCTCGCTCTCTCGGCGCCACCCGCCTTAGAGTAGCTGAGCGCGGTCAGGCTGCCCGCTGTGATCAGCGCGCCCCCCGCCTCGAACGCTGTAAACACGGCGCTGTGTTCCCAGCACACAGGGACTCTCGTGCCGCCGCTTTCCCGCGGCCAGAGCCCAGATTTCATTCTACCCCTAGCTATTCGCGCGGATGCGTGGTCAAGGCTTCCCGGGGTATCAGAGTGGGTGCTGAACACTATAAAGAGAGGCTATTCGCTACAATTCGCTCGACGCCCTCGCCATTACACGGCGCGCGTCGAAACTACGGTGAAAAGCGAAGTATCTCATCTACTTCGAGCCGAGATAGCGAAACTACTGAGGAAAGGGGTTATAGAATCTTTATCTCAGGGTCAGAGGGAAGGGGGCTTATACAGCAGATATTTTCTGGTACCGAAAAAAGATGGTGGGCTCAGACCCATTCTAGATCTGCGACTGCTGAACAGAACGCTCGTGAAGCGCCAGTTCAGAATGCTTACGACCAGGAAAATCCTCGCGCAAGTGCGCCAAGGAGACTGGTTCATGTCAATAGATCTGAAAGACGCCTATTTTCAAATACAAATAGCGTCCCATCACAGGCGATTCTTGAGATTCGCCTTCGAGGGCCAGGCATATCAATACACAGTCCTGCCGTTCGGCCTGTCCCTAGCACCCCGTACGTTCACGAAGTGCATGGATGCGGCCCTCGCCCCCCTGAGACTTCGGGGCATGCGAGTTTTGAACTACTTGGACGATTGGCTGATTCTAGCTCGTTCACGAACGGAGCTCATAGAACACAGGGCCGCATTACTCGAGCACCTTGAGGAGCTGGGCCTTACAGTCAATTGGGCGAAAAGCTCACTGCTCCCCAGTCGGAGAATTTCCTTTCTGGGAACAGTGTTAGACTCGCTATCCATGACGGCACGCCTGTCACCGGAGCGCGGATTGAATATTCAGCACGTCGCGAAATCCTTCCGCCACGGCTCTATAGTCCCGCTCAGAAGGTTTCAGAAAATGCTGGGTCTGATGGCCTCAGCAGCCTCCGTACTCCAGTTGGGCCTGCTCCGCATGCGCCCACTGCAGCTATGGCTAAAAGCACGAGTTCCCCCCAGGGCGTGGACCGCAGGTCTATTTCGCCTCAGGGTCGACCTTCAGTGCATTTCGGCTCTGAAACCATGGAAAGCAACCGACTGGTATCAGTCAGGTGTGAGTCTGGGGATCCCCTCGAGTGTGAAGGTGGTGTCTACGGACGCCTCCACATCGGGGTGGGGAGCGCTGCTCGAGTGCAGACCGCTAGCTGGCCTATGGTCAGTACGGGAGAAGCTCCTTCACATAAACTGCTTGGAATTGATAGCAGTCGACAAAGCACTACGGCGCTTCTGTCCCCAGATAAAAGGCCACTACGTATTGGTCCGGTCGGACAACATGTCAGTGGTGGCGTACATAAATCGCCAGGGCGGCGTCAGGTCCCGAAACCTTTACAGGCTGACGGAACGCCTCCTGGTCTGGGCTCAGCACAACCTGCTCTCGCTGAGAGCGGCGCATGTGCCTGGTCACCTAAATGTGGGGCCAGACAGGCTGTCCAGAAACAACGTCCCAGCAGGAGAATGGTCTCTGCACCCGCAGACGATCCAGCTGCTGTGGGAAACGTTTGGCAAAGCGCAGGTGGACCTGTTCGCGTCCCAAGAAAACGCTCACTGCCCGAGATTCTTCTCGAAAAGCCGGGACGCGCTGGCCCATGTTTGGCCCCGCCGCCCCCTATATGCTTTTCCCCCTGTCTCACTCCTGCCTCAGGTGTTGGAGCGAATCAGGAGGGAGGGATGCCCAGTGCTACTCATAGCTCCGCTCTGGACAAACCAGTCGTGGTTCCCTGTCCTGATGCAGCTGACCAGCGCTGCCCCATGGCCTTTACCGTTGAGGAGAGACCTCCTCTCTCAGGCGGAAGGCTCGATTTGGCATCCTCGCCCGGATTTGTGGTCCCTGCACGCATGGGCCATCAACGGGTACCCGCTGACCTCCCAGAGGGAGTGTTAAACACGATCGCGCAGGCTAGAGCCCCGTCTACCAGACGGCTCTACTCCTCGAAGTGGTCTGTGTTCTCTGCTTGGTGTCAAGCGCAGAGCTTTTCACCTGTAGACTGCGGGGTTACGGAAGTGCTTTCCTTCCTTCAGGAGCTACTGGATAAGGGCAGGACCCCTTCCACGCTCAAAGTATACGTGGCGGCCATAGCAACGTTTGCAAAACTGGTGTCTGGCCAGTCACTAGGAAAGAACGACTTAGTCGTGCGTTTCCTTAGAGGAGCTCGGAGGCTAAACCCTCCCAGGCCCCCTTCAGTACCGACATGGGACCTTTCCACGGTCTTGGAGGCCATGAAAGGTGCCCCATTCGAGCCAATCCAGTCGTCAGACATGAAACACTTGTCTTTCAAGACAGCGTTTCTTATGGCTCTCGCTTCAGTGAAGCGCGTAGGGGACTTGCAAGCGCTTTCAGTGAGTGCGTCATGCATGGAGTTTGGACCTAATGACTCAAAGGTCATACTCAAACCGAAGCACGGCTACGTGCCAAAATCCCTCAACACACCGTTCAGGGCCCAGGTGATTTCCCTGTCTGCCCTTCCGGTTCTCAATGAGAAGAAGGACGCGAGTCTCCTTTGACCTGTCAGGGCACTAAGGGCTTATGTGTCCCGCTCGTCTGGTTTCAGACAGACTGAGCAGCTTTTCGTTTCGTTTGGCGGCCGTGCTAAGGGACTTGCCGCTTCGAAACAGAGCCTATCCAGATGGATAGTCGGTGCCATAGCGCTGGCTTACACTTCTAAGGGCCTACAGTGCCCTTTGGGTGTTAGAGCGCACTCCACAAGAGGCATGGCCTCCTCGTGGGCATGGTCTAGCGGGGTTACCCTGCAAGATATTTGTATGGCCGCGGGCTGGGCCTCGCCATCTACATTTATAAAATACTATAACCTGGAGGTTCCCGCCTTACAAGCTAAGCTTTTGGCGGTATAAAATTCAGTGCTATCTGCCCGCTGTGCGGCTCGGATACTGAGTTTGACCTGCGTATTGCTCACTGACCGGTACAGAAGCTCATTAAAATGTTGACACACATGTGGCCACCCAGTTCAGGCTGAATGTTCACCCTGACGGTATGGTCTATTTGTCACATGATTAGCTCCTTTCAGATGCTATTTTACAGGGAATGATGCTTCTAGCCTCTCTTCCCTAACTCTGTGAGTTTATGGTGATTATGCACTATATGCGCCCGGGCTTCGGCCCCTGGGACTTTGGTGTTGGATCCCTACCAGCACGGCGTGTTGCATTGTGTTCCCCATAGCGTAAGATATTACGCAGTACGAGAGATACTCTCGTAAGAGAACGTACTCGGTTACTAACGTAACCTCGGTTCTCTCTAGAGAGGGAACGAGTACTGCGTATCTTGCCGTGCTTGGAATACGCTCTGGTTCGCTTCGGCGATGAAAACCAACGTAAGAGCAGCTATCGAGCCTATTTATAGGGCGAGACCACGCCCTTTCTGGCGGGACGTGACAATATGGGCGCGAAAGGCCCCCATTCGTCGTGACGTCACGCAGAGCCTCTCTCCATAGGCTGCTGCTGTTGCCGCAGGGCAGCCAATAGGCGCGCGAGCTGTCTCGCCTATGTCTGCTTGCTGCCGCAAAGCGTTTTACATTAATAAAAAATTAAGGATCATTTTTGGCTTCAATATCTCGTGGAAAAGAGTTTTCCCCATAGCGTAAGATATTACGCAGTACTCGTTCCCTCTCTAGAGAGAACCGAGGTTACGTTAGTAACCGAGTACGTTTTTCCATTTCAATGCGCTACTAGCCTATTCCATTGTTTTTCTACGGACGCGTGTATAACCGTTGCGCTCGCGTTTTGCGGTAATTTTTTTTGTTTTGTTGAAATTTTTTTCTCATTCCACTGCCCACATCTTGCGTTTTTTCAAAGCATAATACGTTCTATGTGAACGAGCCCTAACAATGACACCTTCAAATAAAGTGTAACCCTATGTTGATGTCTTTTGTTGAGTGTTGGAGAAGAATACACTTTATCTTATAGCCTAATATATAGTTTTTATATCAAACTTTCTGTGCTACAAAACTAGAGTTAAAGAAAACTTAAGTTACCCAAAAATGAAACAGCCTAATGTCATGACTTTCTTTCTTCCCAAAAAAATACATTTTGAAGAATGTTTTGGTATGTTGCAACTTGCATCCGGATTACTTAGTAAGTGACACAAATGAGTCAGACATTGATATAATTAGCTGGAATACACTGTGACTTTTACCCTGATTATTCTGGACGTCTTAACTCCAGTTGCCGAAAGTTGGAGCCAGCCTGCAGATTTTGGCCAGTCAGAGTAGATTTCACAAAAGAATTGCGTAGTGTATGATGTGCGTAAAAATTATGAGCTTCAGACTGTTCAGTTGGAGGATGTCAAACATGTCTGATATTTTGAGCCAATTTTGGAACGCATATCGTTGTTGATGTGCCTTTCTACTCACAATATGGCTTCAGAAAACTAGTCATGGAACGCTTTTATCATATTTTATGGTGGTTGTGAGGCCCTCTAGACATCTTCAGTCACCATTTATTGTCAATGCATGCAAATAGGAGTTCTTCAAAATATCCTTTTGTGTTCCATGTAGGGAAGAAAGTTATGAGTTTGACCTGAGAGTGAGTAAACGATGACAGAATTCTAATTTAAGAGCGAACTATCCCTTTAAGTAATGGCACATTCTCATACCACTGCAGAGACTGCACATAAAAATACATACATGGCTTATAAATGTTTTTTCTGAATCGCATATCAACAGAGGAAATGTTTTCATAGCTTTCCCTGTTACAAGATATGTCTTTATTTATTTTTCTCTCGGTGGATTATGAGATAATAAGGCTCTTAAAATGTTCACTTCTAGGTTGAGGAAAAAGTTAAAGACTTTTTTTTATAATAGCAGACAGAATGTTGCGCTTAGCTGCTGAGGCAAAGAAATAACTTCCTCACCTCTGAAACCACATCCTGTCTCCATTTCCCCTGTGACCTGCTGTGTAACCATGGAGATTGTAAAAAAATGCCCACGTATTGTTCTGTGACACAGTGCAAAGACTAATTTAAAAAAAATAACAAAACAAAACATGGCTCTGCTAGTTGTGTATTAAATTTAGATGGCTTTTTATCTTCTTTAAGTTTTGATATTTAATTTGCAATGCATAACCACATGGCTCAAATGGCTGATTCATTAGCTTGACCAACAAGGCCAATACTGCACCTGCAGGGTTTGCTGAACAATTATTCTCATATATAATGTTAAAAATGGAGCTCGATCTCTTTATATGATGAACAGATTGATTTTAGGCTCAGGATTCATATATTAGACAAATAGCCTAACTTAATTTTGACCGAAATGAATCTTTCATTTAGATGAATGGGAATGCTAACAGTTTTATAGGTAATATAGACATTCTCCTTAAGATGTAGGCTAATTAAACAATGTGTCATGAGCAAGAGTGCTGTTATTTCAAATATCAGCAGGGCAGAAAACTCCAGGTAATCATAGGCTGAATACGAAATCGCCTCCTAAACCCTCATTCACTATTCATTAGTCCACTAATAATGTTCACTTGAAGGAGTGAATGAAAAGAAGTGAGCGAATTCAGACAGGCGTTGAGCGTACATCAGTTGTGCACTTGTTATTGCGGTGCAATGTGAAATCGAATGAGTGCACTCAATAACGTCCACTATGGTTTCGACACCACTACAAATGTCTGTCTATAGGGATAGGGAGCGATTTCGGATTCAGCCATAGTCCTTTGTAGCCGCCTGACTTTTGACTGATGGCATAGAGGGCAACAGTTGGGTTCCGGAAATAAAAATCTTTTTGTACTTTTTTTACTTAAGGTTTTTACTTAAAAAATCTTTAAGATAGAGTTTTCATTTGTACATTTATGAGCCAACCATAATGTAATAGAAAGAATGACACCTTGACTGTCCACCACGGTTGCCTCTATTAGCCTGTAGCTAAATTGTGTGGAGGAGTCGGGTCCGAATTGGCGCGAAAATTCACAAAATGTGACGTCATGCGCGTTCTCGTCTACTTGGGCTTACATCCGCACGGCAGCCATTAGTAAGCAGCGGCAATCGCTAGCAGTAGTGTTTCAGCTAACCAGCCTCCAGCACTATCCAGACACCCACGGAAACTCCTTGTAAGTTTTAAAAAAAAAAAAAAAAAAGCCTTATCTAATGTGGCCAACTAGCGTGCGAGCGTGCGCACTGAGAACGAGCATGAGACTGGTTGCAGTTTCTCAAACGGCCACTGATGTCAGTAACGGTTAGAAATGTCAGAACTTCCGCAATGCTCCGTTAATAGAATGGACTAAGAGTTCAGGGTATATCTACCCTCAGTTTTAGTTCAGGTACATCAGACTCACATAAGGACCTTCTGTTTGCGCCAGACTTGTTGTCCATGTTTTGTTTGTTAATTTTCTGTCTCTGATTGCTGACTTTGTATCTTCATCTCATGTTTGGTGTCATGCCTGCATCTGCATTTATTCAACTACAGAAGCCTTCTTACAGAACCTTAGCTCAAGTAATAATACAGCAGATGAAATAGATCTCCTCAAAGTGGTCTCTGATTGGAGACCCCTTCTTGGAGAGAATCATAATCATAATCTCAGATTACTGTGCCTAAAACTAAAACTGATTGGTTTTGTTTATCATCTCTATCGCGGTCACGCTCTCACGACATTGCAGTTCTTCATCATCGTGAAAGTTTATTATTCGCATGTGTTTAAAAGCCATATCAGGCTAAACTTCTGATATATGGTTTTCTAAGCGCACAGAGCTGGCGGCGCATCCCGCGAGTATTAATTTCTCTTTCATGTCTTATTGCACTTAAATTGTCAAAAACAAAAGATTATGTCAAAAACACACAAAGTTCACATAAACGCATACGATTATGTCTGTTAACGTAAACAGCAAGTAAAGAAATATATTAGCTATATTAGATCTGCGTATTAAAATGAAAGCAGCGAAATATACAGTACCTACTGTTATGCTGTAAATATGAATCAAACAACAAAAGAAAAAACAGAAAATCACTCACTGCTCTTAATTGAATAACTTAGTAGCTTTATTAAGAATACATTTCTTACTTGAATGCTGCTGTTAAATGCTCTGGCGAGGAGCTCTGGCGATGGGCGGGGCCTAAGCATTTGTGACGTCACATTGCATAGAAACTGCAAAGGCTTGTTCTGAGACACTGCTTATGATTTATGGGGATTAAAAAAAGAGGAGTGGGTGGATTTTTATCATTATAGGGTGGTTGTATACACACATTACCAACACACATTTATGTTCAAACACCATGTAAAAGTGAATTTTGGTTAGGTCTCCTTTAAAGGCGCAGTGTGTAGTTTTTAGCGACATCTAGTGGTGAGGTTACGAATTGCACCCAACAAAAGTTACGGTGGCCGACAGGAAGTGATGTCGTCGTCTGAGACAGCAGAGAGGTGCCAGTTCAGCAATGAGGTTTCTTTACAAAGATAAATTAAGAAATTATGTTTACTTAATTATTCAGTAAAACTATATGTTATTGCTAATATTATTGTTACTTGTTCATCATTGTGTCAGTGTTTTATTCGCTGAACTATAAGCTTGCTTCCTTGCACGAAGAGCAACATAGTAACGAAACTCGTTTGTCCGTTGAAACATGTCGGCACATTTCAATGTAAGGGGATCCACGGTGTATGTAGATAGAAACTGCTCATTCTAAGGTAATACAAATATAACGGTTGTTTTTTATATTTATGTGGAGATTGTGTTGGAGGCATGTTGTTTTTTGGTGTTATCAGACTCTATGTAGTTAGCTGCAGTGCCGTCGTATTGACTGTATGTAAAAAGGAGAGAGGCTCGGGACTGCGCATACACGTCACATCCGATGGATTTCGCGGTAAATCCGACCCGTATCACATAGGACTACTGGCCTTCAGAGGTAATAGCAAAACCCGACAAGTGGATCATTGTAATGTGTGATTACAACCCCTTAACACACAGGCAATAAAAAAAGGATTCATTTTAGAAGAAAAACTACACATAGCACCTTTAAGACATTCCCTGAATCTGGATACTGAACTTGCAGTAAACAGAACTTGCATTTTATTTACTAAAATGACAAATGCAAATCAAAAAAGAAAATATTCCATTATCTGTCAGGATTTTCATCCTTCATCAGTTATTTCACAATTTGCTATCAGATGTCACTTATAAGGGAAAGTGTGAAAGCATTAAGAGGAAAGTACTGAAATACAAAGTACACTGCCACACATCCACAGTAACATTTTTGACAGAATAGAAAATCAAATTGATCTAATATGACAGCATTGAAGAGGGGTCTCACTCATAAGGGGGAAAACTCTTTTACTTAAAGACTAGAGTTCTTTAAGGTCGCATGCCTGTCAGCAGGTGATGTTATCTGCATGAGCCAATTTCACAATATCTTAGTGGTTGTAGTGATGATGTGGTAAGCCCTCCTTTTACTGTAAACACTTAGCTTCACTTGTGTGTGTGCACGTGTTATAGTGACATGTCTACAAGAAGGACATGACTCTTCACTCTTTGTGGTATCAGTTCTGAATAAAATCAACGAGTTGACAGCTCATATGTGTGAACAACAGTTGTTGGAGACAGATCAAGATAAAACAAAGTGAATGTATGCTTTGTAAAATAATCCACAAAAAACACAGATTTCAGACATAATGTACTTTACACAAACCAGTCTTTGAATTCATCTTCATTAATCTGAGCTCAGGATAAAATGATGAACTTCACGGATTCTGTGTGAACGGACGTTATTTCACCATTGACCTCACTACTAATATAACGTCTCAGAATGAGTAGCGGTTGTAGTGCTAGCTTCTTTTTTTCACTCATGGTTTTACTCAGAATGAGACACATGGACCCTTTTCATCTAGACTGTTTTTTGAGCGTATGTATTTGTTTCAAAGAGAGTGAGAAAGGAGAGAAAGAGAGAGTTTGTTTTGGAACTATTTGAAAGTTAAAACAAGACATGAAACATTTGATGGAAACTTTGGGGTAGGAAAAAGGCGCAGGAGAAATATTGACAGAAAGCAATGCTGCTTCAGTTGGGGGTCCTACGGCAAAGTCATCAATAACGTCTGCCGAACGTTATAGTTCATAGATGACTCATCGTGACATTCTGATAAAGATTTAATGCTGAAATGTTGTCCCCTCATCTTCAAAGTTTCAGAGGGGCCTGACTAACTCACATCTCTAGTCATTTTCTCACTGACTCCCTGCTTGTACACAGTTTCAAGGTAAGACTTTACTCTTTCTCATTGCAAATATAAAATTATTTAACAGGTATGGTAAAAAAAATATCAAGCTAGTTAAAATGTACTATGTGATGCACAAGCTATAATAATCTTATTGTAAGGGTACAAATGTTTATATCAATGTTAATTAAAAGTTCAAGCGAATAAAAATTAAAGCCTCAAATATAGGCTATACACGCAACTGGGTCAAGCTGAATTTAGTAAGTCAGCGAGGGCGGTCATCTATTCTGGTTTTTATGCTCAAATGATTTTTTTTTTTGAATGCTCATTGTTGAATAATCATTGAGATTGTTGTAAAATCTTATTCCATTCACTTCTTCATACAGTAGCCTATAGAGGACGTTAGACTACTAACATATTGCTCGTTATAACAAAATTGTATTTGTTTTTATCAAAACCTAGGCTAGGTAAAAATATATGTTATCGCTGTCAGGCGATGTATCTCCATATTTTGTCTTTTTTTTCATAAACGATCAGGTGTGTTTAACTTGAAGCAGAATGCACAGACCAATTGGTGTATTGACGTCAAGTACCGCGAGAGTGTTTCGCAAGCATACGGAGCCGTCTGTTCTCTTACCACTCTCGCGGTACTTTGATGTTAGGCTGCCAATCATCGCAGCGCTGCTTCAAGTCAAACACAAGTCTCTCTTAATTATGTCTGTCTGTGGGTTTTGTAAATATTTAACCAACGAAAAGTATTAAGTAGAGCTTTTGACTATATATCTTGACTCAATTGGATCATCAAAATATCGTTCAAAATATCATAAACCCACCTATATGGTGAATGAAGTGCCGCATTTGAACCGTCTCTGCTTGTCTGCAATGCAAGGGTAAATAAAGAACTGTTTGTTTGAATAAGTACAGCGTTTTCTTCACTCAAGAAACGCCATATACAGATGTTTTATGTAGGCGTATCTGAGGAATATAGAAGAGTGTCTAGTCTAGCCTTCGTAGTGTCTTAAATAGCCTGTGCGTAGCACTTCATCTTTTATAATAACATGAGCTTTTGACCAACTGATAGAAAAAACTGAGCGCCTACATAGCTACAGTAAATCTTATAAACTGTTGGTTGTTGAAAACTGAATTCGATGCACTTACTGCCTCAGATGTGGCCGTTGTAATGACTGACAAATTCTCCGAAAATTTAGAGAAAAGCGCTGGTCAAAAACCTTGTAACTCAATTCGAGCTTGATTTTTGGTAAAAATGTGTTAATAATGTAATGACACATGCATCATAAAGCCACAATATCAACCTTTCCTTAGTTTGTCGACGCTTCGTAATTGTTTCAATATGTGCATTCAATATGTGCATTTAGCATAAATTGCATTTAGCAAATTATATATTCTGTAGTGTAGCATATATGTATTTGATCATAACTTAGTGCTTAAAATAAATTAAATACTTAACATAAATGGAAAAAAGTTATTTATCAATAATTAGTAGGCTATATTAAGCATTTAACAAGAAAGGCCATCTTTATCAGTCATTTACAGCCAAGTAATGCATTTATGATTTGTATGACTCTTTACATATGCTGCTAACACATTTAAAGTCATTCCAGGTGTCGTGTGTCATTCTGAACCTTCACAAGCTTCTTTTTTTCTCTTCCAGTAAGATGCTTGCCCTGCTCATTGTCCTCCTGCTATCGTCACATGTCCTTCCTCTCGTCCAATCACTGACGTGCGATGAAGAAACTGAGTACTTAGAAAATGATAAGTGTTGCAAAAAATGTGAACCAGGTAAATGAAATGCTGCCTCATCACTGCGAGTGCAATCATAAGACAGTTTGAGGAGAAATGAGCAAAGTTGAGTCAGAGTTGAACTTAAGAAGAGTTAAATGAGCTAAGCTATCATCAGTTAAGATTAGATAATTAACATGATAAATGGAGTTGAGTTTAGAGGGCTGTATTGAGTTAAACAAACATGTATGAACCAAATACGTGTGTAATAAAGCAGGACAATCTAAAATAGGAATGTATAGGAAGAATTGGAGACTGTTTATTTCTA
Source organism: Chrosomus eos (assembly GCA_036326025.1). Classification (NCBI taxonomy): domain Eukaryota; kingdom Metazoa; phylum Chordata; class Actinopteri; order Cypriniformes; family Leuciscidae; genus Chrosomus; species Chrosomus eos. The sequence continues at coordinate 25,539,968 of CM070831.1, forward strand.
TTTACTTATTTCAATTGAAAAAGACTGAATGTACTCTTTGAACATACCAAAACCGACTGTATTATGTAAGAATATTTCAGGGTTCAGTTGATCTATGGTTTGATGACATTTACCTAACGCCTTAGAATGACACATCTGGTTTCTCGTATAAGGATGACTTGTTCTCTGAACTCAAACTGGTAAATTCTCAAACTAGTCAGTGTTGAATGCCACATTGTTATTATTTTGCCTGTACAGCAGCAGAATCAGTGTGAATCTGCCAATACATCTCATTACATGTGTTTCCCTGTCTTTGTGTGTGTTTAAACAGGACAGGTTATGGAAAAGAGATGCGGAACACACTCACCTGATACTGAGTGTCGCACATGTGGAAATGGCTACTACATTGGCTTCTACAATGACTATTTTAATTGTTATGATTGCACGAAGTGCACCAAAGAACGTACGTCCACTCCATTTCTTTGTTTGTGATGTCATGAAATATGTTTTATGTTCATACAATGATTCGTTTGGCTGTGTTCTGAATCTTCAGATGAATCAGTAAACTAGAAATACCAAACATGACAGTAAAACAAGACGGGGGCTTCCCCTTCAGCAGATCTTGGTGGGTTTTTAGTATGGAGGTAGGTGGGGGTCTGAGAAATGTCTGAGTGTCTGGTAACGAACATGGACAGCAAATGTTAAAAATACACGTGTAGCTCTGGAAAAAAAATGGCACCTGAGCGACGGAATTTATTATTCGGAACGGAAATAACTGCCTACTGAGATGTTTTGATATGCAAATGCCTGGCTAAATTACTGTAAAAAATATATGATCAATAAGTTATGACAATATATGTTTTTACATGGCTTTACTCATCAAAATAAGTTAAGCAATTTTCAACTTTGTTTATAAGTTATTAAAGATTCAAATATTTTCAGTCAGTTTAATGTAATTTAAGTTGAAATGACTTAAACATCCAAGTTGATTGTACTTTAAAATTTAAGGCAGCAACTTTTTTTAATGTGTAGATTCAATTTGACGATTAAACAACAAGTAGAAACAAAATACTTGTAAACAGGTAGTAGGAGGAAGAAAAGGAGAGGAAGCGCAAGTAGTTTAAAGTAACTGAACAAAGAAATATTGCTGATATGTTTAGGACCCTGCTAAAAAAGGCAACCATATTTCTATTAACCAAATAGTTAAACCAGAAATATACCATGCTGGTGACCAACAATGCTGAACTTTTTTTAACAGTGAAAGTGAATTCTGTACAAATATTGTTTACAATATAAATGACTGCTGAAATCCTGTAAAGAAAGTTTGCACATGATTCTGTGAAACCTGTGCCAAATGATTCTTTAGCTCAGATTGGAGATGCTTAAGGTCACATAACCAGGTTGAGTCTTGTGATAAAAAAGATGAGTAGAAATGAAAAGTGAATATCCTGAGGTGGATCGAGAAGTTAAATGTGAGTCAGCAGAAAAACAAAACCTGTGTTTGAGTTTGCTGTTTTATTTTGACACTTGTGTCTTGGTGAAATGACTGTGCTTTAGTAAGCAATCACATATGGGTACAGGTGCTTTTATGTCTTTGGGTTTGGTTTGTACTCAAACTAACAGATTTCAGCTTTTTCTTTTTGTTATATGGAGGTCACATTGTTTTTGTATTTTTAAATCTACTTTTCAAATGCGTTGACATTTTTTTATGTGTTACAGTTTTAAGGTGCATTCACACCAATGGCGGTAGCTATAAAGATAACGATAAAGTTCTAAAAATCATTCTCAATATTAAAAGAGTAGCAGAGTTCACACCACAGCTGTAACGATAACGGCACAGCCACAGAGTACGATATCGTTGGAATCACTTTCAGAACGATTTCACTCAACTGCTGAGTGATAAAAACATTGACAGCCAATCAGAATCAATCCTGCTCAAGCTTGAGCATTTAAAGTAACAGATAAGCACGCGCTTATAATAAACAGAACAATGTCGACCAATGGTGTGGACGCTATTATAGTAATCTTAGTTATCGTTCTTGGTGTGAAAACTAATTTTATAACCATTTACATAAATTATAAATGTTGTAGGAAACAGTTTGTGTAGGCTACTTAGTTACATACTGTAGGCTACAGACTGTAGTTACATCTTTTATAGTTTTATTATTTTCCCAAGACCCGAAGTTTTAGAATAGCTACAAAAATGAAAAAAACCATAAAAATAATATTTATTATTGCATTTATGCTATTATGATTAAAATAAATAGAATAATCAACAAACTATTTTAATAGTTTTTGTGTACATTTATTTACATTCAGTTTAGAGCATCTTTGAGATTAAATGTGATAAAACAAAGACAAGTAAAGGTAAATTTGAATATTGATTATTGAACATTTTATTGTGGGTCATTTCTGGTTGTGTACAATTTTGCCATTTTTTAAAATTCTGTATAAATAAAAAAATATGAAATTAGCATTAGTAAGATGCAACAGTTTTAAAATGTTATCCACCATTTACTCAACAAAAAGAATAGTGATTTGAGATATGGTGGGAATTAAATTTAGAATGAAAGTTCAGGGAAAAAAATAAATTTAATGAACTAGTAAGTGATTTAAGGAAGTACCACAGTTGAAGAAGCACGGATGGACACATACAGTTCTACATAACCCCTTTCACTGTTTTGATTTTGCAGATATGAAGTATGAGAAGAACTGTACACCGAAAAGTGATGCTGTGTGTACATGTGATGAGGGCTACAGATGCACTGACAGCAAATGTGAGATGTGTGTGAAAGTCCCGACATATAGGCCTACTTCGTCCCCTCGTCCTGCTTTTACCAGAAGACCTCCTTTTAGACCAGAACCGCACACCCATAGTGAGTATATCTGAACCCTGACGCCATTTTTTCAGCCTGTTATATTCATTTTATAACTATTTACATAAATTTGGACTGTTGTGGTATTTCCACCTGACAGACTGTCACGCACATTCTCTACTGACCTGTTTACTCTTTCTCTCTCCTTTTCTCCACTCATTTGCTCCCTTTCTATCAACCTCTTCCAGATAATGTGTGGATCTCGGTGAGTCTGTGTTTTGGTTGTGTGTGTGTGTGCGTTCTGTTCACCTGTTTCCTTCTTATCAGCAGACATGCACAACCATGTGGATGGATCATGTCAGCATCAACCGGTCAGTGCCACTATAATTCACAAACAAAACCGCTGAAGTGCTCTTTATACTCTTGCATGACTTCTTGATACACTGACATTCCAATGCATGAACAGTATGTTAGTATAAGGGCGTTTTCAGACCTGTAAATTGTTTGCTTCGTTCCCAAACAGGGACTTCATTTGTTACAGTGTAGCAATTTCTTTCTGGTTCGGTTCACTTTTACGAAGCAACATTTCAAAGCATACCAAAATGTGTTTATGCAAGTCACATGGGAAAAAATATGTCCTCTTATTGGTCAGTGTCCTCTGCATCATCCATCAAATGGATTGATAAGTTTGCTCCGCAAGTCAAGTCAAGACACCTTTATTTATATAGTGCTTTTTACAATACAGATTTATCAAAGCAGCTTCACAGCGATAACATGAAAATAATACAACAAAGTTTGTTTCTAGAAGAAAATTGCGTCATCGTCCACCTTAATTAAGGCAGATCAATACTATCGTTGAATATTAAATGTCCCCAACTAAGCAAGCCAAAAGCCAAGGCAACAGTGGCAAGGAACCAAAACTCCATCAGGTGACAGAGTGGAGAAAAAAACCTTGGGAGAAACCAGGCTCAGTCGAGGGGCCACGTCTCTTCTGGCCAACGAACGAACAGTGTATGCTTATGATTCAGGCAGCATTAGGTCAGAAGTCAGATTGGATCGGAACATTCAGAATATTTATCCAGTTCCATCTGGTCGGGGGTCGGAGTCATCACGCCGGTATGGAGACGAGTCTGTTGAGGATCAGTGCCGATGGCTGTCATGTCGATGAGGCCTTCATAGGGCTGATGAGGCTGGCACTTCAGGGATGTGTTGTGGACGGGTCCAGGCGCAGGTCCACCATCTGATCTAGATACGGCCCGGATCCGGCTGACTTCAGTAAACCTCGGAATAAACAGAAAGACTAACATTAGCATAGATGCCATTCTTCTTATGATGTAACGAGTACATCCGGTGTTATAGAAAGTGTCCCCGGTTTCCGGCTGACCTAATCTATGCAGCCTAATAATCATTTAACTGATTTGAATAACAGAAATATATAATGTTCTGTATGAATGCCAGGTAAAAGAGATGTGTTTTTAGTCTAGATTTAAACTGAAAGAGTGGGTCTGCTTCCCGGACAATGTTAGGAAGTCTGTTCCGAAGTTTAGGTGCTAAATAGGAGAAGGATCTACCGCCTGCAGTTGATTTTGATATTCTAGGTATTATCAACTGGACAGAATTTTGAAATGACGTAAAATGACGTTAGGAGCTCGCTCAAGTACTGGGAAGCTAAAGCATTTAGTGCTTTGTAAGTAGTCAGCAATACTTTAAAATTTATACAATGTTTAATAGGGAGCCAATGCAGTGTTGACAGAACGGGGCTAATACAGTCATACTTCCTGGTTCTGGTGAGAACACGAGCTGCTGCGTTTTGAACTAGCTGTAGTTTGTTTATTAAGCGTGCAGGGCAACCACCCAGTAGAGCATTACAATAATCTAGCCTTGAGGTCATGAACGCATGAACTAATTGTTCCGCATTTGTCATTGAGAGCATATGGCGTAATTTAGATATATTTTTAAGATGGAAGAATGAGGTTTTACAAATGCTAGAAACGTGGCTTTCAAATGAAAGATTAGTATCGAAGATCACACCCAGGTTCCTAACTGACGACGAAGACTTGACAGAGCAGCCATCAAGAGTTAGACAGTATTCGAGGTTAATACGTGCAGATGTTTTTGCCCAATAATTAGAAACAATGTTTTTTTTTTCAGAATTAAGTAGTATGAAATTACTAGTCATCCAAATTTTTATATCAGCAATGCATTCCGTTAATTTTGTGAATTGGTCCGTTTCGTCAGGGCGCGAAGAAATATAGAGCTGAGTATAATCAGCATAACAGTGAAAAGTTGTGTGTATTGTGGCTTTATCTGTAGCTGTGGTGACACTTGCAAACACTTATACGAATGTATAATGCTTTTCAATAATTTTTTTTCTCATGCCTAACAGGTGAAACATAAAAGGATATATAATATAATATAATGTAATATAATATAATAATATTTGTGATGGACTGACCAACTGTTTTGAGTGTTGTTTATATATTGATTAGAAATAATATAATATAATATGATATAATATCTGTGATGGACTGACCAACTGTTCAGAGTGTTGTTTATAATATATTCATTAGAAATAATATAGTATTAAATTATATTATTATATTATTTTATATTATCTGTGATGGACTGACCAACTGTTCAGAGTGTTGTTTATAATATATTTATTAGAAACATAACATATATTATTTATAATTCACTTCTATAGTAATTTCATTGTAATATGTGATCAAATTCGAACTAATTTATGTGGTTTCTATATATATATACATTTTGAGTTTAATATTTCACTCAATATATTAAAACATGGCATGCACTTGTGCTGCATAGTAGGAATTAGTCTTTAATAATGTGTATCGTACTGGGTCTTCAGGTCTCTGGCTCTCCAAAAAAAGCAACTCTGTATCCAGTCAGTGCACAGAAGAAGAGGAGGTACCAATGCCAGTGCAGGAGGTGTGTGGAAAGACAGAAAAACTGGAGGATGTCTGAGAAAGGAGGAGGAAGAAGGCCGCTGATGCGTCTACGGATTGAGTACTTACTTTAGGACAAATCTGCTGCTGCCATTTACTCAAGAGAAGAGTTTGAGGTGAAGAGGCTCATCTGAAGGTTCTGTGAGAATGACAGTCTATCCTGAGAAACACTGAGAGACAGTCAAATATTTTACTTCTCGCTGCACATAAAGACACTCAACATTCGACATAGAGCTAATCTTTAGGTTTTCTTCTCTGCACACTTGTTTGTATTTATAATTGGGTAGTTAATGCACAAAACGTGGACTTTAGGTGAAAATGTATCTAAATGTACAAGGGAAAGTCTATATGTTAGGTACCTGCTCAACATTTCTTTTCACAATTTTAATCACTTTAAAAGTAATAGGCTTGATCGACTTCATGCAGCTCTGCACAGACCGATCGGCGGCTGACTAAAAATCGTCATCGGAGGGTGTGCACGAAAGCTCCTTACGGACGTCCGCGTGCCACCTATTTTTTGTCATTATAGGTTAAAACCGCGAAAGCGCTGGAAAAGGCCGATCTAGTCGATCTACTGCGCATGCGTGGAACGCGTTCACCGAGCGGACCTCAGCAGACAGTATAAATACAAGTTGTCAGCAACTGTCCATGTACACGCGTCCAAACTGGAGTATAACCGAGCCTTAAAGCAGTGCAAATTGTGTCCGAATCGATACAGCGCTGGTATGACATCAAAGTAGGATTTGAGTAACCCCAGAGTGCAGTCTGGACGATTGGGGCTGGGCGACACGCGTCAATTTTACTGGTTTATAATACAGCAATCTTATTTGCGTAGACGCATGAGCAATGCGCAAGCACATTCCTTTATGTACGAGTTTATGAATTATCTACTACGCTGTTTGGCTGTAGGCCTACTACAGAAATCTCAGCGATGTCACACGTTTTTTAGGCCAAAAAATGTTTTGTCACATACAGCAAACATCTCCTCGCTATCCGCTAGCTGCCTGTCCCCTGAACACACTGTAAAAAAAACGCGGTCTCTGCAGACACCCCAGGCTCCACAAACGGCAACAAAAACAAACTGGGCTAACCCGCACCACGAAACATAACAAACTGTTTCAGCCAATAACCGACAAGAAGGGTTTGGGGGTGGGGTTTGGGGGGTTAGTGCGCGGTTGAGGAGGAGGGAGGGTCTAGCTAGCCTCTGTTTTGTTTGACAATACTTTAAACGTCAACAAGAAGTGACAACACCCGACATCGCTTAGAGCACCTTTAAGTGATACGCATGGCGATTTCAGTAACCATCAATTGGATAATGTTTTGATGAATTTACATGAATCAAGTTAGATACTGTCAACATGTATTCGTTAAGTGCTCATTTCACAACGTTTCAAAGCAGCTTTACAAAAAGTCATATTGTAAGCTTTAATATTGAGCAATTTTAGGGCTGGGTGATATCACGGAATTTGCTGATATAAATAATATTTATTTATATTTAGCCTAGCTATATTATATGATAGCAATGAGCATGACTGCATGAAATTACTGGCATTGCAAAGGAGAGATATTTTATAGGCTGATATAGACAATATTTTCTGCATGTCATACAGGGCTCCGTAATTTTACATCATTCGTTTATGCTTCTTAATTTTTCCATTAGGGTCAGTGAATAAACACGAACTCGGAATTTTACACAAAATGATGATAATTCACTGTATTTCAGTAAGACGTCGGATAAATCCAAAAGTGTGTTTTATTTCATTTTAAAGCAAAACCACAGTGACAAATAAGACAATAGTAGGCTAGGCTTTTTATACTGTAGTTATGCAGCTAATTAGCCTATAGCCTATGTGAGTGTTAATGTGTTAACACGCAATGCGGGTGGATAAATAATTGGATTTTTAATAGCCTACCTGATGTCACAGTCACAGATAGTCATACCGGTTGACACTTATTAGAAAACAAGAATCTTTAAAAAACTATAACATTAGGGCTTTACAGAACCAATATATAGGCTCTCATATTTTATTCCATATCATATACCAAGGAAACATGAGTTTGCCATTACACATTTGATTTGCACTTTGTAGCCTACCAAATAATGCAAGCATTGGACAACAAATCTCGTTAAAAAAAATCAACAACAAAAACGGGTCGTGCTTAAGAATTTAAAATCAGCTGCTTGCGTTCGGGTTTTACTTTAATACAGTAAATTGTCATCATTTGCATTAGATCTGTCCTGATCTACCAATCTTGGTGGAAATTTTAAGAAGCCAAGTGAATGACAGCTCTATTAGCCTGAAGTACACTGAGGTGCCGTCACCAAGCGTTCGTTTTTAAACAATAACTTCATCTATTCTGTGTCTTAAGGACAATAAAACATTAGCCAATATATCTGTACTAAAATTACCATGGTAAACCGATAATAAGATACGATTAAAGTTAGCATTTAATATTTATTTAATATGACCAAATCAGTCACAAAATCTTACATAAAGGAATGCGCATGCTCAGACCTGAATGAGATTGATGTATTATAAACCAATTAAATTGGGGGTGGGCGGAGCGACACGTGTGCCCCGCCCCATCATCCAGACTGCACTCTGGGTACTTAACTTATTTTGGGAAGATATTTTTCCAGTGTTTCATGAGCAGAACAATCCAAAAACACATAACAGTAAGCTACAGCGCATTGAAGGAATGCATGTCTGTCCCTCACACCCTCGCTTTCATTCCCATTACAAAGATGGCGCTGCTGTGAATCACAAGCTCTTATGACAACAATCACGTTTTTCGTGTTTATTCTCATACCTTTAGTTCCACAAATGCTCACAAATCTGTTTTATGACAGTAACATCTCCTTTCATATAGTCCTGATTTTATATTGTATCATGTTTATCAAAATAAAACTGATTAAAAGAACATAGACCTCATTAAATTGTTTTTTAAATAGCCTAGGCTATAGGCTTATTTGGAACGATATTCTTGTTTAAACAGACGCTGTATTAAGCAGTACATAATTGAATGAAAATATCTCTGAAAAGTCTGTATTTGACAAATATTGCATTTATTTCACTGTGGTAAAGTATGGAAACGTGAACGTCTCAGTTTGCAGCTCCTCGGCAACTCTCGCTGTTCAGTTCAATCTAGCCACAGCCGACATCATGACAACATGATGAATTTCATGTTATCTATATGCATAAAACAGAAAAGGGAATTATATATTTGTAAGTCTATGCAGTGAAATAATTGTAGTAGTGAATTTGATACCAAAAAATAAACTTTTTTATTGATTCCTATTGCACTTTACAATCAATATCAGGTATAAAAAAAGTTTACATTACAGTGAATATACAACATAATACATGACACAATGTTCCTGTGCTGTGCTTGAGTTCCCAGCGAAGAAATAATGACATTTCCAGACCACTATCAAAATGTCAGGGCTTTTTTGACAGCACAATCCATGATGTCTGCCACACAAAAACCAAAGAAAAGAGGAAGAACACTGACAACATCAACCAGGGACTTAACATGATTGAACAATGATAAACCGTGTGAGGGCAAAACACTGTAACAGAATTAAAAACGGTTATAAATACAAATGTTTACTGTTTAATAACGGTATATGTCAAGATTCAAAATGCCCCATAAGTCACTAAATAGATATTCATTCCCTTTAGATAGATCCAATATAGGAAGGAAATTATGGGGCACACTGCAGTCACAATAACTTCAATAAACTTTACTTAAAATAAATATCTCATACAGTATATGTGAATCTTCTGAGAGCTGCTCTTTGCCTTCAAACACTTTGAAAAGAGGCACTGAGATTCCTGAGGGCCCTTCAGCCATCATAAGACCTGCAGTGAACTGAAAGCCTGTGGTATCGACTCTTCACAAAATCAACATTAGGATCCCACTGCTGTTCTGATGGTTTAGAATCAGTGGTTACGCATAAAGGAATATTTCAAAGCTGGCATGAACTGTCAGGCTCATACGCAACACTTTTTGTAATCCATACCGTCACTCAGGTCTTCCCCTAACGCAGCTTCTCTCTATGAAATCCCCTACCTGGGTTAGAGTTTTAAAACTGGGTACTCAGTTAAAACAAACCACACAGCAGTCCAACAGTACGGAAGAAGAACGGACACAAATTTCCCATGATCCCTCACAGCACCTCTTCTTTAGATATGTGGCACTCTTTCCCTTGCTCCTGAGATGGGAAGAAGATAAAGTCGCTCTCTCTGCTCCGTTCCTCCTCAGAGAGATGGACGGGAGGAGACTGAGGGTAGGACTCGTTGATGTTATTTAGCGATTCTTCTTGGAGTTCATGTGCTTTTTTCTCTCCTCCATCCCATCCAAACTGATTGAGCAAACTAACAAAAACTGTCTGGGGATGGTAGATGTGGAGAGGGCCTGCGAGAAACAGAGAATTGTTACATTTGTATACTATTTGTACATGTTTGCTTGCTTTTTTTTTTTTTTTATTTGTGTGGGTCAATGACAAATAAGTGTCAGAGAAAAGGAAAAATAATAGTTTAAAAGGTGTTCGAAATATTTGTATTCATATCGGTTTCATGTTATTTTGAAAAACATTGCATCAATGACTATGTAAAACTGTAATGTGGTGAAACCGTCAAGTCAAAAGTGTGTTATACACAGGAGTGTACTCATACACATGTTGGGTTTTCATGTTTTATGGGGAAATTCCATAGACATGATGATTTTTTATACTGTGCAAACTGTATATTCTATCCCCTAACCTTAAACCTACCCATAACAGATTTAAATTATTCTATATGATTTTATATTTATAAGCTGTTTTCCTCATGGGGACCCAAAAAAGTCCTAACATTATTCATTGAATGATATATTAATGTATATACACCATTACATTTTGGGTAGTTGCACCACATGATGTTTTACAACCTACAGTAATTTTGCATAGTCATAATATTTAAATTGTCTGATATTTTAAACATTTCTATGATATCATTCCCTTTTTTTTGTTGTACTGCATGTTTATGCATATTGGTTTATTGGTTTGACCACATGACAGGGTGTCAAATATTCTTCCAATCTTAATAAGCAGTGAAGCAGTTTTGTTAACAAATGATAATAAAAGATTATGCCAAACTACTTGATAAGGGTTTATTTTCAAGATTTTCATTTTGTAAAGATTTGTAAAAAAATTTAATGGTATGAAACTTTATTTTTAGTTCACGCCCCTTACTTCATGCCATAAAGTTGTAATTTTAGGTAATATGTTTTAAAAAATGAATAGATCTGGAAAAAAAAGAGTATAATGTGTTTGACCCTTTTAATAAAAGATGAATAAAATCACAAAAAGCATTCTCTTATAGTACCTAAATTGCCAGCTGGAGGCACAGCGTGCTCTGATCTGACTGGCTGATGAAAAGAGCAGTCTGTGCTGTGATTGGTGGGTTTGCTGGCATGTGACTGTGGGTGGGGCTGCTCATCTGGTTGGCTGGGAGAAGGTTTGGTCTCACTGTCCACCTTAAGAAATTGAAGGACTGTAAGTCAGATAATATATGTTAAAATAATGCGCAAATGTGCACTCACTCGTCACATACCTCTAGATTACCCAGAGAGCACTGCCTGACAACTAATGGAGGGGAGAAACAATGAGAGGTGAGATAGAGGTTGACCCAAAAAGAAGAAGAAATATGTTTGTGATCATGTGTGTGTGTGTGTTACTCACAATGCTTAAAACATTCCTTCTCTTTCTTTCTGCAGTGCCGGAAGAAGAGTGTAAGGATGATGACAGTTAACACGAGCAAAATGAACCCAAAAATCCACACCAAATTATAATCAACTGCAAAATAAGCACAAGGAAGTGAATTAGCATAACTATTTATGTTGAGATGAATAGCTGAACAGATGAGATGAAAAACGTCATATGGGAAAATGCTCTTAAATGGTGCTACCATAAAAATAGGCATAAACCATCGTGTCCACGATTAAATATCAAAAATATCTACTCACTAGTCCAGTTTTACAGCCTTGTTGTGTTTATACTTGCACTCTTGTAAACCAACTTGCAGATGTATAGTATATATATTTAAATTTGCATCAAAACTGTAGAAGCCAAACAATACCATGAAGAAAAACGATATCTAAAGCAGATGCAAGTAAAAAACCAAAAGAATTTTCTCTAAAATAATGCAAACATTCTCCAAAAATGTGTGATTAAAGAATCCGCATTCATCCACTATAACACAAAACAACACATTAGATCCTAAGGTGTTTTTTAAATAAGGATTGAAAGAGTTGCCAGAAGTTTAGTGGTGGTTACAGTGAAGTCATGTGACTGTGGTGTAGTTGTTTACTTTATATCCTAGCTTCAACATTTGACTTCTGGCCATTGAATTTATTCGTAAAAGTTCATCATAACAATCATAAACTTTTGTTGGCCACAGAGCTTATTTTCTGCAATAATCTAAAAGCCAAAATCCTTTATGTGATGTGAACCAGGGTGATGCTAACTTCTGGGTTGGCCTACAAAAATAGGTCATCCTTAAAGATTCAAGCCCACCTCCTGCTCCCCCTAGTGGGAGACCCCTAATCACTTATTAACAAGTATGATTGGGCTAAAACAAAACTGGAAAAGCGTGTTTTGATAGGCTAATAATATGAGTATAACTAGCTGAGGGCCCTAGTGATCAGAATGCACTGTATGGCTCTGAGTCTGTATACACCTGGTATTAAAATGCTTTTTGGTCGATCGGATCACAAGTGGACGACACTAATGCGTAAACATAATTAGCGCTAGCCAGACCAGATTTAAACTAGACCCTAGACCCAAGTATGGTTTGAAGATGAAAAATGTACCAAGCACAATGTTCTCTCACTATTCCTGATTTCTAACACTCACTCACAGCGTTCGGCGTCGTTTTGCGGCTGTCAGTGCTGATATGAAAGCTGATGCTCTCCGTATGTTTTTCCGTTGTCTCTGGTCGCATTCATATGTAAATTGCGCGAGCTTATTTTGTCCATTAGTTTGAAAGATCTGTAAAAGCCCATACATTTACCAGCGCCCATAGACCCTCCCCTCGAAGAAATCAGGACAGAAGTGATTGAAAGGGGACAAAAGAGACAGGAGTGCGTCTCCCTCGTCTACTTGTGATCTGATTGACCAAAACACGTCTTAACTGCAGGTGAAAACAAGTTCCATGTGACGAGGGGCCCGGGGGCCCTAGCTGTCAGGCCCTAAAGCCCTTGAAAGTCTGAGGCCCTGGGCAACATCCACATTGGCCCAGTCCGCAATCCAATCTTGATTCAAGCATACAACTCTTTCTTACTTCCTTTTTTGACTCCGCTAGAATAGGTTTTCATGCTTGGATATTCAAAAAACACATTATTTTCCATTTATTGCAGCACCTCTCTTCTGAGTCTTAACGCTCTGTTTAGATTATGTCTCTATGAAGGCCCTCCTTCCGAAAAGCACAATGTGCTCTGATTGGTCGGCGGGACCAGTGCGTTCTGATTGGTCAACTTCTTCAAGTGTGTTTTGGAAATGTCACACCCCTCACCATAACCACGAGTTTCAACGCACTACTAAAGCAACTCATCCAGGCCTCGCCCCCCTTTTTGCATATGCCTTGTGGGATTATTTAAATGAGGAATATAATGTGACGTGTACTTTCTGAAAAAACTATAATCCAGGGATTTCAGCAAATTCATAAACAGTGCTTAATGATATAGAGAATAATATAGATATAGAGATGCTTTGTAACTATGTAAACAAGGTCCACTTTAATATTACAATAATTTAATATTAATGGTTCTCTGATATCGATAATAATAGTATAGTAATTATTATTATTATTAGTGGTAGTAATTGTATGTTTTAACTCCATACAAATAAAGACATTTTTTTATTTTGGTTATTATAATAATGAAAAAGCATCATGATTATTGTGCAGCCCCATTTATTTTTATTTTTTTTTACATTCAATATAATAATTTTTTTTAGCTTTTCATCATCTCATGAACCCCCTTCAGTTCCCACACAAACCCCAGTTTGGGAAAGAAAACAGACATGCTTACCCAGCAAGCTCTGTGCACTTGTGGATGAAGTGGTGGATGAAATGGTGGATGAAGTGGTGGATAAAGTGGTGGATGAAGTGGTGGATGAAGTGGTGGATAAAGTGGTGGATGAAGTGGTGGATGAAGGGACGGCAGAGGACAGGCTAGGCGTGGTGACGGGAACACACTCCCGACATCGGCCTGTGTATTGGTCTTCCGCGGCACATACATAACCCTTCTGACAGCGACACTCTACATCTGATGTTGTCGTACACTCCTTCACCACCTCCATAAACAAATCTAACACACACACACACACACAAATGTGTTTTCAAAATGAAGCACTTTTTGCCATACTTCCTGTTTCTATTCTCACTTCATCTATACTATCATGGGTATATTAGGTGTAATGATCTTCATACCAGCATTGCAGCTCTGGAAGCAGCGGTGGCAACTGTTTTCACTGTTCATCCCAATGGTGAAGAAACCAGATAAGCATGGGAGACATTTACAATTTGACTGGTAATATCCTGAGGGATGATGGATGGGCAGCAAGACAGAAAGGAAAAATAGGAAGTGGAGATGAGGAAGACAAATAAAACAAGAAGAGGATTAAGGTCAAATTCATTAAAACTAACAAGAAAGATGTTTTTAATTTTTAAAATTAACAATTTGTTAAATCATTTCTTAAAATAAATAACAAAACATGATAGCAATTCCGATATTTTGTTTTGTGTACAAAAAAGGGCTTTAGAAGTCAATATTAGTTTGTTTTGTTTTCATATCATTAAACATAAGCCTGTTACTGGCCTATACAGTTCACAGCAATACATTTTACAGTCAGTCGAGTTTGTCATCTGAGGAAAAAAAGAGGCTATTAAATTGTTGGTCTAATGCAAGTACTTATGCGTCAGACGGACGTCTTTGGCCGTTACACCACATTTCACTGTTGACAATTGGCAATTCTTGTTTTTTTATGCAATATTGCAGAATTTATTATAAAGGATTTATACCATGGTCTGTCTGAATACTTGATTCTGTTTAATGCACATGTAGTTCCAAGTCAGTTTAATCACTGTTCAATATTAATGTGATGTTTTCATTAAAGCGCACACACTCTTGCGTCACTCAGAGATCGGAGCACAGAAAGGGAGGGGCTTATGAATTTAAATGTAGCGACGCAACTGACGCTGGTAGGTCACGTGACAGTAACAACAGGGCAGATGTAGTACGTCCGGCTTTAATTCATACTGTCCATATTCATACTATGTATAGAAAATACTTTTTAAGGGTCGCATAGTAAACTCAAATTCAGCCAAAATGCGATTTCACACACAGCGATTGCCTTGTAGCGCAAATAGTTTTAGTTTTACGCACTGTTATTCTTGTTCGAGTGTCTTTGTGTTTTCTTTTGCAAAAATAATGCGTTAATTCGAGATGGTCCTCACTGCAGAACATGAAATCCACGGGGAGGAGTCGGATCTAGATCCAACTCCTCCCACCTTACATACCTAAACCTACCCAGCTCCACCCTTATCCTTAAACCCACCCCTAAACCTACCAGCTCCACCCCTTATCCCTAAACCCACCCCTAAACCTACCCAACCCCACCCCTTAATCTGGATCCGACTCCGCCCCCCGGATCTTGTGTACTGCAATGAGGTGCTACTGGTTAATTCCCCTAAGAAACTTTGCATTCGCTTCCAAACATTTGTGTTCTCCTGCAAAACTGTCGTGCTCCCCAGAGAAACTCGCAAAAAAGCTAAAATATATATAAATATATATAACGTCTCGGATACGTATGTAAACCTCGTTCCCTGAGTAGGGAACGGAGACGTTACGTCAAGTGGCGACGAAATGGGGGTTTCGCTTAGTTCGACGTAACTCGGAGTGACTACGAAAGGGAACACACAGTGTTTCTTGAGGGGAACGCAAAAGTTTTCCAAGAGAATGCAAAAAGCATTGAAATGTCATTTTGGAGTGTAAAAAGCCCACCCTGTTGGCAGAGGCTATAAATGAACTCCGCCCACAAACGATTGACCCAGATAAATAACTACAAAAGAAACCCAATCTGATAACAGAATCGGAGGTGTGGAGGGTAAGGTGGGTAGTGTTAACCATTTTGTAACTCCTTCTTCAACCTTTTCCCATCACACGCCAGCTCGCAGAGGTGTCTATCTTAAATAAAAATTAAGAAAATATTAAAAAAGTGGAAAAAAAGTCCCAACGAGATTTTAATATTGTGAATAAAGTGTTGAATAGGCAAAATCAGGGGTAGGTGTAGGGGACGGCTTTAGGGCAGGATCAATTAATGTCCTAATAAGGTGGCATCCATTTATGAATTTATTAAATATAATCATATATACACTAAATATGTTTTTATTATTGCAAATAGTTTACTACAATACACTGAGGTGCAAGTAGTATCTGCCACTGTTTGCACTAGGTATAAATAGCATCTAACAACTCTTACACAAATAGCATCTAACTATTTTCTCTGTATAGGGGCTCTGTGTTTACACATAACTTGCAATTGCACGCACACATAACTGCCAAACATGAATGCACGGATTAGATTAAAGTAAAATGACTATCATAACATATTTAAAGACGTAATAACTCAATTTGTATTTGACTGTGTGTGTGTGCACAGACTTCAGCTCAAAGGGCACACACTGAATTTCTTTAAGGCGGATGTGGGTGCTGTTCGCACACAGACACACTCACACACAGTACGTGCACACACACTTACATGCACAAACTCATACTTGCTGACTGAGGTCTCTTAAGGGGAGAGATGAGAAATAGCATCAAAAACAGGACGTTACAAAGAAGCTTAAACAGGCAGTGGCATTCTAATGAAGGAAGTGGTTGACGCTTCTGTGTCAGACCGTACCATTTCCCATCACGAGAGAAAAAGAAAGAAAGAGAGAGAAAGGAAGAAGAAAGAAAGATGAAGAAAAACTTAATAAATAACCACTGATTTCTCGAGCAATTTCTTGCTCAGACCACATTTGTAATACTGGGAAGTGTGGTGACAGAAAAGTACTACGCTCACGCTCTCCACACAAACAGGGATCGAATTCAGAGAAAGTGATGCTACATGCCAGACATAAAAGGCTCTGAGAAATATAACGCCCAGACATGCCCAAACAACTCTCACCTGCTGGACACAAAGAAGGGCAATCTTCTGACAGGGCTCTGGGTCTTCTCACGTTACCGTCCTGCTCAAGGCAAACAACAATTAGTAACGGATGCATCCAATAAAGTAACGTGTATCTTTAAAGTGCACATTAGACTTCGGTTCTGTGCTAATTCAGCGTGCAGCACAACATGTTAACTTAATAACATATATATCATACACATCATAACATAGTTACCATAGGGAAGCCACATATCAGGTGACCTGTCAGCATTACCATGGCTACAGATAACACTGTCACAAGCATCTGTAAATAATAAAATTATATCAGACAAGAAGTGATCGAAGCACACAACATATCACACACCCTACATCAGTCACTCGCTGCAGAGAATATATACAATCAAACTTTCGAATAAAGAAGTGTGATGTGTGAAGTTTCACGTCAATTTTCACATGTTCATGGTCAATAAAATAATTTGCTATATTTTGCATCAGCTGAGTTTGCAAAAAAAAAAATTAGGAAGTAGATTTGTGGATCTGATGCAAACAGAAATTAAGTAATGTGTGACTGCTTCTTGTTTAGTTTACTTTTACTAAATCATTTTAGATTTCAGTCACATCTTAATAACAAAGACCTGAATTTTAGAAAAACGCGGCAAGTGAAAAACACAAAACAGCATAACAATAACTGCAGTGTAAGTAAAAGATAGTCAGTACCTCACAATTAGTAGAATCCATAATGTCATCAAATGCTTTCAAACTCAATTTCTGTGTCTTCTGTCAGTCCTTTGTCGGTTCTGCTTATCACATCTCATTGTTTCCTCACCTGCTATGTCTTCCTGTCATTCTCCACCCTCTCTTTCTCTTTCTCACACTGCCCTTCACCTGCTTACTGTTTTGGAGAGAGAGAGAGAGAGAGAGAGAGAGAGAGAGAGAGAGAGAGAGAGAGAGAGAGAGAGAGAGAGAGAGAGAGAGAGAGAGATGTGTGTGTGTGTCACGGTCTCGTTGATGTTTCATTATTACTGCTTTGATTAAGGCAGTTCAGACTGTAAGTGTATTTCTAATTAGGGTAGTTTTGGAATGCATCATAAAAATATACGCATATGAACACATTCGCCCGTTTGTATAGAGCTGCACAGCTGCACACAAAATGAAAATAACTTCTTATTTTCTATATTTTATGTTGAACAAACTATTTTAGTGGTAGCCTACATACCTAGACCTAAAGCAACCGTCATAAAGCATTTTAAAGACAAAAGATCAGACTGAACCATTTTTTAACTTTTATCTTAAATGTCTTTGTAATTTACTTTTTAATTTACTTTTTTTTCCTGTGCTACCTTATTAAGCAACCGAGAGCGTAACAGACTGACAGATAAACCGACACCTATGAGGAAAAAATTACATATAGTTTGAAAAACAAAATGCAGGCACAAAAACTCCACTCCTCGCAGTGTGTTCAGCAGTAACCTTTATTCTGAAATCTTTTTAAAGCTCCAGTCTTTCTGTACACTTGCATTGAAGCGAGCAATTCCTGTTCTGCTTTGGGTTACATGTACACATTTATATATACATATAGTCCTGTTACTGTTTAAATCTAAATACACACGTGACATTGCTTCAGTCGGAGTACTTTTTCTACCCCTTAGACACTCAGATGGGTCACCGGACAGCATCTGATAGCCACAACCCAGTGGCACATGTGTACATTTAAAGAGAACCTATAAAAGATAAAGATTTCATTCATTCCTGCGAGATGTTACAGAATGACACGGAGATGCAATGAATGACTGAGATCATTCAGACGTTCTTCTAGACTCTTAATAAGTCCCGAGCGATCATTTCAAAATTGTAATTCTCTTTTCAAGGTTCAGGACTTGCTTTGCATAGCCAGCGTTTGAGCATTACACGACTCTCCTGTAGTCTCTTCTAGGTTACAGTATCATTGCATTCATACATTTATTGCAAATAAGCATTCTTTCTAAGCACTTTTCTCTTTTTTTTTGTCAAAATCTGTTATTATTTTTGGTGAAGATATTGTGTGGTATTGTGTGAATTTACTCATTGTTTGTAGCCACTGCTAATCTGAAGAATCTTTAAGAAAAATTCAGTCGGTTCCAATGAGTCATTTTCCTGACTGTACACTTTTGCCATTTTCATACAAGACTAGATTTGTGGTTATTGAATTGTTAACAGAATTCTCGTAAAAAGACTTTTTCTTTAAGGTCATATAGCAACAAACAAGAAGTAAATTGCCGTATAAAACAACACTTACTTGTTGCAGAAACCTGGAGTGCTCACTCCGTACAGTACATATACACATGCATACATAGTCTTACACACATAGTTCAGCTCAGTGCTGCAAAACAATAACAAATAAACTCAATTCAAAGATTTTCTGTGGACAAACAACAGCTCAGTTGTTTGCAATGGCAGCAGAAATGTCACAAACAATATGATAAGCAATGTTTAGTTCACAAACACTTTTCCTTAAAATCAAATGTGTTGGTCACCCATAGAACATCTTCAAAATAATGTGAAATAACTGAAATATTCAGTCAAATCAAATGAATCTGCAAATCCCCGACAGAACTTCACAGTGGTCAGAGGGAAAAACCTAAGGCAGACACGCAGTGTTGTTCATCAGTCAGTATGCAAAAAATAGAACAAGATAAAAAGAAAAACAACCCGAGGATGGTTCATTACAAAGTTCAAATGAATAAATTTGATTCTGGCTTATCATAGAAAGTGATATGTACTGTGAAATGTGATTATTAAAGCTTTCACTCTTTGTTTTTCTACAGCGAAAATTTACATGCTGGATGTACAGCACCATGTATCTCAAGTATCTTTCCTGAATGTTTTATTTCACATTTGGCACTCAAAAGAGTTTACACTCAGACTACAGATATGAATGAACCAACATAATGTCGGTTTGTCAGTTTTCTGTACTGTATTAGTCCTTGTGGGCGTTTGGTTAGAATTAGAAAGTGCTCTCCAAAAGGAGAGATGATTATTACAAATCACGTGAGGTTCTTGAGAACTTGAGCCAAGAATCAGATTACACATTAATTTGGATGATATATTGCTCAAGAAAATCACTGAATGATTATTCTCCAGTAGATCTATCTAACCATGGGGTGTCCAAAGTCTCGGTTCTGGAGGGGAATGTCCAGCAGAGTTTAGCTCCAACTTGCTTCAACACCCCTGCCTGGAAGTTTCTAGTATGCCTAGTGAGACCCTCACTAGCGGGTTCAGGTGTTAAATTGGGGTTGAAGCTGAACTCTGCAGGACAGCGGCCCTCCAGGAACAGGATTTGACACCCTTGCAACAGATCAACAAATCTTAAAGGTGCTGTATGCAATTTTTTGACTGTACTAAAGCATATACCAATATTTGTTTGCAGACATTTAGGGAATATGCTAAGTTCACATACTTGCTTTTCCGAAAAACATCAGCTCATTATTTTACTTTGAAATGTGTGTTCTGTATGTCTGTGTGATCTCGCCCGATGCCAATTTACCCAATAGTATTTCGACACTCCGGGTTCTGTATGAAATATGAAATAACAGCTACAGTATTAGTAAAACATAAAATAAATGATATAATAAGATTAATACACTCATGGTAATTATAGATAAAAACCTACCCCACAACCCCAAACCTTACCCTAAACCTGCCCTTCCATAAAATTTAAATTGACTTTAGTTTCATATTTAAAAACTGAGGAAAACATACGACATCTGGTGATATGTTATACGATCTGTATGCCTTATCACTAGGTGGTGATAGTGAAGCTTCAAAGAAAGGAAAGTGAAGCAGAAAAGGCAGTACTAGTGATGACATCAGCGAATCCAGAGGGATGGGACGGGATGACATTCATTATGGGGAGTAACTGAGGTAGGGGGTGAAATTTGAAGGGGAATGAATTGTAGTAGTGCGGGACGCAGTCGGACACACTTGGAAAAAAATCTCTCCAATATTTTGAATTTGACTGCAGTACCAATTTCAACGCTAGCTGTCGATATTACATACTGCACCTTTAATTTGCAGGATTTCCACCTTTTTAAATTATTTTATTTACTCTGAGGCAGAAATGGGTTTCCATAAGATCTCTGTTAAAAAAATAGTTTGTTAAACATTTGATGGGGTCTTTAAGATCATTCATCAATGGGTTTAACCATCAGGATCACTAGTAGACTATTAACAAAATGACTTAAACTATCAACTATCACCACTAGAATGAAAATAACTCTTCAGGGTCTCGCTTTAAAGGACTTCTCTCATATCACCTTATTCTACAGATCACTTTCCCACACATTTCTACATCTGCAGTCTGTTCTTAACAGAACACAGCCAGTCTGGACTACAAGTCTATTCACAATGAAAACAACAGGTCAGACAAATGGACAGACGTTTGCATCAACCTCAGCCATCAGAGGCACCAGCAAGACAAGAAACAGAAAAATGGCAAACTACACTAAAAGGATTTTACTATCCAAAATAGAAATACTAGATACTTTTATGGACCGAGCAGTTCTCATATCTATAGCAGCGATACATATACAGCATTTTCATGAAATTCTATTGTCGGAAATCTATCTCCACCGGCAGAGAAAAAAGGCTCAATATCATTTATCTTAAAGACGATATAAATGAGGGGAAAAGTGAAAAGGAAATAAAACAGCGGTTGACATGCGTAACGCTCTGACATGTACTCCGAAGCCATAACATCCTCAATCTCACTCGTCTGACCTCACCCATCACTCATGTTTTCCACCCGCAAGGGAGGAAGTAAAAGAGTTCATTATTCTAATCTGAGACTCCAAAGCAGCCTGGCATCAGCACAATACTTTTAGCATGAAATATGTCATATATTTCATGTGAATTTGAGCACAGAGATGGGGGACGTGCAGGCTACAGTTACCTCCACCCTTGACTAGCACGAACAGCCCAGTATTTACAACAGCTCAGACAGGAAGCACAAGCACACCCACCGACCCACGGCTTACAGCGGCACGTAACGGTACATGCGGCAACAATAAGTGAGCAAATGTCCCCTCAGAGTCTCTAGGAAATGGAAACTTTGTGAAAACATTGTCAGTGATTCTCTGCCAGACATACGAAATCAAAAGTGATTGTATTCACTGATGAAAATACGATGACTCAGACATTTGGGGATGAGATCGGAAAACATGATTGAAACTCGCCGGTGGAGGGGCTCGCTGAAATCAGATAAGAGCAAACAATCTTGTGAGGACTCTCATCTTTAAAATTATGTAGGTGTGAAAACAGTACCAAAGGGGAAATGTCAGTACATCTTCTCTTTTGGGCACTCAGCACACACAATGTAATACCATTTACCACCACTAGAGGCAGTGACTGGATAGTGTGCAAAAACATGAGCAGGGCTGATGTTGGTACTGATGTGAAGAGATGAGGGGTGCTTTTTCTTCTTCTTGCAAACACGTTCTTCAGATTGTTGTCATTATCTTCCTCCTTCCTCGGGTTTATCCCTCTCTGTTTCTCCGTTCGCATCTGCACCTCCTCCAGGTATAGAAGAAGTGGATTTGCTAGAAGAAGTGGTAAAAAGAATAAATCAACAAAATACACTTTCTTGTGATTTGGGCAATAGTAAAGTTTTGCAGTATATTTCAGAATACTTAAAGAGAAAGTTCACCCAAAAATGAAAATTAGCCCATGATTTACTCACCCTGAAGCCATCCTAGGAGTATATGACATTCTTGTTTCAGATGTATTTGATACAGTATTTGAACTATCCCTTTAAAAAGATCACCCAAAAATTACAATCATCATTTGCTCACCCTCATGTCATTCCAAACCTGTATTTAGTTATTTCGTCATTGGAACATAGAAGATATTTTGATATTTTGTTGGTAACCAAATAATTTTGGTGACCTTTGACTTCTATATAGACATTTCTCAAAAATATCTTCTTTCATGTTCCAGAGAAGACAGTCATTTAGGTTTGGAATGACATGAGGGTGAGTAAATGATAACAGAATTGTCGTTTTTGGGTGAACTGTGATTTATGTCTATCCATGGTTTACAGCAGTGTCATTTTAATATCATAGAGAGTTACTATTACAGTTTTTATTAACCGTTTGATTTTTTTTTGCTTTTAATTTTAGATCAAGTTTTAGTAATTTGGTTGTGTGTTTTTGTCATTTGTATTAGTTTTTCAAATATGTCTAAGTTTTTATTCATTTTATTTTGGTTTTAGTTTTAGTTATTTTAGTACTTCAAGTAAAACTAAATGAAAATGAGGAATGTTTCCTTGGCAATTAGCTAAAATTAAATAAGTTTAAGTATTTTTTATATTTTATTTTATTTATTTCACTTAACATTTTTTTATGGTTTTAGTTTGAGTTAACAATAACCCTGTTAAATGTACATTGTGAAATCTCAAAATATTAGTACCAGGATACAGTATGAATAGTGTCAAGTGCTAAAAAAGTGCCAAAAGCCCATATGTTTGTGGATATATGCCTACTTTTCATTTCCGCTCTGAGTGATGAGTCTCCTGCAGGTTTCCATCTGCACATCCAGTCCTCTCTTCATACTGCACATCTCCATGTACTCGTGAAGATGACGGTTCATGTCTGACTTTGCTGTGGCAAGTTCCAACTACAGAGAAACAGATCTCATCAGACCAGGCTGATGGGCTTCCATACTTACATTTATAAGTACATTTATTTACTTAGCACTTTTATCCAACATACCTAACAAGACAATGGCAGAACAATCCTATTAACAGTGGGTTTAAAGCAAATGATTCATGACTGACAGATAAAGTACTGTATTTTCACAAAATAAAGGGACCCTGTCAGGGTTTATTTTGTGATAATGATTGGCTGACGGTACATTATCTCACTCAAAATCTGTTATAATCTGAAAAAGCATGACATTTAAGTAAACTATCCAAACTTCTCACCTCAATCTGGTCTATAGTCTCCTGATATTCCTTCTCCCTAGACTGAAAAAGACATTCAGTGTCCTTAATCACCTTTTCCAAACTCTCCTCCTGTCCAGGCAGAAAGGAGAGAGAGAGAGAGGAGGAGGAGAGAGAGAGAGGAGGAGAGAGAGAGGAGAGAGAGAGAGAGGAGAGAGAGAGGAGAGAGAGAGAAGAAGGAGAGAGAGAGAGAGAGAGAGGAGAGAGAGGAGAGAGAGAGAGAGAGAGAGAGAGAGAGAATCCCACAGGCACATTATCTCACTGCAGAAGCACAGCACTCACAGCAGATGAGATTTAATCTTACCAGCAGGCAAAATAAATACTAGATAATGACCCTGTTGATGGAAACCCTGTTGACTTTGAGCTTTCATGAAAAGCGACACACTTCAGCCAATCGCATTACTAATGTCAGTAATGTTTAGTATCGAACCGCCCTCCAGCCAAACTGGACTGAGTTACTCTGACCTAAATATGAGCAGTGGTTGTGGTGTGTGTGTGTGTGTGTGTGTGTGTGTGTGTGTGTGTGTGTTGTGTGTGTGTGTGTGTGTGTGTGTGTGTGTGTGTGTGTGTGTGTGTGTGTGTGTGTGTGTGTTTATGTGTCCTATGAGTGAACCCCATGACTGGATGTCCTGTCCACTAGAATCCTATTCTCCTTTGGATACTGAGCCGGTGTGTGAACCTAAGCTTCATTCTGTGTCACATTTTCTGTGTCAGATTCCTCCTGGATTCTATTAAAGATGCCCTCCCTTTGAGATGAACCAATACTCACCAGTTAACCACAAACTTAAAAAAAAATACATGAAAAAGAATGTGAGACGGATAGAGAAACAGATAGGAGGAGAGTGCCTACAGAATGAACAGAATGGAGAAAGAGGTAGAGTTACCAAATGACAGAGGAAATATGATATGATATGATATGAATTATGATATAAAGCAGAGAGCATAATGCTGGGTAATGCTGAGAAGAAAAAGAAAAGCTAAAAGGAAGTTACGGTAACACTTTATTTCGATAGTCCACTTTAGACTTTCTACTTACTATAAGTAACTTTGCAACTACATATCAACTAACTCTCATTAGAGTATTAGTAGACTGTCTGCTTAATATCTGCTTACACATTATTGTGATGCTTCACCAACAGACGTTGTACTGACTATAAGTAACTATGTTAATTATTCTAATCCTACCTAACAGTCTACTAATATATATGTATATATATATGTGTTTTGTGTGTGTGTGTGTGGTGTGTGTGTGTGTGTGTGTGTGTGTGTGTGTGTGTGTGTGTGTGTGTGTGTGTGTGTGTGTGTGTTGTGTGTGTGTGTCTACAAACATTTATGTTATATGCGATTAATCCCGATCACTAGACACCACTAAAATATTTTTATAAGAATACAATATCAAAAATGTCTGTAAAAAGGCTTCATTTTGCTTCTCAATTAAACTTGTTTTAAAGATGTGTGTTCATTTACTGCAAAACAAGACAAAATACTGAGTAAGAGAATTGTTTTTACATTTTAAATGAATTAGTTTAATATTATGAAGTAAACATGAAATTTCAAGAATATTTACTAGGTGCACCAATAAGATTTTTGGATTATAATCAAAAGTCTTGAAGGTCCTTTCTATAAATTATAGCTCTCATGTGATTTTGTCAACACATTTTTTAAATATGAAATATTATTCATTTTATTGTACCTACTGTACTTTCAATTGTATGTTTTATAACACTTAATTTACTATTTTGTCAGTTTTGATTCATTGTTTTTAAGGAGGTAAAAAAAACAACAACTTTGTGAACCAGTCAAAATGTCACAAAGGCTTTACGAAGACGCTGTTTTGAAAGATGGGATAGTGACGATTACATTGGACTTGCCAGCAAACATTCAACAAATGTTGAACCATAACAGAGGCCATTTACATAGAACTGTTATAGTTAAGGTAGCAAAAACAGCCTGTTTAATCTTAAAAAAGGTGTAAAATAATTTTTTTTTTAAAAAGAAATTTTTCAAATTTTTGTGTCTAATATTATAAGTGAGTCAAAAAGATTAGAAACAGAATGTGGACCCTTGAATTCTTAAAAGGCTTTAAATCGTGGGAAAGTTTCCAAATGCATAAATAAATGAGGAAGTAGTCAGCAAAATTGTGCATTCTAACACAACCACAAATATCAACCACATATAAACAAGATGATCCAGAATTAGCAGTGCACTAACCTCGCCCTGATTGGTGTCCGTTGTTAAAGTGCATCCTGGGAAATCCTCCCACAGAAGGAGCGTTTCCTCAGTCTCTTCCCAAGCCAGAGAATCACAGTCATCCTCAAACTCACACTCACGCCTGGCAAAAACACAGGTAAGTCATTACATTAGTCATAAACAAACAAGCAGTTGACAATTAGAAACCACACATTGCAAGGCATTTTTAATCGCTCACAGTTGGGTCAACATTCTCTGCATCTCTTCATTGATCTGGAGGGTTGAAGGGGTGCACACTTCATCTTCTCGCGCACCATCACTCTCAGAGGTGCTGACTGGCTCATCTGTCTCGCTGCCATTGGCAGGTTGCGAGGTTTGTTTACGGGCACGAGAGGTGATGGCATTTTGAGGGCTGGGAACCTGAGATAGCAAGAGAGAGAGCGAGGATTAGGTCATTAATAACTTTAACCTCAACACTTTTAACCCAACATAACATTGAAACAAACACACAAATAAATAATTGCTTCGACCACTCCCTCTTTCTCCGCAAATGCAATACACATCAGTTCTCTGTGCCTCAGACACTATAGCAGGCATCAGCAGAAACTCACAGCAGCTGAGTCAGAGACAGAGAGGATGCTGGGATGCTGTATGAATAACAAGCGCGCAAGATTACACCATACATATTTATGACATTCATTGCAGAAAATGTTCTTTGGTTTTCTAGTAAAACGATTGAAACAGAAAACCATATCACCTGACAAAAACAGGTTTATTTGAGAAGCATCAGGGATTAAAGTGTTCTTGTATTAAGCATAAACCTCACTAAATTTCGTTAGTGAAAACAAGACTAGTCAATTCCAACTTATTTGTATAGCGCTTTTCACAATACTTAAAAAAAACAGCTTTACAGAAAATCATGTTAATGTTTATAATATCCTAATATCTTCATGCCTTATAGTTGCATTATCAGATTAGATCTCTGTGATAATACTTACATTTTATGATGATACATGCAATTAAGCAGTTTAGATTTGCTATAGTATATATGCTTAACATGTGTGTACTGTATGTACGCTGATAAAATTGGATTTGGACAGTGCCGGTCCTCCCTATACGCAAAGCACGCAAGTTGTGTAGGGCCCCGTACCATCAGGGGGCCCCCTTGCTCTCAAAGTTTAATTAACGACTAGGGATGCGATAGTTTCGGTTTGATTTTAGCTTCCAACGATTATGAAAACATGATGCCACATTACGTCCTTTAAACGTTCTTCCTACGTAACATCCAAATCAGTGAAATCATTTAACATGACTCGTTAAATACAGTCTCCTGCCGGATGGGCTTGTGTATATATATATTTTATACATTTGTAATAATATTTCACAATATAAATGTCCCCATTGTCCCGTTGTGTTCTTGTAAGTCCTTTGTTTTGTTCAATGGTTGCCATGGTTTTTGATTTGCCCCCATTGTGTTGCACCTGTGTCTTATTAATTATGTCGTCTAGTCCTCAGTGTGTCCTTGGCTGCGTCCGAAATCGCATACTCCCTTAAAGGTATAGCGGAGGCTTTTCTTTTTCCGGGTGGGTAGCCTATACTATTGGTCCACCTAGTGTCAATCATTCTGGTGATATGTTTACATAAAGCCGTCGTACGTGCTCGTCCCTATGTAGTTTTCTCTTTCTGCGCATGCGCACTTTCAAGTGTATTATGTGTGATGAGTTACGGTTTCAGCCATTCCTTTGAAAATGGCTGAGGGTCGAAAGAGAAAAAATGTATACGAAGTGTATGATAAGAAGAGAAAGGCCGCAGAATATAGAAACAAGACCAGAGTGATTTTGGGTGAATATTTCACACGCTGGCGTGCACTAAAAGCACAGGTTGGGCTTCCCACTGATGCCGCAGTCGCAAGATTCTACTAGACCGGTAAAGTTTGTCATGCTATTTGGAGAAATCCATTTCTCCATTTCCAGAGGGCGGGTCTTCTCTAAAATTCGGAAAGATCCTCCGCTATACTTATTTTGAATAAGTATTTACTTTAGGACCACTAAAAGTATTTTCTATATAGTATGACTGTGTATTGTATGAATGTAATCCGAACATACAGAATTTGCCATGTTGTCATTATCCTGTGACCAGTGTCAGTTACGTCACTTCACTGCCACAAATTCTCCCGTGGCCTCATGGGATAGTAAAGTGTCCATCCTATGCACACTCCAGAATCTCCCCGGAAGAAGTAGGTCAGCCAGGTACTTTTTTTCCTCTTTTAAAGCTACACTGTGTGATTTTTACCCCCATCTAGCGGTGAAAACGGTATATGACCATCCAGTGAATATTAGTTTCTGTTCTTCTCAATTCCGATTTCGTTTTAACTCATAGGGTGGCCAATGTAGTTCAAGATTAACATGGCTTCCAGTTCGACCTCGTCCACATTCGACACGTGCCATCGAGTGTTAAAACACGAAAGGTGAAGCTTGAATTAACGGCCTATGTCCCTCTTTGGCTAATGTACTTTCAAGATGGAGGGGCAACATGGCGACCGACATTAGAACCCCTTACCCGTATGTATTTTCAATGGCATATTATACACTCACGAGAATACTTGAACAAAGTAAATATACATTAATGAGCACATACTGTATATATTTGAAATAACTAAGTGTTTTTAGCTAAGAATAAACTAAAAAAGTTACACAGTGTAGCTTTAAGAGTACTGTGAATTCGGACATACTTCTTTTGTCACATACTGGTTTTCGCCTACTTTATAGCAGGGAAGTATGCGAGTTTGAAGCCCTGTGTATTTATAGCCCTCAGTTTGTTTCAGTCTTTGTCAGATCTCGTCAATGAATAGTGGTTGTTCTGTTTGCCATGTTTTTGTTTGTTTGTTTTGAGAAGTGTGTACCTGAGTTTGTTTTCAATAAAATAACTGCTTTGAATAGATTCCGTTTTTGTTCAACCCCTTGCAGACAATAACAGTTTTTACTGTATTTTTTTATCAAATAAATACAGCCTTGAGCATAAAATTCTTCTAAAACATTTCTAAAATCTAAACATTCCCAAACTTTTTAGCAGTATTGTATATTACATATAATATATAATCAAGGCTATGATACTGGGAAATTAAACATTTCTTAAGCACTTTATTATTTTAGTTAACTTACATTAACAGTGTTCAGACAAAGCTTAAAGGGATAGTTCTCCAAAAAATTAAAATTCTCTCATCATTTACTTTCTTCAGATAAACACAAACAAATATTTTTCGGAAAATAGTCAAGCTCTGTGAGTCCATATAGTGGAAGTGAAATGGGTGAATAGGGTGAAACCCACACACAACGATCATGATGGTAATCCATATAACCTGAATGTGTTGTGAAACTAGCGTGAGAAGTGACAGTCCTCTGTGTTTCCACATTACTTCTCACGTGAACTTTACAACGCACTTACATCACACGTCACAATGTCCCTCTATAGAATGCCTGTATGACAGTAGACAGAGGAATGATTTATAGGTTTAAAAAGTTTTTAAAATTTTTTATTTTTCTTACACACACCTATTGTTTGACTTCAGACGACATTGGTTCATCAACTGAGGTCATATGGATTACCATTACGATTGCTGTATTATTTTCCTAAAAATCTATCTGAAAAAAGAAAGTCATATACATCGGGGATGGCATTAATGATGAGAGAAATAACAATAATTTGTTTATTGTAATATTTATATAACGCTTTTCTTGGCACTCAGCGCTTTACATGGAGTTTACATTTAAACAATCCCTTTAAATGTGTCGCACAACAATAATGATAGCATAACAGAGAAATCAGGAAGTGCAGATGTTTGTTTGAGTGTGAGAATACCTTAAAGATATTGATTGGATCTTCACAGTTTCTTTGTTGGGCGACATCACACAGGCGAGCTGTGATGTCAATACGTCTGCAGATGTCCATGTCCACTTTCATGGCCTTCTCCTGGATCTTACTGTCCAGCTCCGACAGGTTCTGTATGTGTACACATTTGTGTGGGTACATATGTCATTTGAAGCAAGAATAGTTAGATGATTAATAACTCATTTCTATAAAGTACTCTTTTTAGTATTCACGGCACTGTCGTTTAAGATGACCTGAAACTGAAACTGCAGTGATATGTTTGTGTTTCTTGGACATTAGGCTAACAGCTAATGTGTGTATTGAACTCATTCTCAAAAACAAGCTATTTTTAACACTTTGAACTGTGTGATGAATCTTTTCTGGGAAGAGTGTTTGATGTTTGTAGGGTATTGTCTGATTTTCAGAAAAAACACAGAAGATTAAAACAAAAAAATAACAAAGTGCTAATTGTGGAAAGTGGGAAATTTGTTTGTGTGTGAGCGTTTATGAGAACAAAAGCACAAAGCTCATATATCTACAGAAAATAAGATGACTGTGGAGTGCTATGAATGCAGTAGCTGCTATGAATACACATACTGTTCTTGAGCTCGCCAGAAACAAACCTCTGAGTGTGTGTGACTTGCTGATTTAAACTCTACATGAGCAAAGTAATGAAATCAAATGGCTGCTATAAAACAGCATAGACCAACATGAATTCCTGTTCTGGTCCAGGCCAGTTTGTGCTGCTCTGGAACTGGTCAACCAATGTATTCTTGATAATTCAGTGCCCACTGTCCAGAACCCACTCACTCTTATTGCACTGAAAAACAACTTTAGCATTCTTTAAAGTGGTGAAGGGATGGCATATTTTTTGTAGGCCAAAGCCCGTAAATGAGTTAGCCCTACCAGAGTTTTAGCACTTCTGGTTCCATCGTCCCAAAGTCAATGTTTTTTTTTATGTGTTATGGGTTAAATGTTTATAATAATAATAATAATACATTTTATTTGTGGGCGCCTTTCATGGCACTCAAGGACACCTTACAGATTAAAACTATTCGAATACAATTTAAGGAGACAATAAAAGCAGAACTAGACAATGAAAAAAATACAATAAAAAGATTTTTTTAAAGAATAAAAGAAAACAATTCAATCTGGAGGCGGTGGAAGGCAGAGTTATGTGGGGTATGCCTTTCTAAATAAGTGTGTTTTGAGCGAAGTTTTAAAGGAGGATAGGGACTCAGTCGTACGGATGAATAGAGGGAGGGAATTCCAAAGGTGAGGTGCACAATAGCTGAAGGCTCTGAACCCCATAGTGGCCATGCGGGCAAAAGGAATGGACAGTAATGAGGACGAAGAGGATCGGAGAGTTCGGGATGGTGTGTAGGGCTGAAGGAGTTCAGAGAGATAAGGAGGAGCAAGATTATGGAGAGCTTTGAAGGTAAGGAGTAGAATTTTAAAGTCAATACGGTATTTGACAGGGAGCCAGTGCAATTGTTTCAAAAGTGGAGTGATGTGTTCAGAGACTGGGGTTCTGGTGATAATACGGGCAGCAGAGTTTTGGACCAGTTGGAGTTTTTGAATAGACTTGTGAGATAGACCAGAGAGAAGGGAGTTACAATAATCAATACGTGAAATGACAAGAGCGTGGATGAGAGTAGCAGTGTTATGGTTTGTAAGTGAAGGACGAAGGCGGTTGATAGTGCGTAAGTGGAAATAAGCAGACCGGGTAAGATTATTAATGTGTTTTTCAAAAGAAAGTGTGCTATCGAGGATGACACCAAGACTCTTGACATGGGGAGTGGAGGGAACAGTGGAATTATCAATGTTGAAAGCTAAGTTTGGACATCTTGCTAGGGTGGATTTGGAGCCAACAAGTAGAATTTCAGTTTTATCACTGTTTAGTTTGAGGAAGTTTTGAGTGAACCAGGTTTTAACTTCATCTAAGCAGTCAGTTAGAGAAGATGGAGGGAGCAAAGATGTTGGTTTGGTAGATAAGTAGAGCTGGGTGTCATCGGCGTAGCAGTGAAATTTGATATTATATTTCCTGAGAATAGAACCAAGGGGAAGTAGGTAAATTATAAAAAGGAGGGGACCAAGGACTGATCCCTGGGGAACACACTTGGTGACAGGGGAGGCTTGTGATCGAACATTTTTAAGTTGTACAAACTGAGTGCGGCCAGACAGGTATGACGCAAACCAGTTTAGTGATGTGTTGATGATACCAATGGAGGCTAGACGGTCCAGAAGGATGTTGTGAGAGACTGTATCAAAGGCAGCAGTCAAATCGAGAAAGATGAGTATGGTAAGGAGACCTGAGTCAGCAGCCATTAGTACGTCATTGGTGACCTTGATAAGGGCTGTTTCTGTGCTGTGGAGAGGCCGAAAACCAGATTGAAACTGTTCATAGATGTTATTGTTGATGAGATGTTTATGGACCTGCGCAGCAACAGTTTTTTCTAAGATTTTGGAGATAAATGGCAGGTTTGAGATTGGTCTGAAATTATTTAGGTCGTTGGGATTTGCACCAGGTTTCTTCAGCACAGGGGTAATAGCAGCAGTTCTCTTACGAGAGTATCTCTCGTACTGCGTAATAGCTTACGCTATGGGGAAAACTCTTTTCATCGAGATATTGAAGCCAAAAAATTATCCTTAATTTTTAATCAATGTAAAACGCTTTGCAGCAGCAAGCAGACATAGGCGAGACAGCTTGCGCGCCTATTGGCTGTCTTGCGGCAAAAGCAGCAGCCTATCGAGAGAGGCTCTGCGTGACGTCATGACGAATGGGGGCACTTCGCGCCCATATCGTCACGTCCCGCCAGAAAGGGCGTGGTCTCGCCCTATAAACAAACTCGATAAGCTGCCATACACTGATTTTTCAACTCTTCAGCGAAGCTCACGCATCGCTGGATCCGGATGAGAAGCCGCGCCGTCGACCTGTAGCCTTCAGCGGGACGTGCCTTTGAGCCTGGAGTCGCTGGCCTCGCCGCCTTCAGCCGCCGTACCTGCTGCGCTTTCCGGCGTACATATCCTTTCCTCTGCCTTAGAGTGTGTGTGTTTGCTATATTTGCATTTTTCTCCCACTACCTCTAAAAGAGCTGCGTCTTTTTAAAGATGCCTTCCTGTGGCTCTTGCCGAGCCCCACTCAGCGATGAGGACCGCCATGTCATCTGCGTGTCCTGCCTGGGTGAGGATCACGCGGCCATCGCGCTCGCTGACGGCGGATGCCATCATTGTGAGCGGCTGCCTATGGTGACTCTGCGGACTCGCCTGGCGTCGTTCTCCGAGCCCGCATTCCAGCCCACCGTGATGCCGCGCCGCAAGAAGCGCCGCGCCCAGCGCGCTCCCGAGCTATCTTCTGCCCGCCAAAGCTCGCCGGTTCGCCCGCCAGCTTCGCCGGTTTCGCTCGAGTCGCTCCAAACGGACAACGGCCGCCGTCTGCCGCCGCGTCCGCACTTGAGCTCGACGAACCTACCGGAGCCGGCATTGAAACTGAGCCGATGCGTCCGCTCTCTCAAGCCATGGATTACATCGGCCTCGACTGAAAGGCGCCCGAGCAACTAACGCGCAACAGGCTGGACGGACGCTTTCTCGGGAAAGACGAAGCTCCGTCACAGTCGAGACCCTTCCTCCCTGAAAGGTGAGAAACATTTGTGGCTAACGCTATCCGAGATGACGGAAGCTGAGCGCTCCGTGTTCCTCGACGCTCTCGCTCTGCTGGACGCCGCCCCCCTCAGCGCGGGCCCCGGCCGAGGATTGAAATAAAGCCCGAGGTCTCAAGGCCTTCCTAGTCTCTCTAGGAAAGCGACGGTGTTCAGTTCCCGCTGAGGCCGGATTTCCACCAAAACTTCTCGCTCGTTCAGTTCCAAGCAATGTGACTGTTCCAGTGTATTTCGCAGTGAGCACGCTGGTTCCACAGCCCGCTTGCCTGCGCACAAAGGCCGTCGTTTCGGCTAACCAACAGCGCCGCCAGGCCCGAGATCAAACACCGCGCTCTCGCTCTGCTGGACGCCGCCCCCCTCAGCGCGGGCCCCGGCCGAGGATTGAGGTAAAGCCCGCTGCGGCCGGATTTCCACCAAAACTTCTCGCTCGTTCAGTTCCATGCGTTGTGACTGTCCCAGTGTATTTCGCAGTGAAGCAGCCGGTGTCTCAGCCCGCTTGCCTGCGCACAAAAGCCGTTTCTATGGCTACCCAGATAAATCCAATAAAGAGTGCATTTTCTGGTGTTCCGGCCACGGCCGATGGTGTTACGAGTGTTGTAAAAATGCCCACGTCCCAGTGCCCATTCCCACACCCAGACACAGCCCGCCACGGTGCAGGGCTAGCAAAAATAAAACCGACTCAGGTCGGTTGTGCAGAAAATGTAGTGAACGCGCCCATATCACAGTGCCCGCTTACACTACACGATGCGTGTCCCTTGGTTTCTGTAAAAACGAAACTAACACACATTCAGTCGGCGCGAGCCGACAGTGTTCTCAGTGCAGTAAATGTGCCCGCTGTCCCGCGCCCGCATTTCCTCACTGACACGCCGAATCCCACGGGATTCACCCCCGCTCGCTTTCTCTGCACAACCCGTCACAGAGAAGCTGAGCGCGCGCAGGCTGCCCGCTGTGATTAGCGCGCACCCCGCCTCGCACGCTGTAAACACAGCGTTGATTCAGTCGGCGCGAGCCGAGTTTTCTCAGTGCAGAAAATGTGCCCGCTGTCTCGTGCCCGCATTTCTCACAGACACGCCGAATCTCACGGGATTCGCCCCCGCTCGTTTTCTCTGCACAACCCGTCACAGAGAAGCTGAGCGCGGCCAGGCTGCCAGCTGTGATCAGCGCGCGCCTCGCACGCTGTAAACAACAGTGATTCAGTCGCGCGAGCTGACAGTATTCTCAGTGTAGTAAATGTGCCAACATTCTCTCACACACGCCGAATCCCACGGGATTCGCCCCGCTCGCTTTCTCTGCGCGTCCCGCCATAGAGAAGCTGAGCGCGGCCAGGCTGCCCGCTGTGATCAGCGCGCCCCCCCGCCTCGAACGCTGTAAACACGGTGTTGTGTTCCCAGTACACAGGGGCTCTCGAGCGGCCGTCCTGCCGCGGCCAGAGCCCAGATTTCATTCTACCCCTAGCTATTCACGCAGATGCGTGGCCAAGGCTTCCCGGGTATCAGAATGGGTGTTGAACACTATAACGAGAGGCTATTCGCTACAGTTCGCTCGACGCCCCCGCCGTTATACGGCGCGCGTCGAAACTACGGTGAAAAGCGAAGTGTTTCATCTACTTCGAGCCGAGATAGCGAAACTACTGAGAAAAGGGGCTATAGAACCTATCTCAGGGCGAAGGGGGCTTATACAGCAGATATTTTCTGGTACCGAAAAAGATGGAGGGCTCAGACCCATTCTAGATCTGCGACTGCTGAACAGAACGCTTGTGAAGCGCCAGTTCAAAATGCTTACGACCAGGAAAATCCTCGCGCAAGTGCGCCAAGGAGACTGGTTCATGTCAATAGATCTGAAAGACGCCTATTTCCAAATATAAATGGCGTCCCATCACAGGCGATTCTTGAGATTCGCCTTCGAGGGCCAGGCATATCAATACACAGTCCTGCCGTTTGGCCTGTCCCTAGCACCTCGTACGTTCACGAAGTGCATGGACGCGGCACTCGCCCCCCTGAGACTTCGGGGCATGCGAGTTTTGAACTACTTGGACGATTGGCTGATTCTAGCTCGTTCACGAACGGAGCTCATAGAACACAGGGCCGCATTACTCGAGCACCTCGAGGAGCTGGGCCTTACAGTCAATTGGGCGAAAAGCTCACTGCTCCCCAGTCGGAAAATTTCCTTTCTGGGAACAGTGTTGGACTCGCTATCCATGACGGCACGCCTGTTACCGAAGCACGGATTAAATATTCAGCACGTCGCGAAATCCTTC
Source organism: Chrosomus eos (assembly GCA_036326025.1). NCBI lineage: Eukaryota > Metazoa > Chordata > Actinopteri > Cypriniformes > Leuciscidae > Chrosomus > Chrosomus eos. The sequence goes on from CM070831.1 coordinate 25,575,872, forward strand.
CGCCACGGCTCTATAGTCCCGCTCAGAAGGTTTCAGAAAATGCTGGGTCTGATGGCCTCAGCAGCCTCCGTACTCCAGTTGGGCCTGCTCCGCATGCGCCCACTGCAGCTATAGCTAAAAGCACGAGTTCCCCCAGGGCGTGGACCGCGGGTCTATTTCGCCTCAGGGTCGACCTTCAGTGCGTTTCAGCTCTGAAACCGTGGAAAGTGACCGACTGGTATCAGTCAGGTGTGAGTCTGGGGATCGCCTCGGGTGTGAAGGTGGTGTCTACGGACGCCTCCACATCGGGGTGGGGAGCGCTGCTCGAGGGCAGACCGCTAGCTGGCCTGTGGTCAGTACGGGAGAAGCTCCTTCACATAAACTGCTTGGAATTAATAGCAGTCGACAGAGCGCTACGGCGCTTCTGTCCCCAGATAAAAGGCCACCACGTCTTGGTCCGATCAGACAACATGTCAGTGGTGGCGTACATAAATCGCCAGGGCGGCGTCAGGTCCCGAAACCTTTACAGGCTGACGGAACGCCTCCTGGTCTGGGCTCAGCACAACCTGCTCTCGCTGAGAGCGGCGCATGTGCCTGGTCACCTAAATGTGGGGCCAGACAGGCTGTCCAGAAACAACGTCCCAGCAGGAGAATGGTCGCTGTACCCGCAGACGATCCAGCTGCTGTGGGAAACGTTTGGCAAAGCGCAGGTGGACCTGTTCGCGTCCCAAGAAAACGCTCATTGCCCGAGATTCTTCTCGAAAAGCCGGGACGCGCTGGCCCATGTTTGGCCCCGCCGCCCCCCATATGCTTTTCCCCCTGTCTCACTCCTGCCTCAGGTGTTGGAGTGAATCAGGAGCGAGGGATGCCCAGTGCTACTCATAGCTCCGCTCTGGACAAACCAGTCTTGGTTCCCTGTCCTGATGCAGCTGACCAGCGCTGCCCCATGGCCTTTACCGTTGAGGAGAGACCTCCTCTCTCAGGCGGAAGGCTCGATTTGGCATCCTCGCCCGGATTTGTGGTCCCTGCACGCATGGGCCATCAACGGGTACCCGCTTACCTCCCAGAGGGAGTGTTAAACACGATCGCGCAGGCTAGAGCCCCGTCTACCAGACGGCTCTACTCCTCGAAATGGTCTGTGTTCTCTGCTTGGTGTCAAGCGCAGGGCTTTTTCACCTGTAGACTGCGGGGTTACGGAAGTGCTTTCCTTCCTTCAGGAGCTACTGGATAAGGGCAGGACCCCATCCACGCTCAAAGTATACGTGGCGGCCATAGCAACGTTTGCAAAACCGGTGTCTGGCCAGTCACTGGGAAAGAACGACTTAGTCGTGCGTTTCCTTAGAGGAGCTTGGAGGCTAAACCCTCCCAGGCCCCCTTCAGTCCCGACATGGGACCTTTCCACGGTCTTGGAGGCCATGAAAGGTGCCCCATTCGAGCCAATCCAGTCGTCAGACATGAAACACTTGTCTTTCAAGACAGCGTTTCTTACGGCTCTTGCTTCAGTGAAGCGCGTAGGGGACTTACAAGCGCTTTCAGTAAGCGTGTCATGCATGGAGTTTGGGCCTAATGACTCAAAGGTCATACTCAAACCTAAGCACGGCTACGTGCCGAAATCCCTCAACACACCGTTCAGGGCCCAGGTGATTTCCCTGTCTGCCCTTCCGGTTCTCAATGAGGAGGACGACGCAACTCTTCTTTGCCCAGTCAGGGCATTAAGAGCTTATGTGTCCCGCTCGTCTGGGTTCAGACAGACCGAGCAGCTTTTCGTTTCGTATAGCGGGCGTTCCAAGGGGCTTGCCGCTTCGAAACAGAGCCTATCCAGATGGATAGTCGATGCCATAGCGCTGGCTTACACTTCCAAGGGCTTGCAGTGCCCCTTGGGTGTCAGAGCGCACTCCACGAGAGGCGTGGCCTCGTCGTGGGCATGGTCTAGCGGGGTCACCCTGCAAGATATCTGTACGGCCGCGGGCTGGGCCTCGCCGTCTACATTTATAAAATACTATAACCTGGAGGTGCCTGCCTTACAAGCTAAGCTTTTGGCTATCTAGACTTCAGTGCTATCTGCCCGCTGTGCGGCTCGGATGCTGAGTGTTTGGCATGCGCATCGTTCAGACCGATGCAGCAGCTCCATGAGTACTGGCACAAGTAGGGCCACCCAGTTTAGGCTGAAAGCTTTCACCCTGGCTGCGTGGTTTAATGGTCATATGGTTAGCCCCTGTGGGTCTATCTATAAGGAGAAATGCTTCCAGCCTCTCCTTTTTTTACTCTCTGTGAGTGTATGGTGATTATGCACTACATGAGCCCTGGGCCTTTGCCCCTGGGACTTTGGTGTTGGATCCCTATCCGCACGGCGTGTTACACTGTGTTCCCCATAGCGTAAGCTATTACGCAGTACGAGAGATACTCTCGTAAGAGAACGTACTCGGTTACTAACGTAACCTCGGTTCTCTCTAGAGAGGGAACGAGTACTGCGTATCTTGCCGTGCTTGGAATACGCTCTGGTTTGCTTCGGCGATGAAAAATCAGTGTATGGCAGCTTATCGAGTTTGTTTATAGGGCGAGACCACGCCCTTTCTGGCGGGACGTGACGATATGGGCGCGAAGTGCCCCCATTCGTCATGACGTCACGCAGAGCCTCTCTCGATAGGCTGCTGCTTTTGCCGCAAGACAGCCAATAGGCGCGCAAGCTGTCTCGCCTATGTCTGCTTGCTGCTGCAAAGCGTTTTACATTGATTAAAAATTAAGGATAATTTTTTGGCTTCAATATCTCGATGAAAAGAGTTTTCCCCATAGCGTAAGCTATTACGCAGTACTCGTTCCCTCTCTAGAGAGAACCGAGGTTACGTTAGTAACCGAGTACGTTTTGAGAGATGAGGGAACATGAGCAGAAGTAAGAGAGGAGTGGATAATGTTAGTTATAAAAGAGGAGACGGAGGGTAAGCAGATTTTAACTAGGTGGGTAGGGAGAGGGTCAAGTTGACAGGTGGTTGGCTTAGATTTCCGGACAAGGTCAGATATTTCAGTAACAGTTGGGAGTATGAAACTAGATAATAAAGTAGTGGGGGGAGGGGCAGAGGCAGTTGGATAAAGTGCACTGTTATGTGAGGTGAGTAGCTGTTGATGAATATTGTCGATTTTGGTTTTGAAAAATGACATAAAATTATCACATTGTGAGATTGAATACAGATGATGTGGAAGATTGTTCGGGGGACGTGAAATTGTATTAATTATGGAAAACAGGGCCCTAGTGTTACCTTCATCAGATGATATCAAATGAGTGTAATATTCGGTTTTTGCTGCAGAGAGGGAATCCTTGTAGTGGAGCATGTGGTTGTCATAAATGTCCTTGTGTATAGTTAATTTACTTTTTTTGTAGAGACGTTCCAGGCGGCGTCCTTTTGCTTTTAGCTGACGTAGAACCGATGTGTACCATGGGGCAGAATAAGTAAAGGACACTGTCCGGGTTTTCAGAGGAGCATGAATATTGAGAAGATTTTGCAGTCCATCATTATACTGTGAGACCAGTTCATCAGTGTTGGCTGATGTTTCTAAGGTGAGATTGTTAATTCCAGTGGAGAGGGCAGTTAAGTCAATATTCCTGATATTTCGAAATGAGATGGAGCGGAGTGGATTCGTTTTTGGCAATGGTAAGTTGACATTAAAAGAAATTAACTTATGGTCAGAGATGGACAAATCAGATGGATTGCAACCCCGCCTCCTCGACCTGACATGCGTGATTGACAGGTGTAAACAAACCCAGGGTACAGCCTCGTTTAGTTGTACGTAATCATTCTGCCGCTGCCAAGTTTCAGTCAGACACAAGAAGTCAAATTTCTTTTCCTGCAAAAGATCGTAGATCAGGAGACCCTTGTTCGTGAGCGAGCGGATGTTGAACAGCCCGACAGAGACTGGGCTGCAGCCAGGATTTGCCCTAGCTGACCTGGCTAAGTCAGCCAGTACTCCACGATCAACTGCACGGTGATGTTTTCTTGGTGGACGAGGTAATGATGACCAGAAGGATTTTATTGGTTTTGTGTCATCAATGTTAAATCTCCGTCCGGATCCACGGTGGACATATTTATGCCGTCGATGACGAACCAGATCCGGATATAAGTGAAAGACAGAGGGTGAGTCAGGTGAGCGGAGTTGCAGCTGGAGAAGTTCATCCACTGAGTAACGGAGAATTGATGAAACAGGATCAAGTAAAAGTGAAAGAATGATCCAGACAAAGACAGTCCATAGGAACAATCTGTTGATCACCATCGTGGATTTTCGAACGATAGCAGCCGGAAACATCAACAGGTAGGTTAATGACCGGAGTCCGCGAACCACAACAGCCAAGAAAGTAGACTTTAACGAATCAACAGGTCCTTCAGAGATTAGTTGTCAAATTGCTGAGTACGTTACCATATATATCTTCCTGCTGTGGTTACGAATGTAAACAGCAGGCAATGCACAATTTTACGGAGAAAGCAGCGGCGACCAAACGTGCCAGCGTTCACTTCCGCCCGGAAGTGAGTGTTTGAAATAAGGTCTGTACTGAACACAAGTACAAAATATTTTCATATTTTATGATATACATCAGTAACACCCTCTTGTGATGTTAAACGCCATCAGCTGAACAGTAAGCTACTCACTAGTTCGCTTTCACAGCCTCATTGTCTTTATAATCACGCTCTTGCAAACTATTATAACTCAAGCTTTCCGGGGAAAATGTTTTTAAACAAAGGCTGAAAGAGTTGTAGGAAGCCTAGGGTGTTCATACTTGTAGTTCGGTTTGCTTGGTCCGGACCAAAAAAAAAACATTTAGTCCTGGTCCACTTAGGATTCACATTGGCATTTTAACACCGAAACTAAAGGCAGAAGGATATGTGTTCACAACCTGATTGGTCATCTTTTATATATTTTGTGACGGAACTTACGAGCATCTCAAGAGTTACACTCAGCCAACGGGGGTGAGATAGAGAGAAGAGTGATTGGTTGTTGCGTTATATCTTACCCGGATACAATAGTGCTATTTTCTAATTGGCTATAGCTCGACGAACAACACCAGAGGAGACGCTTGATTCCTGCCGGTTCCACAGTGAGAGCGGCGCGTTTTGGGCGCTGCGGCATATTAATTATATATCAAATAGTTTTTCAGCGTGAGAAATACAATGTGTGGCGGGAGAGCGTGACAAAAGACCGAAATGAGTGACTGTCACGCTCAATGCGTGACACTTGAGAGCCCTGCTGCAAGTAGGACTTCAGTAGCCTACATATTTGAATGGTTCACAAATATGGTTAAAGTGTATGAAGGAACTGCCGAATGTACTGACAAGAATTTATGGTAAATTAAATATACTTTAACGCCACACATTTATAATGATGACATTGCAATTTAGTACATTTAAAGAATATTCACTTTTATTCTTTAATTTTATATTACCTGCAAGTATTTTTTAAAATATATACTTTAAAGATGTAAAATGTTTAAGTACACTACTGTACAAGTAAACATTCAATACACAATTTTTGTATTCTGTTGTATTGTGCACAATTTTTCACAAGGGAGTTTGACAAGAGGTTTGGAACGACATGAAGGTGAGTAAATCATATAATTTTCATTTTGGGTGATCATTTCCTGTCCTGTCCAGTGTGTTTGAGGCATGTATTTGTTGTTTAAGTGCACTGAGAGTGTGTTTAGCTTCTCACGTTGCTCATGAGTCCTTTAAAGAGCACGAGTTCAGCTTTCAGCTGTTGCACCTTGAGGCCCAACTCATCCTGACACTCTTCACTCTCCTGTAGGTCCTACACACATAGACAAATGCATATCCATTATTATCATTAATAAACGATTCATTTTCTGTACAAATAACACACTTTCTTGGCCAAAGTCATCACAATTTTACTCATATACTTCCAAAAACCCAACCTAAATTCATATCTAACAGAATGACAATACTGACCCACATAGAGCAGAAATGTACATACAATAATTACATACTGTAATACTGTATGTATTACATACATTGTAAACAATTATTTAGAAACTGTAACTTATAACTTGTTAAGTTACTATAGAAGAGCTTAAGAACATATTGATAATATTGACAGTTGGTAATTTAAAAAGTACAGTAATTTATTGTATATATTAAATCTGGGTTTAAAAATTAAGTTAAGAATAATCAATGTAGTTCTAAGGCTGGTTCAAGACTAGGTTTAACCTAATCAATTGAAACTAAGAATTAACACTATATCACTAGATAAAATAACTTTTCAATTAAATAATAATTGCTATCATCAAGTATTATTCTGCATTTATACTGCATTTATATTTTTATATAATCTATTACTAAAATAAAACTGCGTCTAAACTGCATCTAAGTAAAACATCTAAACATTTCAATGTTTTGCAGACTCAAGAGCTTCTCCTGAATCCAAATAATACTTGATCCCAAAGGTAAAACATGCCAAAAACCTAATAAAAAGGCAAATAATACTTGATCCCAAAGGTAAAACATGCCAAAAACCTAATAAAAAGGCAAATATCGCTTGATCCCAAAGGTAAAACATGCCAAAAACCTCAAACCGCAGACAACATCATTTTCTTGATCTGTTTACTCAGTCTCCACTGATGTACTGTGTACATGTCACGGTTGATGCAGGAGACAGACAGGTGGTAAGTGAAATGGTGTTTATTTACAGAAACAGCAGAAGCAGACGGAGTTATGGTGAGTATATTAACAGAAGATAATTGGATGAACTTAGCCACAGGAATAACCAGAGTCTCTCTTTCAGTTGATGGTGGACAGTCACTGGAAAGGGTTGCAGTAGGACAGCTAGGAAGTGAAGATGGCAGACGATGAAGAGGATAATCCAATAGGGTCAGGTGAGTAGCAGGTAAGCAGCGGGTAAGTCTCTGGTTGAGAATAGGTGAGTCTGTGTGTCAGGTATTGACGAGATCAGACAGTGACTGCAGGGAGAGTGAGTGTTATATAGTCCGTGCTGGTGATGAGATGACGTGATGGAGATCAGGTGTGGTGATGAGGGAATCGAGTGCAGGTGAGGATCCAGGGGAATGCTGGGAAATGTAGTGAATGTAGGTGATGAAGGTAAACGTGAATGTGACATTACACCCCCCTCCGGAAAGCGCGACCTCGCGCTGCAGAGGAGTCAAGGCGGAGCAGATGAGAGAGGACGTGTCCAGGGCGGAGCTGTGGGACCCTCGGGCGTCCATGGCGGTGAGCCCCCTTCGGGTGGCCATGGCGGTGAGACCCCTTCGGGTGGCCATGGCGGTGAAACCCCTTCGGGTGGCCATGGCGGTGAAGACCCAGTAGAAGTTTCCAAGATCCCCAACTGTGCCGAATGGACCCAGAGCCGAGGTGACACCACAGGTCTGGAGGGCCAAGGCAGATCTGCAGGCTCATGGGATCGACACGGAGAAGGGGCTCTGGAAGCCCGTGGCGTAACCAGTGCGAGGGAGGACGACTGAGGAGCAGGAGGGAAGATGGAGCCCGGTGGAGCAGAAGGGATGCAGGGCAGAGGCACAGCCGGTAGCACGGAGTCCCGAGGTGGAACCAGGGTGACGGCTGACCAATGTGAGGAAGGAAGGAGGAGTGAGCCTGGTGGAGCTATCGGGCTGACAAGACCCGGCGGAGGTGAGGGCACAATGAGCCGCAGAGAGGCTGTAGGGTCGGAGGACCAAGGTGGAGTCAGAGGTTCAGGGTATTGAGGCAAGGACAGGGGATCCACTGACCAGGGCGATGCTGAGGCTTGGAGACCCAGAGGCGGCTCCACAGCGATACTGGGGGGTAGCTGTGGATGGGCAGCAGGGTCGACAGGGCTCAGTAGAGGCGAGGCAGTAGAGCATGAAGACATCAATAGCGGAGGTGGGAGAGGGAGGCAGGGTGGGAATATAGTTTCTGGCTGGACGGCGGTCTCTGGCTGGACGGCGGTCTCTGGCTGGACGGCGGTCTCTGGCTGGACGGCGGTCTCTGGCTGGACGGCGGTCTCTGGCTGGACGGCGGTCTCTGGCGGGCAGGCAACGGGCTCAGGCTCTGGCGCTGGGTCAACAGGCTCTGGCTCTGGCGCTGGGTCAACGGGCTCTGGCTCTGGCGCTGGGTCAACGGGCTCTGGCTCTGGCGCTGGGTCAACGGGCTCTGGCTCTGGCGCTGGGTCAACGGGCTCTGGCTCTGGCGCTGGGTCAACGGGCTCTGGCTCTGGCGCTGGGTCAACGGGCTCTGGCTCTGGCGCTGGGTCAACGGGTTCTGGCTCTGGGTTAATAGGCTCTGGCTCAGTGAAAAAGTCTATTAGGTCAATGCTGGCAGAGGCCAGCGGTGGGGGCTCTGTGCTGGATGGGACCAGCGGTGAAGGTTCAAATGGGCTGGACGGGACCAGCGGTGAAGGCTCTGTGCTGGATGGGACCAGCGGCGAAGGCTCTGTGCTGGCTGGGACCAGCGGTGAAAGTTCAAATGGGCTGGACGGGACCAGCGGCGAAGGCTCTGTGCTGGATGGGACCAGCGGCGAAGGCTCTGTGCTGGATGGGACCAGCGGCGAAGGCTCTGTGCTGGATGGGACCAGCGGCGAAGGCTCTGTGCTGGATGGGACCAGCGGCGAAGGCTCTGTGCTGGATGGGACCAGCGGCGAAGGTTCAAATGGGCTGGACTGGACCAGCGGCGAAGGCTTTGTGCTGGATGGGACCAGCGGCGAAGGCTCTGTGCTGGATGGGACCAGCGGCGAAGTGGGCTTGGTGCTGGTAGGTTGTGTCCCGGGTCGGGAACCGACACTCTCCAGACACCGGATCACGGCCTCCCTCCAGCTGAGTCCGGTGGTGTCTGGAAGGTCGATCTGGTGGTGAAATCTGGCCCCGAGCCAGAATAAGGTACACAACCGCTCGTCAGCCACATTACTGACGAGTGCGATGCGGATAAAGCCTTCCACAAACGAATACCAACTTTGGCTCTCCTGAGCCAGGACGATAATTTTTACCCCATCGTCCATCTTGGGGCGGTCTGATCTTCTGTCACGGTTGATGCAGGAGACAGACAGGTGGTAAGTGAAATGGTGTTTATTTACAGAAACAGCAGAAGCAGACGGAGTTATGGTGAGTATATTAACAGAAGATAATTGGATGAACTTAGCCACAGGAATAACCAGAGTCTCTCTTTCAGTTGATGGTGGACAGTCACTGGAAAGGGTTGCAGTAGGACAGCTAGGAAGTGAAGATGGCAGACGATGAAGAGGATAATCCAATAGGGTCAGGTGAGTAGCAGGTAAGCAGCGGGTAAGTCTCTGGTTGAGAATAGGTGAGTCTGTGTGTCAGGTATTGACGAGATCAGACAGTGACTGCAGGGAGAGTGAGTGTTATATAGTCCGTGCTGGTGATGAGATGACGTGATGGAGATCAGGTGTGGTGATGAGGGAATCGAGTGCAGGTGAGGATCCAGGGGAATGCTGGGAAATGTAGTGAATGTAGGTGATGAAGGTAAACGTGAATGTGACAGTACACTACTGTTCAAAAGTAAGATTTTTTGAAAGAAATTAATACTTTTATTCAGCAAGGATGCATTAAACTGATTAAAAGTGGCAGTAAAGACATTTAAAATGTAACATTTAAAATGTAAATAAATTCTGTTCTTCTAAACATTAACGTATTCTAGGAAAAAAGTGTCATGCTTTCCACAAAAATATTAAGCAGCACAACTGTTTTCTACATTGATAATAAGAAATGTTTCTGATATGCATAAATCAGCATATTAGAATGATTATGCACAGGAATAAATTGCATTTTAAAATATATTAAAATCTTGAAAAAATCTAATCTTATAATATTTCACGATATTGCTGTATTACTGTTTATAGTACTCTTGAGCAAATGAATGCAGCCTTGGTGACTGGTGAGCATTAGAGACTTTCAAAAACATAAAAAAAATCTTACCAACCACAAAGTTTTAAGTGGTAATTTATTTAAAGACTTTGTTTAACATTATTCTAGTCAAATAAACGGGGACTAAATAAAAAAGTTGTCGGGACATTAAGGTTGCAATGGAAGTTAAATGTGGTAGACGCAATTAATATCTATAAACAACCAGACAGCAACATAGTGTCGCACAGATCCGGCCCACATCTGGTACGCGTGAAATCTCCAGATGTGGCCCGGATCTGGGCCGACACTATGTTGCTGTCTGTAGAGAAGTAAAGAGATTTGCCTTGAAAAAGTGTTCCTTACCTCCTGTAGGTCATTCATTCTCTGTTCCATGTCCATTCTCATGGTGTATTCCTCTTCCCATCTGAGAGGAGAAAACAAGAACATCAGGACCAACAGCAGAGCATGACCCAACCACAGGAACTTTTCGATTTAGCTAGCTAAACTTGAAAAGACTTAGAATATAGCCACAAGTCATATGGATAACTTTTCCTTTTTGGAGCGTAAAAACTGCAGCCTCCATTCTTTGTAATTGTATGGAGAAACGCAACCAATACATTCTTCAAAATGTCTCCTTTCATGTTCCACATATGAGGAGTTAAAATGGCACAAGGGTGAGTAAATGATGGCAAAATTTTGTTTAAACATCTGTTTATGCTATATAAAATCCAAAGCAAATTTAATATTGCTCTTGTAAAGCAGGAAAAAGACAAATCCAAAACATGTATTGTTCATGTTACAGAAGGTACATTTGTGTGTGTGTGTGTGTGTGTGTGTGTGTGTGTGTGTGTGTGTGTGTGTGTGTGTGTGTGTGTGTGTGTGTGTGTGTGTGTGTGTGTGTGTGTGTGTGTGTGTGTGTGTGTGTGTGTGTGTGTGTGTGTGTGATCTTCATACGTAAGTGTTTTTTTCTTTCTGTGAATATGCTAGCTCAACTTAAGTGCATCCATTCAGTCCTTTTAAATGATCCATCAGCCCAGTCAGCTCTACAGTAATTTACTGTGTGGTTCAACAGTAATATTGTCCAGTGCAGTAGTATAGTGTAATGAGGTGGAACCCAATAAGCCCTGTCCTTATGTAAGAGCTACTTAACATTCAAAACATTGCAGCAGCCTCTACATTTATTAAACATCCTCACTGGACTGCAAGGTTAGTTTCAGGCCGTCCATTACTGCCAATTCAAGGTGCAAACATACAATTACTGAGGAGAATGACAGATAACGCAAGCGACGTGAGGAGAGAGGGTGGAGAGAGAGAACGAGAGAGAGAGAGTATCTCTGCAGCCTGAGACCTTGTGTGTGTGTGTGTGTGTGTGTGTGTGTGTGTGTGTGTGTGTGTGTGTGTGTGTGTGTGTGTGTGTGTGTGTGTGTGTGTGTGTGTGTGTGTGTGTGTGTGTGTGTGTGTGTGTGTGTGTGTGTGTGTGTGTGTGTGTGTGTGTGTGTGTGTGTGTGTGTGTGTGTGTGTGTGTGTGTGTGTGTGTGTGTACTGCAATGCAGATATAACGCAGATCACTGCTGCTGGATGCCATGGCTGTTATAGAGCGGCCAAAATGAGACAAATGATACAAATGGCAAGTGTGCTGAGCTTCAGATATTTGTTATATATAGCAAATATTGCTTTTTCTATCCTTCTACATTACCGTTCGTTAGTTTAGGGTCTGTTAGATGTTTTAATATTTTTGAAGAAGTCTCTTTTCTCAGCATTTCCCATCATGATATAAAAGCTGAATTTTCAGCATCATTACTCCAGTCTTCAGTGATCCTTCAGAAATGATTCTGATACGCTGATTTGCTGCTCAAGAAGAAATGTTTCTTATTATTTTCAATGCTGAAAACAATTGTGCTGCTTAATATTTTTGTGGAAACTGTGATATATTTTTTAGGATTATTTGATTAATAGAAATTTAGAAAAGCGATTATGACTTTAATGATTTCTTTCTTTCAAATTATTTTTTAAAATCTTAACCAAAACGTTTGAACTATAGTGTCACATATAATGCATTAAGAGAACAATATTCTGTTTCATGTAAGTGTTATTTTTGTAAATCAATGAATTGACTCAAAATTCAATTATTCATTTGCATCACACATCACTCAAACATTTTTGTTAAAATATATGTTAGTAAATGTTGATGTTTATGACTATGTTTATGGATATGAACTGTGTGTTTTCAACTGTTCTGACCGCTTTTGGTATGAATGGAAATGCTGACTGTGAGCCAGGCCAACATCACTGCATGCCTCCCTGATGCTCTTGAGTCTAAATAGAAGCAAATCCCTGCATCCTTGTTTCAACATCTAGTGGAAATCTGTCCCTGAAGAGATGAAACTGTTAATGCAGCAAAGAGAGGGATTAATGCTTTTGCCAATCTTTTTAAATTAAATGATTAAGAAGACAAAAGAGCATGAAGGAGGTCAGGCACTGATGAGTGATGGGACCTGGTTTGCAGTTCCAATTCATCCCAAAGGTGTTCAATTAAAATTAGGGTTGGATATCCAAAATCGATTCCAATTATGGAATGAGGTCAGGAATTGGATACTTGTTATAAAATTAAAATTTTGAATCCTCTTATCGATTCTTTGTGAGCATTTCAATATGACTTTCTGTGCTGCACACACATCGAAAGCGTGCTCACAGAAAATGTGATTTCAATGTGATTTTAAACCATTCAAGCACGAGACGACTGTTTTCAGTGCTGCAGCTCTTAAAGTGACAACAGCCTAATATTCCTGTTTCCGTCTCTATAATAACACTAATCACACAACAAAAGACAAAGAGAAAATTCACTCGTTCTTAACTGAATAACTATTGGAAACTATGAATGTTCTTAACTATGAATAACCGAAATCAGAATTGGAATTGTTAAAATTCAAATGATACCCAACCCTAATTCATACATGCCAACCTTCCCGATTTTTCCGGGAGACTCCCGAATTTCAAAGCCCCTCCCGAAAATCTCCCGGACCGACCTTTCTCCCGAATTTCTCCTGATTTCCGAGTGCGAGAGTGACACCCAGCCGACGGGGTGTCGTTGGTTGTTGCGTTAAATCTTACCCAGATACAATAGTGCTATTTTCTGATTGGCTAACAACACCAGACGAACAACACCATAGGAGACGCGCTTGATTCCTGCCGGTTCCAGAGGAGTGCCGCGGCATATTACAAATAGTTTTCGAGCGTGAGAAATACGGGGAGAAATACAATGTGTGGCGGGAGAGCGTGACACTGACACAAAACCGAAATGAGTGACTGTCACGCTCAATGCGTGACACTTAAGAGCCCTGCTGATGTGTGATGAAAGCACAAGCAGAAACATGGATAAAGTATCTATCTTGTATTTACACTTCTCTTGTAAGTAATTTGTGGCTGCTGTCAGTGAAAAAGTGCTCTCTATTATACAATATATATATATACAAAAAATATTGTAAAAAAAAAATTGCGTTTGTGATGACATCACCCCCCCCCCTCCCCCTTCTTGAATATCTCCCGAATGGGCTCTATGAATTTTATACTCCGTAGTTATACTAAAGAAACGTTAGTCACAAAAACAGACAAAACAGACACCCCTCGTTGTGTTTATGCTTCTTTTTAAAATTATATTAAATTAAATTAAATATTAAATAAACATAACTATACATAAAATTACATCTAAACATATGAAAGTTTCGTTTCAAAGACGGGAGGACAGTACATTTTGAAGACTCTGCCATAATCCCGTTTTCCTCGGTTTTCCTCCGCTTTAATCTCCCCAACCGGAAACGGATGAGCATCCTTGCGTCAAATGCGGAACTTATGCGTGCATATAGCCTATTCTGAGGTCTCAAGGTTGCCAAGTATGCCCTAATTAGGATACTAAGGGGGCTTTCACACTGGCAGTTTAGTTCGGAACAGGGCACGGTTCGCATCAATAATCGCTAATGTGAACGCTGTCATGGGACCCGGGTGCGCACTGTCGTATCGAACCCGAGACTACCTGGAAGATGTGGTCTGAGTTCGGTTGCTCCCGAACCGTGCCGTGGTTCGCGTGAATGTGAAAGCAACACGGACTCGGCTGCGCACTTTTTCAGGAAGTAAAGTAATCTGCGCATGCGTTTTAGCTTATTGTGATGTATTCAGTTAAATAAAACACTTGTAAGGGATGATAGTGTTGATGATTTACCTTGGATACGAGCGAGAGTGAGCCTGCAGTGTATTCCTGCATTGCGTGTGGAATCAGGGCAACAAAGTTGGAAATCCACTGTCTCCTCAAAATAGTCCGTTTGCAAGCAGCAGAAGTCCACATTATGTGACACACGCACAGTAAACCTGTATTGTTCAGTCAACTGCACATAATAGCAGCGAATTAATAAAAAAAAAAACACAATATTGACACGGGCGCCGGGAACAAACGCGCTCGGGCTCGGACCGCAGCAAACGAGCCCAGTGTAAAAGCCCCCTTAGTCACAACAGACATAGCAAACCATTTCTTTATGTTCCCTGCTATGTGCACAGGTCATTTTGGAACTTCTTTGCCACACAGAATTGTCTATAATGTCACTATTAGATTTGTTTTAGAAAGGGGTGCCAACACAGTTTTGTCCATACACTACAGTTCAAATATTTGGAGTAAGTACTTTTTTTTTTAATTAATGCTTTTATTTATTTATTAACATTGGTCAAAAGTGACACTAAATTGATAATGTTAAGAAAGATTGTTCTTTTTAAACAAAAACTCTTCTTTTGAACTTTCTATTTATCAAAGAATCCTGAAGAAAATGTATCACAGTTTCCCCCAAAATTGTAAAGGGTTAGTTCAACCAAAAATTTAAATGATACCATAATTTAGCCTACTCATCCTCAAGCCCTCCTAGTGTCACATGTTTGTGTTTCCCCTGTGACCTAGTTTTGCTGTGTCTGAATAGTTCATTATTCCCACCTGTTGTCTTGTTAATTATCCCATTAGTCCCAGTGTTTAAATACCCTTAGTTTCCTTCACGTGGCTGTTACGGCCGTCACTGGAAGCCAGTGATTCTAGTTTATAAAGTTATACATATGGATATTTTTCTTACAAAAACGCATTGCTTTGCTTCAGAAGGCCTCTATTAACGCCCTGGAGCCGTATAGATTACGTTTATGATGGATGGATGCGCTTTTATGGAGCTTCAAAAACTCTATTCACTCCAAAAATATAGCTTGGAAAAGCCAGGATAATTTTAATATAACTCAGATTGTGTTTGGCTGAAAGAAGAAAGTCATATACACCTAGGATGGCCTAGATGAGTAAATTATGGGATAATTAAAATTTTTGGGTGAACTAACCCTTTAAGCAGCACAAATATGTTCAACATTGATAATAATAAGAAATGCTTATTGAGCAGCAAATCAGCATATTAGAATAATTTCTGAAGGAACATGTGACACTAAAGTCTAGAGTAATGATGATGAAAATCCAGCTTTGCCATCACAGGAATAAATTACATTTTAAATATATATAGTTATTTTAAATTGAAATAATATTTCACAGTATTACTGTTTTACTGTATTTTTGATCAAGCCTCAGTGAGACTTTGATAACATCAAACAATCTTACCGACCCCAAACATTTGAATGGATACACCAATGTGGAAAACATGACTTGAAACATGATTATTTTTAACTTGATTTTCCTAGTATTCAATTTTGAATCGGCTTGGTTGAAATTATGGTTAATAAATAAGCTGAAACAAATGAGCTAGATTTTTTTAACACAGAAAAACACTTTCGAGGATGAGAGCCACAGACAACGAAAGTCTGCTTACTAAATTAGAAAGACAAAGCAGAAAATAAGTGTAGACAAGAAAGTCGGAAAAGAGCTGAAAGCATTACCAGAGCAAATGACAAAGCAGTCAAACGGAGAGATGCTGAACGATAACATCTGTTATGAAGCAGGCGGTTTGAAGACAGAGAGCCAAAATGACTTTAGTGCTTTTCAACAGTGTTTTCACCTGTCCTGATGAGTCAACAGACGGTAATGAGTTTGCGATCTGACGGTCAGTTCAGCCCTGTATAAAACTGCAGTATGTGAATGACAGCAGGTGGAATGCGGCGCTCTGGCTTCTGCAGGTTTGGGCATATAAAAAGACCCGTGGGCCTGACTGAATACCACCATTTATGAGAAACACACATTATTTCCCTCCCAGCTGATTCTTATCTTCTAAATACTGTACATATTATCTTCCTTCCTTTCGCTTCTCATGTTCAACTCTAGCTTGGCAACTAACAAAACCTTTTGGTATTTACCAATAGTTAGGGTCCCTTTTAAAGTTCATTTATCTCCACTCATCCTAAATACCACCTCATATTACCTTCTACTAAGAGTAAATTTATTCACTTTATCAGCCGTGAGAAAAAAGGACATATGTCCACTTCATGTCTCTGCACATGACTGCCAGCAGATGATTTATGCTCTCTTTTATCTCATAAAAGCTGCAAGTCACAACTCGGTTTAATTTTTTTACAAATTCCACTTGCAGGAAAGCTAGTTTTTTTGTTGTGGTCTTGAACACCTGGAGGTTCGAGAGTTTTCATGTTTGAAAAGTAACCACATCATGCAAGAAGAGCAAAGTGACTGCAGTCTGCTCTGCACTGAAACAAGATTTGTTCGTGACTGATGCACAGGTTATCCGAGGTCAATGCCAGTCAGGTTCCCCTCAGCACCAGAACGACAGGAACATGCTGAAATGGCCCAGTGTACAAGAAATAAAGGTTTGGATTGGAATTGAGTTCAAAAATGCTTCTATTTAGCATTTTTCTAATTTAATACATTTTCATCGCAAATTAGTCTATTATCAAAGTCAAATGTTATAATTTTTTGAACTTCAATATTAAAAACTATTCGGAGTGTCTTTTTTACACTAACTCCGCCCACTGGTGTCTAGTTGGGCCAAACAAAACTATGGAAGACTCTGGATTGTTAACAGTAGCAATTGTGTAGGAGAAAGGTGCGTGGCATAATGTTTTGATGCAAATCGACCCGAGTTCGTATCCGCCTTTGCCGAACTCGCTCTACTACTCCCTTTTCCCATCACATATCAGATTGGAAAGGCATTTATTTTCAATAAAAAAAAGAAAGGTTACTCTTTATTTTAAGGTGACATATTCTACTCAAATAAGTACTGAGTAATATTAAATAACTACATGTACTTACTACAGGGTTATGGGTTTGGTTTAGGGTTAGTTATTTGTAATTATGCATAATTTACTGTTATTACTATAGTAGTAACGTGTAACTACATCAGCTTAAAATAAAGTGTTACCTGAAGAAAATATTAAAAAAGTGTCTAACGTGTGTTTAATAATAACGTGTTTATAGGTTATGGTTAGGTGTAGGAAGGGCTTTATTGTCCTAATAAGGTGCATCCATTTAATAATTTTAATAAATATAACCATTTACACTCTGTTATTATTGCATATCGTTTAATGCACAACAACACTAAGGTGCAAATATCTGCCACTATTTATTAGTATAATAGCATCTAACTACTATTAACACTTAATAGTATTTTTACAGTGTAAATATAATTTATCGCCATTTTCACTTAGGCTAGTGTAAATAGTATATATTGCTATCTAAATTTAGTGTAAATAACCACTGGCAAATTATTTGGTATTTAAAGTTAGTAGCACAAAATATGAAGGGTTTTTTTTCTAGATCCCCAGAGGTCATTCAAATTGGCAACCATGCACCAAAGCCATCATGACTCTACACTCCTAAAACAAAAGGAATTTGTCATAAGGGCCACACACAGAAACCTTTTCTTATGAACAAACATTCAGCCATAATAAGCATCTATATTATCTCTATATTCACCTTCGCTTGTACTCATCCCTCTCCCTTTTGATTTTGGCCAGGACGTTGTAAAGTGCTCTGATCTCTGGGGTGATGGTGTCTATCTGGACACCCACGCCGTCCGGGTGGACCCACGATACTCCAGGGCTAGTGACCCTTGTCTCTGACCCGCATCCCAGTTTACGAGTGTGGTTGTAGGACCAGATAGTGCCCGGAAGAAAGCGGGGAGGAGGGTTGGGAGACGTCCCGATGCCAACGCTGCTCACTTGTGGAGTATTATTAGAGTTATTGGTGTTGGCCGAGGCGGGTTCGGTGGTGGGTGTTGACAGACTCACCGTGATGGTTGGGTTTCTGTTGGTGTTTAGGTCAGTTCTGGTCTCATCGTCAGCTTTATTGGGCTCAAGCTTGAGGACAGACGTAAGAGAAGGCATAAACAATGTAGTGGGTCTTTTGGCAGAGTTGTTGGTGTTTTGGAAGGGAAAAGACCCAGGCCGGACAGCAATGGGCCCAATAAACCCAGTCTGGACACCAATGTCTTTGGTCTTTCGGTCTTCCACGCATCCACCCGCATTATTGCTGTTTAAAGCCTGCTGCAGCTGTAACTCCAATATCTTATTGCGTCTCTCCAGTTCATGTACCTTAGCCAGAAAGCATCTGAACCGCAGATTGAGGGTCTTCAGGACGCTTATATTTGATCCCAGGTCGTTCCTCAGTGCCATAGCTGTTGGTGGAGGAGGTTGGGACCAGTGGAAGGATGGACTGAAGTGCAGATAAGAGGATGCAGTAAGGTCAAATGCGTTTTGGGAGACGGCAGCAGGGCCGTGCTGTTCTTCGAGGAAAAAAGAGGATGTGTCAGGAGCACCGAGGACAGCAGCCTCGGGGAGTAAACCGGAGGGAGAATCGGGATGACCGGGTCCTTCTGGATTCTGATGGTGCTGCTGCTGCTGATGATGATGATGGAGAGGAGAATTCATGCTACGGTACGGAAAACTGAAGCGCTGCAGATCGGGCATGAACACCAGCTATGTCTGACTTCAAAAGTCTGACGTCAAAACAATTAACGGCTTGATTTCAAAGGTCAATAGTGTTTAACGACCCAGTGACACGGCAATGTCCACATTTAACTCGTTAAAGCCTTATGTAAGGAGATAAGAGTATTACAGCTTGCGCGTGAATGCTGAGTAAGATGAATAGACGCTGATGGAGACGACGCGACTCTCACTGCAGCAAGCGATATAAGCCAACAATGTGGAGTAATTACAGAAGCACGCAGCAGCTCTATTCTAACAAGCAAAGTATATTGTAAAACCGTTAGCGAAATACATTTAAAATAGGTCCAAACGACTGTCTTGTGGCTTCCCTGCCTGGAAACCTGAATACACTTGAGTGCTCGAGTCTCTGCAGCGCTTCAGTCAATGGTCGGAGGTACCGTAACATCAGCAGTATTTGTCCCCTCTTGTCTGTTTATTTGAATATTCCAGAGCCGCAAAATAAAATTTGGTAGATGAAATACGAAAACGAATATTTATGTATAATATATCACTGTTCGAAAGCGACTAACAGCTGTCTGTATGCTTTTCCTCTCCTGTGTTTGCTCTAGAGGTGCACTTACGGTAAAATCATATTACCTCATGCATCATATTAACAAAGCAACGCTGACGTCATAAATCTGCAACAAATATAGGGCTTCTGATTTGTTTATTCTTTATTTGCAAACTACAAAATAAACATATCAAAGTCTTTTCATTGTTGTACATTTTATTTACATTTCACATTTATTCAGAAATAGTATTTTGCAGTACTCTGGACTGGATAGTGCTCTCTAACGAGCCTATATAAAAACATAAAATACAATATGTAAATTCATAAAATATTTGGTTTCACAAAATAGTAATAAATAAATAAATAAATAAATACATTGGATTCCATAATAAACATACAAAGGACAAAATAAATATAAAAATACTTACTAGAGCTTCATGTGTCAATGAACAAAGAAGAACTGAAACTGAATGAGTGCATTAGTGCGTAAAATCGCACACTGGATGACACATATAGAAAAAAACCACTATATTTTAACTTAAAAAACATATACTTTGAGCTAACTAACTGCATTAAGAACTACTGTTTCTGTCTTAGATCTCGGGCATCACTCCTAACCCATCAACAAGCTGGTGGATTCTCTAAATCAGTTTTCATCTCTCCTTCCACCTGCGCCCCTCTCTCTCTTTCTAAGTTGGCCTGTGTATCTAAGTTTGTAGTGTCCAAGGATGACCACCGACTGACGCATTGTCCTGACAGGACCCTCTCTTCCCTCTACTCTTCCGAGAGGAATCTTTTTTCACACGCTCCCCAGATGGCTGACTTGTAGGTGTGCTTCTTCTTCTCCAGCTGTGAATATAAGAGAGAGTGATGCTTCCACGATGACCTGCATGTGTGGAAAATACAGAAATAGAAACAGAAATGTGAGAAAAATACAAAAGACAGACAGATAGATCTGATAGATGTATAGATAGATAGATAGATAGATAGATAGATAGATAGATAGATAGATAGATAGATATGATAGATAGATAGATAGATAGATAGATAGATAGATAGATAGATAGATAGATAGATAGATAGATAGATAGACTGAAAAAAATTGGGAGTAGGATTTACTTGAAAAAAGCTAGGAAAGTTTTTTCACTCAGAAAATGCTAGTAAATTTACAACGATTTGCCAAGTAAAAACCTAAACATATTTATCAGTAGCTTTAATTAGAAATTTTTAAGTTAAATTTACTTGGAATATGGAATTAAGTAAACTTTACTTAACCTAGTCAAGTGACAGTAACAAAGAAAATAAGAAATTTTAACTTGGCTAGTAAAACGTTGAGTAATATCTATTTAGTTGAAATTTCCTTTGCATTACATTTCACTCAAACAATAATATTGAAATACCAGTATGTGCTTTACTTTTATTTATAAGTAATTTATACTAAATCATGTCAGATGTTAAAGGATTAGTTCACTTTTTAAAAAACTTTTGCTTATAATTTACTCACCCCCATGTCATCCAAGATGTCCAGGTCTTTCTTTCTTCAGTCGAAAAGAAATTAATGATTTTGATGAAAACATTCCAGGTTTTTCTCCATATAATGGACTTCAATGGTAGCCAAAACGGTTCAAGGTCCAAATGAGTTTCAGTGCAGCTTCAAATGACTTTAAACGACACCAGACGATGAATAAGGGTCTTATCTAGCAAAACGATGCGATGACTCGAAAAAAGATTTGTTCATTTTGATGAACGAGTTCGAACAGGAGAATCACGAACGTGCATTTCAGGACAGAGCAAGGCGAGCATTTGTGCTAATAATACTTAAACTGTTTTATTTATTTTCGAAATGGCGCATCGTTTTGCTAGATAAGACCCTTATTCATCGTCTGGTGTCGTTTAAAGTCATTTGAAGCTGCACTGAAACTCATTTGGACCTTGAACCGTTTTGGCTACCATTGAAGTCCATTATATGGAGAAAAACCTGGAATTTTTTCATCAAAATCATTAATTTATTTTCGACTGAAGAAAGAAAGACATGGACATCTTGGATGACATGGGGGTGAGTAAATTATCAGCAAAAGTTTTTTAAAAAGTGAACTACTCCTTTAAACATCATGTGAATGCAAAGACCTCAATACTTGGTAGATAATACACAATAACGGTAACATTTGATGGATCGTTTTTGTGTTTGAATGTGTCATTTTGAGCAGAAAATTTACTCGAAATGTCACAAAATGGCAAGTTACTAATCCTGACAACAAAAGCAATGATAAAACAGTGTAAATACAGCTGGAAACCAGTGAAAAATCAACCTCATTAATTATTCAAGGTCCAGTGCATGATGGGAACCCCAGCATCAGAAAAATTTAGTAATTCTTACTTAATTTTATTAAGTTGATATTTACGCTTTCATTTCTACTCGCTTGAATTAAGTACTGATATGGAATTTACTTCGTTTTTTTAATGCTTGCCTGAACTAACTTTTTCATGTAAATTACATTGTTTTTTTTCAGTAGTATTTACTTCACCACAAAATCATTTTTTACAGTGTAGATAGATAGATGGATGGATGGATGGATGGATGGATGGATGGATGGATGGAGGGATAGATGGATGGATGGATAGAGGGATAGACGGATGGACGGATTTAGATAGATAGATAGATAGATAGATAGATAGATAGATAGATAGATAGATAGATAGATAGATAGATAGATAGATAGATAGATAGATAGATAGATAGATAGATAGATAGATAGATGATAGATGATATAGATGGATAGAGGATAGACGGATATAGATAGATAGATAGATAGAGAGAGAGAGAGAGAGAGAGAGAGAGAGAGAGAGAGATGGATGGATGGATGGATAGAGAGATAGACGGATGGACGGATGTACATAGATAGATAGATAGATAGATAGATAGATAGATAGATAGATAGATAGATAGATAGATGATGGATGGATGGGAGGGATAGATGAATGGATGGAGGGATAGACGGATGGATGGATAAAGGGATATACGGATGGTTGGATAGAGGGATAGACGGATGGACGGATTTACATAGTTAGATAGATAGATAGATGGATGGATGGATGGAGGGAGGGATAGACGGATGGATGGATAGAGGGATGGATGGATGGAGGGATAGATGGATGGATGGATGGATGGATGGATGGATGGATGGATGGATGGATGGATGGATGGACGGACGGACGGAAGGTCAGACAGATAGATAGACGGACGGAAGGTCGACAGATAGAAGACGGACGGACGGACGGACGGACGGACGGACGGACGGACGGACGGACGGACGGACGGACGGACGGACGGACGGACGGACGGACGGACGGACGGACAGACAGACAGACAGACAGATAGATAGATAGATAGATAAGATAGATAGATAGATAGATAGATAGATAGATAGATAGATAGAATAGTAATCTGATCATTTAGCTCCTGACCTTCAGAATCACTTCCATCTGTGCTCCTTCCTCTCCTTCTCTCTCCATCTTTTCCTCTCAAGCACAGGAGATCATAGACGTCTTCCCTGAAGTCGCGGTTCATGATCTGGTAGATGAAGGGGTTTATCATGCAGTGGGATTTGGCAAACATAGCAGGGATGAGCGTGACCTCTGGCTTCAGGATGGACACAAGATGTGTCCGGTGCTCCTCCATTCCTCCATGTGCAGAATCCACACTTGAACTGGATCCATGATGCCCTACTGAATGGGAATGATCTGAAGTCATGTTCCTCCAGGTACCAAAAGCGTCTCCGAAGTGTTCTGAAGAGGTCCAGTTCATGAGGAAGGGAAACCCAAAGACGTCAGAGAAGCCTCCGCCATGGTCGACGGCTGTTCCCGATATTCCTCCCGGGACAGCCGTTCCTCCGGCTTCTGCGAGGTGCTCTTCTCTGGCAGTCAAAGCCGAGTACAGTGAAACAATCGCATAGGGAGTCCAGGCGATCAGAAATGAGGAACACACCACTGCTGCTATCTGCAACAGAAAGTTGCAGAAACTGTATACTACAAGGAAATTATCAATTGTATGTGAATCATGAAAAAGAGAAATTTGAATAGAAATGGGAGGTAAAAGCAGGCCCAGAATTGGGGGAGACATCCGTTGTACCAGACCTGTGATAAATGGGTCCCCATGAAATCAGCAGAGCTATTTATGTTCTTCTTCTTTTTTATAGTATTTTTAATATAGTTGGGTTTTTGTCCCTTGTATGTATTTATTTATCTTTTAGTGTTTAAAGGCCGTCAAAGTTGTGCTAACTGGTATCATTTAAAAAAAAAAATTGTGTTAAAATTCTCAGCATAGTTTATTGTTATTCAGACGATTACAACTTCTAATTTCCTACCAACTTTAAAGCAAGCAGGCTGTCAAGGTATACCAAAAATGTAATTAATTTGTAACCATTCACATTTTTTCATTTATTTAATTTAGTTCCATTTGTTTCACAGTAATTTATTATTTAATTTTAATTTTATTTGTGAACAATAACAACCAATACCCTTTCTTGGCATTTCATAACTATTAGGCCCCTATACGTTTTGGCGAATTGGTTGCAAATTCATATGAATCCGTACAATTTTATCCGTACATTTTTGTACGACCTGCAGACACACCACTAAGGGTTAGGTTTAGGGGTGGACCTTCATAATTACTGTTTTTCCTGAAAAATGTATGTTTTCGTTCAAATCAAACAGTATGAATTCTTACAAAATCGCCCACTCGTTAAATAGTCACGTAAAATAGTTATGTCAAGAAGAGGGTCCTTTCCAAAGGTATTCTGGGTGATCAGTTAGAGCTGTTACCTTTGTCAGCCGAAGATCTTTGCTGTTGTGAGTGACATTTGAAGAAGGGATTGAAGCCAATATGCGTCCAGACCGATACACCTGAAATCACACAAGCAACACTTCAATTCACCTTAACGGTTCTTCAGTCAACATGTCAAATAAACATGACATTTTTTACATCAGAATGAGGTCAAATTATCTTAGCTTCAAGTAAGTGTTTTAGAATCCATAGTAATACTGATAATCTGTCTGTTTATCTCACCCTGATGAAGATGGCAAGGTATGAAGCGATGATAGTGAGGGTGGGAACTCCGAAGCAGAGCGACAGGATCAGGAATATATAGACTCTATCATTGAGTGAAGACTTCATCCTCCACCTGAGGCCACAGGAAGCAATGCATGAACACATCAACACATCAACTTCTGGTGTGTGGGTAAAATAACTTTCAGCAGCTTAAAAGTGAAAGTCTTCTTAAAGCCCTTGAGAATGCATTCTAATAAACACCAACAAATCACTGGGGAATTGGTTAGCAACCCCTTTACACCAACGGCTATGGTTCACTACCAGTTTATGGTGCAGCTGGTTCCAAACGGTTCCGGGCCATAACTACCAAACCCAAATGCCGGAAGTGAGGCCCAGAACAACGTATAGATCCACACCAGAGCGACAGACTGAGAGGCATGCCTTCTTTCAATCCACTGACCTGAGACAAAGGAAAAGGCACATTGATAAACATCTAAAAGCTTGCTTGATGGCGCCATAGTTGCTGCAAAGGACTAAAATGTATTATTGTATTGATTGTCACAGCCTGATGATACTGTTAGCTGAAAGAAAGATGCCAGTCCATCAGAAAAATAAATCTATGTTTTGCACTGAATATGCATAAATGACAACTATAATCTTTTTGTTGATTTTGTGCAATGAGATACTTTTTAGGGAGACAAACTGTAATTATGGCAATTGTATTGCAATAAATTTCTTCAATAACAAATCAGCTTAAGTGATCTCATTTTCTCAGAATTTGCTGTTCTCTCTCTGCCTGAGAAAAAAAAGTGCTGTTGAATGATTTTTGGGGAAAATATAGTTTTTTTCTAAAATGCAGAATTTTATTTTGTGGCATGTGGTTATGTAATATCGTTCTTACAAACTATATCAGTAACTTATTAATATCATACAAACTATTCCGTAATATTAAATACTAATACTTTAATGTGTGCTCTTATTTGAGGTTGAAAGAAGTGAAAATAAAATAAAAGCTGCTAATCTTTTTATGTGTCAAGTGGGTGATAATTAGGTGATAATGTTATTTATTTAATTTTTTTGGCAACCAAATTCTGTACTTTCATCCTGCTGTGGAAACGAATGACCGAGTAGGCCTTAAAGGGATAGTTCACCCAAAAATGAAAATTCTGTCAGTAATTACTCACCCTCATGTTTTTCCAACCCCGTAAGACTTTCGTTCATCTTCGGAACACAAATGAAGATATTTGTGATTAAATCTTGTGATTAAAGAGCTGGATCACTCCTCCATAGGCTTCTAAGGGATTGAAACCTGACAGCCCCGAAAAGTCATTAAAGACATCGTTAAAATAGTCCAAATGGCTACAATGGCTAATTTTAAGTTTATCAAGCGACGAGAATATTTTTTGCGTGCAAAAAAAAAACTAAAATAACGACTTTATTCAATCATCTCCTCTCTTCCGTGTCATTCTCCTAAGCTGTTGACGTAGTGTAATACACTGCGCTTCTGTGTTATACGTCACACGTAGGCTCACTATTGGCCGACGCTGGTCATGTGAGTGTGATGCGTGTGACGTTCAACCAGAAGCGTTGCGCAATAACACTACGTGAAATCTCCAGGCCCAAAGAGAATACTTGAATAAAGTCGCTATTTTTGTTTGTTTTTTGCGCTCAAAAAGTATTCTCTTAGCTCGATAAACTTAAGATTGAGCCACTGTAGTCAGTTGGACTATTTTAACAATTATTTTAATAACTTTTCGGGGCCGGCAAGTTTCAATCCCTTAGAAGCCTATGGAGGAGTGATCCAGCTATCAGATTTAATTACAAATATCTTAATTTGTGTTCCGATGATGAACGAAAGTCTTACGGGGTTGGAACGACATGAGGGTGAGTAATTACTGACAGAATTTTCATTTTTGGGTGAACTATCCCTTTAATGTTCAGTGTTCAAGATTTCAAATCATAATGTACAAAACTGATGTACAAAATCTAAACAATATGACAAACTATAAAAAAGTGAGAATTACCATATCGAAAGCTACAGATTTTGAAGCAGCGGTCGAGGGAGATAAGGCAGGTGGTGATGAGAGACCCAATACCAAAAACAAAGCCCTGAATCCCATACCACATACATCCTGTTTCCCCGAAAATCCATGCATGGGACAGACTAAGAGAGACAAACAGAAAAAAAAATTGTTTTTTTAGAGCACTAACAAAATCCTGAGCACAGCAAATCCAAAAATATCCATAAGACCTCTATTTAATATGCTCACATTCTGCAGATGTGATGATTCTGCAGTTTATTTTCTCTAAGACTACACTTTAAAAGTTTTTTATATATAAACTGTGTTGTATGTTACAAGTCCACAAGCCAAAAAGTCAGGCATGATGATTTTTTTCCACACACAGTATTTTCTCTTCTTAAGTATTTCTCTTCCTTCACCTGAGGGCATGTTTTAGTGGTTTGTGGGAGGGAAAAAATACGTTCAGCAACATAAAAGTGAAACGTACTCGGTTACTAACGTAACCTCGGTTCTCTCTAGAGAGGGAACGAGTACTGCGTAATATCTTACGCTATGGGGAAAACTCTTTTCCACGAGATATTGAAGCCAAAAATTATCCTTAATTTTTTATTAATGTAAAACGCTTTGCGGCAGCAAGCAGACATAGGCGAGACAGCTCGCGCGCCTATTGGCTGCCCTGCGGCAACAGCAGCAGCCTATCGAGAGTGGCTCTGCGTGACGTCACGACGAATGGGGGCCTTTCGCGCCCATATAGTCACGTCCCGCCAGAAAGGGCGTGGTCTCGCCCTATAACCAGGCTCGATAGCTGCTCTTACGTTGGTTTTCATCGCCGAAGCGAACCAGAGCGTATTCCAAGCACGGCAAGATACGCAGTACTCGTTCCCTCTCTAGAGAGAACCGAGGTTACGTTAGTAACCGAGTACGTTCTCTTACGAGAGTATCTCTCGTACTGCGTAATATCTTACGCTATGGGGAACACAATGCAACACGCCGTGCTGGTAGGGATCCAACACCAAAGTCCCAGGGGCCGAAGCCCGGGGCGCATATAGTGCATAATCACCATACACTCACAGAGAGTGAGGGAAGAGAGGCTAGAAGCATCATTCCCTGTAAATAGCATCCGAAAGGAGCTAATCATGTGACAAATAGACCATACCGTCAGGGTGAACATTCAGCCTGAACTGGGTGGCCACAAGTGTGTCAACATTTTAATGAGCTGCTGTACCGGTCAGTGAGCAATACGCAGGTCAAACTCAGTATCCGAGCCGCACAGCGGGCAGATAGCACTGAATTTTATACCGCCAAAAGCTTAGCTTGTAAGGCGGGAACCTCCAAGTTATAGTATTTTATAAATGTAGACGGCGAGGCCCAGCCCGCGGCCATACAAATATCTTGCAGGGTAACCCCGCTAGACCATGCCCACGAGGAGGCCATGCCTCTTGTGGAGTGCGCTCTAACACCCAAAGGGCACAGTAGGCCCTTAGAAGTGTAAGCCAGCGCTATGGCACCGACTATCCATCTGGATAGGCTCTGTTTCGAAGCGGCAAGTCCCTTAGCACGGCCGCCAAACGAAACGAAAAGCTGCTCAGTCTGTCTGAAACCAGACGAGCGGGACACATAAGCCCTTAGTGCCCTGACAGGGCAAAGGAGACTCGCGTCCTTCTCCTCATTGAGAACCGGAAGGGCAGACAGGGAAATCACCTGGGCCCTGAACGGTGTGTTGAGGGATTTCGGCACATAGCCGTGCTTCGGTTTGAGTATGACCTTTGAGTCATTAGGTCCAAACTCCATGCATGACGCGCTTACTGAGAGCGCTTGCAAGTCCCCTACGCGCTTCACTGAAGCGAGAGCCATAAGAAACGCTGTCTTGAAAGACAAGTGTTTCATGTCTGACGACTGGATTGGCTCGAATGGGGCACCTTTCATGGCCTCCAAGACCGTGGAAAGGTCCCATGTCGGGACTGAAGGGGGCCTGGGAGGGTTTAGCCTCCGAGCTCCTCTAAGGAAACGCACGACTAAGTCGCTCTTTCCTAGTGACTGGCCAGACACCGGTTTTGCAAACGTTGCTATGGCCGCCACGTATACTTTGAGCGTGGAAGGGGACCTGCCCTTATCCAGTAGCTCCTGAAGGAAGGAAAGCACTTCCGTAACCCCGCAGTCTACAGGTGAAAAGCCCTGCGCCTGACACCAAGCAGAGAACACAGACCACTTTGAGGAGTAGAGCCGTCTGGTAGACGGGGCTCTAGCCTGCACGATCGTGTTTAACACTCCCTCTGGGAGGTCAGCGGGTACCCGTTGATGGCCCATGCGTGCAGGGACCACAATCCGGGCGAGGATGCCAAATCGAGCCTTCCGCCTGAGAGAGGAGGTCTCTCCTCAACGGTAAAGGCCATGGGGCAGCGCTGGTCAGCTGCATCAGGACAGGGAACCACGACTGGTTTGTCCAGAGCGGAGCTATGAGTAGCACTGGGCATCCCTCCCTCCTGATTCGCTCCAACACCTGAGGCAGGAGTGAGACAGGGGGAAAAGCATATAGGGGGCGGCGGGGCCGAACATGGGCCAGCGCGTCCCGGCTTTTCGAGAAGAATCTCGGGCAGTGAGCGTTTTCTTGGGACGCGAACAGGTCCACCTGCGCTTTGCCAAACGTTTCCCACAGCAGCTGGATCGTCTGCGTGTGCAGAGACCATTCTCCTGCTGGGACGTTATTTCTGGACAGCCTGTCTGGCCCCACATTTAGGTGACCAGGCACATGCGCCGCTCTCAGCGAGAGCAGGTTGTGCTGAGCCCAGACCAGGAGGCGTTCCGTCAGCCTGTAAAGGTTTCGGGACCTGACGCCGCCCTGGCGATTTATGTACGCCACCACTGACATGTTGTCCGACCGGACCAATACGTGGTGGCCTATTATCTGGGGACAGAAGCGCCTTAGCGCTTTGTCGACTGCTATTAATTCCAAGCAGTTTATGTGAAGGAGCTTCTCCCGCGCTGACCATAGGCCAGCTAGCGGTCTGCCCTCGAGCAGCGCTCCCCACCCCGAAGTGGAGGTGTCCGTAGACACCACCTTCACACTCGAGGGGATCCCCAGACTCACACCTGACTGATACCAGTCGGTTGCTTTCCATGGTTTCAGAGCCGAAATGCACTGAAGGTCGACCCTGAGGCGAAATAGACCTGCGGTCCACGCCCTGGGGGGAACTCGTGCTTTTAGCCATAGCTGCAGTGGGCGCATGCGGAGCAGGCCCAACTGGAGTACGGAGGCTGCTGTGGCCATCAGACCCAGCATTTTCTGAAACCTTCTGAGCGGGACTATAGAGCCGTGGCGGAAGGATCTCGCGACGTGCTGAATATTCAATCCGCGCTCCGGTGACAGGCGTGCTGTCATGGATAGCGAGTCTAACACTGTTCCCAGAAAGGAAATTCTCCGACTGGGGAGCAGTGAGCTTTTCGCCCAATTGACTGTAAGGCCCAGCTCCTCGAGGTGCTCGAGTAATGCGGCCCTGTGTTCTATGAGCTCCGTTCGTGAACGAGCTAGAATCAGCCAATCGTCCAAGTAGTTCAAAACTCGCATGCCCCGAAGTCTCAGGGGGGCGAGGGCCGCGTCCATGCACTACGTGAACGTACGGGGTGCTATGGACAGGCCGAACGGCAGGACTGTGTATTGATATGCCTGGCCCTCGAAGGCGAATCTCAAGAATCGCCTGTGATGGGACGCTATTTGTATTTGAAAATAGGCGTCTTTCAGATCTATTGACATGAACCAGTCTCCTTGGCGCACTTGCGCGAGGATTTCCTGGTCGTAAGCATTCTGAACTGGCGCTTCACAAGCGTTCTGTTCAGCAGTCGCAGATCTAGAATGGGTCTGAGCCCACCATCTTTTTTCGGTACCAGAAAATATCTGCTGTATAAGCCCCCTTCGCCCTGAGATAGAGGTTCTATAGCCCCTTTTCTCAGTAGTTTCGCTATCTCGGCTCGAAGTAGATGGAACACTTCGCTTTACACCGTAGTTTCGACTCGCGCCGTATAACGGCGGGGGCGTCGAGCGAACTGTAGCGAACAGCCTCTCGTTATAGTGTTCAACACCCATTCTGATACCCCGGGAAGCCTTGACCACGCATCTGCGTGAATAGCTAGGGGTAGAATGAAATCTGGGCTCTGGCCGCGGCAGGACGGCGGCTCGAGAGCCCCTGTGTACTGGGAACACAACACCGTGTTTACAGCGTTCGAGGCGGGGGGCGCGCTGATCACAGCGGGCAGCCTGGCCGCGCTCAGCTTCTCTATGGCGGGACGCGCAGAGAAAGCGAGCGGGGCGAATCCTGTGGGATTCGGCGCGTGTGAGGGAATGTGGGCACATTTACTAAATGCGGGCACATTTACTACACTGAGAATACTGTCAGCTCGCGCCGACTAAATCACTGCTGTGTTTACAGCGTGCGAGCGCGCCGCTGATCACAGCTGGCAGCCTGGCCGCGCTCAGCTTCTCTGTGACGGGTTGTGCAGAGAAAACGAGCGGGGGCGAATCCCGTGAGATTCGGAGTGTCTGTGAGAAATGCGGGCGCGAGACAGCGGGCACATTTTCTGCACGGAGAACACTCGGCTCGCGCCGACTGAATCAACGCTGTGTTCACAGCGTGCGAGGTGCGCGCTAATCACAGCGGGCAGCCTGGCCGCGCTCAGCTTCTCTGTGACGGGTTGTGCATAGAAAGCGAGCGGGGGTGAATCCCGTGGGATTCGGCGTGTCAGTGAGGAAATGCGGGACAGCGGGCACATTTACTGCACTGAGAACACTGTCGGCTCGCGCCGACTAAATGTGTGTTAGTTTCGTTTTTACAGAAACCAAGGGACACGCATAGTGTAGTGTAAGCGGGCATGTATGGGCGCGTTCACTACATTTTCTGCACAACCAACATGAGTTGGTTTTATTTGTGCTAGCCCTGCACCGTGGCGGGCTGTGTCTGGGTGTGGGAATGGGCACTGGGACGTGGGCATTCTTACAACACTCATAACACCATCGGCCGTGGCCGGAACACCAGAAAATGCACTCTTTATTGGATTTATCTGGGTAGCCATAGAAACGGCTTTTGTGCGCAGGCAAGCGGGCTGAGACACCGGCTGCTTCACTGCGAAATACACTGGGACAGTCACAACGCATGGAACTGAACGAGCGAGAAGTTTTGGTGGAAATCCGGCCGCAGCGGGATCTGAACACCGTCACTTTCCTAGAGAGACTAGGAAGGCCTTGAGACCTCGGGCTTTACCTCAATCCTCGGCCGGGGCCCGCGCTGAGGGGGGCGGCGTCCAGCAGAGCGAGAGCGCGGTGTTTGATCTCGGGCCTGGCGGCGCTGCTAGTTAGCCGAAACGACGGCCTTTGTGCGCAGGCAAGCGGGCTGTGGAACCAGCTTGCTCACTGCGAAATACACTGGAACAGTCACATTGCTTGGAACTGAACGAGCGAGAAGTTTTGGTGTAAATCCGGCCGCAGCGGGAACTGAACACCGTCGCTTTCCTAGAGAGACTAGGAAGGCCTTGAGACCTCGGGCTTTATCTCAATCCTCGGCCGGGGCCCGCGCTGAGGGGGGCGGCGTCCAGCAGAGCGAGAACGTCGAGGAACACGGAGCGCTCGGCTTCCGTCATCTCGGATAGCGTTAACCACAAATGTCTCTCACCATTCAGGGGGAAAGGCGCGGGTCTCGACTGTGACGGAGCTTCGTCTTTCCCGAGAAAGCGTCCGTCCAGCCTATTGCGCGTTAGTTGCGCGAGCGCCTTTCAGTCGAGGCCGATGTAATCCACGGCTTGAGAGAGCGGACGCATCGGCTC
The DNA here is from genome assembly GCA_036326025.1 of Chrosomus eos. Taxonomy (NCBI): domain Eukaryota; kingdom Metazoa; phylum Chordata; class Actinopteri; order Cypriniformes; family Leuciscidae; genus Chrosomus; species Chrosomus eos. Next base: position 25,607,983 of record CM070831.1, read on the forward strand.
AGTTTCAATGCCGTCTCCGGTAAGTTCGTCGAGCTCAAGTGCGGACGCGGCGGCGGACGGCGGCCGCTGTCCGTCTGGGAGCGACTCGAGCGAAGCCGGCGAAGCTGGCGGGCGAACCGGCGAGCTTTGGCGGGCTGGAAATGGCTCGGGCGCGCGCTGGGCGCGGCGCTTCTTGCGGCGCGGCATCACGGCGGGCTGGGATGCGGGCTCGGAGAACGAAGCTAGGCGAGTCCGCAGAGTCACCATAGGCAAGCGTTCACAATGATGGCATCCGCCGTCAGCGAGCGCGATGTCCGCGTGATCCTCACCCAGGCAGGACACGCAGATGACATGTCGGTCCTCGTCGCTGAGTGGGGCTCGGCAAGAACCGCAGGAAGGCATCTTTAAAAAGACGCCGCTCTTTTAGAGGGGGTGGGAAAAAAGCAGATATGCAAGCACACACACACACTCTATGCAGAGGAAAGGATATAACGCCGGAAAGCACAGCAGGTACGGCGGCTGAAGGCGGCGAGGCCAGCGACTCCAGGCTCAATGGCACGTCCCGCTGAAGGCTACAGGTCGACGGCGCGGCTTCTCACTCTGGATCCAGCGATGCGTGAGGCTTCGCTGAAGAGATGAAAATCAACGTAAGAGCAGCTATCGAGCCTGGTTATAGGGCGAGACCACGCCCTTTCTGGCGGGACGTGACTATATGGGCGCGAAAGGCCCCCATTCGTCGTGACGTCACGCAGAGCCACTCTCGATAGGCTGCTGCTGTTGCCGCAGGGCAGCCAATAGGCGCGCGAGCTGTCTCGCCTATGTCTGCTTGCTGCCGCAAAGCGTTTTACATTAATAAAAAATTAAGGATAATTTTTGGCTTCAATATCTCGTGGAAAAGAGTTTTCCCCATAGCGTAAGATATTACGCAGTACGAGAGATACTCTCGTAAGAGAACCCTTTTGGCCTCTGGAGAATCCACTCCAAATTCCATCAAAAGTGTTAGGATTTTTTGTTTTCTTTTTCCTCAAAAATCTATTCCTGTCACTCAGAGAAGTATAAAGACTTGTATTAAATAAAAGCACATCTAAAGTGTTTTCCCCTGACCAAATGCCCGTTTAAATCCTCTCTAAAGTCAAATCAGATCAATATTATTCCTTGCATAGATGTTCTACATTATGTAATAGCATCATCAATGGCTTATATTCGGATATTCTTATCTTCTTTCTTAACCAAAATACGTTGACCTTGACTGACACTCACACACTCGGAGGGATAATAACAAGAGCGAGTGATGCATGATTATGCACACAATGTCGTAGACTAATACAGGCTTTGGTAAAGAGAGCTTTTATATACTTGTAATGTACACTATTTCCATGCCAAGCAAACTAGTGAAACCCTTGGAAATACATGTTAAGCATGCTCTATGTAAAGTTGCGGTCAGTGCAGTGGTGGTACCTTGAGATTATGAGACACGGCGCCCCCAGCAGGCTGTAGCCGAAGTCACAAACTGCCAGATTGATGGTCATCAGCTCGTGTGCTCTGAGCTTCTTTCTCCTCTGACCGTAAACCACCAAAACCAGCCCATTCCCAACCACCGACACCACACCTGGGACAGAAACGCAGATCTTAGTGTCGACCGTCATCTTACACAGACCAAAAGGTAATAAAAAAGCCAGAAATAAATGAAAAAGATAATTTTAATATTAAAATAGGCCTATATTTTAATGGGACAATATATGTAATTTTACTGCAGTAAGGTTTTTAAAAGTAATATATGCATATATGGGTCATTGACAATAAAGCTTTACAAATTAAAAAAATGTACAAAACTGATGTAATGCATATTTTTGAGTCATGAATAATGTGTTTAAACATGCAAGTCTCAGTTAAATAACATTTCAAAGTGTTTAAATTCATTTTTTTTACTTTTATGTCAGGCGTACAACCAGTTGTATATATATAGGCCACTTGTACCACCTGACAGGGAAAGGGAGGGTACCAACTTACCCATACTGAAAATGAGCAGTTTACAGTATTTGAGAGAGATCTACAAACCATTTCACTTCACTTCGCTTCTGGATGATGCATTATCATCATGTTACTGTTATTACCTTGTCAATTCATAATAAAAGAGCCATGTTTGCAGTTTTGCCACCCTGATATTTAAGAATAAACAAATTGCTGGACAAAAGGTTTTCAATTATCTCAACAACTTTATATTAAAGGTTTCAAACCTGAAAATGATGCAGAGTATTTAGTTTTTCATTTTTATTATTAAGACACCATTTTAAATATAGTTTGTTCATTTGTTCGGACAGTTGCACCACCTGACATTTTGTTTTGATAACAAAACAAAATAATATGCCTATTATTTAAATGTACTTAAAATGAATTCAAACTAAATAGGTTTTACAGAATAAAGTGATTTATGTCATGAATTAAAATTATATATGTGTGTGTGTGTGTGTGTGTGTGTGTGTGTGTGTGTGTGTGTGTGTGTGTGTGTGTGTGTGTGTGTGTGTGTGTGTGTGTGTGTGTGTGTGTGTGTGTGTGTGTGGTGTGTGTGTGTGTTTTGTGTGTGTGTGTGTGTGTATATATATATATATATATATATATATATATATATTATTTTTATTTTTGCAGTAGGCTAATATTGTGAGCTAAACAGTATTGATTGATTGTTAAATGGTTTGTAGTTTTGTTGAATATAAATAATATGAATAAAATATTATGGAATAAAAAATAATAAATATATATCTTTAATGGGACAAAATCTTTTAAAAGTTAAAAACAATTAATTCATGTATAATTTATGTTTTTTTAATAGTAAGGCACTTTTAGTCAATCTATGAACCAATGTTTTTTAGCGTAACAATTTTTTAACAATGTTCTGTCAATAGAATTACTTTTTTTTAGCAGGGAGCTAAAATGTTCAATTGATGTTATCAATATTATCTTATTACTGTCAGATTATTTTTCCATATGATCCTTCCAAACCCACAGCCATTGTTAGACAAACATAACTGTGTTAGATCTGCTGCATGTAAAGCCCTCTGGTTGCACTGCAGTTTTTAAATGGCTGTGTCATTGCAGTATTTGCTGTGCAAATCAGTGTATTGATTGAGGGCAGGTGTCTTTACATTGCTTAGGTTCTGACTGCAGATCAGTCGTAGTTACCAAACACTGACATAAAACACTTGCTTTACAAAAACATATAAACAAAACATGATATATGTCAAGTGTTACCATTTATTGATGTACCTCTTAAAGTCCCCCTTCGAATATTATCTTTCATCTAGTGTGTTATATATATGTCTGTGAATGTAAAGGTCAGCAAAGTTCAAAAGATCAAAGTGCACGATAAATATAGTTATTATCTCCCAAAAGAAAGAATCGGTTCTGAACTGCCTGAAATGACTCTTAAGTAATTCCAGACTTCCTGAACAAACCTACGTAAGTTTGTAACGAATTTGCATAATGTCAGCCTATAGTCTTCATTGGCTGCCGCTATCAACGTCTACTTTGCCCTGCTTCAAACACTGTAGTTGTAGCTAAGGTCAGAAAGAGTTTGGTTTGTGTTGTCAGTCAGCATGTCGAGAAGATGATGTTGTTTGCACTGTTAAAGCAAATCCACCGAGGAAGCCTCCGGGGCTGAAATTCAGATATGGTAATGAATGTTTAGTGCTGTAAGTGGTAGACCAATCACAACAGAATGTGCCATTTGACCAATCAGAGCAAAGAAGGTTCTCAGAAAGGAGGAGTTTAGAGAGACTGAATCCTTGATTCAGACACTGTGAGAAAAGAGGTATTGCATTTAAATGAGAAAAATAAAGTGTTTTCGGACCTTATGCATGTAAACCGATTATAGGACACCTCTAAAACAAAATTAAAACCTTTAAAGAAGCAAAATGGGGCACTTTAATTCATTTTATAGTATAAATAGGTTTTAATATGCAGTTCATGTGTCCAATATTACTGTCACGTTGAATACAAGCGTCTGCTAAATGGGGGCATAAATTGTTATGCTGATAATAATCTGTGATGAACAAAATTAGAAGAGAAAGGACATTAGAAGCATTTTTAATAGTGCTCTTGCTAAATTTGCTAAACCCTGCTATACTAAACAATCATAATATTAAAGATTAAAATTGTAAAAATATTAAAGATATCTTCAAAAATACTAATGAAGCATTGATAATTGTGAAACAGATCACTGACCCGTGATGATGAGGAAGATGGCTATGCTGAGGTCAGCGGATGAAGAGAGTTGTGAGCGGAAGGCATGAGGGACGGAGGACGGGACAGACCCCATCCAGGAGCCATTCACTCTCTTAGACATCAACTACTAACAGAGACAGACAAAGACATAACGAGACAGTGCTGCTTTGATGAAATCCATTCAACTAACATGCTGGACTCAAACAAATCTGGGAAAAATACAGTTGCATATTCAAACATAAGTATTAAAGCTCATGTTCTTAACATTAAACCATAGGACCAAAAGTAATAGGATTCAAAATGAATACTTTGTTTCGCTTTAAATCATTTAAATATTTCAAAAGTCATTCGACAAATATTATCGAAGCATTAATCTGTTGTATCAAGTATACGAATGCATTTTACAGAAATGTGACTTTTGAAGCATGTTATCAAGTTATTAGAAAAACGGTAACACTTTACAATAAGGTCTCATTTGTTAACATTAGTTAATGTATTAAACTATTTTGTTACAGTATTTATTCATCTTTGTTAATATTAGTTAATAAAAATAAAGTGGCTCATTGTTTGTTCGTGTTAGTTCACAGTGCATGAAAGGAAATGTAACTTACTGGAAATTACATGTGGCATTTAGTAGCACATTACAGTAATGTTCTATATCACTGTAAAAAAGTATATGATCAATAAGTTATGACATCGTTACATTGTTACAAGTTACATTGCTTTAACTCCACAAAACAAGTTTTTTTTAAGTCATTCCTTAAGTCTAATGTAATTTGAGTTGCAATTACTTCCAAATTTATTGTACTTAAAAAAGTAACTTTTTTTACAGTGTATTAATATTAATATTAGATATCATGAACTAACCAGGAACAATATTTTTTATTTATAAATATACATTTGTTCACTTGGAGTTCATATTGTACATCTTTTAATTTTAAAAAAGTCATTAAAATTAGAAATGAATATTAACAGATAAATAAATGCTGTAAATATATTGTTCATTGTTATGTTAACTATTGCAATAAATAGTGTTGATGTAGGCAATAGCTTGTTGTATAGTGCTACCAAAAACATTCTCCAAATAATGAGAACAAATTATGAACAAGAAGGAAACAAAACAGTAAAACGGTGAAAAAATTTCTCAAATTTGTTCAAGAGAGATCTTATTTCATTAAAGCTTGCTGTGTCCAACATAATTCAGCTTTAAAGTGTCAAATAAACTCATTGACATCTGAGCAAAGAACAAGGTGAAAGTTTTTTACTCACCTTTCTCTTTGTCAGTCCACCTCTTGTGTTTATCTCTTTCTTTTTCAGTCTGCCACTCTCAGTTCATCTCAAAGTGAAATGCTCGCTTTTCAGTCTTAAGCCTCTTTTGTTCCTGTCGCTCTGTTTATACGGAAAGAGCGAATCAATGTCGCTGTGGTCAATCTGCCAGAGGACCATCAGGATTGAACAGTAACCCTCCCATCCTTTTGAACACCCTGCACCTCCCTCTTCATGCGCACCTCTACCTTTCTCTCACTCCATTCACACTCCTCTGCACTTTAACTCTGTGATTAGAGGATACCACAGGCGGAACTTACTTTTTATAGACAATGGGAGCCGTAAATGTTTTAGTGAGATGAAAGAACATAATGGCAGACACTGCACTTGTTGATGCTATAAGATTAATAGCAGTGACATAATCTGTGCATGTGGGTGGATGAGAGGAGAGAGAGAGAGGAGAGAGAGAGAGAGAGAGAGAGAGAGAGAGAGAGAGAGAGAGAGAGAGAGAGAGAGGTGGGGGTCGGCATTGCATATGAAAGAGTAAATGTGCAAGTATAACAGCCATCTGAACTATAAGCAACTAAAGTCTCTTAAATCCTCTGCGTACGCACACACACACACACACACACACACACACACACACACACACACACACACAACACGCGCGCACAAAAAGGATGAGCTGCACTATAAATCCCACAATCCTAGAATGTCTCAAGGCTAAATCATGAGTCATATGCAGCTACATCTGAAACATAGATGTTTGGACATAGAATCGTAAACAACTATTTTAAATTGCTTTATTTTAGAAAAAGTCAACTCTAATATGATGTATGGTTAATAATGTTATGCACTCTTGACTGATAAAGTCCAAAGTTTTTTTCCCCCCTAAAGCACCATGCTCATAATTGGTAAATCTGTGCCATGCTAATGCAATGCATTAATGTTAAAACGTCTATTGGTCTTGTTCTGACTCCCACATCAATAACATTGATAGACATATTTCATAAAGGCCCATCAGGTGAAATAATGGCATGTCTATGTCAGGGTGGATTATTCATGGAAAACTACCCCCGATGCACAAATGGACAGAGTATTGAACTAATAGACTGTGTCAGGGAGAAAAAGAGAATGCAACAGAGTGCTTAGATGGGTGCATGAGAGCAGGGAAACTGTATTTAATTAAAACAGTAAGAGGTTAGAATATTTTAAAATCATTAACCGTCAGACCAGGTCTGATAAAACTTAAATGCATATTCTCATGATTGGCGATGTCATTTTAAAAATGACAGTGATCAAGGGCCTTTCACTCTTAAAATTAAGGTTAACAGTGAAAGTTGGTCCTTTTCATGTTCTACATGCATAACCTTGGCTGTTGTAATGTGTCTAACTTTTGTTTTTTATTTTTTTATTCAGTGGCGGAAACAAGCTTCCATAAAGAAAACGAATCGCCACATGAAATTTTCGGAAATTGTAGAAAGCACATGAATTTTTATTTAAGCAAGCTTTGCTCAGTTTTCTATGGACCCTTTTCACATTTTTCGGTGGAATTCTTAAAAGCAGAAGTCACAGTTTGGTAAATTTCTGTAATTTTCTTGTTCCCTCTTGCCCCAATCGCAAACGAAATTCCATGATAGTGTTTCTATAACTTTCCCCAAAAATTGAGAAATTAAGTCAAATTGTACTTGAAACACTACAACACGACAACGATGTACTAAACACGGAAAGGTTTTTTCTTTGTATAAACTGCTGTCAAAATGATCCTGGGTCAGTTCAAACGGATCTGTGAAAACGACAAAAAGTATTTGTATGCCAGTTTGGAGTATATTTGCCAAACTGGCCTGGCATGTCACTTTGTAAAGAAACACTACACGTCTATAAACTGAACACTTAATACACGTGTGAATGAAATCAGTTTTCACAGATTCGCGTTTTTGTAGTTTACAGTGACAAAACAGTATAGTTTTCTAAAAGTTCACATTTTCAGGCTCCCAAAATGCGTGTAAACGAACAACCAAACTGCATTAAAAGTTCAGTGTTTAGTTGAAAACAGTGTTGTGCAAACAGCCATTAAATTAGTTTGGAGTTCTTTCACGTGGAAATCTTTTCCACTTAATTTCTCCAGTTCAATCCGTGTATGTCAGACATGACCCACGACTCGCGCTATAAAGCAGATCTCCAGTGTGATCATGTTTTTACTCACTTGAAATCCCAAAACTGTTCAAAATGGCATCAGTTTGTTCTTCAATTTCACTTGAAGGCTTTATCAGGGCCTTTATTATCTCCTTGTAAACAAGGCAAATTTGTGAAAACATGACATCATGCACATTACATGTTTATAGATGTGTAATGTGTACAAAGTGATGTCCCTAACTACTGGCCTATCAGCATAATACAGCAAATGTGAACATGGATCATCGTCTATATGCAAAAACCAAATTAAAAGACTCTTGTTTTTAGAACAGTGTAAAGTACACTTAAATAAAATTTGAATTTAAGGTTAACTGTGGAAACACACCAGTCTGTGATAAGGCACCTCTGTAGCTTGGTGCTGCAATACACACTTTAGAATTTTTAGTGTGAACTTTAAAGAGCAATGCGAAAAGCTTGTTTTTCCTCACCATGACCAGAGTGTAGCCATTGTGTTTAAAGGGTACCTATTATGGCATTTAAAATGTTCCTAATGTTGTTTTGGGAGTCCCCAACATCAGTTTTACATGCATGCAATGACAAAAAAAACACTTTTGTTGTCTTATGCATTTATTTTTACCTGATTTGCTCAGCGATTCACTAATGATTCGTTTGACGACTCATTTTTCAAACCTTTGCGTGACGCTAATCTGCTGTGATTGGTCAGACGTCGCAGTCAGTTATTTTTCGCGTTAACCCAAAGCTTAAACATATAGATAAAGCACTTCAGTACTACAATACGCTCTATTCTTTATGACAACTCCAATAACAACGACAAACATTTTACATATTTCAAAACACACACACAGCTTGGAGACCAGCGCTGAGCGTAACTGACTGACACACACACACACACACACACACACACACACACACACACACACACACACACACACACAGCTTGGAGACCTAAGCGCTGAGCAACTGACACACACACCCACACACACACAGCTCTTGGAGACCTAAGCGCTGAGCGTAACTGACACACACACACACACAGCTTGGAGACCTAAGCGATGGTCCTCACTGCAGAACATGAAATCCACGGGGAGGAGTCGGATCTAGATCCGACTCCTCCCACCTTACATACCTAAACCTACCCAGCTCCACCCCTTATCCCTAAACCCACCCCTAAACCTACCCAGCTCCACCCCTTATCCCTAAACCCACCCCTAAACCTACCCAACCCCACCCCTTAATCTGGATCCGACTCCGCCCCCCGGATCTCGTGTACTGCAATGAGTGCTACTGAAGCGCTGAGCGTAACTGACACACACACACAGCTTGGAGACCTAAGCTGCGTTGAGCGTAACTGACACACAGACACACACACACACACTTGAGCATGCTACAAAACCCATAAAAGCAACAATTAACAGTACTTACAGGTTGTGATTCGGAGGATGAAGCCGATCCAAATAAACTTGGTACTGAACGTTCGTTCAGTATCAACCGACTCGCGAATCCATGAAAGCATTTATGTTTGTAAAGGAATCCTCATTAAAATAATGCGAACACAGCTCAAGGTGGCTATACCTGTGTGGTATAGTTGTAAATATAAGCTCTAGCCAGATTCTTCACATGCTCGTCCCTGGGCAGTGAAAAAAAGTTCGCTTTTGATTTGCACTTCAGAACAGCTTGTCCATGTTTTCACTGTTTTCTGGCGCGCGCAATGAGTGGGCGTGTCTTATTCAAATAACTTGTAAAAGTGACGTACGAAAGTTAGAGAAAATGCATCGTTCGTCTATCGATTCATATCAACGACTCAGAGTCGACTCTTACTTTGAGACAATAACTTTGTATACGGTGAACTTTCATATTTAAAACTTTGCAGGATGTTTACGTTCACTTAGATCTACACACTACATGAAAGGTAATTTTCAAAATTCCATAATAGGTACCCTTTAATCTTCCCAAAATTCTTGGGAAGCCACTTGTGTTCTGAATATGTTGAGATCCTCCCTTATTTTGTGAATGATTAAAATAAACGAACATTGAATAAGAGATGAAGTATCACTCTTGAATTCAAGTCTCCAAATATTCACAGCCCTAGGGCCATGGCAATAAGTCTCCATGAAAACCCAATTAAAATGCTGGCTTCTTTTAAATGAACATTTACAATTTAATGAGTGCTCGGAGCCAAAGTAGTCACTAGATCTAGATGAAACAAAGACAATAGCTTCCATCCATTTCTCACAAACAGAGGACTTTATTCCATCACAGGTTTAGCAGACAGAAAAGCCTTTTTGAAGTCAACATTCATTTTTAAACCTCACACAAAAACAGAACAGAGCGTTTTCATATAAAAATAACATTGGTCTTCAAATTGAGCATATAATTTCCTTCCAGGCATGTGGTGCAAAGATCCAACCAGATGAGAAAACGGTGGGTCACGTATCAAAAAGGGCAGAAAGGTCACATCTATTCCTTGGAGGCCATGTGTGCCATCAGGTCACAAACACGGTTGCTGTACCCGAACTCATTGTCATACCTATGAAAGGAAGAGAATGGATTAGATCCAGTCAAAAAAGTACACAAGTAAAGAGTTCTCAAAAGCACTGTTTCTTATGCCCTTCAAGTGGAGTCAGAAATATCTTAATTACAAGTTAAGAGGACATGAATAACCAAGTAGTATTTATGCATTAAGTGGGGAAACTGAATTGAAAGTTGATCCACTTGAAGAGACATTGATTTAAAATATTGCAAAAACAGATCTATAGATACACCTATTAACCCCCAATGGTTCTATCTATAATAGCTACGAGATGATGCACCTCTTGATGATCACAAAATAAAACCTGACAGGGTGATTAGGACCGACGGAAAACTGCTACTTGACAAGTTACAATATTGATTTGAGTGGAAGATGAACACTTAAGGGATAAAGTCATACCCCTTATTACACAGATTTTCACCGCGTAATTACGGGGACATCAAATATTGATTGTGCACGAAACCATTAATCTTAGTGTACAAGAGGGTTAACCATACAGCGTAAAACCTCCTGGCAAGATAAACAACTATTACAGTAAAGTCAATATTAAGTACTCCAATTGCATTCAATATAAAATCAATAACTAGAACAGATGCAAAACGGCACCAGTAGCATTTTGTATGATACGAGACATTCAAGAGCTGGATTCTGATACCCAGATGAGCGGTCTGTCACAGTTGCTATTGACGAACAGACCAATCAGAATCAAGCATTTCAGAGAGCGGCATAAAGGCCTATAAATAACTAGAGATCAGTGAGAGCAAAGCAAGTCTGCGTTTAAAAAAAAAAGATTTAGAAATATCTGACATGCTGTATTTTAGAATTCATGTGTTGTTCAAGATGTAAAGAAAATACATTTAAAAAGATATACTGAAGTTTTCTAGGTGCAGTTGAAGGCAGTATCTTACCATGTGACCAGCTTGACAAAGTGATCATTGAGGGCGATGCCGGCACCAGCATCAAAGATAGAGGAGCGACAATCCCCGTTGAAGTCAGTGGACACCACCTGCACACAGAAGGAACAAATATTCAATATGCTACACAACTTCAAGACCTTTACACTCACAACCTTGCCAGTTGTGCATACCTGGTCCTCTGTGTATCCCAGAATGCCTTTCATGGGTCCATCAGCAGCAGCCTTGACCAATTTCTTGATGTCATCATACTTGGCCTGTAGTCAGAAGACGCATGAGAAAGCCATCAGGTGTCAAATTGAAGTCATTCAACAGAAGCCATTTTTATCTTGAAGGTTTGGAAATATACTCACAGGTTTCTCAAGGCGGACGGTCAGATCCACCACGGACACATTGGGGGTGGGGACACGGAAGGCCATGCCAGTAAGCTTGCTGAAACAGGAAGTAACAAGCATTAGAATGTTTGGACTGCAGAAAGGAGAAGCAAAAAACCAAAAGGACATCAAATACCTAAACTTCCCCTAACATGACATTCCAGTTTTGCGTAAATATCACAAGACACTTCTGTGCCGTTACAGTAGGTCAGTCAACTCTGACCTTTAAAATGTGGGCGTGCGGACTACTTGCGAAAGTGGATGTTGGGTTTTAAGTAAATGTTCTTCACACTTTCAGTCGTGACGGGTGGCACTGACCCGTTAAGCTCAGGAATGACTTTGCCCACAGCCTTGGCAGCCCCAGTGGAGGCTGGGATAATGTTCTGGCTGGCACCACGGCCATCCCTCCACAGTTTCCCAGAGGGCCCGTCAACGGTCTTCTGTGTGGCTGTGATAGCGTGAATCGTGCTCTTAAAGAAAGGAGGTGGGAGAGGGGTCAGAGTTAATGTTCTGGGAACGATTATAAAACCAAAGCTTTACTTGCATCTCATTTATTTGAATCAACTGACGCATTTCGATAAGAGCAAAGTGTAGTGCTTGACAAGGAAGTGGAACAGAACAATTTGTCAGATGCATCAATCACTTAGGTCAAAAGGCTTTTCAGTGAGATTGGAAAAGCCATTTAATCTTACCATAAGACCTTCAACGATGACAAAGTTATCATTGATGACCTTGGCCAAGGGAGCCAGGCAGTTGGTGGTGCAGGAGGCATTGCTAGAAAAACAGACAGGTGGAATCAGACACAAAAGGACTTGATAATAACATGATCAAACATTTGTTTTACACATGGATAAAATCCCTGCATCATTAAGTGGAGTTAAACTCTGTTTGCTTTAGTACACCCCCTACAGGATATAATAATGATTGGCAGAGATTCTGTAGAGATATGCAGAGCAAAAAATTTGACAATCATAAAACATTAAAAAATGTTATATATATATATAGTAAATAAAATGTTATATATATAAAAAAAAAACGAGCAACAAATTTACATTTATTATTTTTATTTGCAATTAATTTAATATATAAAAAAGTATTTAAATAAAGACAAATACCCAAGTATTTTTTAATGTTAGATTGGAGCATGCATTTGCTTGCTTTTAAACAAGTTTAAAAGGTAATAACTTATTACTTTCTGGTCGCTCACAAAAAATAAAAAAATATTTCATCCCACTGTATATCCTTACCTGACAACTTTAAGGGAATTATCATATTTCTCATGGTTGACGCCCATGACAAACATAGGGGCATCGGCACTGGGGGCAGAGATGACGACTCTCTTGGCACCACCCTTAAGGTGAGCCTAGCAGAAAAGAGCAAAGGTTCAGACACAGGAAGGGCACAGTAGCTTTGATGGCTGAGTAATGACTACATACAGAAGCCTTCTCAATGGTTGTGAAGACACCGGTAGACTCAACAACATATGTGGCACCTGCATCACCCCATTTAATGTTGGCTGGGTCCCTCCTGCATGGACAGAGATGGAGAAATCATGAGTACAGCGCTGAATGCAGCATGTAGTTTTTAGGGAGAGCACTCACTCGCTGAAGACGGTGATGGCGTGACCGTCGATGACCAACTTGCCGCCTTCTGCCTTAACCTCACCCTTGTACTTGCCATGGGTGGAGTCATACTTGAACATGTAAACCTGCGAAGAAAAGAATATTTTAAAATGTAAGATAAAACAAACTTCAAAATTGCATGAAAACCATACGTTGAGAAGAAACCAAGTTAGGAACTTGCCATGTACTCAAGGTCAATGAATGGGTCATTAATGGCCACAATCTCTACTTTCTTGGACTGGACAGCAGCACGGGTCACCAGACGCCCAATGCGGCCGAATCTGAGAAGAGGAAATAAAATAATTTTGAACAATTCTGCAACCAATATCATTTTACAGCATGTAATAAGCGAGTCATTTAAAACAAAGCAAATCCCGTTAAGGCATTAAGTTGATCAAAATAGACAAGATACTTAAATTGTTCTTTTGAACCTTCCATTCAAACAAAGACTTCTAAAAAGAAACCTATCAGTCCCCACAAAAATGGTAAACAGCTCAACTGATTTCAAGGAATAGAAAAAATATTTGAGCACCAAATCAGCATATGATTTCTGAAAGATCATGCGACACTGAAGACTATAGTGATGAAGCTTTGCCACCACAGGAATAAATTACAATATTAATGCATTTTGAATTGTAATCTCACATTACTATCGTTTTACTGTATTTGAGCAGATAAAACGCAGCCCTGGTGAGCAAAGACAATAATCCAAACCCAACATTTAAAAAGGAAGTGTATTTGTTAGTTCTTACAAATAAGACTATCATAAAAGAATAAATCAATACACAAATAAAATTTCCCTGTTTCCAATGTTGCAAGAGAGCCAATATATCCTCAAGTCATTGTCTGCATCTCATCACTAGATGGCGCACATGTCCTATTACTGAGTCGATACAAAACCAGGTCCTATCGTTGTGAGTCCAGTGATTGGACCCTCTTGTAACAGCTCCACCTTTACCAAATATAGAAAGTGTCCTAACCTTCAAGCCATTCCATTGCTAACAATGCTAAACCCTGAAGAACGACTTAGTAGCATTTAGATAAATTATACTACCAAAGCATTAGATAGTTTGTCAGACATCATAGAGCTTGCCCTCTGCATCCAGACTTTGATAAAGAATTTCTGTAGGCCTCCAGCTGTCATTGTGAGCTATTTTGGTACTCATAACACTAATGCTGAAGACAGGCAAGTTGACTGCATAAAGGAGGCACAAAAAAAAAAAATCCTCTTCAATTGGAAAACTTCAAATCAATAGGCCAACGAAAACCAGTAACCACAGTACATACCGCTTTGCACTGATAAGACCTATTGATACGGTGAAGGTACAACTTCAAAACATTTGCATGATGTCCGTAAAAATTGAGAAACAGGCTAAAGGTATAAAGTCCTGTTTGATCAGTGGAGTTACCACTTTAAACCTTCAGGTTAACCAAAGATCACAAGAGGCATGTTGTAATGGTGTATAAAAGGTGCATGATTAAAAAAAAAAATAAACTTTAAGATTGCTAAAATAGACTTTCCCCACATTAACTCACTTGTATAGTTAACATTTTTACAAAAGGAGTGTTAACATTAAGACACTGTGTGAACTAAACCCATGTGACATTAAGCTGGACCTAAACTTTGCAGGACAGTAGATCAAGCACTAGAGATGTAACATTTGGGTCTACGTGTGCATGCATGAAGATTGGTGTACGTGCCCATAAGACATCAATGTTCCTGCTTACATAGACCCAAATATCAGCATGTCTAATGATCACATGTCCTGTCGCATAACTCTACACGGCTTGGAAAGGTCACAGCTGGTGCTGAAGTCTCCCATTGCAGACACTTCAGCTGGTTAGTCAGACTTGAATTGATTGTTGGGTACTGCATTGTGACAGGTATATGAAACGCAGACTCATAGCAAACTTTGACCCTGGAGTAAAAAAGTGATGCAAAGAGGCAAAGTACACAGATAAAGGTTCGTGCCATTATTTGACGTCAGCGATGGCACAATCCCAACCACTGGCTCGCGACTGGCTCGCGCAGTCGACGCCCCCGCCAATCATTCATAAGAATCAATAAGCAGTTCAGCAAGAACATTGACATTTTTCAAATATTAAAATTTTAGTGGGGGGGGGGGGGGGGGGGGGGATGTCAGTCGATTTATTATTAGCATCTTTACATATATGCTACTCTACACGCCAAAACATTACTGCTTTATAAATAAAGCTTGTATGGAAAACTCTAAGCGTTTCAAAGCAAACATTTCCAAGTAACAAATGTGGACTTCTGGACAATAACGGGGTCACAGTTTTGTGTAGCTATAGGAGTTCTTACCCGTTGATACCAACTTTAACCATGATGCCTGATTTGGTCGTGTCCTCTGCAGAAAAGAAAAACAAAAAAAATCAATTATTGGACTAGCTACATTGCGTCAGTCAAAAGTAGCCTACAGGTTGTGAACTTGCAAAGCTGATGTCTAGAGATGCAGAGTGAGTGTAAACTTAATGCATTATCAATTTAAGTTTAAATGGGCGTTAAGTTCAAACATTTCCCTTTAGGCCTGCAAAGTTATAGCTACTCATTGACAAGGCATTTTGATTAAGGCCTGACCAACTGATTTTCATGCAATATTGTCGCAATCTCTCTCAAACTTTCAACTGTGCTCCATGCATGTATAAGCTAGGTCAATATTTAATTTATAAACTCAATAAGGAACTTCAACCACTACATTGTTAACTGTGACTACATAATTAAACACTACAACTCATTACATGATTTAAAATAAAGTGTATTTCAAGCTGGTATGTTCATTTACCGTTTGTGAGAAGCGTCTGTTCGTCCTGACACTTGGTGTGAGTGGAAGGATAACTAGCATGAGGTTAATTTATATCTGGTGAGATAGCAGTGACCACGCCCCCTTGGACTTTAGGCAATAATGACCACGCCCCCTTAGAATGTCAAGGTCGTATTGGGGGGAAGTTGGATGAAACAATCTCAAATAATTATAACAAATGAAACCAAGCTAGCATAAAGATAATTAAATTATCCAATTCTATTACATCATATTATATATATATTTTTAGCAGTGAATAAGATCAAGTTTAATGTCTTCAGTGATTGGCTAGGCCAGGCCTATTTCCTGCAACTTCTTTGGTAGTAAATACTGCATTTAAATAATTCATATAATAAGATTTTAAAATAAAACATCTGTTGGCATGGATGAAATGACATTGTTGCATTGTGTTAGCACGTAGATTAATAACAAATGCATCCTGTTCAATCCTAAGGAAACCAAAAAGGTTGAGAATTCCTGAGCTTTCGATCCAATTACTGCCTATTTTTGCAGGTGTACTTACCCTGCAAAAGAAAGATATTTAGGATGAAATGTGTTTGCTAATGGTATTCTCTTAGAGAAAAGAAAATTTGATTTGAGCATTTCTGTCCACCCTGACCTTCTAACAGCAACTGTCCCAGAGTGAGAGCGAGATGAAGCAGGGGATCAAATCGCCCTCGTCGTGAGTGTGTGACATTTACAGGAAAGACCATGACCCTTCCCTTTTACACAGCCATTCCTGAATCCCAGAATCCCTCACATCGGTAGGAAATCCAATGCTTTGAATCACTAGCCATGCGCCTTCACATGTGTATCAGTATGCAAGTGGTAAAACCAAGAAAACCAGAAAAGTGATTGAAGAAACAGATGATAAACATTATCAAAAGGACACTGATTTCCTGTTGAAAACAAGAACAATCTTTCAGAGAGTGACAGGGTTGATTAATACATTGGTTTATAAATTTGCATAGTGAATTTCATCACAAAGTATTTGATTAATGGCATTATAATCTTTCTGTTATCCGTCAAATTTTGCGTTGGTGTTGACTCTTTGTCTCTTTCCTGCAATTAATCACAGTGTTATACTAGTAATTAACACTAACATGATCCAGGAGATTAGATGCTCCATCATTGCATGAGGACAGATTGGGAAAAAAATGTATCCAGGCTTCAATTATGCTGTCATAGTGCAATGTTCCACAGTAAACCTGCACGTTTGTTGCAAGATATGATCTCTAACGTTGCAAACCTACAGACTTGTCCTTTTTTATTTTGAATTGAAGTAGTCTTGTCCTCTCTATGGTGTTAAGTATCATCTGAGTTTACACTGAAGACAATTTTGGACTGTCGTGACTGCTGCTGTGGCCTTTTGGCTTCTTATGATAGTTCAGAGGTCACAGAGATGAAGAGGCCAAACTGCGTTCGTCATGGGATATTGAAGTGGGGTGTCACAGTTTTACAATTGCCATCACACCCTTTAATCATCACAACTTACTTATTAAATGGGGTAGCTGTAATGTATATGCTTCTATGTACATATAATGTTAATTTCTAAATGATTCTTCTTATGAAAACAGGTTGAGAGGACTCAGCAACTGCCCCTCAGAATAGTGTATGTATATCCCTGCTATCTGCTCCCCAGCCACCAGAGAGAATGTTCTGGACTGTCGCCAGGGTCAGGCTAAAAATACACAAACACTCGAAGGCTGACCCCGCACCCTTTCCACTGCGGCTATCTTGTGCTCCTGTGGAGTGACCTGCACGATCCACTTCACTCTGTGTCGACTGACTCACATGATTCAGACAGAATCAGACAAGCTTCTGAAAGTAATCCTGACTGACACAAACAGCACGTCTGTCACGTCATATTGCCGAGTTCACCCCAGATAGCTAAGACTCTTCAGCTGGACTTGTCGACCAGTTTGTGATTTGTTGAACTCTGGTGACATGTAGTTGTTTGCTTAATGCTGTTCTCCAGTGTGGATCATTCTTTAGCTCTGTGCGTTGGTATGTGAGGGTGTTATATATTAACTACTGACCATAAAGTGGGATAGCTGTTTGAGCTCAGAGTCCAGGATCTGATCTGACGGGACAAGTCTAGTGTCTCAAGCTTCATGATATAGTGCTATCTTGTGGTCAAAATCAAAAACTGCACTTAAAGACCGCTTGAAATCAAAATTGAAGTATTTTAGCTTTTAGTAAGAATATGTTAGCCTTAAAGGTGCTCTAAAACATTTTTTGTCACATACAGCAAACATCTCCTCACTATCCGCTAGCTGCCTGTCCCCTGAACACACTGTAAAAAGACGGTAAAAAGACGGCTTCACAAACGGCACCAAAAACAAACTGGGCTAACCACATAACAAAATGTTCCAGCCAATAAACGACAAGAAGGATTTAGGGGTGGGGTTTGGGGGGTTAGTGCGCGGATGAGGAGGTCTAGCTAGCCTCTGTTTTGTTTGACAAAACCTTAAACGTCAACAAGTCAAGTCAAGTCAAGTCACCTTTATTTATATAGCGCTTTTACAATACAAATTGTTTCAAAGCAGCTTTACAGAGATAACAGGAAAACAATGTTGTAATAGTATTGTTCAATTGAAAATTAAATGTCCCCAACTAAGCAAGCCAAAAGGCGAAGGCAACAGTGGCAAGGAACCAAAACTCCATCAGGTGACAGAATGGAGAAAAAAACCTTGGGAGAACCCAGGCTCAGTCGGGGGGCCAGTCCTCCTTTGGCCAACGAATGAACAGTGTATGATTATGAGTTAGGCAGCATAATGTCAGGAGTCAGATGGGATCAGAACTTTCACGATATTATCCAGTTCATCTGGTTGGGTTGGGTCATCCGGCCGGTGAGGAGATGAGTGGTGAGGTGTCCATGGGCCTTCACAGCCCTGATAATGCGTGTCGTCGTGTCCATGTGATGGTCCTTCATCAGATCTGGATATGCCCTGGATCCGGCGGTTTGCGGTAAACCTCGGGATAAACAGAGAGACTAATATTAGCGTAGACGCCATCCTTCTTATGATGTACAAAGTACATCAGGAATTATGGGAAGTGTTCCCGGTTCCGGCTGATCTAATCTATGCAGCCTAACATTGAATTATAGAAATCTATAATGTGTTATGTGTATGCTAAGCCAAAGAGATGTGTTTTTAGTCTAGATTTAAACTGACAGACTGTATCTGCTTCCCGGACCGTGTTAGGAAGATTGTTCCAAAGTTTTGGTGCTAAATAGGAAAAGGATCTACCGCCAGCAGTCGATTTTGATATTCTAGGTATTATCAACTGGCCAGAATTTTGAGATCGCAATAGACGTGAAGGACTATAATGCGTTAAGAGCTCGCTCAAGTACTAACAGGAGCTAAACCATTTAGTGCTTAGTACTGAACAAGAAGTGACGTCATCGCTTAGACCACCTTTAAAGGGATACTCCACTTTTTTTGGAAATAGGCTCATTTTACAACTCCCCCAGAGTTAAACTGTTTTACCGTTTTTGAATCCATTCAGCCGATCTCCGGTTCTGGCGGTACCACTTTTAGCGTAGCTTAGCATACATCATTGAACTGGACAAGACCATTAGCATTTCAAAATGACCAAAGTGTTTCGATATTTTTCCTTTTTAAAACTTGACTCTTTTGTAGTTACATCGTGCACTAAGACCGACGGAAAATGTAAAGTTGCGATTTTCTAGGTTTTCTTTTTTTTACAGTCTATGGTAATAATCAAGACACTTTACTGCCGTACCATGAGTGCAGCAGGCGTAATGATATGACGCAGCGCCTGAAAATAGGCTACCTTCCGTCAACATAACAGAACTATTTTCAGGCTCTGCATCATATCATTTTTGTCAAGTACGAATTGCAGTCTGTGAGGTAAACTAAACGCTATTGGCTATTTGAAAAGGGGGAGGGGCCATTCAATATGTCCCGCCTTTGCTTCCTGTTTCAGTGGAAATTACATCAATGCATCATACAAAGCTATGTGTTCCAAGGCACTTCAGTGGGCCTTTAAGAATTATTTTCATCATTTAAAATGTGCAAAAATGTATAGTAGCTAGTTCATTAATTTGATGTATTGTCAAAAGTTTGAAAACAAGCAGCTTTATCATAATTACAGCAGATACTCAGAACAATGTTGGAGAAACAGAGTGCAACCACTTAGGGCCAAATTAGCCTCACCTCCACCCACTCACACCAGCTCAGAGATCCACTCATTGATGATCACTCGTTGACGTGATTGGTTACAAAGTCATTTGTGACATCAGAAACACCAGTGATTTCAAACCGCATTTTTGAGACATATTTGGTTCACTGAAGTTTTATGGAGAAAATACTCAGCAATGGTGTTGACTTTACACATGGTTTGTCTTAAGCATATTAAAAACACCACATAGACATATAAACAACATTAAAAGCTTGATTTTCACCATAGGGGGTTGAATACTGCAACTGAACATTAAGAACTGCTGATTTAAAAGGATATTTACCCCAAAAAATCATAATTTTATAAACCATCATGTCATTCCAAACCTGTATGGCTGTCTTTCTTCAACTTCTGTTGAACACAAAATAAATTATTTAAAATATATTCACTTTTTTCTATCCAGTGAAAGTAAATATTGACCATAGCTTAATTAGGTAGCCTACATTTAAGCTGTTTGGGCTACTTATGGTACTTTATGTAATTTTCAGTTCTGGTGCGCATTCACATTCATTGCATTGCAAAAAGTAGCTTGGCCATTCTGCATAATTCAGCAACATTCTGCATAACATCTTTTGTGTTTAATTGTGAATAATGACAGAATTTTTTATTTTTGGATGAAATGTCCCTGTAAAGTTTCACAGATAAAAGAAGAAACACCATACTCACTTTGGGGTAGTTTAACAAATATCAGTAAATAAATGTTATATTAAATCATATACTGTAAAAATAAAGGATAGAAAAGAGGACAGAGATCATCAGATTAATTTACCAAATTATTTTAAGCATGGTTAGCGCCAGATACTTATTACTTATGGCTGACATATAACACCATTCAGTTCATAGAAAGAGAATTTATTCCTTTACTTATGAAATATGTAGTTCAAGTTGAGATTGTATGGCTAAACATAGTACGGATTTTTTTTTTATTCAAGCCATAATCCTAACACCCACATTCATTTCACAGGCCGATTTAGTGGTAAGAATTGAAGGGATTTTTCATGCAGTTCCCAAATGATTCGGTGGTTGCGGATGTATGTGAGCATATCTCAGCATTGGAAGAGGAAATAATTCTGCTTATGAAAAATGTTGAGCAGTACTCTTTTAATCCATTTACAATGATTGTTAATAGTACATCACTTAAGTAATTATTAAGTTCCTTAATTAAAACTAAAAAGCTTGCACCACTAAACCCTAGACTTCCCACTCCTTGTCACAGAAAGATGTGAATGTGTGTCAGCCTGCGTGTCCTTGAACAATGCGAGCTGATTAAAACTGAATTAAGGATGAAAATCCTGCCACACTCTTCCAATTTGCATATTTGCAGCCCATAAGAAAATAAATAATACGGAAACAGGTGGAACTCCTTGATTTGCAGTGTGTGGGAGAACAACCTCGGTTTAGAAAAGCATAATAAAAACACTTTATGATCAGGGAACGCAATTAAGATTCATGCAGAATGCCAAAAGAAACATGATAGGAGAAATTTTATTCATGCAAAAAGTACAGAAGGTGAGCAGTATGTTTACGTTCTATAAATCATGCATTTTTTGAGACTACATCTACTTTAAAACTTTTGTTCACTAGTAAACTACTAGTACACTCTAAAAAATGCTGGGTTGTTTTAACCCAATTTTGGGTCAAATATGGACAAACTCAAACATTGGGTAAAAAAGTAATTTAAAAATGTAACCCAATGGCTGGGTTTGTCCATATTTGACCCAAAATTGGGTTAAAACAACCCATATTAGAGTGTAGAATATCAAAAATGAAGGACAGTGTAGCTCATCTATATCTAAAGGAACAAGTAAAATACTTTGCTTACTTTATTAGGAAATAAATATACAAATACAGCTAAACAACATATCACTTTAAATCCAATGTAAAAATAAGTATATTGAAAGACACGATTTAATGAATTTATCCACCTATGTACAACTCTTTTCACAGGGTCCCAGACCAGACAAGAGTTTGGGAATGACCTCTACCTAAAGCTAAGCAGGACAACAGTCATCTCATCGTCTCGGTCCATCTCTCAGTTCATTATTAGCAGCCGAGGCCGCTCATAGAGCCGATCCGGTCCAGTTTCAGACCAAAACAGCCCCGATTCCATCCCCTCCGCAACCGGTCCGGTGGAGCTCGCTTCTGATTGGCCAAAGCCCCCCTCAAGAGGCGGAGCCAGGCATTCTCGCTCTGCATAGGTATGTCAATCCACTTGGGATATTCTGCAACCTTTAGCCCAGAGCTGAAGGTCTGCATGGGCTCCTCCGACTGGTCACTCGTGAGGTTCTCAAGATCATCAAGGGTCAAGAGGTCATTGTAGCGCTCAAGAAACTGCTCAATGACCTAAATTGTAGAGATAGGAAATATGTTTTAATGGCTGTTTACGACTTTAAAAATATATATATGTGCAAGTACTGAGGAAGCCCACCTGCATGGCTTTGTGAGGGGTGTGCAGGGCTCGGGTGTGGCCCGGCACCGGATTGGCCAGAAGGACTAGAAGCAGCACAAATACAGAGGAGCACAGCATGGTGCACGTGTTTTGGCCCCGGATACACCGCTAATGCGAGTCGGGATTTAGATGAACGGTTTTAGATGAATAGACTCAAACACAGATAAAGAAGAGAGACATATGGGAATACGAACAAAAAAACATTATGCAGAAAATACTACACAGAAACATACAAAGAAACACAAAACACAGAAAGAGGTTAGTTTGTGTAATTGTCATGCATTTTTTTTTAACAAATTCCGCTACACAGATATTTTTATTATAATGATTCAGATTATAAAACAAAATAGCATCTTGGAGTACACAACAAGATTTTATGTTATTTTTTATCACTGATAGACTGTATTCTTATAGTGCACTCCACGATGCTATTTTGTTTTAGACTATATAAATAACAAAATAAAATAACATTTAAATATTAAATAAACTTTAAAATAACATGTTAAATAACATTTTAAAATTATACAGTAAATAAAAAATAAATAAATAAAATTAAGATAAAAAAAGACAAATCCAGGACATTGTATTTTGTTTTTGTTTACATTTTCATGTAAATAAATCTCCTCCTTTTTTGTATTTTCCATTACAAAAATTATTCTCATTAGATTATTTTAATTCCGTACACTAAAAACGACAATGATTTAAATAAGGATACAGATAAAGTACAACAAATACTACTACTATGATGTGTAAAAACGCCATAAAATATAAGCTTTTTCACTTTTTCAAATAGAATTTGAGGTAGTGCTAGATTTTCATAAAAATAAGGATATATGATTAACAATGTAAAAAAAAAGTTCCTTAAAGATAAAGTTCCTTCGTTTTCAATAAACAAAATATAATACTGTTTTTATTTTGGGATAAAATATGACCCGGACATGTACTTGGCAGGTTTTAGATTCACCCATATGCTGTGCAGAAAACAACGCCTTGCAAAAATGCCAAATATAATTTTATATTTATAAAGTAATGAAGTTTTAATGATATATATTATATATATATATATATATATAAGTTAAGTTCAGTAAAATGTAGTATTTAGTAAAATTCATGGTAAAAATCTGACCTGTTAAATTTAGTTTCCACAATTTTCACATGTAAATCTCAAAGATAAAGTTTTGTTTTACTCACCAATAATAGTTGGAGGATCTTCTAAAACTTGACTGAATGCTTTAGTCCAGCTCCATCCCTCTGTCTCTCTCCCTCTCTCGTGTATCTCAGTTTTTGGCACCTGCTAAGAGCATCCCTGTCTTTCCCTTTCCTCTCTCTTCCTTCCTCTGAGTGCAGGAATGTGATTTAATGCGAGTGGTGTTTGTATGTCAGTGTGTGTTTGTGTGAGCTTGGTGAGTATGTTAATAGTAAGCATGAGGTATCTATATATGCTTTGGTCGTCCCCCTTCCACTCATACCACACACACACACCTCTTTTCCCTCCCTTTCTCTCTCTTCTTATCTTAATGTCTCTCGGATGATGTCAGAGGTGTCGAGGGGTGTTTGATGTTGTCGGGGTGATCAGGCATGGGGATGCCACCTTCTGCCTGGAACATGACATCATATGCACGCACATCACAAAAGAAATCGTGACACAAATGCAGGGCACCAACCAGGTGTTGCCCTCCTCTGCCCTCTACTTTAAATGATCTCATCCTCCCATTCATTCCTCATCCATCCATCTCTTGTCCCCTTGCATCCTTCTGTTTGCAAGGTGCGACTTTGGCTGCCAAAAGCACCAGAATATTGTGTCTGTTGAAAGGATGCCAAACTTTTTGGTGTACTTAACTCAAGGAGATATATAGAGCTTTCAATGTCTGTTTGTATAGGAAAGAGGCATTTCTTGCTGTTCCTGTGTCATTCGCACATGTAAAGCAAATGCTTGAGTCCTAAACTTATGGTCGATGTCCATCATCAGAATTGCATGAGAATAAAGCTACATTTTAAAGTGCATTTGCATTATAGGTCATTTATTGAATATGAAACCTTGATTTTTTTTCACCATTAATCACTGTGTCACTGTGAGAAATATCTTTGCTTTTCTTTTTCTCTCTCTCCTGAGTGCCATCACAGTCTGCCAGTGCCATCTGCTTACTGCTCCCCCCAGCCTCAAGAACATGATACAAGAACCTACACACACACACATGCATGCACGCACACACACACACATTGGGTTTTCATGTTTTATGGGACCCTAACCCATAGATATAATGATTTTTATACTGTACAAACCGTTTATACCCTACCCCTTAACCTAAAACCCACCCATAACAGAAAACTTCACTTAGTATTTATAAGCTGTTTTCCTCATGGGGACCAAAATAAATTAATATATGTTTTAGTTATGCCATATTTTATCGTGTAGGAATTGTGGGGACATATATTTTTAAAAATCAGTATGCTTAATCCTTATCCATTAAATCATGAACGACTGTAAGAGTCATGTAAATTAATTTGTTAAAAAGAGTGGGATCCCTGAACAATATTCCGCTCCTAAAACTTCTGGAATCCTGAAATTAGTTTATATTAATTATTTGTTAATTTTATTATTTACAGAATATACCCAAAGCTAGGGCTAGGGGGACCTTCAAACATTGTTGTGGACAATGGAAGCCTTGGAGTGAACCAATGGTTAATTCAAGTACAAAGACAACCTTAAACGTCTTCCCTTTACCACAGCACAAACACAATATATGATTCATTTATGATCCAACTCTCATAATACAGACACAACAGTGGTCTAACACAGTAATAGTCTGACGAAAACCACATACACCCTAAGGTATCCCTGGCTATCCCAGCGTCCAGAAAGGGGCTCTTGTGTTTGATCAGGTGGAAACCAGTGTTTTTACGGTTGTGTACCCTGTCTGAGTTTCTCACACTGCGAAGGATCACAGGTTTATCCAGCCAGCTGCTGCCACTAGCAACCAATCCAGCAGGAACCTAGCAACAGAGCCATTTACAAGATCTAATTTATTTACATTACAGTGCTTATTTACTCTAATTACAGATATCAGTCAAATTAAAATGTACCACACATAATATACAAGTTGTCAAAAAGTCATGGTTTTTCTATTTAAAAAGTCATAATTTAGTATTTGACCACTTTCAGTCATAATTAAAATTTATTTTGCTGCTTTACCTTTATCTTGCATATTCACAAATTAAATGAGTAACAGCCCTTTGCAACATTTTTCTTTCCGGTCTGATATAATTTGTGCTGCCCTGTCTTTCTAAAACAGCCTCTGCAAAACCTGTATTACACAGTTTAAAAAAAAAATAATACACACACTACAACGTATCACACCATATTGTGAAATTTGAACTGAAATGATCAGGGATCTTTAGTTGCTCATTTCTAACACCGGGATCCTTCAGAAGGATATATGCAGAGGTGTAGGTGCTACACACATCCCAGCCGATAGAAGAAACAACGTGTTTGGTGGAGACGTGGGCTTGGCAGAACTGGGTGGAGTCGGTATGCCTGAACACAATGGTGGAACAGGAGGAGACCAGCGGAACCAGAGTGGTGGAGGGTCGAGGCACAGCTGGAGACTTGGAAGTCTGAGGCGGAGCCAGAGCAATGATAGACCAAGGTGGAGCCAGAGGGACCAGGGAGCCCGGCAGAGTCTGAGGGGTGACAGACCATAGTGGAGTCGAGGAAGCTTTGAGTCATGTTGGAGCAGATGGGTTGGAGGGTCATGAAGGAGTCTGAGGCCAGAGGCTTGAGTTGGAGGCCACAGGCCAAGGCAGAGCTAATGGCTAGAAAGTCCCAGGCAGGAGGAGTCTGGGGGCTGAAGGGAGACAACGGAGGTGAGGCAGAGGAGGCCAGGGGTGTCCAATCCTGCCCCTGCAAGGCCACAGTCCAGCAGAGTTCAGCTCCAACCCCATTTAAATAAACCTGAACCAGCTAATCAAGTTCTTTCTAGGCACACTAGAATCTTCCAGGCAGGGGTGTTGAAGCAAGTTGAAGCTAAACTCTGCAGGACATTGGCCCTCCAGAAGCAGGTTTGGACTAGCCTGGTCCCACCAGACTCTCATACATTTCATTTGTACATAGAGTCTGGCACCTCTCCATTGACAAGCGTTAACTTCCTTGTAGGTGGGAACTCTATTGAAGTCTAACACTATTGGATCTGCCCAGAGTCACTCTATCTGCCATAACCAATCGCTAACGTTTGGTCGTGACGTATGTCGAA
The DNA here is from genome assembly GCA_036326025.1 of Chrosomus eos. Taxonomy (NCBI): domain Eukaryota; kingdom Metazoa; phylum Chordata; class Actinopteri; order Cypriniformes; family Leuciscidae; genus Chrosomus; species Chrosomus eos. The sequence continues at coordinate 25,634,773 of CM070831.1, forward strand.
TGCCGTGGGGAGGATGGCCACCAACAAAACAAAGCAAAGATTGTTCTTGCTCCGGCTTTAACTTGCGAGCATATTCGGCAGCGTTGCCACAACGGACTGAATGGCTTCGCGCGCATCTTTCTTATTTTGAACTACAACTCAAAATAACGCACAAGTCGACATCAATGTCATCGTTCTCAGCCACTCCCTGTTCGCTGATTGGCCCGGTAAAAAAATGATCGGAGAAAACCAAAGTCTATAGCAAGATCCCAGACGCAGTCCTGAAGGAAAATAAAAAGTGAGCGGAAGTACGAAGGAGGGCGGAGTCAGGCTAGGTTTGGACACCCCTGGCTTAGGCAAAGGTTAAGGAGAGGGACGAGGGGTGCGAACATCCATGACGGAGACCTGGACCTGGGCAACGGTGACGAAGGCAACTTGGAACTGGGTAGCGCCACTGGCGACAAAGGTGAAAAACACTTGAGTCTGGCCTGAACCAGTGGAAATAAAGTGGCAATGATAAATTAAAACAATGCAAATATAGTAATGGTAGCACAACCTGATAGGTAGCATTTTTCTTAAAGACACTGGTTCACACACCTGGGCTCGGGCTCTGGCAGTGAACAGGTGAACAGGTGTGCACTAATTAGAAACCATTAACAAACCAGAAACTCAACAGATAATGACAATGAAATAAAACAGAACATGGCTATGAACTAAACATTAATGTGACATTTTAATGGAGTGTTTTCAAACGAGATACCATCTGGATACCATCTTTACTGATTGTATCACAAGAACTGCACCGAGGGTTGAAGGAACAGACATTTCTCTGGAACAGGTTGAACTCTCTCAGGCGTTGGAGGACCTCCTAAACGTGCTGGCAATTTTAGCCACGGTCCAGGAGTAAACAAGGATGTCATCAATGTAGACTAGTACAAACCGATGGAGGTAATCCCAAAGCACTTCATGGATAAAATCCTGGATAGGGAGTTGATACGGTGTTGATCAGGCCATACCGCATGACGCAGTACTCATAGTGACCTGTAGGAGTCTTCTATTTGTCTCCCTCATGTATCCAGATGAGGTTTTAAAAACTTCGGAGGTCCAACTTGGTAAAGATGGTAGCACCTCTAAGGTGTTCCAGGGCCGCTGGGACGAGGGGAAGTGGATAGCGGAATTTCACAGTGATCTTGTTAAGTGCCCGGTAATCAATGCAGGGCCTCAAGCCTCCGTCCTTCTTTTCCACAAAAAATATACTCGAAGCAGCAGTGGAGGTAGAAGGATAGATGTGTCCTTGTTGAAGAGCATCCTGAATATACTCCTCCATGGCCTTCTGTTCAGGAATGGAGAGTGGGTATATTTTGGCTCACCCGGTGTCAATAGCGCAGTCATATGGTCTGTGAGGTGGTAATTGGAAGGCTTGTCTTGGGCAAAATTTCGTCACTGAATGGGGTGTAATCAGCAGGAACGTCAACTGATTGTTTCTCTAGAGAGCTCTCTATCGAAGTGGAAAGGACAGGTAGGGTCTTGACTGGTGAGCTCGAGGGAAGAGGTAATTCTGGGAAACATGTTGGGAAACATTTCTCACCCCACTTCAGGACTTCACCTGTGATAGAATCGGATGGTGTTCGATGGGCCAAGGGCGCCCTAGGACGATGCCAGCTGTGGAGTTCTCCAGAACCAGGAATTTGATGTTCTCAACATGAAGGAGTCCTACGCGTAGCAACACTAGTCCAAAATTGAAGCGTATTTGTTGTCAGCTGAGCGGTCTTACTGTTATGGAATGGACCTTGTAACAGACTTTGTTGTACTTGTGAGTTTGAGGTGACGGCAGAGCTTCCAGGAAATGAAATTGCCGGCTGACCCACTGTCAATGAGGGCATTAACTGAAATGGAGACATCAGAGGCAGTAAGCCACACAAGCGAGGTAAGTGGGGATAAATGAGAATTAATATTATTTACAGCCCTGCGTAAATAAGGCGCTAACTGCCCTGTCCCAAATGGCACACTTCATGTAGACTTTCGGTCTCGTGGACTTAAATTGCGCGTGCTCGCTGAGTCTACGAGTCCATAGGCCGTCCCATTCATCATTTTAAAACTCGTGTGCTCGGCTGTATGGAGTGAATTATGTGCCATAATTGACCCTTCGCGTGGAGCTTGATTGACAGGTGTTCTGACCAATCATACTTCGCCATCCGCCATTTTGTCGGACCAAGCAGTCAGGAGAGTTATGTAGATTAACATGGGAGGATTTGAACTTGAAAAACTGAATATACTGGCGCATTTCCGCGGTTAAAACAACATTCCTTCTTATGTTAATTCATGTTTATTTGATGCTATAAATGAACTAGAAGGAAGAGATGATCGGATCACGAGCAGCTTTAACTGATGCTCTAGCGATCTGTCACGACACATTAAAGAGCCACAAAACGGTATTTATTGTTTAAATTTCTTTCAAAAAATTACCATATTTGAAAGGTGAGACTTTGTTTAATATGCTTAATATCAAACGTAACCGAAAAGTAACCTGGTCTGTCTTGTCTGTCCGCGTGTTGTCAGTCTCCTCTCTGCTCCGCGATGTATTTTTCACTGTGTGAGAACATGGTGTGTGCGTGAGAGCGGCGTAGCTTGTCGGAACATAGCGACAGTAACTAAGGAGGGCGGGTCTTTGCGAAGGGTCAATTAAACAAACAAATCCAGTATTTTGCAAACAAACTCGATCTGTTTTGCAAAGGAAAACTCGACTCGCAAACAAACTCGATCTGCTTTGCAAAGGAAAACTCGACTCGCAAACAAACAGAAAGCAATTTGCAAAAACAAAGGTCAATTTGAGCGAAAATGCAGTGGAATAACCATTATTGTGTTTTACAAATATAATTAAATGAGCCTAGATAATAGGCTATTTCACAAATAAATACAAACTATCCTACAAATTGCATGTAACCTTTAAACAAATATCAAATCTAAGGTTTTCCTTTGCAAAATGTTTATATTTTTTAAAAAAATACAAACTATTACCGGTATTTAAAAAAAAAACTTTTATTTTTTCTGTGGACCCCTAGTGACACCTGGGGTATGTGAGTTTATTCTTTGAAAACCTCTATTAAATAGAGCTTATAACATCAGCTATTATAAGGCCCCTTTAAAATCTAAACTAATACAAATAAATATTCTAGGTGATTCGAAAAGTTTATCCCAGAAGCGGGACGTGAATGCAGACTCTCACACAGAAGTTGACATGTCTGCCTCTTACAGACAGCAGAAGGTACTCTTATTTTATATAACACACTCACCAAACAAACAGCAGAAGAGTAATTGGCCTCTACAGTCCTCTCTGACTGTCACTCAAGAGACAGAGAAAGAGCCAAAGCGAGACAGAGAGAGAACGCTAGCATGAGAGAGAAGGTGTGTAGGAGGATGGGTAGGCGAAAAGAGAGGGATGAGACAAGTATGAAAAATGAGGGTATGGTAGGATATGGCTAGAGCCCACCAGTGTCACCTCTGAGAGAGAGAAAGAGGCGAAGGTGGTACATGTGAGTATGTGTGTTTTCTGTAGTTCTGTAGGCAGGGAATCTATCAGTGTGTGTGTGTGTGTGTTGTGTGTGTGTGTGTGTGTGTGTGTGTGTGTGTGTGTGTGTGTGTGTGTGTGTGTGTGTGTGTGTGTGTGTGTGTGTGTGTGTGTGTGTGTGTGTGTGTGTGTGTGTGTGTGTTGTGTGTGTGTGTGTGTGTGTGTGTGTGTGTGTGTGTGTATGCATGTATGGTGAGAAATAAGAGTGGGCAAATTCATATGTGTAGGCGTGTGGGTGGGTGAGAGGACACCAGACCCTAAAAAGAGCACTACATTTCAAAATAAAGGTTTTTGAGTTCAGAAAGTTTGGAGTGAGATGGAGAAAGGAAGAGGATGTGAAGGCCTGATAGTGATTTTGTCAGAGCCAGCTGTGACTGACAGAGCTCAAGACTTCCCTGTGTGCAAAACAAAATTGAGTAAAGACGGATCAACAAACAATGATGTTCATATTAAGGGCTGCAGGCAGCAAGCAGAAACATTTTGTGGGAATATCATTTATGGCATGTTACTCCAGATATTTTGCATTAAATAGAGTGAGTGAATGATTTACGCTAGAGCCATTACATTCAATTTAAACTGATAATGATATCTAATCATTTGGATCGATTCACTAAAAACAACCTTTTGAAAAGATTCACTAAAAAAAGCTTAATTTTCAAATCTGACATCACTTGTTTGGATTCTAAGCAACCGACGGACTGGACAGTACACATATTTACTGCTAAAATATTGTCAAGAAAAGTGGAAGGTGTGACACCAAGCCGACATCAAAGAACAAGCAGTGATGAAAGGCAACTGTATTGCCGCCTCTTGTCATCTTCTTCTGGCACAAAAAGTTTGGATGAACACACCACAAATATGACAGCCAACAACCATCTGTCAGATATATTCTGCACTTGCTTGAGACTAAATAACTTTTCATACCTGCAAGTGTCAGTAGTCTCTATTTGTCCTCTGCGGATATACTAGCCATACTAGCCATTTTGATTATGAAGACTGATCAACTGGCCTTCAAATTTCGTCATTAGGGGCCATGTTGTTATGAACATGTTTCGGGCGGCAGTGGCTCAGTGGTTTATGTAGGTTGTCTACAAACTGAAAGGTTGGTGGTTCAATCCCCGGTTCCACCTGACCAAGTGTCGAGGTGTCCATGAGCAAGGCACATAACCCAGCTGCTCCGACGAGCTGGCTGGCGCCTTGCATGGCTGACACCGCTGTCGGTGTATGAATGAGTGAATGTGAGGCAATATGTAAAGTGCTTTGGTGGCCATTTGGTCTGTGAAAGCGCTATATAAATGCAGTCCATTTACCATCAAATAAATTGCGCATTGGAATTTTGTCGATTTCGTTTTGCTTCTTATGCACTACTTTGCTGAACAGCAAATCAGAGTGATCTTTCTCACTGATGGCTTAAACGCTAATTCAACCTGCTTAATCGGCCAAAAAGCCACCAACTGTGAACCGACTAATACATACAGTCGGCAACGCGTCATAGTTGGGGGGTGTGGTCGGCGTGGGGGAAAACACTGCGAACATCATGTGTTTTTGAGAATGACAAAATGTCTTATTGCGAAGCATTGACGCCTACCGACCGGCAATGATATATTGCTAAATTAACTGCAATAGGGTACAATTGCCCACTTTTAATTACAAACTGGGTCAATGACCTGACCAAATGGCCGGAGGTGTCGTTTCCAGACATATTTTGCTATCTGGTTGAATCTCCAGGTAAGACATCGCGGTAGCTACCGGTAACATAACTCAATCATATGTTGCATCCTATAGACCTTATGTAGCCCCGCCCCTTTTGAGCGCTGAGCTCGTTGTCTTTTGACTTCCGGTCTGTATTTTCACAACGATCTTTCATAGATGAATGAACGGCTCGTTTAAAAAAGTTCCCGGTCGACATTTGTTAAGACATCTGCTTTACAATGCTTATGATAAACATTACAATGCTCATTGTATTACAGAACATCACAGAAGTATTATAATACAAATTGTATAGGATTATAGTTCTTGTATATTTTGTCGTCCTTTCCGGTTCTGTGCGTTTATTAGGAAGTCTGTAGAACTTGAATTTATATATATTTTTTATATTGGCAGTACAGAAAACGACACAACAACTCTTCGACATGATTGTAGCGTCTATTTTCAATGAGCGCCAAGGCATGTTTTCCCCCACAAGCTAAATTCACATCACGTGATGGGGCATTCCCGGGGGCGTTCCCAGATCAACCTGTATCTATGCCAACGGTAAGAAAAACACAGCAAAAACTGGGCCAACAGACCTTTAACGAAAGTCCGGCGACTGACCGTTGTTTTGTTTTGTCTCATGGCCTTTAAAGTTGTTTTTGCATTAAAAAAGTGAAATGCAAAGAAGTGGAATGAAAAACGCTTGGGCTAGAGATGCATTTTTTAAAAGTTGCAGTTCTTTTAACACTGTGTTTTTAGAATGAGTGTCATGCGCACTAAGACACAAGCTCAAATGTCAAACATGTCTGTCTATGAAAAGCAGTTCAGTGTAATACAAAAACGCGTTCTTTAAAGGAACACTCCACCGATTTTTCATATTAAACTATGTTATTCTCTTATCTAAGATGAGTTGATACATAGGTCTCTCGTCTCAGTGCGTGCACTTAATCGCTCTGGCGGGCAGAGAACTTTGAGAGCAGTTAGCTTAGCCCAGTTCATTCATTAGGGGTCAAACAGAGATGAAGTTAGAAGCGACCAAACACCTCCACGTTTTCCCTATTTAAATAGTAGTTACACGACTAAGTATGGTGACACAAAATAAAACGTGGCGCTTTTTCTAAGCGGGTAAAATGGATAACTATAATGTATGGCGGAATAGCACTTGGGACTGGGAGCACTTCGACTCGGCGAAGTAATATCTTCACTCGTGAAAAATCTTCTTTCAGGGAGAGGGGGGAGAGGATTTTTCACGAGTGTTGGAGTGTTCCTTTAAGAAAGGCCCCCCTTCACATGTGTTTTTGCACTTAAAAATGTGTAATGCAGAGTTGTGGAATTGGGAAAAAACACAAGGTCTAGAGTCATGTTTTTTAGGCGCTGCTATTTTAACACTATGTCAAGTGCGAGACACTGAAAAAGACACAAGATGCAAATGTAATGGGCAAACATGTCCATAGTGCATGTTTACATAAAACAAAGGAAAAAGCTGAGCAGTGGAATGCAAAAACATGTTTTTTGTGAACAGGGGAAAAAATTCAAGGTCACGTTTTTTAAAAGGTTAAAAACTCAGTGCTCATGCACAAGAAGCTGAACAAAATACAAGATGCGCATGTATACAAATACAATTTAAGCACAGTGGAATGCAAAAACACATTCTTCATACACAAAAGAGCACCCGGAATATTCTGTCATATATAATAAGATTTTTGAAAAAATTGTGAGGAAAGAATGGTAGATTTTTCTTACTTTTTTTTGGCCTAATTTTTCCCTGGCTGACACTGAGCGGTAAGGTTTAGTTGAGTTTGACAGCTACATCTCCCAGGTACAGACTTCAGTGTAGGCCTACACGTTTCTGCAGTCATTCCTGATATAGGTAGCTGGAGGATATAATGAAGATCTGGCACATTTCCCAGCTGTTAAAGTATTAACTACACGGTCAAATTGTACAGTCACGACAAGATACAAACATGCTCATAGATGCACTACAGAGAGGCTGAGGCAATGGGAATCGTAGTGGAACATAAATTAAAGGGGCGGATGGGACAATGGCACAATTACATATAGGCCGCAACACGGAAATGTTGTTATTTTTCATGTGCTAAAATTTCTGCTACTGTTTTTACTTCAAAACTGTTTACTTAAAAGGCTAAGGTGTTTTGGGTGACTGCCAGTGTGTTGCTATGCGATTGTAAAGGTTTTTGATTTGCTTTAGCACATTGCTAGGGCATTACTCCAATTCAAGGAAAGTCTGTCCACTTGGAGACGTATTCCACCATATTGAGCATTGCAATTTCTTCGATTCATGAAGCACTTCCGGCTTCTTCATCCCGAAGTCAATGAGTTTTTTTTTATACGTTTTTGGTTAAATGGCTGAAAAAAGGTCTGTGGTGAACACAAGCTTAAGAAACGTTCATGTTTTATTTCACGACATAAAATACACCAACTTAATACACCAACTTAACCACCGTGATTTTTTGAAGCTGTTACATGTCTTGAAAACGGCGGTTGCTAACAAAATAAAGACTACAGAGGCTGTCGAGGAGATTAAACGTCATCACGCCGAAAAGGTAAGCTCAGTCCGCTTTTACAGCATCGTTATGCTTATAATTGTGCTCTTATAAACTACTCTAGCTCAAACATTCTGGGAAAATGTTTTTAGATAAACACTGAAAGAGTTGTTGGAAGCTTAGTTATGGTGACGTTACATTTGTGGGACCATGGTGTACCTTTAGCTTTTTACTTCTGGTGCCTGCATTTAGGCTTCAAAATTCATAAAAGTTGTGATCCTCTGTGTTAATTATCTTGATGGAGAACACGTGCAAGTATCATAAACTTTTGTTGATCACTTGTTTTTACTTTTTAGCAATACTCCAAAAGCCTATGGGAAAATCCTATTGGGTCGACAAAGTGACGTCATAGCTGCACAACTCTATGGTACTCTCTTTAGCGCCTGATTAATATTCCTACAAAATCATGTTATGATAAATTTTTGAACAATGTTATAATGACCATTAATGTCTGTATTAGTTAGCTTATGTTCTAGCATAGCATGCAGATACCCGATTAGCCTAATAGCTAAGTTTATACACACATTTGCACTTACACTACATGTATTCACAATCATCTTTAATGTAATTAAATGTTAATTTAAGGGATACGTGTCCAAATATTTCAGTTAAAAAAAGAATGCAATGGTCCATTATTCACTAAATAGGCTATTATTAATAACATTTAATCAAGTGAAAGAAATAATGTTCAATTTATTTTATTATGCACGATATAGAACATATTTTAAATTATTAGAACTTTTTTGTACTTAATATAATCATTGACAGTTGATAGAGACCCGATTTGTCATGACACCGGGCCAAGTCAAAAGAACCCAAAATCTCCATAATATGATATTGATAAAAAAATACAAAGAGAAAGAAAATATATTCAATTCTTTTTGAAGAGCCTTTAAACATCCTTGCCTTTACTGCGGAGTCAACTACTCTCCCGTGGCCTCGTGGGATAGTCTACTAGAAGCACACTTAAGAGTCTCATCAGAAGTAGCAGGTCACCCAGGTACTTCACCTACTGTTGTAAGTATTATGAATTAGGGATGTGTAGTTTACAATAATATGATTATTGCTACATTATAGAGTGCTTACTTTGCAAAAAACAAAACTCGAGTGCACACTTTCACTACGTGTCAGCAACTACCCCACAAATAAAAAAAGATGGCGTAAACATACTGGAGATAAAAGAAGCGAAACCTCAGCTGTAGAGTACAAAACAGTAATAGTTCTTATTAAAGTGTAAATTGCAGGTTAACCACCACAACCGATTAATGTGTACATTAAAGTGCACAATATGGATATATTTAAAAATTTCTGTCTTAAAATGCGTTAAAATAGCATTTATTGGGGTTTCTTCAAAGGTAGCGTGTTTTTTACCGTAACTGGGTGATGATGTCATAACAGGGAGCTGCGGGCAGTAATGCACTCACTCTGTGTGTGCTGTTTGAGGGAGAATAAAACGATTTGCGGGACTCCCGCAAACTAGAAATATCTGAATAAAACGTAAAAACTAATACATTTTTATTCATCTGTTGCAGAAAATCAATAAGAACATCTAAAACAAAATAGAAACGGTTTACAGGCAGAGTTTCTATTTCTAACATGTCAGCAGCGAGGAGCGATGTAGCCAATCACAGACATATGTGTTGATTTCTTGAACGCAATAATGGCCAATCAGAAGCATTTACGATAGATTCCCCTCACCGCTCAAAACAGACTTTTTGTTCAGTGCTGAATTCTGTATTCTGGCAAATCCTCTAATTATAACAAACATAGTGTAACGTTATATATTATGGAAGCTTCATTGATAATAACAGAGATGTGCGAGATCTCTGTGAACTGATGTCAGCTTTAGGAATTATTATGGGATCGCACTTTGCGCGCAGTCATGCCAAACCATGCACGCAGTAGCCCGCTTGCTTTTATGTTATAACAGTGGTTTGTGTGTTAATGCAACAAACAATTGATCAGGAGCATGTATGCTGATGTGTATGGTGGGCTAACACGTAGGCTAACTTGAAAGTATTTGGAGGTACAGAAAAAAAGTATTTTTGCGGGCGGGAGCGGGACAAAACATGAATGTTGCGGTCGGGAGAAAGTAATATAAGAAAGTAGTTGAGCACATCAGTTATAACGACACACGTATTCAAAAATAGCCGGGTTTAAACCGGGCTCGGGCTCATAATTACAGTTTATGTGTCGGGCCGGACTCGGACACAGCGGGCTCGGGTAACGTTAGGGTCTTGCTTGATGTTTTGGGCCGATCTAAGCTCTACCTCGGGTAAGTTATGCGAACACTTACAGGCACGAATCAGCCGTTTGTCCTTGGAGAACTTGTGGAGCCTCTCCCCCGTTTTTGATGTATTCGTACATCCCGCACAAGCACAATAGTTAACCATTTTCGCTAGCTAGGACTCCAATATAACGTAACTCTAGGCTTGTTGCATAGACCGTAAAAGCTTGGAGTCCCTGTTATGACATCACGCCCAGCCTAGTGGAAGGAGTGGGCGTGGTTAAAAGCACTGTAAAACGAACCAACTTTTCATTATATTTAGCATTTGGTATAAAAAATATAAAAAAAAAACAGTGGTAGGCGGTTCTTATCTTTATATTTAGTAAGCACATTGCATTATCTTCGTGAAAATTTTTACCTGCAATTTACACTTTAAAGATAGACTGGACACTCCAACCCCTGCAATCATATGTTCAGGTGATCATGATAATTATCCTTCTACAATACCACTTAATCAGCGGGGTGTCAAACCAGTCTGATCTAAACCGCTTTACCCACAGACCCGCTGAATGGCTTCGTCTACCCTGCAGGCACAACCTTAAATTATCTCCTTGCATGCAATCACTGCAATGTGATTAAAATGAAAGCTTTGCCTACACGTTCGCTTCATTTCAACAGAATTAACAGCTCTGGGAGGAACACGTGGTGATAATTGTGGTGTTTTGGGCCATCTTTTGTGGAGACAGAAGGATCTCATGCAAGCAGGGAGAAAACGTCGCAGTTCAGAGGTTACGAGCTCAGGGCTCCACGATGCACAATACGATAAGTGCATCACCATGGCTACCCAGGCACTGGGCCAAAAGGGTGGGAAGAAAGATCGCACATAGCTGAAGTTCATCTACTGAGCGTTTCCGACATTTGAACCCGAAGAAAACTTTGCGTGTTGATAAAAGGTTCTGTGGCGGGAGCTAAGCGAAGTGAAAAGTGAAGTCAATAGGCTTTGCTGTATAGCAGTCGTGATGCACTCAGGCTCAAAGGAAAGTTTCACTTCTACCTCAACAGGTTTTGATCTGATTTCTGAGGTGATGTTCTGAAAGGAAAGATCAGGTTAAGAATGTTCTTCCCAAGGAAGGCGATAACCAAAGTACATTAAGGTTTCAGACATTGCTTTTTCAGACACCATACCTTTTTTGAAACGTTCTCTTTAATTGGGTATGAGGGAAGAAAACAGACCACATACTCATTCCTTTGCAGCATTTCAGTTAAATGTTTCTTATTCAAAAACAAAATCCATTGAAACGGACAGTATACATTTATAACACATACCACAAGGTTGAAGAAAACCTCACGGTAAAGCAATAAGGTTAACAAAAGTATTGAGAAGCAAGATAACTACACAAAATCATTGTGTACATTTCTGAAGGATGACTTTGAGTCCCCAAAACCAGGCTGGGATTGGTTTAACTTCCAGTTTTGTGTCAAACCACTGACGGTCCCCCGTCCTGAGCATACAGGTCCATGTCAATTCATAGCAACGAATCTCACTGGCCACTTTCGTCTTGTCCAATGATACTTTTTAACTTCCTAAATTTGTTTTTCCCTAGTCTTTTCTTCAAGTTCTTCTTTTTTTTCATTTTGTTTTTCTTCTCAAACTGGCTCCCCTTTTTCTTCTCCTTTACTACCTCTTTCGTTGAATCTCCGTTCAGTTCCTTTACCTTCTGCTTTTTGACAGGTTTCTCAACCTTTTTGGAAGTTTTACCCTCCAACTTGGCAATTTTGGCTTTTTTGGGACCATCAGATTTCTTATTCTCAGATTTCACTCCAGCTTTCTTTGTGATGATGGGCGTCTCAGATTTCACTCCAGCTTTCTTTGTGATGATGGGCGTCTCAGATTTCACTCCAGCTTTCTTTGTGATGATGGGCGTCTCAGATTTCACTCCAGCTTTCTTTGTGATGATGGGCGTCTCAGATTTCACTCCAGCTTTCTTTGTGATGATGGGCGTCTCAGATTTGTTCTGTTTTAATTTCTGCTTCTTGCCCATGTTGCTTTTCGCTTTAGTTGAAGCGGGCTTCTGTTCCTTAGATTCTGGCTTTTGGATCTGCTTCGATGAGGCTGCGGTCTCCATTTTTGTAGATTCTACTTCATTTTCTGAAAAATAAAATTCAAAACATTAACATCAGATAGAAAATAAACAAGTTGTGGAAACCATGGGAAATACCTACGCACCTGTTTCTTTTGCTGCAGTAGGGATTGTGTTAGACAGCTTCTTTAGCTTAGCTACAAAAAATCCATCCATGTTGTGGGAGTGAGGGTAGAATCGGCGAGACAGTTTGAGAGAGGGATGGAAACGTCTCTCTTTGAATCTGTGGAAAAGAGATGTGCATTATTTAATACGCTTTCTCTGGCAAACTCACTCGCGTAACTCAATTTCTGGGAGTACAGCCTTTATTATTGTAGATGGATCTCCAATAAGACCTCATTACCTGGTGAATCCCTCCTTGCCAAAGTCCAGTCCAGCAGGGACCAGCTTAACATTTCTCTTTTTCAGAGCATAGTCCACAACCCACTCATTCTCCTCCACCTATGAAGAAGACAAATCAAATCTTCATTAAAAAATTCAAATATTTAGGAGGACATAAAAAATGCAATCATCCAGACATTTCAGTAGGTTTTCAGACAAGGATTCATACAGTTACCCTCCATCCATCTCTTCCACCTTTCCTTTAAATGTTGCACTATAGTGCTTGTTTAAAATGCAATATCTGAGTCCATGTCAAATCAGTTTTTGCTGCACCAACTCCTACAGGATTTAGTTCATAGGTTGCTTATTTGTTGTTGGTGACCTAAAAGGTTAGTAAAATATTGATTGTAGATTCTAACACTTTCAGGCTCCTGAAGTATTCATTATTTCCAGGCCAAAAAAAACGTCTCATGTGGAAAGCCATGTTCAGGGTATGATTTCTTAAGTATTATGATTGCTGGTCACAAAGGAATTGGTCATTTGTTCCCGTCAAACACAAATGGCTTGCAGTCTCCTCAGAGACAAATATATATTTTTATAAATGTGAGATATTAACATTTGAAGAATCTTAAAAAGCACCATGGGCACATATTACCGTTCAAAAGTTTGAATAAGAAATAGACTTATTCAGCAAGGATGCACTAAATTATTCAAGTTTGACAGTAAAGACATTTATAATGGTACAAAGGATTTTTGGACACCACTAATAGTTAGATGGATCATATGCAGACTGATCTCAAGAAATGGCGCATGTATGACACGCCAATTCGTATTTCCATTTTTGGCGTGCTATCAACACGCATAATCGCTTTTCAGCGTGTTTATCAACACCGTTGACTTAACGTTACATTAGGCATGTGCCGGTATCAAATTTTCATGCTGCGATTAATTGATTGAGCTTTTATCACGGTATACGGTATTATCACGATATTTTATTTACATAAGAGAAACAGATGGATTGGAGGGGATCTAAAAAAAACAACTTGCATCACAATAGGTGTAATTGTGATTGTCAAAACATTTGGTAACTAAACAGAATTTTATTAAGTTTAGTGACAACATGTTACAATGTTTACATGGTACAGTGACTGGTAGGCTACTGTTTGTATTATTGCTTAACACAATTTTCACGATTTCAGTTCAATTCTTGATTTGATTTCAATCTTAACTCATTTGGATAAATATTAGGTAGGCTACAGTAGATAGCCTACATGTACATTTTGCTCAAGAAAAAATATATCTCACATAATTCTGTAAACATACAGAAAGCCCTATCAACTGGTATTGTTAAAAGTTAAAATCAACAAATTAAATATAATGTGGTTTTCATTATAATAACAATTATGTAGCCTAATGACATAAGTAAAAATATAATAAATATGTAATATAGTGCACATATTTCAGTCCCTCCAGAAAAACGCGATTATGCGATCGCTGAATTCAATGCAAAATCAGCCAAAGTCCGCATATTTATGCGGGGGTCGCATTTTTTCAAATACTCCGCAATTTTGCCGCATAAATTGCTGATTTCCGCGCAAAATATGCGGGACTTGCATGATTTCATAATCCCCGCATTTTCGTCGCAAAAAGTCACATATATATCTTGGCAGAAAGTTGAAAAATGTTGCGTTTGCTTCACACACAAGAGCAGCCATTTCCCCCTGTTGCCATGGGAACGTTATGAAGTGACGTAATTACGTGACGTGAACATCATCGAAAAGCTGTAAAACAGGAGCACACTTTATTTTTAAATATTTAAGAAGAAAAACAGGGATAGCTCACAACTGAAGTTATTGACAGACAGACTCACGGAGGCGATTGGCATCTCACAGATCGCACTTTATTCCCAAATCGAACTTGTATAACTGTCTGTCACATGTTCTTCCGTCCACATCGTTACTTAATAAACAAAATAAGATAAAAGAAGTAGCATCAAACATCGAACATGGGGTGTTTGAGGCGCATGGCGGCAGACAGTTCAACAGGGAGCGCACAGCTCTTAAAGGGGCCACACCTTATTTCCACTCATTACAGGCTGGAATAAAACAAGATGAGAAATTAAATATTCCAGCACTTTCTGTGATGTAGTATGCTTGCTTATCATAGGAAGTAATAAGAAATGACTCCTCACATTAAGGTAGTAGCCTAGTGAGAACATGGTGTCTGGGGAATCACTTTTTTTTTTCTCTTTTTCATCAAACCGCAGTTTTTGCAAGTTCCCGCAATTTTTGCAAGTTCCTGCAATTTCATCGCAAAAAGTTGCATAAATATCCCGCATATTCCATCGCATTTTTAAAGAAAACGGGCCACGTAATCAAGGATTTTTGCGCGCAACAATCACAAAAAAACTCCGCGTTATTCTGGGAGTACTGATATTTAGCGAAAAATTCTACTCTCTATTTTTTCTAGTCAACTAAAGTGCTGGTAATTAAATGGCTTTCCTGAGGTAAAATGTAACGTTCTGTGACGATTGTTCTCCTGCAGTTTTATTGACCTCTTTCCGTGATTGAAAAACACTGATTGATCTATTATGTATGAGGCATATATACCTTTCGGGAAGTTGTACTATATCTTTAAATAAAAAGTAACAGATGATCGGTTCACTTGAACTAAGGTGCTACAGTGATCTGTCACGTCACATTTACAAGCGCCAAAACGGTATTTATTGTCTGCATTTCGTAATAAAATGGACAGAACCTGAGAGCTGAGAATTTTTTTCATATAAAAAGTAACCTGCTCTCTCTAGTCTGTCGGTGTCAGTGTCCTCTTTGCTCCGCGATTTTTCTCTGCGTGAGAGCATGTGAAAAGTGTTGATTGCGTGAGTCTCAAGCTGAATGCTATGAAGTTCTCAATTTCACATCTACGTGTTCTCGAGTGTAGCTACTCTTTTACCTTCATAGCAGTTCTGCTTTTAGAAAGGAGATAAATCGTCGGCAGCGTTCCTCTTTCCGCCATGCTTCTCCATGCGAGGATTGTTTACATTAGACTAGAGCGCGCATTGCGCCGCATGAACACAGTGCGTGGGGATTGTTTACATCAGAGTGCGCACGTGTTTTGCGCAGCATATACGCAGTGGGTTTTTTTAACGGTTGATGGAAAATAAGCTAATGCGCATTCTAAAAATCTAAATTCGGATATATTATTTTTCACGGTATTTTGAAGTGCCCGCGATAACAATATCGTGCATATTCATTATCGCGATTTATCGCATTACCGAATACCGGCACATGTCTACTTTACATTAGGGTATATATAAATATATGACCTGCCCCAACCCCGTCCCTAAAGCTACCCGTCACTGGGGTTAATACCATTTATGAGTCTTCCCCTACCATTCTAGGAAAAAAAAATATCGCTCCCCAGATGTAGATGTACATTTTGCTTCGTTCCGCTCGGACATTTAACGGCGTGTACATGCACGCGGAATCACTCGGACATTTAATGGCGTAGACATACACGCAAAAGATGACGGTTCATTTCGGCGTGGACATACACGCGGATAGCTAAAAATGCGTATAGATAACACGCCACTTGACTTCAAAGTGGCGTGTATGTTTACGCAAAGTCATGATGTCATGTCATATGACACTTAAGACTAGGGATGCTCCGATACCACTTTTTTCAGAACCGATCCGATACCAAAAATTCAGAGTAACGCCCGATACCGATGCCGATCCGATACCAACAGTTTTTAAAAAAAAAAAATCAAGTAGAATTTATATAACTGTCTGTGTGTTGAACTGATAATCACTCTTTTGTGTGTTAAACACAATCTACATAATACAGAAAACTTCATTATTAAGAAAAACAAATCCAAAAAATATATGATCATAATCTATGACAAAAATGCTATTGTAAACTAGATTAGTGGATAATTCAGCAGTAAAATTTAGTCTAGGAAAATCATGAGTCGTCAATAATTGAATAAAATCTGAACATTTAGTGAAAAAAACAAATAAGAGACAATAAGTGTAACACTAAATCTGGTAAAACGTTACACATTGCTCTTTGTATTGTAAAATACATTCATGAAAAACAAGATAAAAATTGTATAGGCTACTATACAATTGAGACGTGTTTTTAATGTATAGCACAGCTGTTTAATGAGGCAGCAACTTATGATGGATAGAACAGAACAAGAAAGGCTATTAATAATCTTTGATTCCGTCACTGTCTGTATTATCATATGAAAGACTGCAATACAGTGCGGAACAAAGCGCTTATGTGCATCCCGAGCGCAGAATGATGAGCTTGAAGCAACACAGAGCAGCGCGTCGAGTCCGCATTGAAAGGTTCAAAGCACAAAGGAAATACATATTGATGCATAGTGTATTATTAGGGGTGTAACGATTCATTCGTTTTCTCGATGCATCGATTACAAATCCTGACGATGCATACATCGATCTTGAAACGTGTATTTTGAATCGTGAATCGTTTATTTCGGTAAAAAATCGATTTAAAATGCTAAGAATCGAATAATTTGCGATTCAGTGCTTTAAAACATATAAACATTAAATGACTACATGCGCGAATTAATGAGGCGTTGTGCGCTGTCATTTCGCGTCCTCACAGCTCTCCTTCACTCGCTGCACTCTTACCATCTTTCACTGGATTTCGCTCGCGCTCTGTCCCATATAGCTCTCATCTACAGATTTTTGAGCAGTCCATGTTTGAGCTCTGATGCATGATGAACTAACAATACTTAAAGCCTTTTTAAATCTTGGTTTACATTTCTACAAATGCCAGTGTTGTGCCTGAACGCGTTCAATGAACGATATGAACTCGTTCATATTTTGGGCGAACGTGAACTGAACGTACTGAATTAGGCTACTGCCTGATGAACCATACTGTGAACGCGTTCATTCTGGTGTCTGTGAACGCACGCTCTCTCACGTTCAATAGGGTGCCAGATTTCTATAGAGCCTTCCAGGCGAAAACCCGGGTAAAACACACCGTAAACAGGCCTCAATATGTAGCGAAAAAAAACACCCAATCTGGCAACATCAGCCACCTGTGTCGCACGCACCGCCGCATGCGTCATCAAAACAAAAAGCAGCATGTAGCCTATGTAGTCGACAAAGCAGCGAGCGAGGAGGCGTCGTATGATCATTTAAACGAGTTTTATGACAAGGTCGGTGAGGATGGGAAAAATCTTACATTTCTGTGCAAACTTTGCCAGTCGATAAAATAATTGGTGTCTGTGGTTGTATATGGGCTGTGGCAATAATAAAAAAAAAGAAGCAGCACGCAGCAACATATGGACTATGAACTAGAAAAAAAGAACTACGAACTAGTTCATTTTTTGAAGTATGAACTATGAACTGAACTAGTTCATTTTAAAATTTGTGAACTGAACTTTGAACTAGTTCATGTAGAAAATGAACTTTCCCAACACTGACAAATGCTAATTTATAGGCTTTGGATTTTTTTTTTATAATGATAGATTAATTAAAAACTAACATGAACTAACGTTAACAATAGACAAAATGTCGTTGTTTTTTTTGTTTTGTTTTTCACTCTCTGACCCCCGAAGGCCGCTGTATAATTCACACCCTGACTAAGACCCATTGGGGGAAGCATTTAAATAATCCTATGAATGCATATAAAAAATGAAGAATTGAATCGAATTGAATCGCATCGAATTTTAATGTGAATCGCATCGAATCGAATCTTTCTGAATTTGCAAAAATCGTCCTTGAATCGAAAACCTATGAATCGTGAATCGAATCGATTCGCTGCCTACCCAAAGATTCACAGCCCTATGTATTATACAGTAGCCTGACTACGTCAGACTTCCTACTTCCGCTAATTTCATTTCACTCCTGTAGTCAGTCTGAGATAGCAGCCTATCTTTCTGTTTTCCACCGGCCTGAAAACAGCCGGGCCAATCAGCAAACAGAAGGCGGGCTGAAAGCCGTGACGTACTCGCCAAGCTCCGAGTTTAAGAGTTAGGTCAGAGAAATCGAAAACGACCGCGGATAGGGAGACACGGATGCAATTCGCTCTGTTGTGGAGAATATTCCAAGCATTAGCAAACTGAAGCCCGAACAAGAAGAGTGTGTATTAAACATTTTGAATGGAGGTGATGTTGTGGCCCTACTCCCTTTGGGAAAAGTTTATTGCCGATCGTCAGCGAGAAACTGGGGAGCCTTTTGACAGGTCAGTGTCTCCTTTTTTTTCCAGGTCTTAAATACCGTAAAACTTCAAATAATAGCCCGGGCTTTTATTTGCCCAAATCGTCGAACTGCACCGGCTTGTATTTGAGACAGGCGTCTAAAGTTATATGAGACAGGCCTTTATAATTTAGTGTTGAGATGTTGTTCTTTGAGATGTTGTTCCTAAAGTCTCTAATCTCTAAAAATCTCCAAATGCTCCACGTGAAACTGCGGTGTTCCGACCTTTTACTAGTCGATTGATTTTGATTAATATTTGCGAGGGAGAGAGAGCAATAAGACAGCGCTCGTGTTGTTTGTTTGAAGACGTGATAGTGCGCGCGCGCGCGGCCGGCCGGGGCTCGCTCGCTCGCTCGCTCTCTCTCTCTCTCTCTCTCTCTGCTTGTTAGCGCCCTGTCAAGTGCAGCAGTCATTCTATTACATCAATCACCGATCAAAAAGGTCGTTTACAGCCATGTTCACTTCGGTATTTCGCTCGCATCAAGTGTTTACAGTGGAAGTTTGATCATAGATTTGAGTTCGATGCATGATGTCTGTGGTTCGATACGGCTGTGTCGCCGCATAACATACGTCATAAACAAACTTATCTGATTGGCTTACGGGTAACCAATGATTTTAAACTTCAGAAATCGCCCCCTAGCGGGAGAGAAAACACTTCTCTATTATGCTATGCCAGACTCTGTCTACGAAGCAAAGTGAAGTAGCAGAGTCTGGTATTACCAGGCTAATTATACAGTATCTATCTATGCAATAGTTTATTCAGCTATTTCTTTGAACAGTTTTAAATTTCAGTTACTGTGCGCGTGAAGAACAATGATAGTGCTCTCCAGTGCTGTGATCTAACACACACGGTAACGAACATGATTAAGTTACAGCAATAAAGTCCAGCAAGATAAAGTTGTTTTATGCGAAACCATAGAGCTTTATCTACAGATCAAGTATAATAATATTAACATTGAATCATCGTGATTATAGTTTCATCGTGTTGACTGTTGAAAACCAAACGTGACGCGCTGTTTGAACACTGAATGGAGAATGACTGACAGCCGCCTGCAGCGGAGGGAAAAGTTTACTTGATCTTGAATTTAATGACTTAAATATTAATGTATATCTCACATTATACTATATAATGGCTTCAGAACACTTATAATAAGAGTGCACGAAAACATTATGGTGCTTTATAATGTTTTTGTGCCTTTTGTGGGGCTTAACAATAACACAGAATATACGCACAATATCGGATTTGGATCGGCCTCGTCTGATCGATAACCGATCCGGCAAAAATGGCAGTATCGGAGCCGATACCCGATACAAATATCGGATCGGCGCATCCCTACTTAAGACTAGAGTAATGGCTGTTGAAAATTCATTTTAAAACAGAAAAGAGTTATTTTAAATTGCCCTTTGATTAATTTTGCATGAAATAATTATACCAATCCCAAACTTTTGTAGTAAGGGGAGTGGATGACTTCAAACCCAATTTTTCATATACAAAACTAAAATTTAAAGTCCCCCTGTAGTTAATTTTATCAATTAAAACTTATCTTTGATCTCCAAAATGACATATTTTGTTTTTTTCCCCCTTTTAATCTATAGACCTAAATTATAGTTTATAGCAGTTTTATTGAAATTACTATTCAGTTACCAAGTGCAAAAAATTCAATTTTAAACTTATTAAAAATGTTCTGCACACTGGATGTCAGACTAAAATAAATGAATCTGTATTGGTCAACTCACCATAATAGAGCATGTGGAATAAACAAGGTATCCGCCAGTTGAGGAATCAGCATTGACAGAGTCGATAGCAGACAGGAGGAGCTCCTTCTGCAGGTGAGCCGAGCGAAGAATATCTGCCTCATCCTGAGAAAGAGAAATACTTTACAATTCTGAATGGAGGATGTGCAAAAACTAAACAAATCCTTAAAGACGTTAACATCAAATGCCAAAAGAATGAAAACGGGTGACTTTCAGAACAGATTCACCTTGTTGGTTTTAACTGCTGGATCTTTGGAAATGACTCCTGTACCGGAGCAAGGAGCATCCAAAAGCACTCTGTCGAAACCTCCCATCACCTACAACACAAAATTAAACACATCAGATTAGACACTGCTTAGGGGAATAATGCCAAAAACAAAGCATTTTTAACGACAACATGGTTAACTGAAAACAAATTAAGTTTTCATAGACAATATTCTATGACAGAAAATGAAAAACGGACAATGCGGACCTTTGGGAATTGTCTGCCGTCATAGTTGCAGATGACCGCATTAGTGACACCGAGACGATGGATGTTTCCCACCACACTCTTCAGTCTCTCTGCATTTGCGTCATTAGCCACAATCATGCCCGTGTTCCTCATGAGCTGAGCTGCATTACACAAATGATACACATTTTGTCTTTAGACACTCCAGAGTCATTTCCTCATGCTTTTTAACACAACATTGTAGAAAGGCAATCATGTGCATTATTTCTACATGACTTATTCTTTAGTGCAAAAAAACAAAAAGAGATTAGCCACTTTACAAAAACACAGCAGTTGGTGTGACCGCCACGGAGAAGCATATGCTCACCCATATATGTGGTCTTGCCTCCTGGAGCGGCACTCATGTCTAACACTGACTCCCCCTCCTGAGGAGACAGCGCCATTACAGGAAGAAATGATGATGCCCCTTGCAGCATGTACTGGCCTGCCAAATATTCTGGAGTTGCTCCTGTATGAAAGAGAGAATTACAATTAACACTTACAATCACCAGTAAATTAATAAAGAAAAACAATGTTATTTTGAAATGACACTGACCTATAGGAACAGAAGAGTCATAGATAACCAGCCCCGTTTTGGACCATTTCCCCAATGGATCCAGGTTTACTCCTCTGTTAATCAAAGCCTGTGTTTAAAAAGAGAAGCCATAAGAACCAGGATCTATTTGTGAACAAGACTGACATGTGTCAATGGCATTTTGGGTTTGTTTACACCTGTTATTAACGTCCGTTTTGGTCAGACGTGATGCTTGGTAATCTCTTAAAAAAATAAAGTGATGCCCCAAAGCAACTTTCTGTAAACAAGTCTTAATAGAACCTCTTTTCTTAATGTAAATAACACTTTAAAAATCTAAAGAACCTTTCTATGATAGAACATTTTGTGGAAGAGAAAGGTTATTTATGGAACTATAGATGCCAATAAAGTAGTGTGTATTAAAATGAGTCTCAGATGCATGTGACTCATGTGACTACTTGTTTCAGATTTTGTGACTGTATACAGTACTCAAAATGAGTGTTAAAGTCGGCATTAAATGAAAGTTTCCTATTTTGTACGTGCATAATCTATTGTGAACAATTCATTGATTAGCACACGAGAATTTTTTTGGGGACCTTGTTAAATTAAAATGTCATAACTGGATTTTCCAGTGAAAAATGACAAACTCCTTTATAGTGACATATTGGACTTTACCAATAATTTAGTCCGCTTCAACTCCTCCCCCCACAATTGACTGCAAACACATTCAATTTTGTCTACAAGTCTACGTCATTAATTTTTTGTTATTCAATAATCCATTACAATTGGACGTACATCAAAATATGGAAGAAAAGACCATCAAGACCAAGGTGCAGTTACATATTGTTGTGACACCTCCAGTAGTGACTGACAGATGAGCTAAGCAGCTATACTGACATAACGGTGACACAAATTCCTAAATAAATAGCATAATTTAATGATATTCTAAAATAAATGTCAATAAAACGCATTATAGTCTGTAATATTTTTTCAAACATGTTAGTTTGTGTCACGTCTGTGTTTGAGTGGGATGTGCCACTGAATGTTTTGTAATACCAGTGCTGTTGTTGTTTATCATGCAATGTCGCAAACTGCCCATTCTAAGGAGGAAGTGAAATAAATCTATCATGGGTCAGTACGAATAACGCATTAACAGCATCCGTTACTGTAAAACTTTATTTTTGCATGATGCTGCACGCACACCAGTAGGTGTCAGCCTCAGCACTAGTAAATACTTATCAAAATAAAATATATTTTAATTAAAGGTGGGGTATGTGATTCTCTTTTTTGTCCATTTTTTCAAAATAACTTGAAATCCTATTCCTAACCCACTTACAGCCACTGAGTTAGAAGCACTGAAATGAAAATTAATCAATTTAATCATCTGTGGAACGGGCAGGACTCGAAAAACTCCAGCCAATCATTTCCAAGACCACCTAGAATCATTGGACAGTAAGTTCGTCAATCAAACGGCCGTACCACACCCCCCTCCCCCATGCGCGCGTGACCCCCGTCGTGCGCATACTCAAAGCTCGTGAGTCGTGACGCATGCGCATCTTGTCAGTAAAGCGGTTCCATGATTAGTAGTAAATCGTCATTACAATCTCTCGCGCATCTGAGTTTTCGCTCGTGCACGATTGCGCGTCCATGTTCTTCGAATGGGTGTCAGGGCCAGCGTTGGAGGAAAGAAGGTAGGAACATTTGAATTGTGTATTTTCAAAATCTGCTGGTCGTTTTCCAAATCACATACCCCACCTTTAAGTTTAATGGTGCAAAGCAAAAATATTTAGTTGCATGTAAGTTTTAAGTAACTTGGTGCTCGTTTACGTCAAAACTAGGCTTAGTTGGAACATACGCACCTGGGCGTTTACCTTATGGGCATTAACTTTTCGATGTCCAGGTGGATCAGGAAAAATTAGCATTTAACAAATTTGATGTGGTAACGTGTTTTTCCACTAGCTCTTATGAGGTTTCAGTAATTGGATCATGTTTTGGAAGCCATATCATTTAACACCATTCGATCAAAAAACAGGCATAAATGAGGCATCTGATACAAAATATAACAACATTTTGGAAAAATATTGAAAAAAGACGACTTTCCAGACCTGAGCCAAGTCTCTCCTCCTGGTTTTCAGGGTGTTGGTTCTGATGGTGACTGGCCTGTGAATTTCATTGGCCTCGAGAAAATCAATCAGCTGAAACAGAAAATTTGTATTTGTATATCAATAAACGCACACAAAACTTTCCCAAGTTTAACAAAAAAAATTTATTCTGATATAGATGTAGTGTCAATTCATATAGAGGTGGAGGAGGTGTGGCCATCCACCCCTTCAGATCTTGACAGACATTTGCTTTATCCCGTTAGCATAGCCACACACCTTGAGGAAGCAGATGGGCGGTACTAAAAACAGGAAGCATCTATACTTCAGCAATAAAGGCTGTCATGCCAAGTTACTCATTACAAACTAAAAAGCAAGAGCACATACAAACACACACACACCTCAGAGAGAGAGAACAGGTCCATGAGTTTGCTGATGAGGAAAAGGTTGTAGCTGTAATATGTGCAGAGGTCCGAGCGCAGCAGAGAGAGATACTCTGATCTTTCCTTGCCTTCCTCTCTCTTCTCGCTGAAGTGAGACAGCACATCCACATTATCTTTGATCCTCTGATGGATGGTCTGTAAGTCCATCAGTAAAAGACCTGCATACACGCGAGACGGAGGGCGGCGACTTAAAATACACCACTAGATCAAACAAAATCTGGGAGGCTGTGGAAATCTGTAGTTTGATGACACAAAAAGACTTACCTTCCTTGGCTCTTTCTGCTGCAGCAGGGAGTTTGAATTGTTCAGACTCGTCAATATTTGCCTGCACAGTATCCTCTTCCTCCTCCTCATCTTCCTTTAAATCTTTCTTTTCCTCTTCTTCGTCAATCATCATCATCATCATCATCATCATCACTCTCTGGTTTCAAGCTTGTTTGTTTTTTCTGTTTTCTTGCAGCTTTCTCTATTGGCAGAAGCTGACACGGCAAAGGATGATGGGACACATTAAAATATATAGAGAGTATAGTACAGTAACAATGTACATTTTGATGAGAGATGTTAAAATTGATATCACTTCCAGTTATCTTACATAGAAATGGAAAGAGCACACTCCATTGTGGGATACAGTGTTTTGTGCTCCCAAACTTCACATTTATCAAAAGTAGTAGGACATCCGGATGTTTAATGGAGAATTTGAGATAATGTACTGCACAAAAGTCAAGATTTTCTCTAAACAAATGTTTGTTTCATACCTCTTCTCCATCACTGTCTTGTTCATCCCCTTCATCAGCACCATAGTCATCCACCATTTCTTCATCATCATCATCATCATCATCATCCACCATTCCCTTGAGATCTAAGCCCTTTACAACATCATCATCATCTTCATCTTCCCATTGGCTGTCGCTGTCCTCGTCTTCCTCGCATTGTTCAATCTTTCGTTTCCTCTGTGCTGGTTTGAGCCATTCACTATTCTCATCTGAGAATCCTGCAATAAATATGAATTGATTAGCACATTCAAAGGTGTATAAACAGTTATTCCATTTTTGTTTAATTTTTAAACCTTTATATACCTTTTTTGGGCTTTTCCTCTTGTTTGGGTTTTTTGGTCACTTGAGTTCTCTTTACAGCTCTGTCGAAAATAAAATAATATTAATAAATGACAAGTTATCATGAGAAAGCTAAGAAGAAAAAAACTCCAAATCAAAGGAATTTTACCGTTTTCTTCCTCTGCTTGAAAGTTTTTTAGGCCCCTCATCTGTGAACAGAAGATAACCATTGTTATAACTTATTTAATACATAGTTATATGCATATAGTCGTTCGTTATATATCTCAATCATGAATGAATAAATGGAATTATAATTTAATTTCCATAATTGAATAATCAATTATGATTTCTCAAAGTATGTGTGACTTACCATCAGCCAGAAACTTGGACAGCTCAGTTTCTGCTCCCTTCTGTTTCCTGGACTTCCGTCCCGGTCCTCTTTTCGCCCTAATGGTGGGATCCAACTTCCTGCCCATGATTGACACCTACAAAGTTGTTCTGGGGTAACAAAACAAGTAATCAACAATACATATTTGACCAGAAGAAAAAACATGATTATTATAAGGTTAGAAACACAAAAACCAGTACAGCGTGTGGGTTGCCATGACCCATGTGGCTTTCATAATGTACAATATCTCTCTCATGTAAACAAAGCCATCTACACAATTCAAAGCTTTTATTGTATTAAAATAGATGTATGACTTGTAATCGTGACAAATACAACTTTTACTTGGATAACTGGCTGTTTGATTGACAGATCGGAGCGTGATGCTGCTTCCACAATTTAACACTACTATATTCTACTATATTCATTAGGTCAATAAAATGCAGGCCCATTATGTTTATATTATTGGAGTAAATTCAATATAATGTTTAGATGGAGCACATTAGGTTGTATTTTGCGCACAAATCACTAGCACGCTGCAAACTATGATACTAGCTTACTCTGTGAACCGATTAAGACACAAAAGTAGTAACTGTAAAACCCATCAGATACTTACTGTTTAACAAAAAACAAGTTCTTGCGATTATCCCGATCTTCTCTAGAACTACACTCCGATAAATTGTATCTTTAATTTACTAAAGTTGCCATGTGCCTCTCATGCTGGCTGCCGTGAACTAGCGCACATGTGACTACAGCAGCACACGTGGGACTTCCGGAAGTTGTTAGCGATGCCCGATTCGTGAACAAATCATTATTTGGAGTCGGATCTTTTCTAAATCGGTGGATTTTTTCATTGATTTTTCCCCTCCTCGTGTTTCCCCAGGTAAACCGAGGTTTAATTTAATTGACTTAAATAGCCAAATATCACAAACACACACATATGAAACTGTTTTAAATTGTATTTAAATATACAAGAACGTTTCTTGACCTAATAATTTATGAACATTATTGATTGCTAAGTGTTCAAGCTGAATTATGGTTGCAACAAAATGAACTGGGACACAGGAAACTGCAATAAAGACCTTTATTTATAAACTGTAAAACCAGAAATCAGCGCGTGTACGTTACGTAAAACATTTATCGTCTTTGAACCGGTTCTTAAAACGAACTGTTCGAAAGAACCGATTCGCATAAATGAATCGCACACATTACTACTTCCGTCGCGCACATTCTGCGATAGAAAGAAATTCGCTAGTTGAAGTTGTCGGAGAGAGCTTCAACTCAAGGATTGAGTGAACACAACTGCCATGGAGGAGGAATGGGAGGAATGGGAAGAGCAGCTGGTTGTGGCGGAACTGTCTGGAATGATCGGCTCTGATTTACTGTCCAGTCGGCAGAGCACCTGTAAGATAGTGGACATCGACAGCGAGCAGCCCATGATGCAGGTGGGCCGGTATCTGTTCGCTGGAGAATACGAGGACGCCATCGGGACGTGTGTGTTTTTTGAAGAGGATGGTGCAGACTCTAAACCAGCCCTTAAATACAAATGTCACACGATGAAGAAGCTGATGCTGCAGCGGACGTTTCTCTCCGAGAGGAAGGAGGACGAGCCCGTCTCTAACCGCATAGAGGTGCTGGCTCTCCACGATGAGGAGTCGTTCGGACGCAAGAGCGCAGTTTGTCACTACCTGGATCCGATAGACACAGAGAAATCGGCGCTGGACGAATCTAAAGATTGCGATGACCCAGCAGAGATGAGCGAGGAATCAGCGGGTGAACTGGAGGAGACTCTTCTGGAGAACTCCACTGAGGAGCCGATGAACGCCAGCAGCTCTTCTGTACTGGCGGCTGTAGAAGAAAAGGACGATGATGCCTCTTGAAAGACTGCTTGATTTCTGACACTGTACATTCTGCGTCATGTACATAATACATGTTTTCTGGTTAATAAATTTTTTGTAATGTGTATGGATGTCTGTCCTATGGCGTCCTAAATAAGTTGCATAAATAATTATATCTATCGATCGTTCAATCTTTCGATCTATCGATCATTTTATCGTTCTAAATATCGACTGTTCTATCTTTCAATACTCTGTCTCTATCGTTCTGTCAACCGTTCTAGATCATTTTATCTTTCTTACTATCGACCGTTCTATTTTTCTATCAATCGTTCAATCTTTCTATCTATCTGTATATCTATATCGTTATATCTATCGATCTTTCAATTGTTCTCTAGTTCAATCAATCTTTCTATCTATTGATTGTTCTATCTTTCCATCTATCAGTCTTTCTATCAGTTGTTCTAACTTTCTATCGTTCTTTCAATCTATTGATCATTCTATTGTTCAATCTTTCTATCAATTGTTCTAACTTTCTATATATTGTTCGATCTATCAATCATTCAATATGTATCTATCTATAGATAGTCAAGCACCTATCTATAGTATCAGTCGTTCAATGTATTGTTCCATCTATCTATTGATCGCTCTATCTGAATTAAATGAATTTTAATTATTCAGGTTAAACAAATAACTGACTCGAATGAACGCTTCTCACAAATCACCATCTAGACAATGACTAGTTCAGAAAGAAAAATGTAATAACTGGGGGGGTGGGGCTCTTGAAAATACAAATAATGTTGTTGTAATTTTGTGTTGCATTAGAAAAAAGTCTCGAATAACAGAACTACAAAAGCAATTTGCCAAAACCTACAGATGGCCAACATACAAAATCTGAGGCAGGAACTCAAATGAAAAAAACTGAGACGTGTAAGGAGGAAATGTGCCAACTGTGGAAAGAAAGAACAAACCAAGTAGGGAGAAACAACATCAAGCCTAGACAGGAAAAAAAAAACATTAAAGTAACATCTAAAGCAAAGTTGAAGATAAAGGAAGCTAAAGAGTCCAGAGAGACTGAACTCAGGAGGAGAGAGTGTTTTTGAAGCCGTCTAGTGGGAATGAAGAACATAAGAATAAAGCTGAAGTACCTGATTTTAAAAGAATTTGAAACCTCTATCTCAGTATAGTGCTGAATAAAACCAGTTCTTATTGTTTATTGCAAGGAGAAAAATAGGAAGTGTTACATATCAGGAATAGATTTAAATGCAAATCTGGGTTTATTATTAAATGTGTACACCTATACAAAAAGGTTTAGGTTTAATACCCCACATTTAAAGAGTACTGTTTGCTGTGTTACAATACATGAAATAATCTCCTCTGTTGTGACGCCACATATGAAACACGGTCCAAAGGTCTGTTGCCTAATCAGGCAGAAACATGACAGTTCATATCAGTTTGGTTTTGTCATAAGACTCCCCAGACTTCCTCAAACGCTGAACACATCTTAGCACAGGTCAGAGCTGCAGATAGAGGATAGTTACTGATGGACAAGGTCTTCTCTGTGTAGTCGACATTCACCTATATCAGGATTGAGAAACAAAATTAAGTATGCTAATTTACTTGAAAAGTGATGAAAATGCATGTTTAGGAAATCATTTTCTACGCATGGAGTATATTTTAGACTCACTGCTCCATGTGCAAATGCTCCAATGACAATAGCGGCAGGTCCATCTTTAGGGACGATTGTTCTGGGACATACAGTATCTCCTGCTTTGAAGGATGTGGAAAACCGGGGGCATCCGGGTGGCAGGTGGTCCGACACTGGATTTTTAATGAGCCTCAACAAACGCTGAGAGCCATCCGCTGCTCTCACACACAGCTTGTGCAGGAGCTGGACTATAGGAGGACAAATGGCAGGAAACTGAATTTACATACAGCATTACAGATTTTTATTTTACATTTCAAAGGTAACACTTTATTTGAAGGTGTTGCTACAAGTCACATGTACTTACCATAGTAATGATAGTAAAAATTGTACACTCCTGGGCAAAAAAAACGGGCCAAGCCCAAAATGGCTAAACTAAGCTATTAATTGTCTTAAAGGATTAGTTCACTTTTTAAAAAACTTTTGCTGATAATTTACTCACCCCTATGTCATCCAAGATGTCCATGTCTTTCTTTCTTCAGTCGAAAAGAAATTAAGGATTTTGATGAAAACATTCCAGGATTTTTCTCCATATAATGGACTTCAATAGTAGCCAAAACGGTTCAAGGTCCAAATGACAGTTTCAGTGCAGCTTCAAAGGACTTTAAACGATACTAGACGATGAAAAGGTCTCATCTAGCGAAACGATGCGCCATTTCGAAAATAAATAAAACAGTTTAAGTATTATTAGCACAAATGCTCGCCTTGCTCTGTTCTCCTGTTTGAACTCGTTCATCAAAATGAACAAATCTTTTTTCGAGTCATTTTATTCAACCAACGAACGAAATGACTCGAAAAAAGATTTGGTCATTTTGAACGAGTCTTTTTGAACAAAATGAACAAATCTTTTTTCGAGTCATTTCGTTCGTTGAATGAACAAAATGACTCGAAAAAAGATTTGTTCATTTTGATGAACGAGTTCGAACAGGAGATTCACGAACGTGCATCTCAGGACAGAGCAAGGCGAGCATTTGTGCTAATAAAACTTAAACGGTTTTATTTATTTTCGAAATGGCGCATCGTTTCGCTAGATAAGACCCTTATTCATCGTCTGGTATCGTTTAAAGTCCTTTGAAGCAGCACTGAAACTGTCATTTGGACCTTGAACCGTTTTGGCCACTATTGAAGTCCATTATATGGAGAAAAATCCTGGAATGTTTTCATCAAAAGCATTAATTTCTTTTCGACTGAAGAAAGAAAGACATGGACATCTTGGATGACATGGGGGTGAGTAAATTATCAGCAAAAGTTTTTTAAAAAGTGAACTAATCCTTTAACCACAAATTGGTTCATTTCCAAAAATGTGAGCAAATGCACTACTTAAAAAGACCCTGCTATCAAAGACGGAAAGAAGTTTTGGCAGAATATGGGAAGTTGTGTGTGGTGTAAATAATCACAATGAAACATGGTGATGCTCCAGAGAAGCGTCTTCGAAAATCTGCTAAGAAATATAGGAGAATATTGCAGAATGGTTTGCTTCCCACAATTAAAAAGTTGTTATCTAAATGATCAGATATTTTTCAACAAGACAATGCTCCTGCCAAATTTCTAAGACAACCAAAAAGTGGCTTGAGAACAAGTCCATCAGGCTCATGTTTTGGCTTGTCAGAGTCCAGATTTGAACCCTAAAGAGAATATTTGGTCTCACATTAAACTCAAACGATCTGGGAGACATTTTTCAACTACTAACAAACAGTTTGAAGCCATCAACGCTGGCTCTTCCTGTAAAAAGCTGTCTGCATGTTGGAGAAGGGAGGCTATTCCATGCTAAATTACATAATCTACAGTGTGTGTGCAATTCTTGCTAATTTCCTGACTAGTGATTATAATGGTAAGACCATTAACAGACAACTAAATATTTTGCCATTTTTTTCTCAGTCCATTTTTCTTTTTGCCCAGGAGTGTATAATACGGTACTATCTATCACCATCACAGTGAGGGGGACAAGTCCCTAACAATAATTGGAAAAGTACATTGGCTACAGTTTATTCATCTTTGTTACTTTGTTATTGAATAAAAAAAATATAGCCGTTTATTGTTTGTTCATGTTAGTTTACAGTGCATTAACTAATGTTAACAACTTTTGATTTGAATAATGTATGAGTAAATGCTGAAATTAACTAAGATTAATAAAAGCTGTAGAAGTGTAGTTCATTATTAGTTAAAACACATTTTGCAATTTTGAATTGAAAATATTAATAATTCACATGATGCACGTTATGCACAACTGATTCGAATGAGACAGGAAATATTTTGTGTATTCAACATATGAATAAGAGTAAATGTATGCATATTTAAATATTTGTAAATAATGTAAGAATTTACTTTTTTTACCTAGTTAATTTTTTTTAGGAACTACCTAGAATTTTTTAATTCCCATAAATTCTATTTAAATTAAGAATCCCTCTCCCACCAAATGGTGATTACAAGTAACTAACCCTAAACGTAACCAAATAGTAAATACATGTAGTTAATAAATATTACTCAGTTATTATTTGTGTAATTACATTAACTTAAAATAGTGCAACCCGTTACAATACTGACATTACAGTCAATGTGCAAATGGAGCCCTTAATTTACCCATCAGTCCACAAAATCGTGCAAAGGTGCGAGGAATCCTTGTCTGTGGGTTGATCTCGATCAAAACATTCTTCTC
Organism: Chrosomus eos; assembly: GCA_036326025.1. Taxonomy (NCBI): domain Eukaryota; kingdom Metazoa; phylum Chordata; class Actinopteri; order Cypriniformes; family Leuciscidae; genus Chrosomus; species Chrosomus eos. The sequence goes on from CM070831.1 coordinate 25,666,447, forward strand.
TGTGTGAATATACACTTGCAGCAGTCCAGCTCTATTCAAAGGACTGTCCAGTAACATCAGCAGGCACTGTGGGAAAGCAGACATGACATTCAGAGAACAGATGTGGGACAAATAAAAAAAAATGTCAAAATCATCAGAAGATGGCTTGTTTTCTTCTTTTAACCTTCATAATGCATTCAAAACCTGCATAGCATTTGGACACCGTTGAATGTAAGCTTTTTAACTAAAACCATATTGTATCTGTGATCAATAACATCTCACTAATGAGTAAATGTGCAAACATGTCAGTTTTGTCATTACCAAATTTACGGCCTTTTTAGAAATCTTTAAAATTTGAACTGTTACATTAAAAACAGAAAAAACACTAATGCAAGAAAAACAAAACAATTCTCATACATAGGCCTGTGAAATTTACAAGAATATAATACGAGTATGAACAGTATCAACTTGTCATGCTGCAATGTTTATCAACACAATTCAGTCCCAAAATTGTGTGAATATATACAAAAGTATATATATGTCTGCATTACTGACTTAATTTAGCCTGGGTTTCCCCATACTGCCTTACCGCAGCGCGATTCAATTCACGCTGAAAGGCAGTCTGGATACCATGGCCAGATTTTTCGCCTCATTTAGGGAACCAATCACAGAACGGGGAGGGAGCAGCTAGACGATGACGACATCTATGCGACACACGGAAACAGTTTGTTAATATCGATTTAACATGGCTGAAGACGCGAAGCTACTCTTTGATAAAAAACTTAACGTCATTGTTTACAAAAAAGATCTTTCCCATCGTCTTCTTCCTTGTCTAATTTCTGTCGCTCTACATATGTCATCTGGTATAATCGAAACGATTGGCTATGAGCTACGTACAGGCATATTTGATAGACATTCTTAGCACCCAATAAACTGCGACGGGCATTCTGAAACCACGCCTCAAATACGAGAAATTGCGCATGTGGTTCCCAGACCCAATTCTCAACGAGATTGGGTCTGGCGTTAGCCAGGCTAGACTTAATTTGCCTCTGGTCCAAATTGACAACAACGCAAGAGGTGGAACTTTATTAAAATAGTAAATAACTTTAATAATTATGCTTTACTAAAACTATAGAATTTGTATGCATCTCCAAAAAAAATCGATACAAAACGAACCCCGGTCTATTATGGGGATTAACATGGGCATGGTAATATTGAAATGTTTTAGATGACGAAAACTAACAAACACTGAGAGCTTTACCTGATGTGTGATATCAGGGCGAATCTTCCCAGGGTCTCTTCCACTCTTCATAATCATACTCTTATGCTGATCACAGTTCAGCAACTCAAATGTCTTTCCAACCTGAACAGAAACACGTTCACATTTAAATGCTAAAACATACGGTTATGAGAATTATTATTATTGTCAAGTGAACAACACCCAGTCCAACACTAAAGTGTATCTACCGAGCCCCATTGTCTTTTACCTTTACGGTTTCAAGTGTCGCTCCTTCTAAAACAACAACAAGACGCTTTTCCGTCATCTGATCGTGCAGAGTTCTTTGGTGTTTTGCCGGTTTTGGTTCATATTCATCTAAATGCTTCAGACCACGCTTGTCTCCAGCGCGTGCAGCCATGTTGACACAGAACTACGACACCATCAAATACGTCACAACAACGCGTTTGTTCAGAGTGGCGCACGCTGATGACGGCCTCTCTACATAATTAAAAATGTCGCGGCAAAATACTAGTACTGACCACCTATTAAATGCATTATGTTATTATGAAAACAATAATACATTTATAAACACAATTTTTACTTTAGAAAAATATCAAGAATCGTCGATTTTTGCTAGTGACAAGAAACAAACCCTGAACTTTCATACACACCTGAAAAGAATACATTCCAAAACACAATTCTGTTTCTTCCAAATATAATAAGTTTCACATATAAGAGTGGCATTTATGATACATTTCGACTTCAGACCTCAAACTGTATTTACACTAGAGAGAGTACAGACATTCATCATAAATTACAACTGGAATTGCTTTTACAGGGTGAATGCTCTCCTTCCTTGCTAAAACATAACATAGCTAGTAACCAGTTTAACTGTGGTATTTACAGTAAGACCATAGTTACCACATATTAAACCAGTTTAACTTTATAAATAAACTAGGAAATACTGGCATATGTGTTATAAAAATTCATGAGATTTCCCCCCTTCCATATTATTTTGCATGAATCCCCCCCCCCCCCCCCCCAAATTCTGTAAAAGCACGGTACAATTTCAAAGTGTTATGAGAGATCATATCCACCAAGCAGCTTTTAACTGTTCATCATGTACATCACTTATCAAATGTAATAATATTGCCTAGATGTATGTGACATTTTAAACCCATTACTTATCCAGTGAATATAGAAAGGTTGGTGATCTCTGGAATGACTTTCTCCTATTTTCACTAAACATTGAGCAGCTCCAATGGTTCAATAGTCCCAAACCAGCTCCAACACATCTCAGTGGAGGTGTTCCTCCCAGATTCAGTGCAGTGTTCGACTCTGGCACACCTCATGAGGAGAACTCTGAGATTTATTCAGGCAGGTCAGCAGTTTGGGGCAGAAGCCTGAGTTCGAACACAGGACTGTCACCAGGAATGAAGGTTCAAAGGGCATGAACTCATGGTAGGGGTCAGCGTCACACGTTACCTGTAACAATTGATTTGAATGTTTGATTAGCACACATGCATGAATGTCTATGTATTTATCTTTGAGATTTTCTCTGTACCTTAGTAAAGGATGAGAGGAACAGGTGAATGTAAGAGAGGTCTGATAGAGATGAGTCCGTTGGATGTCTTGCAAAACTCATCTTATAAGCCTGTAAGGAACAAATATGGAATATAAAAGGTTGACAAAGACTAATGTTGGGTTAATAGAGCAGATGTTTTCAATTAGGGGGCCGTATGGAAGTGCTAGGGGGTCTGTTGAAAATTTTATAATTTTTTCTAACATTCTTATTAAATTATGAAAACATTATTTCTGAATATTTTACAAACATCCAAAATGTCCAGTATTTTTAGTTTTACTTTTTTTTTCTTTTTTTTTTGTTATGCGAACATTAAGGAAACATTCCATTTTTCATGTCCAATATTTCCTTGTTAGCTGGGCAGAAACTTTAGAATAATATTTTTTTGCACAGTATAAATTGGGTCTTTAAATAAGAAACTATTTAAGATGCCAGTTAATTTTTAGTATGGGGTGATCATATTTGGGGGCATGACTACAGTGAGTTAACTTACATCCAGTGCCACCTGTAGAGCAGAGTACTGCACCCAAACCTCCTGCTGTTTAGACGGGGGGAGGGAGAATGTGCCAGCCTGTCCCGGATCCTTGGTCACACTCAGATAATGAGACCACACGCACAAACTCTCTGACTCTGGATTGTTGGCCTGTTTGTGGACTAGTGATGAGAGACATAGAAGGGAATTAAAAACACTCAAAAACACATCACATATGCATATTCATATTGAAATCCATACCGACTTACTATTAGGAAGCAGAAGGTGGAGAAGATCTTTCGCCATCAGAGATCCCAGTGTCCCATAATTCAGTGCCCTAGAGAAAATTGTAATTTATACCATGGTCTGTCTGAATACTTGATTCTGATTGGCTGAAAGATGTACAATAATACTGTTTAATGCACAGGTAGTTCCAAGTCAGTTAAATCACTGGTCTATGTTAACACTTTGCTTGCAGTAAATCGCACACACGCACACGTCACACACGGAAACAGGAGCACAGAAACTTGTTGTCAATGTCGCTGTTTTTGAAGTAATTAAACTCACGGTTGCAGGTAATTCACTTGACATCTCTCTCTCTCTCTCTCTCTCTCTCTCTCTCTCTCTCTCTCTCTCTCTCTCTCTCTCTCTCTCTCCTGATAGGTTAATTAATTCAAATAAATGTTATAAATCAATTTTCAAAAAGTCATTTGCCTCCACGTCATGGATTAAAATCATTTAAAGCACAGCTATCTGAGGATTATTCATTATGTAAACATTGTTATCTAACTTTTATACATTCTTATTTATGCATCATACATCTTCATCAAATAAAAAATAGAATGGAGTAGAGAATGAGGAATAATCAGAGTAACATTACACAATAACATTAACATTTTACTAACATCGGTGCAAAGTATATCAGGATACACCCAAGTTAATATTTTTACAGTTGAATGAATATTCTGTGTTTATGTTGTAATAAGATACCTGGGATATGAGGAATGGAAGAAAGGCAAAACAAACATTCCAACAGGGATGATGATGTCATTACCAGAGATGGATGGAGTGATAGACAAACTAGAGGAGAGGAAAGACAGAAATGTAAAATGGATGATGATGGCATGAATTGAATATTCACCCTATCTATTTTCAAAATGCATGCAATTTATCCACGCATGTGTTTCACTTTTCAAACAAAAACTCTTTAATCAAAATGTCACTGCCAGTGAAATGACAGACTTTTCCAATCATTTAGTCCGCCTAAACCCTCAATCAACCTCAAGCTCGCATCCCAATCTTCCTACATCACTTCAACAACCAATAGAAAGATTCAAGTTTTTAATATCAGTTAATATCAGACTTTAATATCAGAACTGGGATAACCCAAGTAAAAAAGGATATAAAAAAAAACAATAAGATGATGCTAAAAGGTGAGTAGTAAATTAGCGATTTAGTTAATGTGAAGTCTTTCGAAGGTAAACCCCATTTGCATAATCCATAGATATAAAATAATATGTGCTGAAAATAACTCAGGTCACATGAGCCTTATAATGTTTAATTTAAAAAATGTACAAATGTTTATTTTGGGGGAAGGGGAAAAATAAAGTATATTAGTTAAGAAATAAGAGCAAAACCTTTATATAAATTATAAACAATAAAATTGTATTATTTGTCTCATATTTTGACATTGTGACAAAACGTTACCTTAAATGTCATTGCTAATATGCGAGGACTCACCCTTCAGCCCGAGTGCCGTGTGAGAGCAGTCTGCACCTGCTCTTCTGCTCCAGCACAAGCATCTGCAGGTAGTTGGAGAAAACATCCTCCTCTTTCAAAACCACCTAGAGCAAAGAGTAGGAGAAACACAGCGAATGAAGAATATTTCATTCGCTCATCCGACAACACTGCTTGTTCATTTATTTATCTTCAAATGAAGCTACCTCTGCATAGAGATGGTTGAGTTCTGTATGATTGAGATTATTTGTTTGAGTGGAGAGTCTTGGATTAAGAGATTTAATCTGAAAAACACGAGATTATCAGAACAAAATCCATCCGCAGTTTAATTTTGTATATGATTCACAACATACCCTATTCAAAATAAAGTCTGATGATTTGCTGTCCCTCCAGCTCAGATCTGTTAGTTTCTTCTTGAGGGATGAATAAACATCATGAATCAACTCTTCAGCCTGGCAGAGAGAGAGAAACACACTTGTGTCATTGCTCTATTAAATACATGTTCATGCATAATCAATCCTTTATTTGTTCATGAGGTCCAACCAAAATGTACCTCTTTCTGTGCATGTCGTTCTCTAATTATATGACTGAGTAAGGCGTCAAATCCTCGCTCTGTCTGCTGAACACATCGCCACCAGCGTGGCATCTCCTAAAATCACAGACAGTACAAGCGAATGAAATATATAATGCAGTCTGAACTTCTTCACTTCACACAAATAGGCTTTGTGGGAAATGAATCCAATGCCGACCCACCTCCTGAGTGTCTCCAGTCGCAATGGAATAGTTTCTCATTGTTTGGAAGAACCTCGAGTCCAGCGCAGGTATGAGTGTTTGCAAAAGACTAAAGATCATGTATGTGTGAAGAGGGATGCTGCAAATTTATACACAAGCACAAACGGAGAAACAAAACATTTGTATCATTTATCAAAATCTATCAAATTTTAAGAAACCATGCCAAAAAGTAACTTACGCGCCCATTAACTCATGCTTGAGTCGCCATTGGCTGATTGTCTGGGACATGTGGATAATGTACGGGAGATTGTGGACTAAAACAATATCTGATTGGCTGATAGGAAGAGGCTGAAATATGGCTTGTAGGCAAACCAGCCAATCAATTGCTGGAGCCACAGTCTGTGAGGGACAGGAAAAACAGCTCCTTTAGAACACCAGTCCGTTACATACATGATTTGGGTTAATGACCTGATGTTCATTTTTTGTCCAAATCTATTAATGTACTTAAAAATAGAATTTATTCACACAGTAATTTGAATACACCGTCTATGATGAGCATGTTTTTAATTTCTGAAACAGAATTCACATATATATTGATATTTTTTATTATTTTTAACGTCAGGGTGATCCTAATTAAGCCTAATTAAAAAAATATTATATAGTTTGGCATAAACTTGTGTTATGATTTTTTTTAGATTTTCCCTTTCTCTTATTTGTTATTGACATGCATGTTTGCATACAGTATGTCAGACAGGAAATCCAATTCATGCAGAAACACACAGACCTGTAGCTCTTGGATGGTAATTCTGTGGAAGAGTAACTTCTGACTGAGGCGGTAGGGTAGAGGGGACGTGGCCACAGCGAGAGTTGTGGACAGAGATACGTAAAGGCCACAGTGCTGAGTGGTTTTAATGGAGGGAACACCCAAGAGAGCCAAATACCGACCACAGGACAAAAAGAATGGACGCAAATACTGAGAAAGAAGAGCAGAGACAGACAACAAAAGAGATGTTACCAAAATATAAAAAAGCATGTATAATAATGTTTAATGAGCATTAGCCACACTAAAATCTGGTGCTAAGCTAAAAGAAAATACCTACCCGGGTACTAGCTTTGGATTTATGTGTGATGTTGTTCCAGTCAATATGGAACTGAAAATGAGGCTCATCAATCTATGGAAATGTAATCAGACATTTTTAAACAACAAAACAATATGATAAACAAAGAATACAAGTTACAAGTAATACAAGTCACTGCCCAAAACTACATAAATCTACATGTCTCAAATCAAGTCATTGTCCCATAACACCAGCAAAGGTTGAAACGCAACAAACTCACTAAAAAACTCATAAAAAATGACCTAAAATACTCTGACTACTGGTAGCTTTATACACTGTTTTCATTTGTAAAAAAAATATTTACAGTCCAATATATAATTAGTCCTCTTTTGCATAGATTGTAATGAAATGTAAAGACTAAAATCCGTGTAAGTGTTCAGCTTGTTTTGATAGCATTTAATTTTTTAGATTCGGAATATATCTCAATATGCTAATATTGTAGAAATGTGGCAAATTGCTGTCTAGTACAGTTTAGTATTATGTTTGGTTTTGAAATTAAGTTTAAAGGGGTCATGAATTAAGAAATACAATTTTCCTTTTGACATGTAAGAGGTCATTGTACTATAAAAACATCCTGTAAGTTTCAGAAATCAAAACTTCCCTGTTAGTCCAAAAACAGCTTTTGTGATTCCAAGCTCAGAAAACGACGCGTTTGGGATTTTGTCACATGACATAATAGTGCGACGAAAGAATGCCTCTGCAGAATCAGATCAACGCCTCCTTCTACATCATCACGTTTTTGGCCCCGCCCACTGGCGTGTTATTGAAATCATGAGGAGAGAAGAGCGATACAGGGTCACTGGACTAAAAATAACATTAACTTCCAAAGGATCCAAATGCTTGGAAAGTGGTTATTAATTTTTTAACTATGTGAATGTCTCAGTAGAGCATTATTTGTTTGGTACATTTCACTGTGGATTATTTGGTAAATCAGTCGCAATTTCAGCTCAGGCTTTGCAGGCTTTCTGAGTTCGGGACTCGCACCAAAACTAACTCCCATTATAATCAATGACGCCGTATATACTACACAATGAATCTCTTGTTTACATTGTAAATATTTACAGTTCCACATGTAATATTTCGGTAACACTAGGTCCAATTCTCACTATTAACTAGTTGCTTATTAGAATGCATATTACTAGGATATTGTCTTTTTATAAGTACTTAAAAAGCACATATTAATGCCTTTTTCTGCATGACCATATTCTACATCCCTCAAACAGAGCTTTCAAATCAGAGGGCTATAATCAGGGTAGAAGATGACCATTTATTTCAAAATTATTAAAATTTTTGATGTAAAAATTATACTAACATTATGAGTTCACCTCAGGAAACAAAAAATAACAGAACATTCAGATCAGAGGGCTAAAATCGGGGTAAAAATTACCATTTATTTCTAAATTATTAAAAAATTTGATGTAAAAATCATACTTACGTTATAAGTTCACCTCAGGAAACATTTTAAAATAATTAAAAAAAATGCAGCTCATAACCACTTTAACAATTTTGAAAGGAGTATGCACTGGACGTTTTTTGCTCCAAAAACACGATTGGTAACTAAATCTTTAAATGATACAATCTAATTTAAATAAAAAACAACTAATGCTACCTGTGTAGCATCTTTGTTTGGATTGTGATTAAATTCAGTGGTTTCCTCTAATTTCAAATGGCTGCAGATATTTTTTATCTAATCGGCCAATTTGCTTCTAAACAAAAATCAGTGCATCCCTAGAGAATGTAAACATGAAAATTGGCCTGTAGGAACATATTCTTTTGGTGGTGGTTGTGTCTGAGTGAGAAAATAATTAATGTCATTTGAAAGATGTAGCCTAGTCGGTGAAATAATTTTGTTCCAAAGGAATGGAATGAATGAATGAATTTACAAAAAAAATGTACATTAGTATTAGTGATCACCTGTATGTAGTGTTGATTGGAAGCATTTTGCTCTTCACCAGAGTCTGGCCCTACGTACACACTGAAGAAAGGAAATGTGGAGTACTGGCTCATCAGCAGGGTGAGGGTGGTGTTAAACTCTTTCTGATTCCATTCACCTGATACTGCCCAGCCACCTAACTACACACACAGAGACAGAGAGACAGAGAGAGAGAATAAAAAAAAAAAGCACTGGCAAAATACATGATGCAACATGAGCATACTTTTTTTTTTTACTTTCTCTTATCCTAAAAAGTGTGTGTACCTGCTGGAGTAGTGTGAGGAAGGGTTCTGCACCCACTTTCTCTGGAGATTCTGCATCCATGCAGGTCTTGAAGAACTTCTTTGCTTTCTGTTCTGCAGCACTCATAGAAACACCCTCCTCAGGAGACTCTGATCACACAGAGACCATACAGATAAAACTGAATTTGACACGTGGCATTATGCCCAGTACACATTGTACGATTTTGGCCTGTCCCAGATGAAAGATGACCAATCATTAGTTCATAGATGGCCGTTGTCTTCTCACGGTCTTGCGACCAAAGATCGCCTGCGAAAATTTTCTGACAGTGTCAGAAGTTTAGCATGATCATCTCACAGTGTTTGCTGCTACGACCTACATAATTGCCTAGCCAATTTAAGTTGGTGCCCCAGATTGATCTTGACTGATTCAGTCCTCCTTGCATGTTTTTTTTTTCTTTCTAATGTTTAAGCAAAATGTCATCACTCAATTTTCCTTTGATGACAGAGCCTCCATTCAATCAATAACCAATGTATACAGTCACCTAAAGGATTATTAGGAACACCTGTTCAATTTCTCATTAATGCAATTATCTAATCAACCAATCACATGACAGTTGCTTCAATGCATTTAGGGGTGTGGTCCTCCTGGTCAAGACAATCTCCTGAACTCTAAACTGAATGTCAGAATGGGAAAGAAGGTGATTTAAGCAATTTTGAGCGTGGCATTGTTGTTGGTGCCAGACGGGCCGGTCTGAGTATTTCACAATCTGCTCAGTTACTGGGATTTTCACGCATAACCATTTCTAGGGTTTACAAAGAATGGTTTGAAAAGGGAAAAACATCCAGTATGCGGCAGTCCTGTGGGCGAAAATGCCTTGTTGATGCTAGAGGTCAGAGAATGGGCCGACTGATTCAAGCTGATGGAAGAGCAACTTTGACTAAAATAACCACTCGTTACAACCGAGGTATGCAGCAAAGCATTTGTGAACCCACAACACGCACAACCTTGAGGCGGATGGGCTATACAGCAGAAGACCCCACCGAGTACCACTCATCTCCACTACAAATAGGAAAAAAGAGGCTACAATTTGCAAGAGCTCACCAAAATTGGACAGTTTAAGACTGGAAAAATTTTGCCTGGTCTGATGAGTCTCGATTTCTGTTGAGACATTCAGAATTTGGCGTAAACAGAATGAAAACATGGATCCATCATGCCTTGTTACCACTGTGCAGGCTGGTGGTGGTGGTGTAATGGTGTGGGGGATGTTTTCTTGGCACACTTTAGGCCCCTTAGTGCTAATTGGGCATCGTTTAAATGCCACGGCCTACCTGAGCATTGTTTCTGACCATGTCCATCCCTTTATGGCCACCATGTACCCATCCTCTGATGGCTACTTCCAGCAGGATAATGCACCATTTCACAAAGCTCGAATCATTTCAAATTGGATTGAACATGACAATGAGTTCACTGTACTAAAATGGCCCCCACAGTCACCAGATCTCAACCCAATAGAGCATCTTTGGGATGTGGTGGAACGGGAGCTTCGTGCCCTGGATGTGCATCCCACAACTCTCCATCAACTGCAAGATGCTATCCTATCAATATGAGCCAACATTTCTAAAGAAAGCTTTCAGCACCTTGTTGAATCAATGCCACGTGGAATTAAGGCAGTTCTGAAGGCGAAAGGAGGTCAAACACTGTATTAGTATGGTGTTCCTAATAATCCTTTAGGTGAGCGTAGATCCAAGTCTAGCTGGTCTCCCTGCTTGATCAGGTGATTAGTGCCGAAAACCTTTTAAAACTGAGCAGTCTGACTGACTAGAAGACCAGCAAACCAGCTTAGGCTCAGGAAGTTAGACAGATAAAAGCAGATGTGAATACTGAAGACACTATGAAACCAATTCATTGGTTCTGTTTTATGTACAAAAGACATAGTGGAATTTCACTCACCCAGTATTTCTTTAATTGCTTTCAGTAAAGCAGTCTGTCTGTCTGGAAATTTATTTAGCCGTCCATCACTTTTTCCTTGAACATCTGCCTCTCTTCTCATCCTCACTAGTCTGCCTCTGCCTGTCCTCACTTGTCTTTTTTTGTCCAGTTCTCCATTGTCTTCATTGGAGGACCCATTGATTCTCTGTCTCTCCTTGTTGGTGGAAGATTCACCTGCTCCACAAGCAAATAGGAAGTAGTCACAGGGGTGAGAAAAAGGATCCATGGCAACAGAAAAATGCTCTGATGCTTTTAGACAGGCAGGAGAAAGGCAAGGAGGAGCAGCTGAAAGACAAGAGATAGAAATCACATCCACTGTAACCAATCATATTAAACTATACCAGAATAAGGCCTAGTTCCTAGGTTTGTACCTTTCAATTGTGATTCCTTTTTCAGGTGGGAATAGATACTCAAACCTAACGTAGTTGCGAAGAGAGAGAAGGCAAAGACAACTAATAAGGACCAGCGGTACTTGTTGCAGCCCACTGGATTTGGCTCATCAGAACGAGGCTGTTCCTCTGGTGTCGGGACCATTTCCTGTGGGTACATATTGAGATGAACGTGTTGTTAAAAAATGTCAAGTTAAAAGCACATTTGGGAAAAGTGGGAATTCATAACTCATTGACTTTATGATGGATTGAAATTACATTAGCAGTCAATCATCCATCCACAATGAGAGCAAGTCCAAGTAATGTTCACTAAAGAACAATGACAATGAATACAATTGTCTCATTAAAAGTTAAGAGTAGTAAAATTTGCGTCTATTTTTTTAAATGTACATTTTCCCATCTAACACATAGCCTACAGCTACTGTAATAATTATAATTTGTGTACATGAAATATTGATATTGATCTTTTTGTGTGTGATATTTGATTTATTTAGATGTGTTAGTTGGATAACTGACAGGAACGGGAAGGACCACTAACTGGGAAACTCATGTTGCCGGAAGAGCATCTGCAATGCGTGTAGGAGGGTTAATAAAGGCCTTCTGTAGCGAAGCGATGCGTTTTTGTAAGAAAAATATACATAATTATAAACTGTAATCACTGGCTTCCGGTAACAGCCGTAGGCGAAGTCTAGTTCCGGCAGAAGAGTTACCCGACGCATGACGTATTGACGAATGCGAAAGTGGAGAGAACAGAGCAAAACCTGGCAAAACCAAACACCGGTCACGAATTAGAAGTCTAAAACAAGAATTTTTAAAGAAAAATGTTGAGTTTGTTGCCCAGCCCTATTTGTTTGAACCGCGAGGCATCCACTTTCACCTACGCTTAAGCTACCCTACGCCATAGCCTACGCCGGGACAGAGGTCAGAACTAGACTCCACCAGAACTAATTTCACCTACGGCCATAACCGGAAGCCAGTGATAGTTTATAAAGTTATGAATATGAATAATCTTTCTTACAAAAACACATCGCTTTCCAGATAGCACAGGTGTAAGATGTCTGCTAAAGATCATCTATTAATCTGAAGACTGGAAAACATCTGATAAACATAATAGAAAAGGCAGTTTTACATACATGTTAAATCTTAAACATCTTAAAGACATCTTCTAAATGTATATGACATCTAACAGGAAACGTCCTAGAGACGTATTGCAGATGAGAAAAAAAACATTCTAAAAAATACATCTTGCAGATCATGAATAGGCCTCAAAGTACGTCTCCGAGAGCCTGGGCTCGCCTTGAGAAGGCTTAGCCCACCAAAGTTAATTTTATGATGGATGGATGCCCTTTGGGCTTCAAAATCTAAGGTAGGCCTACTATTCACTCTCATTTTAAGCTCGGAAGAGCCAGGATATTTTTAATAGCTCAGATTGTGTTTGGCTGAAAGAAGAAAGTCATGGCTTGAGGGTGAATAATTTTCATTTTTGGGTGAACTAACACTTTAAAGCATTCGCGAAGAAAAACAGTTCATTGTGTAGCCTACAATCGGCCAAGCAATAAGATAAACTCGACAACAATATTACAGCAATATAAAAACTGAGGTCATTAGCGAAAATTCGTCGAGATTTTGCAGTAAATTTTGTCCTTTGTCAATATATGAAGCACAACTCATTCAAACAGCTTTGTGGTGGTAAACTTCAATGAATGGAAATGACTGCATTTCACCCGTGAATTTTCGCAAAGCAACGGGTATGACCGCATATTAAATACATGAAAGAAGCGCCGATTTCCTGATTTACCTGGGTGTGTGAAATAGCTCACAGATTGACCAATCAAAATCAAGTATTCCAGTGAGCCGTGTAATAGAACAGGAACAACATGAAAAGTATATTTCACAAGGGCATCATGTGGATAGCTGACAGCGAACCAGGAGTCTTAACTACACCACAAACAACACCTCTATTATAGGCATAATAGAGAACTTCTGATATAAAGCAAAACGTTGTCATTTAAGGCAACAATCTACTGCACACTGTTATAAAGTGGTGCAATTAGGGTGACCACCTGGCTATTGCTCTGTTGCAGGACAGCAGACCTGATTTTGCGGGACAATGCGGGACACGAGGGAGATAACTTACTAGTATTATACTATAGGTGAATAAATATTGATTTTATATTAGATGTCTTTTTGCAGTGATGTTAACATGCTTTAAATTGCTAATAGGCTTTATAAAAATGTTAATGACGGCGCTGAACGTCGACTAATAATATAAAACTCATTTTAACTGCACGGGTCTATTAATCTAAATAATTAAGTGAAAATAATAATCCAATCGCCAAAAAGCACATTTCCAAATAAGCACATAAGTTCCATTAGGAAAGACTAGAAAGATTAAATGCGTTCTTACCGGATTCAGTGCATCTTGAATTTATATTTTTTTGTCTGATCTGGCAGCTTCGAGTAAGGGCTTCTCATTCATTATGTGTCTGTAGACACATCTCCTTTTTTAGGGTCACCTGTAACTGGTTTTTACCATGTATATTTTTTCTCCTATTCCTTATACGAACAAGACGCCTTTTCGTCTCGGGAGCTCCGGATAGATCCATTTTTCTGTTGCCGTTTTTTTTTTTTTTTTTGTCTGTGTGTGTGGGTTTTTTTATTCTCAGTGTTTGTTTTCCCGCTCTGACTAGAACCAATAATAACGGCTGCGCTGCGCATGTTCAGTGTTTTATTGACATTTTTTATTGTAGAATTGTAATTTAAACTTAAAGGACGATGAAATAAAATGATGCAGACAAAATTAAAATGCGGGACACTGCTTATGACTTGCGGACGCGGGACAAAGCTTCAAATTTCGGGACTGTCCCGCAAAATGCGGGACAGGTGGTCACCCTAGGTGCAATGGGTGACTGGAGTTTGAATCTGGTTCATTGCATTCCCTGATCCCAGCCGCCCACCTTCTTCTGTCATTTCCTGTGACTACCACTACCACTGTCATATTAACACTGGCAAAAGCCCCAAAATAAAAATTTGCAAATGTATTTAAAGCCTCACCTGATGAACAGCTGGGTTCACATCCATCTTGTTCTTTTTGTGTGGCTGTTTGATCAGGATTCTTCCTGCATCTTGGTCTTCCAGCAAAGCTTTCTATTTCGTCACACTGTTCCTCTTTCTATCTCTCCCTCCGTCAGCCACAAGTCGTCCAACTACTATCTTCCCTCATCACACTCTCTGTTCACTCTTTCACTGACTGATAAACATGTATGACCTGGCTTTCCACAAGACCCCTCACTTTTACTCATACATAAATGGGGCATTTCTGGATGCATTTCCTGAACCTCACCATTTCTTAAATTTATGAGGGCCAGAAGATGATTTTGCTCCAAAATCCATCAATTGGATTAAATCACCCGAGTTAAACATGGGAAAACTCAAATACTAATTGACAAAATAAAGAAAAAAATCTGCATGTGCATTTTTAAAGCTTCATCGGTGCAGGAAGTGGCATAGTTAATATTCAATATTCACATTTTTACATACGTCGACGGTCCTGACTATCAGTGGCGTATGTGAAGCTGGTGCGGACTGATAAGAATTGAGGGGGTGTGAGAGAGGAGCAAAACTACAAAAGAGCACGTCACACATTGCGTGGGAACGAACATATTTGGAAGCAGTCACATCATGGCGAAAACGTAAACACATACGGATCTTCAAAAATACACATCACTAAGAAAATGAAACAAGAAACACTTTCTATTAAATCCAATGAAAGATAAAACAAAAAAAGTACTCAGTTGGTCAATTTTATAGTTTTATTAGTTCAGAATACAGTACAAATATGGAAGAAAAACAATGATAGCAAAAATAACACATTGGCATACTTTCAACCGTAAACATACACACATTCACATATTAAGAGAGGAAATTAGATGTTAAGTTTACAACAAAAAAAAGTAATGTTAAATGGTAAATACATGAAGGCTACACCACAAGTGTTCAAATGGTCCATAATGCCTTACTGAATTCAGCAGTATTGTGATACCAGCATGAAAATGAGGCCGTGAAACATGATTTATAAAAACACTGTAATAACAATAACAACATATCATGCATAACATGTTAGATTTGGTCATGTTTTTTTTAATTGGAGCCATTGTTTTATTCGATTGCATCAAATACTAGAACTTCTTGGACATAATAGTCAAGGGACAAGGCCAAGAAGAGAAACACAGAGGTGCATAGATAAATAAAAGAGCTATGTAAAACGGACACAATTTTCAAAATGATATCAGCGCTACCTTAAAGCCAAAATGAGTGGTCTAAGTTTAACAACAGTTTTTATCATAAACACAACAACAAAACGAATGAACTAAAATGTCAATGATGGGATTCTGTGCATTAATCACAGGGAATGGTGACTGTTAAAAACTAAATATTTCTGAGAAACATTTAAGAGTTGTTCAGAATCATGTTAGTTTGTTTACAATAACACTGTTACTTTTACCAAAAATGATCGCTAGTTTTATTTGATGTTGAATCTTGCTGTACATAACCAGAGCTTTTGTGTAGATAATACTATCTTATCCATAATCCAGACGTAAAAAAACAAACAAAAAAAGCTTTAACTACAATGTCATAGATTTATTACAGCATGTCTATGTAAATATCACAAGAGGCTCAATGATTGATGTGCTTTTCTTTGGAAATACTTAATCGGCAAACCGACCTACAGTTGTTTAATCGCTAAATACCTCTGGCAATATATGTAATGAAAAACAATTGAACTGATACTGGCATGATAATCAATGCAAACGTACTCAACTGTTTTATCACATGTTTTGTTCGACATGTTTTAGGATGTGCTTTTTAAAATATTTGTTCATTTACAGGTAAACGACATGCAAAAAAAAAAAAAAAAAATACAAAATCGCATCTTTGTTTTTGCTTATCATTTGTTGTGACTACAATTTCACAAAGAGCCCTTCTCATCAACAACGTATGTTTCAGAAAAGCCTTATTGAAAGTGCATGGATGATGGTGGATATACAAACTATACGTCTTGCCTTAGTAGTCAGCCGTGGTACAATTTATGGATTTTTTTTTTTAAAGGCATGCTGGGAGTAGTACTGTGCAGTTCAAACGGCAGTGCAGTACATTACCTCTGCACAGAGTCAGCCACTACAGTAAAAATTCAAGCCACAAAAACGGTCCTAAAATCACTACTCTGACACTTTACATATCAGACAATCTAGGGGTAAAAATTGTGTCGTATATAACATTCAAAATGGAGGCACTAACATTGTGCTCGCACACATCAGGCCCTGGCAGAAAGACGCCAGGCCAAGCTATGGGCTGGGCTCTGAACAAGGCCATTCAGAAAAAGCAGTAGAGCTTCGTCAAGAAAAGGCTAAACTGACATTGAGCAAACATGAGGAAAATGAGAATGTAAAACGGAAGAGAGATTTATAACACTAAGCCAATTATGTGTCTTAATTTGGTTTAGGTATGTGTGAGTTTCCACCAATCACTGTTTGGCCTGCTTGGCACGTTGGGTGTGGCATTTCATGCACAGAATTCTGCCGTCCAATGGGTAGCAGCCGTCAGCGTCTGCCTCGATGGAAAGGGCACGAGCACAATCCTGCAATAAACGAGCAATGTCTTATTTTAAAGCATGACTTCTAATTTGAGGCTAGAACAAATAGGTAAAGATAACTAAAGAAAGAGTGTTTGTACCTCGCATCGGTAGCACTTCAGGTGAAAGTTCTTCTCTAACGCAACGACCCTGATGGTCTCTTCACTTCCAGGGTCGGGAATAATCGGCTCATTGCAGCTCACGCAGAGTGGAGAGAAACGGCTGAGAAAAAGGAGGAGAGAGGTTAAGATAAAACATTTTGGTAACATTTTACAATAATGTCTCAATTGTTAACATTAGTTAATGTATTAACTAACATGAACTAACAATGAGCAATACATTTGTTACAGCATTTATTAATCTTTGTTAATTTTAGTTAATACAGTACTTCATGTTAGTTCACAGTGCATTAACAGCTTTTGATTTTAATAATGTATCCAAACCTGTATGAATTTCTTTCGTCTGCTGACCACAAAAGATATTTTGATGAATGACTAACCAAACAGTTGATTCTATACTTCTATCAAAAAAATGCTATGGAAGTCAATCTTCTTTTGTGTTCATCAGAAAGAAATGTATACGGGTTTGGAAGAACTTGAGGGTGAGTGAATGATGACAGGATTTTAATTTTTGGCTGAACTATCCCTTTGACTTAATAAAGGCCATAGTATTGTTCATTGCAAGTTCATGTTAACTATTAACCTATAGTGTTACCAACATTTTTAAATATTATATACATTTTTATCAACAATTATTCAACTTCAGTGACCTTCATTTTTCAAGTGTTAATTTCTATTTAAATATATGATCATATTAAAATACTATTAAACTTTTTTTTTTTACACTACATAATTGAAATTTTTGGTTTATAGGTTGTTGTTTTTTGTCTTGACTTTCGTTCTTAAAAAATGAAAATCCATCATAAAAACATGACAATCCATGATAACACAAAGTGGAATTATAATAAATCAATTCAATATATATTATGTGGGAAAAAAAGGTAATATTGATTGTGAACAACATTTGTGTGCCTCATTTTCTAATCAAGCTGTAATTCAATTACAAAAAGTATGAAAATACTATTTAATTGGGTGTATTTAGGATACATAAAATCTAACTAAGGAATGCCTTAGCAAGATAAAAAAAAGTGTAGGCCTATGTAATTAATATTCCAAATTGAACCCCAAATAAAGCAAATTAACTTTGAAACTTTGTTGTAAGGATGTTTTATTTTTATTATGCTAAAAGTGTCCCTTAGTTGAAGAAAACCCCATTTAAAAAAACACTGTTTTGTTCATTACACTGATACCTGATTGAATAGGATAATTAGTTAAAATGCTCTAAAGTATATCGGTGTGTAACAGAGTGTTTTGATTGGTCAGTGATTAGTGAGATGGCTCACCGATGGTAATCTTTGACGCAGTAGGGGTTGTTGTTGTCATCGGTGATGAATGGAGCGCCCTCCAGGGTGCAGCTGCAGGTAGTGCAACGGAAACAGTGGGCATGGAAACACTGACCCACCGCCTTCAGGACACGGTCTGTGATCCGCTCCCCACACAGGGAACACACAGTCAGAGATTTCTGGAAACACACAATCACACCCAAAGACAAACGGTAAAAAAGTGGGTCACTAAAGTCTCTGAAAAATTCCCAACATTCATAAAAGTCCGTAATATGGATAACATTGACTATCGTTACAGTTTTCTGATACCAAAAAAAGCAATGTGTCAATTAAAAAACGGTGAATATGAAATGTCTTGCATCTAAACGGGTTTGTCTCACCATGTAGCAGTCCTCGCACTGAGGCGTCCCTTCGTGGTCGTAGAACTGCATGCCCTGCAGGGGGCGCTGGCAGCTCATGCAGCAGAAACAATGGGAGTGGAAGAGTTTCTCCATTGCTCTCACTGCTGGCTGAGATCTAGACAGAGCTTCTCCACATTTACCACACACTTCTGAAAGGAAAAATGTTTATTTTAGCAAAGAAAAATAGAGCTTGAGGATAATGAGAGATTTATGAGATAGAGAAAAGTTGGAGCAGCAAACACAGAGATTAGTCTCCAGTCCAGGATGATAATTGGGTGACTGGAGAGGTTGTACTAAAGTGCTATTGTACTCTAGAGAGGTCATGTTTACACCTGGAATTACGATGCGTTTTGTCAAAAGTAGCACATTCCCGTTTCTCTTTTGTCCACTTCCAACCACTCCGCCCTGATTTCTTCGAGGGGAGGCCTCTATGGGCGGGTAAATGTATGGTTTTTACCTCAGATCTATCGATCTAAAGGACAAAATAAACTCACTCAATTTACATACGTTAACGCGCTCGGAGACAACAGGAAAAAAAAAACATATAGAGAGCAAGACTACGGCGAAAGCTGTGAGTGAGTGTTAGAAATCAGGAATGGTGAGAGAACAATGTGCTTGATACATTTTTCATCCTAAAACCAAACTTTGGTCTTCGGCTGACAAAGTTTTAACCCCGTCTGGCTAGCGCTCAACTCCCATAATGTTATTAACCAGATAGGAGTCCGACGTACCGTCCGCGGGCCGTTGGGCTGTTTCAGAGGTTTAATTCTTGCAAGAATTTTTTTTTACTAAAATATGTAAACATGTTATACATCTTTGGAAAGCTGAGATTCTTGTGATTCGAGCGATGTAATCCATTTTAAGATACAATCAACACAGCGGGTACAATCTGTCAGTTTGTCAGACCACCAACAGCCAAAAAAACAAAAACAAACTGGAAGAAACTCACCAAGGAAGACTCTTGTTAGTCCATGATCCATTACATTCCAACAAAAATGGTTTGGTTACACTGTAAAGGGTCCATACAATCCAATTCAATGAAGGATTTAGTCCATAACACATTTATTTATCAATAAACATCCACGGAATATAGTACTAGCATTTCGCGTTAGCCGCCAGCACGATCACAACTTCGACGCATTCTATGATCTAGTTTCATTTGAAAAGTAAACATTGAAGGAAATATGATATCAAAATGGCCGCTGACCCCTGAACTTTTGATAGACAGGTCATTTGAGCCAATCGGTCCATGATTGAGGTGTCACCTGTTGTCAATAGCCAAAGAGCGCACTGATGAAGAATGGTACCGCCCTCTCTTTTAGTGACAGTAAATCGACCCAATTGCAATAGAGAATGGAAATGACTGTCTTTTTTGACAGCCAATGAATGTCTGTAATGATTGATATGCAGCTTTAGTGGGCCGATCCCTCAGATCATGCGCGAAGCTCGTGCGCAAAGCACCGTATTGATTCATGCGTCCGTGCGTAAACAGACCATTGGACGAGTTGACGATTTAAAGTAGCTAACAGGTGCAATATGGCAAAGAAAACTATGAAAACCCACTTCTTACTCGAAGAAATGATTGAACAGTGTACTCGCCGTGATAGTAATGAGTCGGAGGATGACATTTCTGACGAAGAGAGCAATGTGTCATCCATTGATCGGTAGCAGAGGATTTGTTTTTGGATGGTGGCGACGTCACTCTCGTCTCGACAAGTAAGTTTTATTATATTATACAACATATTTGACTGTGTATACTGAGGTATGTGTTTGTTTTGAGGTGTATTTGTCAGCTTATGTCGTGTGTTTGGGTTTTTTTGTCGAGTGTATGTGTGTGTGTTTTACGTGTAAGCTACCAGCTGCTAACTTCTGTCGTGTGCGCTTGTGCAGGATTATTTGTTTATGTGGGCTCAAGCACAGGCGTGTGTGTGTGTGTGTGTGTGTGTGTGTGTGTGTGTGTGTGTGTGTGTGTGTGTGTGTGTGTGTGTGTGTGTGTGGGGACATGTTTTTCTATCCTGGTGGGGACATAAACCCGAATGCACACAGACTCATGGGGACTCGAGTCACTGTGGGGACCTAAATAGAGGTCCCCATGGGCACAAAAGCTTATAAATCATACAGAATGAGTTTTTTTAAAAATGTAAAAATGCAGAAAGGTTTATGTGATGGTAGGGTTAGTGTAAGGGGACAGAATAAACAGTCTGTATAGTATAAAAATCATTATGTCTATGGAAAGTCCTCATAAAGATAGCGTGTGTGTGTGTGTGTGTGTGTGTGTGTGTGTGTGTGTGTGTGTGTGTGTGTGTGTGTGTGCTCATGAACTGTATAACCTGATTGTTTGTGTGCATGCTGTTCTGTTCTGTTTACTTGTTTTGTCTCTTTTTTTTGTAGAAAGTTTGGTTTCAAGAATTGAAAAAAAAAACTATAATGTGTTTATGCTTCAGTTACTATGTGTCAGCAATTATTGCCAGTGATAAGGAATATAATAGCCCTAAGTGTAACCTTTCATTAGAGCCCAAAATTATGACTGTAGAGTAAAGCATTCAAGAATAGCAGCATTTTATGTGTCTATGGTCACAAAGGGTCCTTTGGAGTCTCCAAGTGGCCTTTTTTGGGAAGCGCCTAGACATATACTTAGATAAACATGTGTAAAACACTCATTTTCTAAGCTATTGTTATAAAATTTTAAACTGGGTTTGGTAAGGCTTCATGCTGTGATCTCATTATGTTTTCCAGCTAATAGCTCCCAGCTGTAGTTATCTTCAGGCATCTGTTTAAAAAAAAAAAATGTAGGCGGAATTTTTTTGATCCTTTTACAGTGTGTTCAAAGTTCTATTACACAATACCAGTAAGACTTACAGTGATTCTGACTATGTAGGAACAAACCTCTGAGTGTCACCTTTCAAAAGAACCCAAAAGCATGCATATACTCCAAATGGTTCAAGAACAGCATGCAATTTAAATTGGGTAGGCCTTTTTTAGGCGTTTTAGGCAAATTTTGCAGGAATGCTAACAGGTTAACGCGTTAACATTAGACCAGTAGGCGGAAAGCAGGTGGTCTTTTGCGGCTGTTTGAACGCATTCGACCACATGAGCGTCTACCCTAAAAGAGCAATCCTGTCAAATGTGTTTCCGACTACCTCTGGAAGTGGTCGAAAGTGGACAAGTTCAAAACGTTTTAGACCCGGTTCACACCTGTATTTAGTGTCATCCACTTGTGATCCTAGATCACGTGTAAACAGGGCCTCAGTTCAACAGCACCGCCTCACCTTAAAAGCTTTCCTGACCAATCCTACCTTAGCAACTGTTACCATTCTCCATATAGAGTGCAACAATCAGGCTATAGAAGTAAAAATCCCATTTAGAGAGAGGAACTGATTTTTAATGATAACTTTTAAACCTTTAAAGACAGACCTATGAGCTACAGGGTTATTGATGCTATATGCTTTTGTTGAAGCCATCAGCCAGTATAATTTCAACATTTTGAAAACAATAATCTTTAACTGTGGATTTCTTGGCGAAAGACTAGCCTATATTAACCATGATTCTACAAAAAACCTCCACCAATCAGAGAATCGCAACAAGCAAATCTCACCCAAACTCTCTACTGCCAGTTCACTCCCATTGAGCACTGGGAATGATGTAATCGAGTCAATCTCCCTACGCTCTCAAACAATTAAATATTTATGCATACAGTACCTGTCAAAAGGTTGGAAACATAATTTTTTATTTT
The DNA here is from genome assembly GCA_036326025.1 of Chrosomus eos. Lineage (NCBI taxonomy): Eukaryota > Metazoa > Chordata > Actinopteri > Cypriniformes > Leuciscidae > Chrosomus > Chrosomus eos. Next base: position 25,689,008 of record CM070831.1, read on the forward strand.
TTTTATATAAATAGTCTTTTATGTTCACCAGCGCTGGTTTTATTTAATAAAATAATACAGTAACGGTAATATTGTGAAATATTTTTTCAATTTAAAATAATTATTTTCTACTTTAATACATTTAAAAATGTATTTTATTCTAAGCTGAATTGTCATAGCAAAGGGTCATCACAACAAGACAGGCAATAAAGAACAAAATCAATCTATGACCAAGAACATAACCAGACTTAAAAATAAACCATAAAACACAGAACATGAATACACAAATCAAACTGTTTATTTCAGTTGCATGTGAAAGTAGGTTGATCTAATCAAAAACGGATCAAAAAGTATTTTTAGTTTTCACCTGCACGCACATCTAAGCTACTAAGAAACCAAAAAAAATTAATAAAAAACCCTTCAGTGCTGACAAAGACAGAGTGAGATCATTACAGAACTCATCCAGAGAGATCCAGACATGGAGAGGTGAAGCACTGTGGTGTTTAGACTCTGATAATGAAGTAATAAACCGAGATAGTGAAGCTACATCAAGCTAAACACCTACACAGGCTGATAAAGAGAGAGGAAGACAGAAAAAGAGCAAGAGAAGCCTTGAACCATTACACAGTCAGTGTTTATCACAGCTTGTCTGCCTTGTGTTAAACAAGAGCCATATGGGTGTCTTAAATGAACATCAAAACCAGGAAAGCACTGAAATTCGAGCAAATGAAAAAGTCAATAATGTCTTAAGGGTGTGTGTGTGTACACAAGGTTAGGTGTACCTGTAGCTGGAGAGGTGATCACAGGAGGATGTTTGTCCATGTCTTTGATAAAGTCCTTAGTCATTTTCTCCAGCTCTTCTACTTCCCTCATAGTGAGAGGAGCTCCACCAGAACCAGACACCTAAAAATACAACATACATTATTGGGGAGATGTTTGTTTTTGTAATCAGGCTCTCAAACATTCTCTCAAAAATTGGATTTAGATTTATTGGCCAATATATCGGCTTTCAAATATAAAAAAATGTATTGGTATCTGCCTAATTTTTCATATCAGTGCATCCCTAATTTGAAGTAATGTAAACATCTCAAAAACATCTATTGATTTACACTGATGAATTTTTACTATTCAAAATGTAACCAATCACAATGAATCACTGTAATATTTGCATATGAACTGCAATTGACCTTTTTCTCGCATCTATTTGCATATTGAAATGAGACTGGTCTTTTCTTACATCTATTCAACAACATCTATAGTTGCCTTTACTCCACTCAGACGATGTTGCATTACGTCGTTTGCTCAACAAAGCTTACAGAAAAACAGATAAGTGCTATATGTCATAGTCTCATGACATCAGCAAAATTCATGACTCAGATGCGGCATTTCATTTATGCAGAATATATGCGTATGCAAAAACTAAAACCTTAGCTGTCCCAAAAGCCTTGTGCTTTATTTTTATTTATGTTTTTATTTATCCTTCGACTTACACTACCATTCAAAAGTCAGGGGTCAGTAATATATATATATATATATATATAAGAAAGAAAGAAGTCTCATGTTCACCAAGCAGAATATACAGTAAAAAATACAGTAATATTGTAAAATATTACTACAATTTAAAAAAAACTTTTCTATTCTAATGTATTATAATGTTAAAAAAAAGTATAATGATATATTAAAATGTAATGTATTCCTGTGATGGCAAAGCTGAATTTTCAGCATAATTTCTCCAGTCTGCAGTGTCACATGATCTTAGAAGTCATCCCCAAACTTTACAACTTTTATAAACTGACAAAATGTCAACCATTTAAAATCTGTTTCTGATGTCAAACATCATGTGCTGTGAACAGCCAAATTTAAGACAGCATTTCACTTACCAAACAAAAGCCTCAAACTTAAGCTTACCAAAACTGTAAAACTAGTCTTACTTGAGGAAATATAAATGTATTTGCACAGTTTTTAGCATTGATTTTTGCCTTGTTACCTTATCTTGCCTTTATTTAAATGACTTAACCAAGTTACAATCTAAGGCACACCCACCTTTGGTGCAACAGTGTTTCCTGCTGGTCTGCTGAACGATGCGATGGGTGATTTCTTAGGTGCAGCAGGCGAAGGCGGAGCAAAGCTTTGCTGACTGCCAATGGGAGATGTTTGAGAGAGATTGAAAGCAGGTGTGGGGGCGGGAGTATTCACTGGTGGAGCGACAGGGGCAGGAGGAGCTGCAGGAGGAGGTGGTGGGAAAGAGCTTTGGGCTGGGGTTTTAACGGCATGGTTAAACCCTCTTGCGCCTCCAGAAGGGGCAGGACTAACTGATTTGGAACCAAAATTTGAATTCAGCTGACTGGGAGAGAAGTTGGTTTTTGGAGCAACAGCTGGGCCTTTAGCCAATGAATGTACAGGAGCAGGGGCAGGGGCAGGAGCATGGGCAGAGGCTGTGCTCTGATTGGCCGGTCGTGTTCGAGCACGTAGCTCCTCGGCCCAAGGGGCAGGGGGAGGACGATCCTGCAGCTCAGGAGGGGGCAGAAAGGAGAGGGTGGGCTTAGGGGCTTTTGGTGGTGGTGCTACTGGCTTTGGCGCTGGTGCTGATGAAAACTGGCTAGGCAACTGAGCAAACAAACACACACATAGAAATGTGTCACACATCACATGGGGAAAAAGGAACTTTAAAGGCTTACAAAATCTCTAAATTGTGGCATCATAATGTTGCAAGATTAAGATTGTGAAAAATAATTGTTCCTCCTTTATATTGATGCTTCCTTATTTAACAATTGCTTTATTTGTGAAAAATACTATAATAGGATTGCAGAATCAATAAGGATGACTGCAAGTTCATTTTCATGTTGATTCATTTACAAATTATTTATTACTAATTTAGTAAATACTATGTAAAATAAATATGCATTTTATTGCAGAATGTGTTATTTTATGTTTTTTTAGTTTGATATATATATATAAGCTTTATATCAGTCATTGGCCACCCTAAAATATCAGCATCTGCAATCAATTTCATATCTGTTGACCTCTACCAAAAAATAATAGAGCAGCACGAACATTCATCAAAACATCTCATTTTGCGTTCTCTAACAAGTAAGCCTTGGAATGGCATTAGAGAGTAAATATTGCCCCTATTCCATTAAGGTTGAAAATTAAAGGGAAATAAACTGAATCCTGAAGGTCAAGATTAGAATGTCAGAGGTTAAAGGTTGTGCGATTACCTTTGGGTTGAAAGGTCCACTAGTCTCCATCTCTGATAACATATCGGTCAAAGAGCCCAGCTGCTTGTCAAAACTCGTCTGTTTCTCAATCAGCCTCTATGGAGAACAAAACCAGAGACAATATGAGAGTGAGAAATTGAGGGGTGGGGGAAATGAGACAAGATTGTGTGTGGTGTACAAGAGGTTGGAAAGGATGTGGGTTAGGTGAGAGGAGAACGACAAGAAAGGGTGAATCAGCCATGAAATCTGATGTTGTGTTGGAAAGAGTGTAAGAGTATATACACATGTTAGGTAATAAAAGGCTGGAATAGAATACAAAGCAATAAAAAAGGAATATGTGAAACAGAAAATGACAGGGTCAGAGCTGAAAAGCAATCCAAAGAACATTAAATGTGTGAAGAACAGATATAAAAAATAATAAAGAAAATGGTGCCTTGAGAATTGTTCCTAGATTATAATTCATGCCTAGTTAGTCATGTGATTAAATTATGAGATAATAAAAGGGCAGACACTGACAATTAAATGATTCCACAAAGAAATGTGGAAGAGCTGAGAAAGACCCAAGCAAATGACAGTCTTGCTCTTAGAAAACCACAGAACTGTTCAATCACTACACAATCTTCAAAGAAGAAACATGTACTTTTTCAGTAGCTATGTTTCCATCCAAAGTTGTGAATTTAACAAAATTGGAATACCACATAAAAATTTGCGAATAAAGCACCGTTTCCATCCCATATGTTCAAGAGAACAAAATTGTTACTTCCTGGGAAATTGGCACAAATGATCTGTAATTAAAAAAAGAAGCCACTGCGGATCTTTTTTCATACATCAAATGACTTGCGGCTCAGAGCGCAGACACAACCCAACAAACGCTGTCATGTTATTAATCCCTTGGTTGTCCAGTTATCCAATCACATCATCTGTTGAGGCAAAGTTTATTATTGCACCTCAACGTATTTTTTCGGTAAATGTGATTCCCTCATAGTTTATGCGCATGTCTTCTTATCGAAAAGAAAAGAATTATGTGCCTCAATTTTATGCGCCTCGTTTCCATTCAGCAGTTTTTTTAATGCGATAACCCCAAAAATTACACGAAAATAGGTGAATAGCTAAAGACAATCAACTCCACTGCCTGACAGTGGAAAAGACCACAAATCATTACATTTAGAAACATTTGGGATCAGGCACTATGGTCAACTAGGTTAGGTAGCAACCAATTAGTTAGAGTGAACTTCGGTTATAGCAATCTTCGGCTATAACTAATCTTCGGTTATAGCAATGCAACTTTTTTTGTGCTTCTTGCATTATGAATTGCATTATTATTAGGATAATATTAATACTAGGATATTGGATTTAATTGTGCACGCCAAGTTCCCCCTTTTTATATTTAGATACTTAACATCAAGGGGCCAGATTTACTAAACATGTCAAATTAGCGCGAGAGCGCAATTTAAAAAAAGTGCAGTTGGGAGTGGAAAATTCTGTGCGTGATCTACTGACGACACGCAAATTAAAGGGTACCTATTATGGCATTTAAAATGTTCCTAATATTGTTCTGGGAGTCCCCAACAACAGTTTTACAAGCATGCAATGACAAAAAACACTTTTGTTGTCTTATAATATGCATTTATTTTTACCTGATTTGCTCACCGACTCCCATTTGAATCGTTTAGCGAGTCATTTTTCCAAACCCCGCCTTTGCGTGACGCTAATCTGTGGTGATATGTTAGACACCCAGCCGACGGGGTGTCATTGGTTGTTGCGCTAGATCTTACCCAGATACAACAGTGCTATTTTCTGATTGGCTAACAACACCAGACGAACAACACCAGAGGAGACCAGGGTTGCCAGGTCTGCACAACAAAACCAGCCCAATTGCTCATCAAACTAACCCAATCACGGCCAAAAATATTCAAATAGCGTTCCCGGGTGTTTCCTCAATAACAATCATGTTCCAGTGGATAAAACAATCGCGTCAACCAGCGTGCACTACACAAACAACCCGCGGAAACAGTGCAGGCATACGGATCTGGCAACACTGGAGGAGACGCGCTTGAATCCTGCCGGTTCCACAGTGAGTGAGTTTTGGGCACTGCGGCATATTAAATATATTACAAATAGTTTTTCAGCGTGAGAAATACCATGTGTGGCCGGAGAGCGTGACAAAAGACCGAAATGAGTGACTGTCACGCTCAATGCGTGATGCGTGACACTCGAGAGCCCTGTGACAACTCCATTAACAACGACAAACACTTCACATATTTCAATACAATTGACATTGAAGACCTAAGTTCGCTGCTAGAAGCTGTGCCTGTGCGTACACAACACACAAAATTATTATAGAACATGATACAAACATAAAAGCAACAGCCTACTTACAGGTTGTGATTCGGAGAAGGAAGCTGATCCAAATAAACTCGGTACTGAACCTCCCTCCTTCAGTATCAGCCGGCTCGCAAATTCATACTTTATAGCATTTAGGTTTGTGAAGCAATCATCTTCAAAATGACGCGAACACAGAACGAGTTCGGGCTATAATACTTCTGTGGTATAGTTATGAACTGTAGCCACTGTCTTCAAATGCTCCTCACTGGGCAGATGAAAAAAGTTTGCTTTTGCGTCGCACTTCAAAACACAGCAGCGTCTCGTCGACATGATGTTTTCCCTGGTGTCTCCTAATGCAATGAGTGGGCGTATCTTATTCAAATAACTTGTACAAGTGACGTACGAAAGTTAGAGAAAATGCATCGTTCGTCTATCGATTCATATCAACGACTCAGAGTCGACTCTTACTTTTGAGAGATAATAACTTTGTATACGGTGAACTTTCATATTTAAAACTTTGCAGGATGTTTTCGTTCACTTAGATCTATGTTACACACTACATGAAAGGTAATTTTCAAAATTCCATGATAGGTACCCTTTAAAGAAGAGAGACACAGGCAGATCATTTCCATACATGACCAATGAAATCCACCAAGAGCAGTGCAAATTAGCATCTAGTTTAAGACATTCTTCTTTTGGGCAGTAAAAAAAAAAGGCACAAATACCAGTAAATTGACTAGCGCAAACCTTAGTAAATCACATTGCATAATTCATTTAAATACTCTACTCCCATACATTTTGCGTCTGAAAGGGAAACTCCTACAAATGTATATGTAATAAGGTGAGCTGCATAAATAACCCTGTCCACGTCTTTTCAGCGCTCATTTTTCACTGTGCATCTTTAGTAAGTCCTGACTAGTTTTTTAACAGCAAAAGAGGGTTTTGTGCTGGTGCAAGCTGTTAGTAAATCTTACCCTAACAATTTAACTGTTATGTAATGTCAGGGTATATGCAGCAGGAATCTTGAAGTTAATTTTAATACCTTTTCAAGACTTTTTCAAGACCTTCTCAATATTTTTTAATACCTCACCACCACTTCAAGCTGTAACCATTTACATTAGTGATACTTTTAACTTAACAGTTTTAGTTTGTGATAAAGACTATAGACCACTCTGATACAAAAAAATCAAATAGGCTGGGATAGTAAATCACCAACCTTCTCTTAAACCATTTCGGTGCGTTGTAATACACGTGATTTTTTTTTCCCGCCCTGGGAAAATCCCGCCCTGCAACCGATTTCATTGGTTTAGGTTACAGTGACGGGAAGGTTTAGGGATCAGTGTTTGGTGTCGGCAATCAGTACAGTGATTGACATGAGAGGCAATTTACGAACGCACCCAAAATAGCCTTGTTTTTTATGTACCTGTTCGTTTATTAATAAAAATGACTAAATTCACACACTTTTACGATGTTTTTGGGACTCAAACTGTTGGACAGCTAATTCAGAAAAAATACTTTCAAAATTCAAGACTTTATAAACCCGTGATAAGACTTTTTAATACTTTTTAAGGGTCTTAATTTTCCCAAAATTGATTTATCACCTTTTAATGCTTTTCAAGACCCTGTGGATACCCTGAATGTAATCTTTAACAAATCTCAAAATAAATATTGCTCAAAATCACTTGTAGCATATAAAAAGACTTTTCATTTAGAAAAAAAGGTTAATATCTAATATTTACTGGTATTATCCAAAATGTTAATAGTAGTTAAAAAGTGAAGACTGTAAGACATCAAGACCCCTTCATTCCAGCATGCTCTGACCAGCTGTTTTGAAACAAAAGAACATGTCCTACGCGAACACTAACTAAAGCATCTGATCGGAGTCAGGTCAGGTGACCACATAGCTATCTTAAGAAAAATTAGTTAACTAGTTGTTTAGGCAAAATATCAGTGAGTTTTGTCCATCCCTAAAAACTTCTACAGTAAGGAAATGTTTCACGAAAAACGTATATTCATTGCTCTCAGTAGCAACAGCGGGTCTTGTTTGATTGAATGAGGTCCTGTGAGAGTGATGATGATGTAGCCCAATTACATCGCACTCACCACAATAACACGTCCATAAATAGAGTGAGGGCTTATATGGACAAGTCAGCAGACAGCACGTATAACTGTGTCTCACAGGACAGCGGAGCTTACTGCAGCAAACTGCTCAATTCAACTCAATTCTTCTCTATTTACAAAAAGAGAGTCACTAGAATTACAGAAGACTGTAAAATGCCATATCAGGCCATAAAGAGTGAGAATTAATGATGCACCAAAATTTCTGTAATTTGAAATTGTGAATTTAAAAAAAAATACGCCCAATGGAAACATCGACGTGAAATTTAAAAAGGAATATTTCGGAAACCTGCAATGGAAACAGTTTTTGCACATTTACAGGTCACCTGACGTATGGTTCGGTATGTTTGGACAGAAGACGAGACAGGGTTCTTCATTAAACTCATAAAAGAGAAAAATACAACAGGAATACTGGATTCTAAACAACAAAGAAATGCCACAATTTATCAAGACCATGAAGCAGATCGGAGGGAGAAACACCTCACATGTGCCGTTCATAAGTATAAGGGACTATCCTTTCCATTAATGATCGGATAACATGCCTATGTCTCCTTAGATTAAAAATAATGGCTAGTGTGGTGGCAGAGATAAACGTAAACATACATCGCAACGCGAGAGGAAAAAAATTACGTTTTAGTCGCATAACATCGTTTAATGGAGACGGTGTTTTTATCGACATATAGAAAATATAGCAAAAGTTTTGCGCAAATCTATAACGCACCTAATGATCGCTGTAGCCGACTCAGTTCAAATCTTTCCTGCTAGTTACACCACAAAATAAACCTGAATGAATATCAGAAGTTTTGCTGAAAGAAACTTTACGTCATGTCAAGCTCAATTAGTAGCCTGACTTCGTCATACTCATATTCTAGAAAGAATTTGAGTCTGAAACTGCTCCATTGGGCTGTGATTATGGGGCGTGTTTCAACCGAACCAGGAAATAAAATGCCTCTGCATTCAATTGGATAGACTTACAACCAATCAGAGCAACGGAGTAAATGACGCATGTTCTTCATTCATCTTTCCGACCGACAAATGCCTTGATCGCGGTTCTCTGTTCCTCTTTTAAAAGCAATGCGCTGTCGATATCTTCTATAACAGACGCGATGGCTGAATCTACACATGAGGTTTCATAAACAAAGTTCGGGAGGAGCACCCTCAAATAATCAATCCAATCAACTTGTCATCAAACAATACCACATCCGCCAAAACAAACATACATGTCTAACGTTACCAGCACGAGAGGAAGCGCTGCATATTCACTCTGTCAACTCACCTAACACTCCTTGACAGTTTTCAGCATCCCTCCACCACCCCGACTCCTCACTCTCGGCTTGTTCTTCCACAGCCAGGAGGGGAGCAACGTTACTCTGAGTTTGGGCCGAATACCGATCACGGAGCCTTCTCCTCGGACAGCACGTCATATACGCATTTATTCTATCTGACTTATTTGTAAGTGTGAAATCTTAATTCTCCAGCGGCAGTTATCTTTGTCGTAAACGAATTCAACCCAAGCGCTCTTCGATGACGTGGTGATTACGTAACTGCACATCATCTGTCAATCATCGTATATAGCCCGCCCTGGCAATTTGATTGGTCCGACCATTTTTTGGCTGATCATAATTACTCCTCAACGGATCGAGTCCAGACCGAACTTCCCGACCAAAAAATGTTGTGGGCGGGGTTCGGGCTGGCATCCAGGCTACTCAATTAGTGTTTCAACCGTAGAAAGACGATACAACAGTTTGTAAATAATGTCACATATCGTTGCATTTACCTCAGTTTACAATAATGTCTATAAGCTCATTAGTTAACTGGAAATATATAGATATAGATATAGATATAGATATAGATATAGGTGCATTGTTAGTCAGAATGGAGAGGTCAGTATAGTGTGAAAGCTTTTTAATCTTAAAGGACCAGAAATAAGAAAGGCTGGGAATGACACAAGGGCACGTAAAGACTTGTTAAGATTAAAGTCAAACTGAAATGATATCAAATATTTGGTAACCTACCTGAGAGTTGACACCTGCACCGGTCTGAGGGAGAGGAGGAGGAGGAGGTGGTGGTGGTGGTGGGGGAAAGGAGGCAGAAGGTACAGAGATAAACTCCTCAGGAGGAGCAGGGAGGTGCAGGTCTTCTGCAACGGGGGGCGGGGCTGGGAATGCAGGAGGAAGGGCATCAGATGCAGGGGGTGTGATTTGGCATTCTGGAGGAGGGGCTGGGAGCTCGGCATCATCCAGCGGAGGAGGAGGAGGGGGCGGGAAGTCTAATGGACGAAGGCAGTGAATTTCATTACACTTGCACCAATTCACAATGACAAAACAATCCCTTTCTGCATTGTTCTTTCCCCTTCCTTAACACAACACATGATAGCATAGCTTATCTACAATACTGCACTGACATTAGCATACATTGCTTCTCTCACATGTGAAAAACAACTCTTTAGATCATCAGGACTGCTATTTGAAGGACAATGCAGATACTGAATATTGAACACAGAAATGCAATTCAGTTTAATCCTTAAAGTCATATTCAGCAGTTTATCAGCAAAACGCTTTCAACACTTTGCTCAAAAGTGAATTATTTAACAGTCATGTCTGAAAATGCACTCTGTTGCAAATTGCATATGTTGTCTCGCAGAATTACTTCAGTTGCTACAAGTAGAGTGAGATTTCTAAAAAGCACCTCATGTTCGATATATAATAAAGGATTATTGACCCACTAGTGAAAAATAAAGCCTAAAAAATAGTTTGAGAAAACTTAAATGGTTTGGCTGGCATAACCTTACTTTTTCTTACATTTAATTTGTAATAAAAAAATAATTTTTAACTACTACTTCACTGCTTATTAACGTTTGAAATCAATGTCATGTGGTGCAACTAACATAATGAAGCATGTTAAAAATGACATGAAACAGGAAGTGATATCAGAGACCCCATGCAGACCCTCAAGTCAATAATTCTCTAAAATATCAAATAATTTGACATTTTTATGACAAGGCTATGTTAGTTTAGATAGTAAAATCACATGTGGTTCAACTCCCTGAAAACTTGAAATATTTATGAATGAATATATTTTTTGAAAATAATGAATTAGCGGTGTACACACGCTTGTATACACACATGTATTAAAAGTGTAAGGAAAATATATGCTTACTTTTTACTTGATGGCTACACAACATGACGTTTTTAGGGTTATTAAAATAAAACTGTTGCTTAAATGTTTCCCAAAACCATATAAAACAATCTTTAGAGTACATTTCTAAGAATTTGTGTTCTAAACTAAGATTTTTAAAAGACTTTTCTGGTTCTTTATCACAGATTGGTTTTATATTACAAATGAAACTTTCATGGGAATTGTCTTACCCTCACAAACAGCTGAAGGGGGCGGGGGCATCTCTCCAACACGTCCAATTACACCAGTGCTTACAAATGGAGAGGGCTGTGATGGGGCCATCTGTATTTTGGGGCGTGGAGGAGCGACAGAGGCAAACTTTTTGGGTTGGTTGTAGAAAGAAGGAGCAGTAACTTTGAGGGAGACCGAGGAAGTTACCACAATGGGCTTGCCGCTACTAGAGTCAGACATCTTGATCTGAAAAATACAACAGTATGCATGTAATCAAAGAAGTGTTACAGTTCAGATTTATACCATTTCTGCACAAAATCTTTCCAATGCAAACAAACTAATTCAAGACCACTTGGTTGCATAGTTTGGCAGAACAGCATATGGAAAATCTTAACGTTTAGTAAGTGGTCTGAAACTGCTTTATTCATGCAGAATCGGTTCTCAAGAGAGCCGCCCACCTGTACGTAGGTTAGTCAACCATCTGGGTTAAATTTTAAAGAATTCGCCTACATGTTTACAACTTTGAAACGCCCAGAACATGAGCAGGAAATGTTCCTTTAATATTTTTAGCATTGTACAATTGTTTAAAAACAAGATGTGGTGAGCATTTCAGTAATTACAGGGAAGTATTTGTGAACAATGTTGTTCACTGTTTTGTCATAACTAAAAAACATAACTGGTTTTAAGAGAAGTTTTTTAAACCTCTAAACTAACATGAAACAAAAGTTACGTGTACCTTAACTGTTTTGTATGACTTGGGTGAGGTATAACAAGGAAATCATTCACCAAAATATTGCATAAGGGAATTTCATGAATTAGTTGCCAAGCATTTCACTTCCTGTTATGTACATCTCAGGTACTTCCATGTTGTCAATTTTGACTTGTTTCATATCTACTCTTTTTTTAACTCTGTTTCATATCTAGAGAAAAGTCTCACTGTCAGAAATCCACTTTCAACAGTTCATTCTTAAAGGGATCACACAACATTTTTTGTTATTTCTTGTCCTTTAAATGTCCATTCTTAATGATGCCATTTTCTAGTGTTTTCCCCCTTTATCTAAGCTTTAAACAGTCAGTTTAACAGTCGCCTTCAAATGTGAAATGCAAATTATAGGTGCTTTCGCACTAGGTAGTTATAGAAACTCCGTTCTAAGAACAAGCGACCAGTGCCCCGTGAACCCTTTTCTTGATTGCATTCGCAACTTTGAAGTGACGTAAGCCGTCTCTTACATCCTGCCGCTCTATGATCTTATACGTTATTAGATAGAACTGTTAAAAAAAAGAAAGTAAACGGTATAAGTATTATACTGTGTGGTTGATGCTCATGTCACTAGCTGAGCAGAAATACAATCAGGTTTCGGTTGGTCCCTTCAAAGTCAAATTGGATTTCCTCAATGCGTAAAGATTGAGAAGTGCCTGGACTTCTGCATCTAAAAAATACAGGCTATAAACTGTGTTTGCACAGCTTTTTTTAAATGCTGAGTGCCAGTGTTTTTCATGCTTTCAGCCAATTAACGTACACTTACACCACTGGAAGTTCCCATTGTGCTGGGTTAGACCCTAATCTGAAGTAGCTAATTTAGTTCCCCCAAAAGGCGTTCCTAGAACTAAAATCGTTCCCAAAAAAAAAAAGTACTTCCGCCAATAGTTATAGGAACTATATGGAAAGCGAAAGCCCCTATTTTTATTCTCTGACCACAATTAACAGGAACCTTGTTCAAATAAACCTCCTAAACCATTGCTGTCATTTACTGTAGATGCTTCAGAAGGATATACACAACCAGTAATAGCACAAAGTTTGGCAAACATTCACACATTTCATTAGTTCAACCTAGTGCTGTCAAAAGTACTGGTATTTATGTAGCAAGTTGATAAAAAAAATAATAATAAACAAATAAAAATAACGATACTAGCCTTTCTGCAGTACCTATGCGGTGATATTAATTAATAAAATAATTTATCATCTAAAGTTAATGTTAACTTTGGCAGCCCTAAAATCTTATTTTGTAAAAATATTTTGCATTCAGTCAATTTACCTCCTTCCAATTAAAAACCGATGGATAGAACCAAGTGCCTACATTTATGTCTTTTTCCATAATCCATTTCACTCAAATGTACGTCGCAATATGAAAGTAAAGATCTGACACTACTTCAGATCATTGTGACTTGATTCATTGTGACTTTAAACCAATAGTTGTTTGTGTAGCGCTTTTGATTATAGCTTGTTTTCAAGAGCGCAGAGCTCAGGTATGAGAATCGGTACAGAGAACTATGAAATTGTACTGGTTTTGTACTGACTACTGAAAGTTTATTATTGTAACAACACTAATCTTTCCTGCATTCTCTATGATGTTATCTCACGGTGAAAGGGAGTGTCAAGTTTCTGATGACACAATAGTATCACTGACATGAACCTTGAATCATGCCTTCATGCATTCATCAGTGTGACGTCACAAAGTTGAGAATGAGCCATTTTTGCAGCTTAGTTTCAAAAGAGCATCTTTTGGGAATATGCTGTTTTGAGTTCTGAAAGTTTTCATAGTACACAAAGTCCTTTTATGTCATAAGATCAAGCAAAATTCAATTTGTCATGATAGGCCTTAAAATGATGTACTATCAGAACACAGATGGTCCGAAACACAGTACAAAGATACAACCTTCTCTTGTTGGAGGAGGAGGATATCATTTCTGATTTGATTTTGCTTTGCACACAAGCAAGCTCTCCAAAGCGAGGTTATCAGGGCTGAAGTCATACCATGACTTCCCCTTTATGAGGCCTCAGGGTACGGTCAACCGAGCTTCATCTAGAAACAGTTCAAAGTGCTTGAGACATGTGGATGTGATATACCGAAGAAGTGCTCTCATGGCATGAGCTATGTGCAAATATTTACCTCAAGCATGTTTGCCATTAAAAAACGACGACATTACCTCATTCCCCTCCTCCTCCTGCTGCTGCAGCTGAGCCAAGTCTTATTTGACCCAATGACTAAGTCATAACTTTGTTTCCCTCTATAGTTCTTGTAATACAGCCAGTGAACCATAACTACTTTTTGAAAGTATGAATTACAGATGATGGAAAACACTTTAAAGGCATCAAAAAGCAGCCTGGTCTCTCCTAGCCAAATAACTCTCACTGTTGCTTTCTGATGCAGATGATGTATACATGGATTTCATGACAAAAGAACGTCTTTCATTTCTAGCTTTACTAATTGGAGCCACATTTGTGTTATTCTATCCTAATTACCATATTTTGTCCAGTCAAATCATGTTATACTAAATCAGCTAGGAAAGAAACACGCAATGCATGGCAGTCCTTTCTCGTTCACATCGTTTCGCTTCAGCTTCTCAAAATGAACTGATACCTTCTCACCTGAAAAGTGCTCTGTAGCACAAGTATAAGAGGAATTAAAGTAAATATTCAAATGAACTCATCTACTTTGAAAAAGTTATGTTAAAATTAGTAGAACTTGGTAGTAGAAGTTGAATTTTTTAATACCAAGGATCCCAAAATTTGATGATCTTAATATAGTATAAATGAGTCTGCATAATGTAAATAGAAAATATTCACCATGATATCTTAAATATGTTATTTCTAAGTTAACGATAACTTTGGAAGCCCTAAAATCTAATCTGCATTCGGTTGATCTGCCTTCATCCAATAAACAAATTATCGATAGACCGCAAATCGCAAATTATGCGATTTTTTTCTGAAATTTAAAATCCAATTTGAAAAAAATTAAATTGCAGGTTTTCTGCGCTTGTTTGCATGCAAACACTGGCAGATAATGAGCTGCACACATGTAAGAACAACACAGTGAAGTGCTTCACACTCTGAAACACAGCGCATATATTTAATTAAATCCCAGCTTTTACGATTTAATAATTACACTAAGCCATATCCCGATTTTGGATTTATTTCAATTAATCATGCAGCCCTAATTCTGACTGCAAATTATTCTCACGATGAGGAGCCACATTCAAAGCCAAAATTATACAAAATTGTGACCGCACATCAAATGAGCCAATGATGGCACATTTTTTAGCATCCCTAAATAACTTCACACTTCATGCTGTCACACCAAACAAACAAACACCCCTTAATAAGCAAGTTCCTCTTCACCTTGTTTGAACCGCATCCAACTCAATTTCTCTCATCACACACAAATGTAACTACTGAAAAGCAATGCGGTCCAATGACAGCCATACAAATCTACATCGGTCGTGATTTTCATCAAGAGGAGTAATTGTGAATCCTTTAGCACTTGACTCCCACACAACCACAACCACAACCTCCAGCAGATTCCATGTTCTGGCATGAACAGAAGAGCTCCAGTTCACACAAATATTCGTAAACGTCTGACAAGAGCTAATGATCCCTACCTTCCCTTATTTAAGACGCTAAGAGTTAAAGATACTTTGATGTGGTCCACCAAACTATCTCAAAATCTGCAAAGCTCTTAACGGATTCTGCATAACCATAAGTGGAAGCACAATTTAAGGCCAAAAAAGAGAGGTATTTTTAGTCCCCAGTTCTGAGTGTGCTATGAGAGGCAGAGACATGTAAAGTGCAAATTCTTCACCTTTCTCCTCTGGTTCAGATGTAGAGTTTAATAATGCAGAGGTGCATGCTCTGATGAAATATTCACAAAGGACAGAAAACAAGCCATAAACACAGAGGTTTAAAAGATGATTTATTCTCCTCATGGCCTCCATCTCCAGACCAGATCAATATAAACTTGCGGGTACTTACACTGAACTTGCATGAAACGTTCCATTGAGCCGTTCCAGTAACTGATCCACAGCAGAGCACATGTGACATTGATGCTCAAAATAAACAGCAATGACTAACTTTTGAGAGTGTGCTCTGCCACAAAATGGAAAAGATGATCACATCCTTAATCCTAAATTCCGAGTTCCCGTTCAAGCAAACCAAAAAGAACAAGAGAGACCATACAACCATCCATCCTTCTTTGACAAACAATGCCAATTAGGCTGGCCACACACTTGAAGATTTTAAGACTCAAAATCAAGATGAATATATATATATATATATATATATATATATATTCATTCCATATAAAAAATACTGTTAATATGCAATATTGATCTTTATGCAGTATTTTTAGTAAAACAATAATATATTATACTTCAAGAAAATGTATTAATATATTATAAAAATATGACTTCTGTGAAGTGAGTTTTGATTAAATTGCAGTAAATAAAAGACTAAATAAGTACGACATATATTACATTAAATAACACAATTTAAATGCAACATTGATCAACAAATTTGTATTGTATGATTATATTTATCAGGGACAATAATACACATTAACATCATGTTGATTGTGATTTTGCAACTGAAGTTTAAATCAGAGACTATACTATTTTTTTTCCCAGCAGATGAAGGATAAAAACATCTGAAAATGATAAAAGCCAATCAGAATCCACACAACATTTAACACGCAGATGACATAATCACTAACAGCATGCGGTTATAATAAACAAGACTTTATTGTGCATTGGTGTTGACATTGATTCTTTTCTTATAGTTATTGTTCTTGGTGTTACCTATTGTTACAGTTCGTATGTGCCTTAAAGACACCAAAACGTAAAAAGCACATTGTAAAAACATCAAAATATTAATGTTGCCTAATTTGATCATTATAGGAAATCCACTGCGACAGTGTGAATATTTATTAAACCCAGCCCTAGTTCAAACTAGGACGTTTCCTGCTTGTTGAAGTCACCAGCTGCCAGTTTGGCTGGTGTGTTTGGTCTTTATGGGTACTGTAATGGTTTGGATACACTGCTAGAAACTCTGATAATGTGAGAAGGTAGACAAAACATTAGTGCAGTGTTTCTGAAACTTTTTACACCAAGTACCACCTCAGAAAATATTTGGCTCTCCAAGTACCACCATGACCAATATTAAAATACAGTAGTGTAGTAGGCCTAACTATTCATCTATAGCTACGCACAGCTCAAAAACGAGGCAGTTTTCTAATAAGAATATTTATTATTGTCAACCCCTTTTTATAGGCCTACAGTGTAAAAACCCAGTTTGAACATTAACACTGCAAGTACTGTACTTGATAAAAAAAATGAACAGGCTGCGCAGCTGCAAAAGAAAACCAAGACAGACAGTGGACCTAATCAACCAAAAAGCCAGCTGGAAAGAAAATATGATCGCGTTAGTTAAGCTATATGCGCGATGGGCCATTAGTTTGTGGCGCTGTTCAGAGAATTGGATCTGTTGGATTTACAACACATGAATTCATCCACTTCTCCTGAAATACATGAAAGTAAGTGGTCGGTGAACTGGGAGAAGAAAAGAGTAAACTTTAAAGTTACTTACACAATGTGTATCTGATTTGAATAAAACATCTAATTATAATGGAAAGGATTATTTTTGCCGCTTCCATAGACATCAGTGTGTAACTCTAAATGTATTTTTTTTATTACTTTTATTACTTATTACTTAATGTCTGAAAACTAAAATAAACATTATGTGGTAGAAAACACTGAATAGTTCAAATATATGACAAGCGCTGAACGTGTCCGTCTCTTGCTCAGCGCCAGGCCACCACAACACGCAAAAGCTCATTTGAATTTAGCAGTTGATCACGTGACGCACTGACCGTTCTAATCACACCGCTGTGATCGTACGTGCGAAATTCAGTGATCCTCTGCGTCCAAACCAGTATAAACACTATCCAGGGAAAACACTCTGTGACTTTCATTACTCGCTATGGAGATCCAGCAAAGGATTAGATCTCCACAAACTAGGACCTTCTTACAGTGTTTGCGCGCCATGGAAAGAGAAACAGCTGCAATATTAAGATTCCAGTGGCCTTACGTATGTGTCTGCATTTTATCAGAATGACTACGTGATATAGGGTGTCTGGCTCATTTTTTGCAAAAAGGAGAAGCAGCTGATCTGGCTCCATGAGACCTCCTCGCGCAGCCTTGATGGATACTACGGCCTGGAAACGATACCCTCAGAGGGAAACAATGAGACATTTTTGAGAATCATTGCATGAGATATGCAAATTCTTAATTTTGTTTGCCACACTGGAGACATTAAGAAATAAATAACAGGACATTACAGTGAGTGATGTTCTACTTAGACTTAAGATGGGCTAATAGCTCTTTATAAGGTCTCATCAACAATAGACCAAAGCAAATGTGTCATAATACCTCTGCAAACACGAAGTATTTTCAGCAATGCAGTTTTCTGGCTTCCTCTACAGATTTTATCTCAGGTCCAACAAGTGACAGAGAAGCTGCAACTAACAGCGTGTAGATAAGAGTTCACTTCACAACTATATTAAGACTGTTGTGTGCTTGAATAGCACACTGATCTTGATAACTTGTAGTTTTGGGAAGCAAAACAGTTCTTGTTAAACAGTGAACTGTCAACTTACCACACAGTATGACACCACAACAGCAGTGTGTTTCAAAAGATAACGTCACCTATGACATCACATCATAAACGACTCCCATCACAATGCTTGACAATGACTAATATGAGAATCATTTCTTTTCCCAAATCCAGCTCAAAGACACTCGGTTGGAATTTGTTACAGACGACGACTCCAGAAGCCGCATGATTCAATTGTTCTGGGTGACTGGTGAAAAGCATATGGCACGCACACAATCTGTCTGGGTTACACTGGGCTCCAATACAGCTCAGACGGATCACATAATTATGTCATGGGGGGTGCATTTAATGTGGGTCATTACAACATAAAGCCTGTCAATTACATGCTTGCTTCCTTTCTATATGTTGCATAAAAACATTCTTAATATAAAATAATTTACTATGTTAAAAAAAAGCTACTAGTACATAAAGTAACATGGCAATAAAGACACCAATGAGTAGTTCAATGGATAAATGTGTTAATACTAAGGTGGAAGTGCATTAACCACTGCTCAGCGAAATCCACGACTCTGCACGTTTTGCGAGAGGATGATAAAGTTCCCAAAGCAGATTTCACTAATGTTTAAAGCTGCAGTAAGTGAACACTTGTAGCCAATCAGCAGTAAGGGTCATATACACTCATGATGGGGAAAGTTCCTGTGCTATGTTCGTGAATTTAGGGGCGGAGCTATCAATATAGCGATGTATATGTTGCTTTTGGGTACGTGGGTGTGTTTGTTTTGGCGATTTAAAATATCAACAGAAACTGCTTACTGCACCAAGTTGTTCATGCAAATTCACCATGCAGACCAACAGAAAACCGCTTGGTTTGAAAGTAACTTCTGTGTGAGCAGTGCTTCATGCACTGCTAAGGTTTCTGGGGACCCTTGGACTATTGCCCCGGACCCCTGTTGAACTCATGCTCCCAAGTGGGGGCCCTTCGGGCCTCTGGAGTCATCTTAATCATTACACCACCACTGTCGCTACACTAATGACAATGGAAATTGTTTGCACGCAAAATTTTGCTGAAATATTGCTAATGTGACGACACCTGTGTTTCCCATACATTGATTCATCTGTGGCGGCCACAAATAGATTTCATTGCTTCCCATTCATTAACTAGACTGTGGCGGCCTGATAAATATTTAAACTTCTCATAATAACATAAAAGGTCTTTAATGTCATGTTTTTCTCCAATGCTGTCAAACAAACTAAAATCAAAAGCGCGATAAGGATTTGTGTCCTTTTCAAAAGACTTTCTGTTTGGGTGGTTGAGTTGCCAATCTATTAAAGGTAGGGTAGGCAATTTTAGAGAGGCTAGCAATAGCAAGCTAGCTTTGAAAGAATGAGATGCCACCCTCCTTTCAGAGCGTCCCCCAAAACACATGAACACACACAGCAGAATCTGCAAAGCGCCACGAGAGACCGTGTAAATTTGCTCATGTCTCAAAGCACATAACATCACAATTATAAAGAACGCAAACAATTTAGAGAGCTTTTACTGTACCACCTGACTACTGATTCATTTCACCATTGATAGTGTTGATACTGTTCAATACAGCAATTGAACAGCTCCAGGTAGAACGTCACTGGTTGCCATCTCGTAATTATGGTTATGCCATGGCAGGAACAGCATAAGTTCGTGTGTCTACGAGCTTGTGTGACTATGAGCTTGTTCAAGCTGACTGTATGTCTACAACTCTGCACAGATTCACAGGAACAAACTGATGACGTGGGATGTCTGCGCGAGCAGGGTGTGAGGAGGTTTGGAAATACATGTTGACATGCAGGTAGGACATTGTATCATTCGGACTGAATGCAATGATTGGACAAAATGTTTTGGTCCTGAGACTTCCACAATAGATATATTTAAATGTTCTATTATTGATTGCTATCAGGATGTGAAGAGAGTTTCAACCAGTACAAGAAAAAGTGTCTCCTCATTACAAACTGTTGCATTGAATATTATTATTTTATGTTATAACGGGAGATAAATATCTTTATTAACATGATCAGAGCATTTTTTGGCAGTATCGTGTTGTTATAATTCGCGCTGATTATATCATTCCAGTCCGCATTCAGCGCATCTTATTTTGAGGAGGAAAATCCTATCATTCTTGCGTCGCCTAAAGGCCATTAAACCTTATTTTCATCTTTATGGACTCCACCCAGATAAATCATGAGTTCATTCATTACGACATTATCGCCTTAAATTATACTGAAATGACAAATATTGCGGTCTCGTTCTTCAGACGCGGAAAGTTTGTGCAACGTTAGCTGTTCCTGAGCTTATCAGACGCAAGAGCAGTACGAGTTAAAACAAGTTGCTTTAACCTTATATGGATATCTGACTGAAAACCCATACAGTAACAAGAGAGATAAAGCTCCCAATGAATAGAATACAAGTTATGACTCCAGCCCGCAATGAACGCATTATTTTGTTAACATTGTACACATGAGCCCCACCCCTCACTTTATTTAGGTTATATCATTAAACATTTTTGAAGGAGGACGGAATAAAATATTTTCATAGTCAAAATACTTAAAAAAAAAAAATTCAAACAGAACACACATTATGACCTTAATGCTATTTCAATGAATTTATACATCACTAAAAACCACTGTGAATGCATACATGGTTTGTGGTTTTGGTGCGGATAGATACTGGTTTACTGTGTGACAAACTTATATCTTTACAATTACACATTATATAAAAGGTGAAACAAAGGCACTTACTGTTCGTTTTCCTCCGGAAAGGTGCAGTTATGCCAATACAAACAGACAACCCGTCTAATTTCTATCCCTACAGCCCTTTATGAGTATCCTTTCTTAATGTATATCGCTTTACGGTGCTGTGGTTGCGTCTGGCACCATTCTGTTAGTACTGACAAGATCTCGTGGGGACGATCATCAGCGAATCTGATCTGCCAGCATGAACTTTTTCCAAATGTACCGACTCTAGTCACACTTCCGGTTCACGCTTCCGCATTCTCCTGGCCGCTGGAGGTGGGACAACATCTGCGGCCAAATGATGACTGCATTGCTGTTAGAGATCTGCACAGTATTCAAGTTTTTACCGTTTTATAGTTTATATTAAGCTATTTTAAATACCGTGACAAATAAATTTTAGCAGAAATATTACATGTTGGCCTATCTTATCAACTAGCCTGCTCATAAAATAACATGCCTAATAGCAAAAATATAGCAAATGCACATGTTTTACAAGCAAAACGTTTCAAACAAACATGTTTTTTAGGTTTTGTTATTAAATGATACTATAAAAATTCAATTTCTCTTTCGATGTAGGCTATGCAGCTTGGATTTATTCTTTGTTTAACGGTGCCTGTTGTTATATGAAGAGGTTTAATAAAGGTTATAAAAAACTTAATTGGTTACCTCACCTTGCAATTGAACAACGGTCAAACAAGCTATCAGTCTTGTTATATTGAAAACAGCTTTGACTTACCTTTTTGCTTGCCTTCTTCTCCTTCTCTTCTTGTTTCTTTCTCCGTAAGTGATTTCAATGATAACTTTTTCTGCAGTCTCTACTCCTGTTTCTTTCCAAATCACAGCTGTTGAACCCTCCCCCTACATGTCTCCTAAAGGAATGACACCATCCCTCCCTCCGTCTAAACAAGTTCTCTCTTGCTTGTCTTTCGCACAGGTCATGCGTATTACAAACCAAACACCTCTCCCTCTCTGTCTCTCCCCCCCTGGATTCTTTAAACATTCTTCAAACTATGACATCAACCCTGCCTGCCTTTCCTTGTAAGGGCAGAGTGGGTGAGTAAGTAACCGAGAAAGAGAGAGGGAGGGAGGGAAAGAGAGAGAGAGAGAGAGAGATAAAGGAGGTTGGGGGGTTTATTAGATACAGACACATGGAATGGTTGGCAGGACACAGAAAGAAAGAGACAAGAACACGCAGTGCTCAGTTAGACGAATTAAACTGACACAAAACCTTGAGCCTGGCTCAAAAACAACACTTACAAATTCAAGTTAGTTTTAATAGTCGTGGTCAACCACTATTGCTGCACATACTATTTTCCACTGCCGGTTCCAGTTTAATTCAAAGCAAACAGGGTCATCCGAAAGACATTAAAGATATAGTTCACCTAAAAAAAAAGTGAACATTCAATCATTTATTTAACATAATTTAAAGCCCATGACTATCTTTCTTCCTTACAACACAAAAGGAGAAGTTTAGCACAATGTGTGAGCTAAACTGCTCTCTTCCATTCAATGAAAGTGAATAGGGACCAGGGGTTGTCAAGCTACAAAAGGGACTAAAGCATAAAGATTCATAGTAGTAGTCCAAACAATATGTACACTATAAACAGAGCCGTCTGAAGCCATATTACATCTTTGTCGGCAGAAAATCTTGCATGACAGCCAGCCATGGTCCCATTGTGAAATAGAAGTGTGCTTAAAGGTAGGGTAGGCAATTTTCGGAGGAGCTAGCAATAGCAAATTAGCTTTGAAAGCATGATCCCACCCTCCTTTCAGAACGTCTACAAAGCTACGCCTTCTGCAAAACACATGAACACACAGCAGAGTATGCAAAGCGTCACGAGACAAGAGATGCCATTAAATTATCTCATGTCTCAAAGCACATAACATTACGATAATATCAGGGCCGTCGCGAGACGAGAGGCCGAGGCCCCACCCTGAGTCATGGGTTTGGTAGGCAAATGCCGGGACGCTTTTTATTTGATCTTTATTTGATAGACGAACACATTTTAACCAGCATCTTCAATATCAATAGACATTGAGGGAGAGACACTCCATCAATATTAGATTTTCTTGATGGTGCTTGGCACTGTAACGTCTGCATGTTGTTAGGATGACATGAATATGTAAAATTTTAAGCTGGCCCGCTTCGGCGGTCTAACAGTGCGAATTCCAGCGCAATGCTTCAGTTTATATGGTGCAAGAGTTCAAGGTAAGGTTAGGCTAGCTAAACATAATAAATGTCAACTGGTTTACGATAGAAATGTTAAACGACCGACAGCAATCGAGTGATCTAATCGACTTTTTTGTCAAATGTTGCCATTTTGTTTTTGAAATGAACATAGCCTATATAATTTACGTGATTCTGTTTCATGTAATTCGTTTAAATGTGACGAGACAAGATACATTAACCTCTTCCACTCTGTGGATATATTTGTATTTTTCAAAGCGTTTTGAATAAAATATTGCATCTGAAGATGGAAAAGCAGCTAAAAAGGTGTTCTCTTGCGTCTAAGCAAAACCTAAGACTAATTAGAAAAATCCAAAGGACGCATATTATTATAATATTACATATTATTATTACACTAAAAAGGATGCTTTGCCTCCCTTCGGTTACATTTGAATAACTCTGGCTCAGAATGTGATAGAGAAAAAATCTTTTTTTCTGGTGGATACTGTGACTTAGTGTAGTCAAGCAATATAATTAGCAGGTCCCCAGAGCAAACAGTACATGCATCAGAGATTTTTCAAAAACAGGATTAAAGAAATAAAATAAATAAAAGGCCTATTTTTTATGTTCATCCTATTTTAAAAGCATACAATGCTATTTCTGAAGTTTTTCAATCTGATTTAGTAAATTTGAAGGGTTTTCTGTATAATGACACCAGCTTTTTAAATTTCCTACACTGTATGTGTCCTGGATGAGTATTTAAACTTGGGTGTGTTAAATTCAGGCGGAATTCCAAAATATGCCTTAGAGTGGAAGAGGTTAGGCTAGCTAAACATAATAAATGTCAACTGGTTTACGATAGAAATGTTAAACGACCGACAGCAATCGAGTGATCTAATCGACTTTTTTGTCAAATGTTGCCATTTTGTTTTTGAAATGAACATAGCCTATATAATTTACGTGATTCTGTTTCATGTAATTCGTTTAAATGTGACGATTAACAGAGCTGTTTTTGGCTTTTTAAGCATATGATTTAATTGAATGTGTGCATATTTAAAAATATATTTTTCACATAAAATACAAATTTCGCAAGGCCCTGTAAAACGCAAGACCCTGTGTGGTCGCACACAGCCCTTGAGACGGTTCTGATCATACGGAACTGTCAGAGTTGTCATCTCGGTCTAGTGTGTTTCTTGGTTTTGTGACAGAAACCCGTATTCTTTGTCTTTGTCTGTGTCTTGTGTTCTGTTCTGCCCGTGGTGCGTGTTTCCACGGCCGTTGAAGTTTCTCACGGGTTGCGTGCATTCATGTTATCTTGTTCTGTGTGAACCATGTTATCGCTGGTCATGTGCTTGTGTGTGATTCATGTTTGATGTGAGCTCATGGCATGTCTTGTTTTGCTTCCATGTGCTATGTGCTCTCCTGTCTATTGTCTGACCCCGCCCATCTTGTTATCTGATTATTGGTTCAGTTGTCCCTCCTGTCCTCCCTCATTACCTGCCTTGTTTGCTGTCCTAATTATTTCCCGGTTGTTTGTTGTCCTGCACTGTAAAAAATTTCCGTAAAAAAACGGTAGATTGAACCATATAAATTTGAAGGAATTTTCCGTATTTGTCTTTTACAGGTCATTTACCCGTATTTTGAATTACGCGTTGCATTGTGGGAACAAGAACCTGGCGCTGCGAAAAGTGAAAAGACGCAACCGGCACACGCAGATGACCGCAGCCAAAGTTGCTTATTAAAGTCGGATTTCGGGTGTGTGGAAGCCTCTGACACTTCTGTGGTAAAATACGAAATTTATGTTTTGCTAAATGTCAAATAAGCTATTGACGTAACGTTATTTAGCTGCCATCTGGCATGTTAGGCAATGAATGTCGGAGCCGTCGCGTTTGTCATTTTATGCATATCGTCACACATTAAAATATTTAGTTTACACTCGTGGAGGTTCCCTGATATATGTGTTATATTGTGCCCTCGTTGTAATTTGGTTTAATTACTTTTATTTGTCGAAAATGCGGTTTATTTCTTGAGGAGCGCATCCGTTAACCAGCTGTGATTAAATGCAGTAGCAGCTAACGTTACTAACGTTAGTTTTTTTCGGAGCAATTTAATGCCTTCAAACAAAAGCTACCAGAGGAATCGTCAAGAAAAGTAAAGGCCATTAAGACTTGCTTGATTTAAAAGGCATGAAGATACAACGTGAAGATGCTGTGTGTGAAGATGAAGTAACTGTTACAGCTGGATCATGGAAAACACCACCACCTTTTCTGCCAAATGAGGTAAGTTAACGTTGTTTGCGTTAGACTTTTTTTTTTGTTTTAGACGACACACACAAACACACTCACGCGCGCGCGCGCGCGACTTTAAACCACAAATAATGACCACGAAATATTAATTTACGTTTTACATGACTGCTGTCTACTCTTCTGCCTGTAACGTTAGTCATTCTTAAACGTTACCATATCCCTCCTCAGTTTGTTTCATTCATAGTTTTTCTGTTGTTTTCTTATCTATTGATAGGACATTGCTGTTGTAGTTTGCATACCAAGCACCACCTGCATGCTGCTTATGGGTTTGTATTGTTTTATTACCATTTTTTTATTATTAATTACTACGAGTGTTCAATACGGGCAACACACATTCAAATTTAAAGTCTGAGGAAAAGTGTTGATAGAAAAAGGTGGTTGCTGAATACCCCCTTCAAAGATGTGTATGCTTACATGATCAGTAGAAATACAAATTGTATAGTGACGATTTAAACAACTATGTTTAAAGGGATAGTTCACTTTAAAATGAAAATTCTGTCATCATTTACTCACCCTCAATTTGTTTCAAACCTGTATGAGTTTCTTTCTTCTGCTGAACACAAAGATATTTTGAAGAATGTCAGTAACCAAACCATTAACTGAAGCCATTGACTTCCATTAGTATTTTTTTTTTCCTACTATGGAAGTCAATGGCTCCAGTTAACGGTTTGGTTACTGACATTCTTCAAAATATCTTCCTTTGTGTTCAGCAGAAGAAAGAAATTCATACAGGTTTGAAACAACTTGAGGGTGAGTAAATAATGAAAGAATTTTAATTTTAAAGTGAACTACCCATTTAAAGCAGTTTTCTGAAGTGATCGTGTAATGTAATATCTTTATGATTGTAATATCATTTTGTAATATCTTTTTTGTTTAAGGTGGTGGACAATCAGGATTGCTGTCATTCAAGAAGTTATTATTGACCACATCTCTACCCCATTGAGGCAGTGAGCTACAAAATACCTGAAGAAAATGCAACTACAACTTTTCCTGGAGTTCATATAAAGGTAAGCAACACATTTTTAATTAAATGATTTATAGATTGTTATTGTGTTTCTGTTTATTTAGTTGAAAATAATTAAACATATTATAATGTATAGTTGAGCAGACAAGCTAACATGACATGCAATTGGAGTCCACTGAAAACAAAAGTCTTAGCATTGTATATACAGTGTTTGAATTTGAAAGGATGGCATTAGGGATGGCTGATTATTTATAGTTGATAATTTTACGAACGTAAAATACTGTACAATTGTTTTCCTCAACCTGGTCTGCATGATATTTTGTAGTTAATTTTCCTTCATTTAATTTCTTGTGTAGCTAAAATATATATTTTTTTTCTTCATATCCAACTTTTCTGTGCTGAAATCCTGAACGAAGGCCGAAAAGACTGAGATGAAGGAAACCAAATGTCTACACATTCCTCCAAGACTGCTGAAGTTCCTGTATGAACAACTTTGAAAAACAATGTAAAGTATTAGCTTTTGTCAAATCTCAAAATGAGACTTTAACTGAACATACCGATCACTCCTTCATCTAGGCGATAGACCGGGATCAGCACTTCCTCATCAAACAGATCCAGGATAATCTACCTGATGAACATCTACGTCCAGCCCTGAACCCTCTACCTGTGTCGGCACGGAGAGAACAACGACAACCTGGAGGAACAGCTGGGCCGTGATGCAGGCCTCTCGCCGCGAGACAGACAGGTACGGTTAACCGCAGACAGAACCATTACAGTACACGGTAACTAAATTTGAAACATCATGATGGTTTGGCCACATACTGTTCTCTCCCCTTTGTAGTTTTTGGTGGCTAAACCCAAGTTTGCAGTCCTACCAGGACCTGGTCCAATCAGTCCGGTGACTCTGAAGAATTGACTACACATTTCTTGGTGAGTGAGTTTTTCCCACCTAGAATCTTTGTTTTCTTTGTTTTGACACATTCTGTATGTCAGTAATAGTGTTTTGTATTTCTTTTACAGCCTTCATCTTACCTGAAGACAAGAAGAATACACTTTTCCCTTTTGTGTTTTTTTTTTCCTTTTATATTTTAGTTTTCATGGAATTGTTGTAGATCTATAAGTAAATAAAAATATTTTTTAATCACAGAAGATTTGTTTGAAATGTTTTCAACAAGAGTTATCATTACACTGTTAACTAACAGAAAAGTAACAATTCTATTTGCTGTAGGTATATTGCCTAAATTTATCTGTTTTATTTTTACTGTAGGAAATCCATTTTAGGTTTGATGGAAGTGTCCGTAAATGGTAAAGAAAAAGTCAGGTAAATCTACGGAAATATCTGATAGGGTTTACGGAATTGTCCGTACAATAACGCAAACATTTACGGAAAATACGGAATTTTCCATTTTAGGTTTAACGGAAATGTCCGTCAATGGTACAGAAAAACTCATATAAATCTACGGAAATATCCGTTTTGAGGTTTACGGAAGTGCCCGTACAATAACGGAAAAAGTGCTGGTAATTAATTACCAGCACTTTTTCCGTTTTTTAACGGAATTTTTTTTAACAGTGTGGGCCAGATTGTTGTCGCACATCGTTGCACGCTGTTGTTACCCTGCCTGTCTGATGATTCCTGTCGTGTATGTTTCCTGCCTAGCCAGGTATGTTGTGAGTCTGCCTACCTAGTCAAGTCTAGCATAGTGTTTTCCCCCACGGGGTATTTTCTGTTTTGTTTTACTTTTGTATTAATAAAGCCCATATTCCTCTGCATCCTTGAGTCCTCACTTCAACCATTACCTCAACCCATGACACTGAACATAAACAAGTTAAAGAGCACTGATACCAAATGACTGCTGCAGATTCATTTCAGTGTTGATAGTCTTGTATTGAAACACATAAAATCAAGTCTCAAACCGCTCTGAGTATAAAGTCAAGAGTTTCCATTCCAAATTATTGCGTGAATGCAGCACAAGATCGCTGTTTGGTTCAGGAGGTAGTGTAAAGGCGGCTGCTGTTTTGGTTGTGGTGCTCTGTGACTGACGTCTGTCTAACTCTGCGTAGCGTGCAACACACGGATGATGTGTGATGTCTGTGTGAGCAGGGTGGGAGGAAGTACAGAAATATGTTGACAGGCACGTTTCAATAAAAATGACATTAAAGTATATTTCAGTTTACATAAATGCATATGGCTGTACAGCATATTTCTTTCAGTATTTTAATATAAATTTAAACTATTAAACATTTTTATTTAATTACAGTTTAAGTGTCTGAAATCAGTAAACATGGAAAAGGGACTGGTCATTTTTCTGTCAGGACTTTATTATACAGCAAAAAAAGGTTAGCCAATTAAAAAATGATTTCTGCTGAAGCTGGTTTAAGCTAGTTAAAAGACTCATAGGAACACCAGCATCCCCTCCAAAACACAACATATGCTTGTTGACTAGCAATACTGAACATTTTAAAGGGAATTTGTTTAGTATCAAGTTTCGTTATAGAGAATACTGCTCATGTAAAGATGTGGCTGTTGTTTCACCACTCTTCAGGAAGGCAATTCCACCCATCCTGCACATCTTTGTTTTAATCTCTCTCTCACTCTCTCGTTCAATCTCTTTCTCTCTAACACTCTATCTATATCCTCCTGAGGCCTATTAATGATTCAGGTGCATTGTGCTTTTTTCTTTTTTCACACATTGGCCTGGAAAATATCTGCTGTTCATTCTAACAGCACAACTCTCCATCGAAGGCTCTCTTTAGCTTAGATGCCAAAGGAACTATCAGGGGAACATATGGCCGTCATTGTAAATCAGCGCTCCAAAACAACAACAGGATTTTGTTACTATGGAAAAAGCGGTCATTAAACACAGTACTTGTTTGATACTTCAACACAGATCCAAATCCCTGTCAATATCCGGTTTGGTTGCTTGGTTATGGAGGTATGACAAGTAAAATAACAGTTTAAGCCATTTTAGAAAAAAACGGAGTCTTTAAAAAACAAAAGACAACGTGTAACGTGTGTAGATGAGGTTGGGAGAGGTAAACGCGCTGGCTGCTTTCTGCAAGCCTTCGGATCCCTCAATGTGAAGGTGAGTTTGCACCGGAGGAGACCCTCTGGCATCAAAGTGGTGCCTGGAGTTTAGCCAAGAATTAGCATGGAACAATCCCTCTCTCCCTTCCTTCTGTATGAGTCACAGTGTGTGTGTGTACTGTACAGTAAAACTTTAGCATGCACATTCGGTGACATACTCAGCCTAATTTACTGGAAACAGAAGAGTCATATTACTCTTCGGCCTCATTGTGAAATTGCTTCACATATCCTAAATTTATACTTCAGTTTTGCATGCCATGGCAAGCTTCCCTGTTGCTATTGTTCACAGTAAGGGGAATTCCAATCCCCTAATCATAAGTATTAAACTGCATAACCTGTCCCACACTTTTGTGCTATGAACATAAAATATACCTAAAATCCTGACGCTTTTTAAAAGAGTGACATGCTATAACTTTTCAGACATACATTGTAAAAACATAATGTTAAATTAACTGGGAAAAATGGGAGCTGTGGTTGCCAGAAATTCACCATTAAAAACTACATTGAAAATGTTTCAGGTATTACGGGATGGCAAATTGGTGCCTGTATTTTACAGCTTATAGCCGTATATTTCATTAAGTGAGGTAATGTGATTTTCAAGTCTACTTGAACTAAACTCAGATTTTTACAATAAAATGTAGGCTACAAATAATAACCACCATAATAACGCAGGTGATGTGATGTCACACAGGGACCTTTTACTCTTTTACCATCAATTAAATTGTAATTCATGCAAAACCCATACATTTGACAGTATTTTATAGTAAAATAAAATGACCTACACTCTAGAATCAATTTTTAAAAAACACTTTATGCCATAATGGTTCTATACAAGGAGAAATGTCTTAAATGATTAAATAATACTTTCATGTGATAATACTTTCATGTGTTTAACAGGTTATTTACTATATTTCTTATAATGAAACATTTATTAAAGCTAAA
Organism: Chrosomus eos; assembly: GCA_036326025.1. NCBI lineage: Eukaryota > Metazoa > Chordata > Actinopteri > Cypriniformes > Leuciscidae > Chrosomus > Chrosomus eos. The sequence continues at coordinate 25,719,613 of CM070831.1, forward strand.
TTAATTAATTTAATTTAAATCCAAATTGATCCCATGATGGGAACCTAGATTATAACCTTTTCTTAAGAGTGTAGAATACAATGTTAAACCATAACAGTTTTTCCTATTACCGGTTTTGTACTCTGGGATATTTTTTATCAAACCAGGGTTGCTTCTACATCAGTTTTATTCACATGTATAATTTCCCTCTGATGTTAGATAAATTATGAGAAGGGTTAGGTTTAGGGGTAGGGATGGGTTAGGACTACATTTCTCACGATACATCACTAGACTCGAGTACCTTATTGCCTTTACAAAACGTTTACCACACAATACAAATATTAAAGCCAAAAAATATGTATCAATACAACTTTCATGAAGTAAAATCAATAAAAGCCTTCCTTCCGCTGGAGAAAATAGTCCTACCCTGAACGTCCGTAAAGAGCACCAGCCGTTAGATGGCGACAGAGACTGTCTTTATGAGAGAGTCGTCTGTCAGTAGACAAGACTTTTATAATGAAAGGTCTGAAACTTGTGAACACGGAAAAGCAAGACGCAACAGACAAACGAGTCGACTATCGTGTCAGGGCAAGGGAAAACCCGTTAAGTAAATTAATTGTTAAAAGGACCAGATATCGCTGCGGACATTCAAACGATTTTTTTTATTACGAAAGCTGGATTGACCTGAAGGAAAATGCTACATGGTACTGTAAATGCAGGTAACGTTACTTGAACTCATACTTCTCTTTAAGTCTTATAGTATGGCTTCAATAAACAATTTATTAACGAGAATGTGTTTATGTTGGTAAGAGTGCTAGGGTTTTTGTTGTGTTTGTGTACATACAGTAGAACCGTTGGGGGAAACAATCGTAGCTGTGTTATCGTGAATAAAACACAGATATTGACCAATCAGAATCAAGTACTGGAACTAGCCGTTTTATAAATATATAAGATGTATTCAATATTCAAATGTTTATCGGCCTGGTATGTAGGGTGGGCGATATTGACAAAAATGAATATCTCGATATTTTTTTTCAATATCTCGATATCGATATTCAGACGATATTTTTGCGGGGGGCGGGGGTATTGCATAACTCCTGACACAAATTAAGACAAATACTGAAACTTGAGTCTTATATCTAGTAGAGAAAATGTAATAATAATTATTCTCTCTAGACCAATTCAATTAAGATTATGAGAAATTATTGACATTGCACTCTTTAGCAGTAGCACTTGTGCAATTCTACATATCCCTTTTCCTTAGTTCAGTGGTTCTCCAATGTTTTATAGTGCCGCACCCCTCTTCCACTTAGACTGCAGGCACAGCTTTTCCATTAAGAGACAATATTTTGCCCCCTTTAATAAATTTTTCCATTTCATTTTTTACCTTTGTAATACCTTTAAAAAATAAATAATTCCTTAAATAAAAACAAGTAGGCAATGTTAAAAATCGTTTAATATTAATAAAAATATTATAATAAAATCGCCAGTAGGTGGCGGTAACTCATTGTCTTTATGTGTGTGAGTTATCGAGTCATTCATTGAATCTCACGGTTCGTTCAAAGCCACAGATTCCGTTCCAAAATAGAGCAATAAGCCTTAGTATACTGTTTTAAATTTAATAAATCACTTAATGTTACCCTTTTGTTTTGTTTTTTAACTGTTGTATAAAAACAATGTCACATTTGAAATCGTGTGTGGATATTCGGTAAACATTGCATCAACATTAAAAACACTGCCGGAGATCAGCAACCATGCGCGCTCTCTACACTGCTGAAGAAGCGCGGATGATCTGAAAACACAGACAAGTAAGCTGGAGTTCAGCAATCTTCATTTGAGATTTTCAACCTCAATTGAAGTGTCGTTCAGTCAGTCTATGTTCTGTCACGAGCCGCTTGCGCTTGCGAACGGCTGCGGCTGCCTGTTAAGGATTTCCTTTAACACCCGGAGTGCTAATGCCCGAATGACGTGCTGGTTGTCCTCAAAACAGTAACACGGCGGTTATAATTTTCATATAATTTTTTTGCCAACGTATAGTTAAGGCGGCAGGCGTGAGTTGCTTAGGCGGCCGCCTTAGTTTTTTGTTTTCTCTTTAACTTCCTTCCGCTCTTTTCATGTTTGGGGGGTTGGATTGTACAAATTATGAAATATTCGATATCCCAATTTTGCATATCGTCCAGACAACAATTTGGATATTATCGTCTAAACGATATATCGCCCACCCCTACTGGTATGCCGTAACAACACCATTCTCCGTCCCAGCTGAGCTGGTTTCTCGATTGACAAGCAAGTAGATGTGTTTTCTTTTTCTTTTGTATGTTGAATGCGACCTGTAAATTGCAAATATTTCTTTACAATATAATTGTTGTATTAGAGATTGAGATTGTGTGTTCTTGTGTTGCTACCAGCCATCAGGATGTTTTCTTTCAGATGTTTCTTTTAGTTCCAGTGCCATTAGTCACATGGCATTTAAGATTCAGCTGACGGTTAACAGATGAATAGCTTTCTGTGGTAGACCTCTTGAGTAGACCTATGGCTATTCCTGCTTTAATCGTAGTTAAACAGAGTTGTATTACCATCACTCTCCACCAGATGCCAGCACATAGTCTCTGCTTAAAGTTCATTTTTTTTTTCACTAGACAAGAAGAAACAGAAAAGAAAGATGTTTATTTTGCCGTAGGGATGGTTGGTATTTAGTTAAAACAGATACACCACAGGAAACATTTGATGGACAACAACGTTTAGAGTATGGACAGTTGACAAGTCTTATACATTAATTAGTTCGGACAGATACATGGAAGAGATGATGATAAACAGATAGACAGAAGACCAGACAAGATGGAAGGGAATGTAGGTTAACCTGAGAGAGGGAACATCTAAATTATAGAGGAGGGATGGGAGCTCCTTGTGCAATCCAAGTTAGTGACACAGAGAGACACCAATTTAAAAGAAGTTTCAAAAAGACTAGGCTACTTTTGAATATGTCCTCACGATTAGGTCAAAAAATGAGTCAAACTTCATCTGTTGGGTAGATGTGCCAGTTGGGTCCTGAATTCATCTAGGCTAAATCCTGTTTCAAACAGTGGCGGCGCCAGAGATTTTCTGTTGCAGGTGCTATGGGGATGCTCGACACTTAATAGACGGTGCTTTGAAATTTGGGCCGATTGTTCGGTTTTGTTGACGGGGGGGGGGGGGGGGGGGGGGGGGGGGGGGGACACATTTACACACACACACACACACGCAAGGTCTCTTGCTCTCTCTGTCTTGCGCGCGCTACACGTTTGGAGCTTAGATTCCGATTACATGCGCTTCATGCGCACACACGCACATTTACACACACACACACGCATTTACACACACACACACGCAAGGTCTCTCGCTCTCTCTGTCTTGCGCGCGCTACACGTTTGGAGCTTAGATTCCGATTACATGCGCTTCATGCGCACACACGCACATTTACACACACACACACACACACACACACACACACGCATTTACACACACACACGCAAGGTCTCTCGCTCTCTCTGTCTTGCGCGCGCTACACGTTTGGAGCTTAGATTCCGATTACATGCGCTTCATGCGCACATTTACACACACACACACACACACACACACACGCATTTACACACACACACGCAAGGTCTCTCGCTCTCTCTGTCTTGCGCGCGCTACACGTTTGGAGCTTAGATTCCGATTACATGCGCTTCATGCGCACACACGCACATTTACACACACACACACACACACACGCAAGGTCTCTCGCTCTCTCTGTCTTGCGCGTGTTACACGTTTGGAGCTTAGATTCCGGGAGATTTGAACTAATTTGCGGCCATCAGGGAGCTGCTATCTATATACATGAGACTTGGGATGTCTGCAAACGTTCACCGGCGCCGCGTCCATTGGCCAAAGAAGATCGCCTGTTTGGGCCTCATGTTTTTTTAGACTAAATATATATTTTTTAATTATTCTTTAATACCCTTTTTTAACAACACGAAAAAGACTATTCAAATCAAACATGACATTAAAATATAAATATAAAAAAATCACAGACATTTCTTGGGGGTGCTGGGCGGGTGCTATGGCTATTATAGGGGGAGCTACAGCACCACCTAGCTCCCCCCTGGCGCCGCCACTGGTTTCAAACACAAGATTTTACCTTTAGATTAATCCATGTATGGGGATTTGCTTTGCGTGCATGTTCTTAAGTATGTGTGCACGAGTGTGATAAAAGACATACCTCATGCTAATCACAGCTGTCTAAATCTAGCACAAACCTCGTGCTTCAGAAGGTATGTTATCCACAGCTGTGTACTTGTGTGCGAGAATCAGTAAGCCCACCGTTAAAGATATAAATCAGTGCCCTATAGTTGCCTATGTATCAAACCAGCCTCCTCCTTTGCTTAAAGTCCCTGTAAAGTCAAAATTAAGTATGTGTTCTGAGTTTGTCACACCACAGAAAAATGTGTTATTAGTCACCCAGCCAAATTTGAATGATAAAAAAAGCCAGCAAGTACATAAAATAAGCTATCAAAATCTTGAAAAAATGAGCAGTAATCTCTGCTCTCAAACGGTGGGGGCGTGTCCGCTGGCTGCGCTGAAACCACGCCCACTCGCGGGAAAGCTGCCATCGCCACACTCAACTCTCCAGCCGGAATGGATGCTCGCACGGTGGGCACGCACTGCCGATGATCATGGCACCAGTTGTCGGCGCGACGGGAGGATCAATGCCGAGGCGGGAGTCGGTTCGGCCCCATTCACCAACAGCGGATTATCAGTGATTCCCAGTTGTCTCCGACGAAAGTTTATAAAACTATCCCGTGTAAAATTATCACTTACAGAGGCGGGTTTTGGCGGTGATCCTCAGCTCTCTCCATCAAGGTGGCTCTTCACAAAATTAATCCACTTCTTCTTGATGTAAACGTTTTTCGGAAATTTAAAATAAGGACACCGATCTGTTTTGTACGTGATCCGGTAATCGCATCCAGGTACTACGCATTTCTGTGACGAAGGCATAGCTAGCTAGCAATCTGTAGGCTGTTACTAATAATAGTCCAGCAGCTCGAGGGGCTCCAGTGCGTCATCAAGTAGGGGCGTGTCCAGGAGCTCAGGGGCTCCAGTGCGTCATCGAGCCCCCTTTTAGCCCCAACCAGAAAATCCCAGTAGCACCTCATTGCAGTACACGAGATCCGGGGGGCGGAGTCGGATCCAGATTAAGGGGTGGGGTTGGGTAGGTTTAGGGGTGGGTTTAGGGATAAGGGGTGGAGCTGGGTAGGTTTAGGGGTGGGTTTAGGGATAAGGGGTGGAGCTGGGTAGGTTTAGGTATGTAAGGTGGGAGGAGTCGGATCTAGATCCGACTCCTCCCCGTGGATTTCATGTTCTGCAGTGAGGACCATCTCGAAAATCCGGAAAATATCAACGGTGAAAAACAGTTTAACGGTCTAACTCCACAATTCAGTACTTCACAGTTCACAGTCTTTGTAATATGTTTTAGTGATACATTTCTAACATTTATAATGTGTTTAGAATTTTTTTTTTAAATTGCCTTTACAGGGACTTTAATTTCAAAGTAGAATTGAATGAGCACTGTCGGAGAGAGCCTTCAAAAGGAGAAAAAAAAATAACAAATGTGCATTGAAACAGAGAACCTTTTCCATTTGCTTTTTTTTTTGAGTATGCACATGTGCGTGAGAGAGAAAATTGAGGTTATAGAGTTCAGAGTAGTACTAGTGGTCGACCGATATTGTTTTTTTGACGGCCGATGCATATCTTAGAGAGCAGGGTGGCCGATATAAAGCCTATATATATATATATATATATATATATATATATATATATATATATATATATATTATATATATATATATATATATATATTAGTATATGCTTTTATATTAATTTTAATCAATATAATACATTATAAATAAATTAGAAAACAAATCTTTAAAATAAACATGCTTATACTTTATATGGCAACTTCTAGAATCTGCAATCCTATTACAGTATTTTTCAAAAATAAAGTAGGCTAATTGTTTAAACATAGGCCTATATGAATATGTGAATAAAAAGGAAGTACACTGTAGCAGGGCACTCAGTGATCTGACAATTTTGTGCGCACTGGTAGGCTAATCATATTTTTTCAAAAAAAGACAAGGTAGGCTAACGCTAGTATGAATATGACACAGTGGGCAACTGGATATAGCACAGCATATTTTAAAATTAAGGATTTAAAGTTTTTCGATCGCTCCTGTGAAGCTGATCTGTCAGCGCAGTAACACGTTTATGCAGGCTACAAATGCACACTTCACAAGATATCACAGCTGGATTCGATTAAATCTGCAAGGTTTGTGAAATGAAATGTTTATTAGATATTCAGAGATTTGTTTAAATGATGTAGATGCGTGATATTTTAGCCTGATTGTTTGCCTTTTCTGTTACAAATAATATAAAAGCAAACGCTTTACTAATTTCGCATACCATTTACTTTCTTTGTTTACCAGTTCTGTCTAACAAAGTATTAAACATAATTGATAGAGATCTTAAACTAATGAAGACAGAGAATGTGAGTGAGCGCTGTGTGATCAGGCGCAGCCGTTCTCTTCTCAGGCGCTGGTGTTCTCACCGCCGGCCATCAAAATAAAAGTCCCGCTTTAAACACATCTGCCAATCAGAAACATTTATTTGCCGATATTTTAAAAACGCCAAACATCGGCCGATATATCGGCCTTGGCAATATATTGGTCGACCACTAGTTCAGAGTTCTACGTTACCTGCAAAGGTGAGTGTACATGCGAGAGAGATGCCAGGTGGATAATTATCTCATACTCACTGGTGTAGTGCAGGTATACGGCGTATACCCACTTTTTTCAGTCGGCATTGCGTATACCCACTTCTAAATCCCCTCTGATGTGCATCATTTAGTAGCTAATCCAATCTCATGTGAATAAAAAACACCCAGTAAAGACAGTGATGGAGTGATCCCTTGATTCCCCCACCCCCCGCACGCTATTGGGCTAAGACTTATTGGGCTATTGGGCTAATCTGACAATACCCAACGCCAGATTGGATCAGAGCACTGTCAATCCCTGCCTGATTCGCTGCCTAGCATTTTAGCAATGCTCAACACCATTTTCAAATATGGCCTTGATGAAGCGAACTACTCAAACAAAAGTTTGTTTTCAGAATAACAAACAACCTCGCAATGCTACATCGGTGCTGTTAACCAGTAGCTCAGCTAAAGATAGCCGAGCGACAGCGCCCGTGCTTGCTCCGTTCCCCACCCCAGTGACAGAATACTGCCTTTTCAACTGCAACTTCGAATTAAGACGTCAACCAAGGTGAGCTTTTTTTAGCAGGAACTTGTAAATTTTGTTGATAACACTGTGTGACACAGTGTGTGTCATAGGAGAAACAATCAGTTGGAGTAGAGCTGCACAATTCTGAATAAGTTGAAAATCACAAATTAAATTAACATTACATTTGAATTAATGATTCAATGACTAGTGAGTCATAAAGACATCACTTGTTTGATTACTGGATTATTCCGTGTTTTTGAACCTACCCTCTTGACAGAGGCTAAAGCGACCAAGAGCGTTATCTTCATAGACAGGAATTTAAGCTCCAGTAATCGCAATGGCTAGAAGAGAGCTCTCTGCAGGGCAAATAAGACCACTGCAAGGTCCCAAGAGGGTATAAGAGGAGAGCGAGGAGGATTTAATCTCCTCGCCCCACTAAGGAACCTGATGACCAGTTCATGCTGTCCTACCGTCTTAGACTCCACAAGGTTGTGGTGCGCAGAGATCGCTGCCACATAAACCTTCAGGATGGAAGGAAACCGCCTTTGTTCCAACCCTTCTTAGAGGAAGGAGAGCACAGACCTGATCGGGCATTTTCTGGGATCTTCTCGGTGGGAAGAACACCAGGTGAAAAAAGAGGGTTCCACTTCAGAGCGTAGGCGTGTCTCGTGGACATGGCTCTAGCTGAAGTGATGGTAGCCACCACCTGAGGTGGTAGGGTACTCAAACCTTCTGTGTCCTGTCCAGGACCCACGCAGGTTCCAGAGATCGGGACCCGGGTGCCAAAGGGTACCCCGTCTCTGAGAAAGGTGGTCCTTCCTCAGAGGAATTGGCCAGGGAGGGGCTGTCGTGGGGAGCACTAGTTCGGAGAACCAAGTCCGGGTGGGCAAATGAGGCGCAACCAAGAGGATCTGCTCCTCGTCCTCCCTGATCTTGCACAGGACCTGAGAGGAAGCTCCACGGCTTGCGATGTGCAAGGGAGGGGGGAGGGTGGTCTGAGAAACTCATCGGGTTGTTCCACACCGTAACCCTCAGATCACCCTGGCCACCAGCCAAAATATCCCCTCTCGAGGAGGAGATAGATTGGGGTGTGGCAGAGGGGACTCTACCTTCCACGGAGGTCATTGAGTCTCGGCCTTAACACCGCGATGGCCATGTTCCCGCAATGAGATCGTGATCATCAGGCGGATGGACCATGCGGCCACATCCACAAACACACGGGCGAGACATCTTTAATATGACATGCCTGTGCAGCTCTTTTACAAAAGGAAAAACTCTTTCAGCAGTGCTGAAGCGTCCAGGGGAGAAACACAAGTCGCGTGCAAGCCACTGCACAGACCAGCAACATGATCGTTAATAATCTGAAACACTCCGCCACACTTACACCGACTGAAGAGCGCTCGTTACTTTAAGAAGGTGAGAGCACATACACACTTCGGCTCCAAAGCAGAAACATAATGCGAGATTGCACTCGCAGCTCCTTTTATACCCACGTGGTGGGGCGGAGTTCGCGATGCAAATTCCGCAGACCCATGGTATTTTCATACCATTGGCTCATTTTCTAATACTCGAAGGTGATAGGGCTTTCTAGCAAAACCCCCATTCATGGCTAATATTAATTTCATAATGATTCTTTCTTCGTGAAGTCAAGCAGCAAAATTTAAGTGATAATGTGAACTAATCTAGCAAGACTAGTCTTACATGTCACTGTTTATAACACAGAGCATTCATCCTTTGCTGGGATGTTTAAAAAAATATTTTTTAAATTATAAATTAAAGAGTATACCCCTTCTCCAGGCACCACTACATCACTGCTCATGCTCATTATCCAGCCACATTTGTGTGAAGACCCCCATATACAGCAGAGTTCACAGAAAGATCATTCACAGGGCAGCAACACTAAGGTAATGACTACCCAGTTGTGTATTCTACATCCTAGCCTAATTAAGGGACATTCAGTTTGTTATAAAATTGCTTGTCATATTCAAGAGCTCGGAATACTTAACCATGCAGTTTGTTCTCGATCTTGGGCTTATGAATGTCGTGAACTGAACACAGTGAACGCTGCATATGAGAGTATCATCCTGACTATACTTTTCAGTTTTCAGTACTTTTAACCCTAACCCTAACCCTAACCCTGAATAATAAATGTGAATGGGATTATTAAAGTTCCAATCCAATCAACAACCAAATGAATTGAAACTACCCTACTTTTTTTTTAGATGTTTCACTTGGTATTTCGTAATATGGAAAGAAATGATCTGTCGCTTCTTCCGTTACAACGCAACTTTAAAGGTTGACTGTAATATAGTTTATCAAAAATAATTTAATTTAAAAAAGATCATTTGAATTACATTGTTGGTGGTGCCAGTCTACGAAGACGAGGCCATGTGTGGTAGAATATGATGAGGCTATGTATAATTTGAGTACACCAATTTTGAACCTGGGTTATAGTTGTCATTTCATCATCGAGATTTACTATACCCGATATAGTGCGTGCATTTTTTAATACAGTTGAAACACAATACCATTTCTTCTTGTGACAAACAGCCACATGTCTGGAATCAAAAACAAGATCTACTGTATGTCCTCCATTGTTGTTTACTGTGTAGGCCTAGCTTTCTTCTTCGTGTGAGAATGACATCGCTACTTTCTGGCATACAAGTTTACTGTCCCGAATGACACTAAACTGTATTGTACTGCCCTGTGGAAACGAGGCATAAGGGAATATGCTCTTACATTCACACCACATTCAAATACAAGTCCTCCTGACACACACACACACACACACACACACACACACCACACACACACACACACACACACACACACACACACACACACACCACACACACACACACACACACACACACAACACACACACACACACACACACACACACAAAACAGATAAGAAATGACTATGATACAAACCAGCTTGAGCAATGATGGTGTTTTGTGACTGTTTTTAGTTTTTTTGTTTGCCATTTTTGGGGGTCAAGATACAAGAAACAAACTTGGGTTGCACATACACAAGCACTTCTATTTATTTATTGGCAGGCGCTTTTATCCAAAGGCAAAGCGACTTGGAAGACAGCATACAGTAAGTGATTCATCCTAAAGAGGCAGAACAAATTCCTAGATTGGTCAGATAAGTAGAGACTAGAGTAGAGATGAAAGTGAGACATTACATTAAAATAATATTTAAGGTTTTTCTATATCCAATCCAAGTATTAGTGTCTTGAACTTGATATGAGAGGAAACTGGCAGCCACTGGAGCAAGACAAAGAGAGGTGTAACATGCACTCTCGTTGGCTCATTGAAGACCAAATGCGCCTATGTACTCCCTGCATCATTTGCTGAGGCTTGATAGTGCATAAAGGAAGGCTAGTTAGAAGAGCACTTTACCAGTCTAAAGATTACAAGACCCTGGACAAGGTGCTATGCAACATGCTCAGATAGAAATGGCCATATCTTAATCTTATATTTTAATCTTATTATAGCATTATTGTTCATGAGCCTAGCTGAATGGGTAAATATTAATGCATTGCTGAACTGGCTGGTAAGAGTACTCTGTCTTTGTTAGATTGAGTTGGGAATATCGATCATTTAAGCCAAATTGTCTATCAGGCAGGCTGAGGTCAATTCAGCTACTGTGGGGTTGTCAGCCTGGGATGAGAAGTACAGCTCTGTGTTATTGCTGTAACAGTTTTATGGGGGAAAATGTACCTGGATAATAAAACCTAGCGATGCTGTGTATATTGGGAAGAGAAGAGGTCCTGGGAGTGAACCCTGCTGAGGTACTCTGGTTACAGGTTGATGTGACTTAGACACTTCTCACCTCCAAGATACCCAAATCAGCACTAAATAGTCAAAATGATGTAGACACCCTTTCCTAATGAATGGGTTTTGCAATTACAGTCATTTCAGTAAAAATCTTGATCAAATGCCATTATAGAGAATTGAATGCTTTCAAATGTACTGCGTCAGTTTGTGGTGGACCTTTTGCGCAACGGTGTCCATAAAATAAATGGTTTACTATGTCTGATGTGTAAAAACGTGACTGGCCTGCAAAAAAACCCCAGACCTGAGCCTGTATTGAACATCTTCGGAATTAATTGGAACAGCCAACTTCACTGTCAGACCTCACTGATGCTTTTGTGTCTTGTTGAACATTTAATTTCAAAAGCGTGGCGAAAAAGAATTAATCCATCCTTTTCGCTGCTATAACTGCTTCCACTGCTCTGGGAATGCTTTCTACTAGATGTTGGAATATGGCGGCTGTGGAGACTTGATCCCATTCAGACATGAGAACATCAGGGAGGCACTATTGTTGAGCGATGTGGCTTGGCTTGCAGTCATTGTTAAAATTAATACCATAGGTGTTCAACAGGTGTCAGGTCAAGTTCTTCCACACTGGACTTAGTAAACCATTTCAATATGGACTTTATTTGTGAATTAAAAGGACCCTGTTGTTTGAAATCACATACTTTTCATAGTGATATTGTTGTATCCCTATCCAAATAAATCAAATTAAACTTAAACTTGAAAGGGGGTTGCCACATATTTTTGACAATGAAGTTCGGTGCAATGTCTGCTGGGCGGCACCACTGAATAAAACTGGTTTTAAGATTAGCCTACTATGTACTACTGTACACCCAAAGCGCTTTACAATCATATAATGGTTGTCTTCTCACTCACCACCAGTGTGCAGCATCCACTTGGATGATGCGACGGCAGCCGAAGAACAACAGCACCAGTGCGCTTACCACACACCAGCTATAGGTGGAGAAGAGCGAGAGAGTGATAGAGCCAATTCAGCGGATGGGGATTATTTGGAGGCCATGGTTGATAAGGGCCAATGGATTTTGCCTACTAGAATTGGATTTTTCAATGACCTTAAAGAGTAGGGATGCACCGAATATTCGGCCACCGGAAATTTTCGGCCAAAAAAGAAAGACTTTTATTACCGAAACAAAAACAATTAATTTGTAATTGATTTAATCTTTGAAACTTTAATATTAATTTATGCAATTGACCCTTCGCAAAGACCCGCCCCCCTTAGTTACTGTCGCTATGTTCGACAAACTACTCCGTTCTCTCACGCAGTGAAAAATACATCGCAGAGCAGAGAGGAGACTGACAACACGCTGACAGACAGAACAGACCAGGTTACATTTCGGTTACTTTTGATATTAAACATATTAAACAAAGTCTCACCTTTCAAATTTGGTCTTTTTTTAAAAAAGAAATTTAAACCGTTTAAATACCGTTTTGTGGCTCTTTAATGTGTCGTGACAGATCGCTAGAGCATCAGTTAAAGCTGCTCGTGAACCGATCATCTCTTCCTTCTAGTTCATTTATAGCATCAAATAAACATGAATGAACACAAGAAGGAATGTTGTTTTAACCATGGAAAGGCGTCAGTATATTCAGTTTTTCAAGTTCAAATCCTAACATGTTAATCTACTAACTCTCCTGACTGCTTTGTCGGACAAAATGGCGGATGGCGAAGTATGATTGGTCAGATTACCTGTCAATCAAGCTCCATGCGAAGGGTCAATTACAATGCCTTGATTTTAGTAAAGTTAGTACACAGTCATAGCCATAAATGCAATGGTAGGCCTACTAATAATTGGCATTATTTCTTTCGGTGTTTCGGTTTTCGGCCTTGGTTTCCTCTTTTTCTGTTTTCGGTTTCGGCCAAGAATTTTCATTTCGGTGCGTCCCTAATAAAGAGTCAGGACTTCATTTTAACGTCTCATCCGAAGGACGGTGCTTGTTACGGTATAATGGCCCGATTACTATGGGGCACACAGACCACCGGGTGAGCACCCCCTGCTGGCCTTGCTAACACCTCTTCCAGCAGCAACCTGGTTTTCCCAGGTACTAACCAGGCTCAAAACCTGCTTAGCTTCAGTGGGCAACCAGTCTTGAGCTACAGGGTGATTTGGCTGTAGCCATATCAAGATTACACACAGTGTGGGTCTTCCACTCTCTGCCCTGAGGTAATTCATTTTCTGTACTCTGACAGAGAACATAAATTAATAAAAGCACACAGAGATTGTGTGTTAGGGAGTTGACATATTGTATGTTTGTACTGTATGAGGGGCACTAGGAAATTTGGAAAGAATACTAGCAGATAACAAAATGGCATCGAAAAATTAAAGAGGGAATGTGTCTTTGTCTATATGAGAGAGAGTGAGAAAAAGCATAGTGGATGTGAAATCCATTTCACCTGCTGTATGTCTATCACCATGATTCTTTAATGCTTATCAAACATGGTATTACATTCTAAGCATGTATGAAAAGCACACGCATTTGTTGTATTGTGGACGTTTTATGGACTATGATGTTATACTGAGCTATTTTCTTCCCCCAACCTAAAGCTTGCAGAAACCCTCATACATTATGGGGACCGTGGCTAGATCCCACAATGTAGGTGATTTGTTTGCTATCCTTGTAGTTTGAGGCATTCAAGGTCAGTGTGTACTCTCCTAGACCTGTGTGGTTAAGGTCGTAAATCTCTGTGTAAACATTTCCGTTTTATGAGTGTCATACACAGTATCAAGCAAACATGCACTACATAACATAACGCATGTGAAACACATGGTTGTTGTTCTGTTATGGTATGGACGATCATTTTTTATTTATTTTTTCATTTCAAACAATAAATTGATATTAAAGTACCTGTATTGTGAACAAAAACAAATAAAAACAATATTTATTTTTTAATATACTGATTACATTTATCATTATGTTTTAAAATATATTTATTAATTAACATTTACTTAGATTAAAAAATGCTGTAAAAATGTGTTCATTGTTAGTTCATTGCTAATGTTAACGAAATTATTTTACATTTGTTTAGATATGTTTATAAATTTGTTTTCTTATTTTTGAGGGGGCATTTGGTCCTCACAATGTAGGGAGAGAGAGAGAGAGGAGAGGGTTGAAGAGATCCTTTCGCAGTCTAGCAATTAACATAGATTATTGCCTACAGATCAAATAGAAAATTCTAATTAATTCGATCAGGAAAAATTCATTGTCTCATACAATAGGGCATGCCAATTTACAAAGCCATACTGCATCACATTAGAAACACACCCACCACACACACACACACACACACACACACACACACACACACACACACACACACACACACACACACACACACACACACACACACCACCAATGATAGTATGAGAGATGATAATCTATAAATAGCCAGGGCACAGTAAGACTCCAGGATTGGGTAGATTACAGCTGGACTGCTGCGGCTAGCCGTCTTTTTGTGTACGTACAGAATTAACCATCCCCCTCCCTCCCTCCATCCCTCTTTCTCCATCTCTCTAAATACTAATTTACTCATCTCATCGGTTCTGTTTGAAATCCTCAATCCCTCCATCTCTCCCTTCCTGAGTTCCTGCTGAACTCAAGGAAAAACAGATTGACCCTCCCTCTTTTACACCCTGTCTGCATCACTGAGCTTAAGACAAATACATATACAACCCAATGCATGTTTTATACATGAGTAAAAGACGGAGACCTCATGGTAATTAAACGAATATGCAGGTCAGGATGGAAAGAAGGTTAGGAAAAAGCAGAGTGAAAGAAAGAGAGAGTGGGCGGCAGTGATCTCCAGATAACAAAGCCACTCCTCCTGTGTGTTTTTGCCACCAAGACAGAGGGAGGGACCAGAATGAACAGAATGACAGGAGAGAGAGAAGAGAGAGAGAGGGAGCTTTCAAGTTTTGAGAGCCTCACAGGAGTATCCTGTGGCGAGATCCCATGATTTTCCAGTATTGTGGTAATGAGTGTTTGTGCGAGTTTGGTTCAGTGGTCAGGGCAGTGAAGGAGAGAGAGAGAGAGAGAGAGAGAGAGAGACATCTGTACTGCATTGTGAGAGCTCAAGTAATATAGGCCGAGACAATCACAGCCACAGGAGTGCACAGTTGCGGCAATGGAAACCTGTGCGACACGCATATATTACACATACAAATAAACTATACTTTCTTCACATTTCCAGTTCTATGTAGGTTATAAGCCCCCCTGTGGTGAAATCAAGTTTTTAATGTTGTTTATATGTCTGTGTGGTGTTTGGAATATAAATGTACACATGGTTTGTCTTAAAGCATAAGTCAACACCATTGCTGAGTATTTTCTCCTTAAAACTGCAGTGAACCAAAGACCAAAGTCTCAAAAACGCTGTTGGAAACAATATTTCGCTGGAAATATTTCAATGTTTCCGACATCACAAACTACCTTGTAACCAATCACGTGAACGTGTGATCATCAACGAGTGGATCTCTGAGCTGTTGTGAGTGAGTGGAGGCGGGGCTAATTTGCATATTCATAGAACCGTGTATACTAAATGAGGCAAAGGTGTAGAGTTACATTCAAGCATTTTAAGGCATGAAGCCTTTTTTTTTTCCAATGAAAAAACACTTAAAAATGTTAAGTTTTGGTGATGATCAAAGTCAAAGATGAGTTATAAAGGATAAAATGATTAAAATGAAATTATTGGACTACGTTTTAGACGAAATTCTGTCCTTCTACTTCAATGTTTAATTTAATGATTCTTTGTAATTAGTATTTGTGCAATTTAATAGCATTTTCTTTTCAGTGTACAAATACACCTAAATAAAATATTTACACTTTTTTTTCAAACCTAATTAATTTCATAAAATGATTATGATACCATAATCTGTGATTATGACTACATCAGTGTCATAATAAGTGATAATATTGTTCATTTCCGACGCTAAAAGGTAAAACTGCACAGAGAGAGAGGGAGAGAGAGAGGGAGGGGAGAGGGAGAGAGAGAGGGGGAGGGAGGGAGCAGCATGAGTGGAGAGAATCAGCAGTCAGAAAAGAGAAAGGAGAGAGAGGAGGAGAGAATGTATGGTGAAAGGCTAGCGCTTCCTTGCTTGTATCCAGGGCCTTTGTGAATAAACCATGGGATGTATCGGCTCCCGAACCCTCAGTAAGACCCTCTTCTTTTCTTCTACTTTCTGGCAGGGTGCACGTGAATGGGGGTACTAAGTGTGAGGGGTAATTATCGTGCCGGGAAGGGGGGGGTTTTCTGGTGTGTGTGGCTGGCGATTGTCGCTCCACGTTTGAGATGTGTGAAACGAATTTGGCTGGTGGAGGGTAACGTTAAACATCCGAGCTGTCACATTGTGCGTTCGCTGGCGTGTGGCGGCTTGCATGTGTGTTTTTGTGTGTGTGTGGATTCCAACCCACATCTCTTGATTTATGTTACTGCAAGGTCTCAGTGTGTGGGAGGTAGAGATGATGGAGCGATGAAATGCAGTGATAGAGCTTGTTTACGGCGATTAAAGAGAGTGAAAATTTCTATTGTTGGAGATGCTCTCATGGTATCGTGTTGCACATTGAAATCAGATTGAAAGTGAGAGGGAGAGATGGGAAACATGCTGAATTTCATTGCAGTGAGAGGGAGATGAGAGAGGGATGGAGGGAGGGGTGATAGATGCAGGAGAACTGAGAGAAATGTGTAAGGGAGAAGAGGGAATCAGGTTGGGACCATCCTGAATCCGAAACACACTTGACGAGTAAGTCTGAATTATCAGTCCTGGCTGGACCGGTGTCACATTAAAGGGATAGTTTACATTACAAAGAAATTAAAATTGTCATCATTTATGTCGTTCCATAACATAAAAAAAGCTTAAATACTCTAAAATATAGAGTACGTAACCAATATACGTAACCAAAACTGTTTGGCTTCAAAATTTCTTCTTTTGTGTTCTGCTGAAGTAAGAAAGTCATAGGCCTACAGGTTTTGAACAAAATGATGATGAGTAAATGATGACAGAATTAAAAAAAAAAATTGTGAACTAAGCCTTTATATACACTTTAAATCGCGTTAAGGCATTCAATGGTTGGTAAATGTAGGCTTGACATTAATAGAATAAATTATTTTCTACTTAGTATTTTCTACAGCCTGCAACAAATATGCTTTTAAATCAGATCAATGCATTGATTTGGTGCCTTTCCTTAAAAGGTTTGTGGCACCAGATTCTATTTTCTATTGTTCTGAAATACATTTTTTCAACAGCAACCATTTTGCATTTTATTTTGCTGTCCAAAAATCATAATCTAATATATGCTTATGACCTCAACTTTAATTTTTGTTATTTAGTTTTTACTAATAATTTTACCTGGTCAGACTTATTGATGAGAGACAGTAAGCAATATAGACAGCTTAATTCTTCCTAAATATGTCTAAAGTAACATTAGAGAATAATAATAATTGTATTTAATAATTGTTTATTTTATGTATTAATTGATTATTATTTGTAATATAATTTATTTGATTAATAATTCATTATTTTTTCAGTTCCTATTCATCTGGGGGATATGTACAAGCAAGCGGATATATAACTATATTGTTTATGAATAAACTGAATATTATATTTAATTTATAATATTTTATAATATTGTATCATATTATTAATAGTATAGTATATTATATTAATTGATAATGATTAAATCCAATCCATATAATATGATTTAAATGTAACATATTTCTTATTAAGTTTTGATGAAGGGATACTTAAGCCTCATTGGTGGAGCTGTAGTTGGGAAACACTGCTTTAGACACTTATGACACAGTTATAGTTTCAGTTGCACTGTATCATGGGAAGTGGTGCAGAACAAACTGACTTTGTCCCAGAACATGCACACGTTCAACATCAGCACTACAGTACATTAAATCTCAGATGCAGAAACTGTGTCAAACTTCTCTTGGTGGGCCACCTGCCTCTCATCCACACTGAGAGAAGGAAAGAGAGAGCGAGAGGGAGTCAGGTGGAGGAACGGAAGAGAGGAGGGAGGGCTTGATAAATTGTGTTTATAACACAGCACAGCACTAAAATGGAGGTCAACACGCTGTGCGGGAACGGTACAGATTCTGTTTTGAGGTACATAATCAAGAGCCGGAATCAATTCAGTCAAACTATTCATGACATGCTGTGAACCTCATTTAAATATATGGTTTTGGACTGTTACGTAAAAGTGATTTATCCACAAACATTAATGGGACTATGGTTGAAAGAGAGGCTTCTCCATTACATTTGAGTAAAAATCATACATAATCTAACAACACATCTGTTTTCATAACTGCTTTTAAAATAAACAATAACATGTTTACACACAGTTATGTTATAATGCCTTGGCGAGTATTCACATAAATAGTCAGTTGTGTCTTAAAGGGCACTTATTATTCCCCTTTTACAAGATGCAAAAAAGATGTAATGGCGCTTTTCAATTACCAGTACCAGCTCGACTCGACTCGCCTCAGCTCGACTCGGCTCGGCTCGCTTTTCGCTCCGTTTTCCATTACAGATAGTACCTCCGCAATAGTACCAGGTCGTCATAGCGACGCCACAGGAAACTGCCGTGACAATCTTCTACGTGACACACACCCGCTACCACACACACACACAGGACAATGGAGGAAATCGAGTGCATGCTGTTTTAATAATTGTAATGGGTATATCACGCAATCTCTGGACAAACTATTTAAAAATGGCGGGGTTATTCAGGATACTCCGTCTGTCGCGTGCAATGATGACGCAGTGACGATTCTCTCTGTCCAATCAGCAGTCTGCATTGTTTCACGTTACATTTTAGTATCGCCTCAGCTCGCTTAAGGTGCGTTCACACCGGACGCGAATGGCGCGTCAGGCGCGAGTGATTTCAATGTTAAGTCAATGCAAAGACGCGTTACGCGCGTAAAAAATTCCTGCGGCGCGAATGAGGCGTAGAGCGCGGCGCGGTAGACGCGAATACGCCTCATTCGCGCGTCAAGTTCGCGCGAATGGCGCGAATTGAGCGTCTGGCGCGTTAAGCGCGAATGATTTAGTTAGTGCTATTTGTGCATTCACGCGTTTGACGCGAATTCGCGTCTGCCGCCCGAGTTGAAAAATTTGAACTTCTGCGTCAATTCGCGCCGCGTTAACCAATAGGGAGCCTGCTTGCTGCTGTCACGTGGTGAAGTGAAAGTTTATGTTATTTTAATAAGTATTTTGTAATATTACTAAAATGTCTGGTGTGGTTCTAATGCACAACAAAGCAAATCTTTCACATAAAAACTCGATTTTAATATATGAGAGATAGTACTCATTTTGTATTGAATGCTATTTATTCCATATCTATTTTAGATTATATGAAACATTATTATTTTAATGTAAAAACAACAAACACTTAGTGTATAAGAAATAAAAAAAAATCACAGGACAGGTTTCACTTTTGGAGGCTGGCTCCATTTATTATCAAAACAAAAATAAATGACAGATTAGGTGGGTGCGGGCGAGGGTGAACCTCGCGCCGGGCTGTAGAGCGCGGGCTCGTCAGGCAGCGACCACTCGAGGCCGAGGCTTTACACGGCCTAAGCTGTCCTCGTCAGCGTCCTCACGTTAGGTCCACCAAACCTAGCTCCTGGAGCAAATGGTAAAACTCCTGAAACCCTCCGGAGGGTCTGGTGGATCCGAGTACAGCGACGATGTCCCCTGCGCAGCTGTTTCTGCTCTCCAGAGCAAATACGAGCGGTGACTCTCTCGATTAATGCTACTGCTAGTGCTCGATAAACATCTAAAAAAAGATGGCCGCCTCCGGATTTCGATTCTGACGCGCGTAAATTTCGCTTCAAACTTTTGTTTTTACGCGCGTCAGTTTCACTCTTGACGCGCGAATTAACACAAAGCGGTCAAGCGTCAAACTAGATGCGGTAGGCGCGAATTTGACGCGCTATTCGCGTCTGGTGTGAACGCAGCATTAGAACCTCGCCGGAGGTGGTACGAAAAAAAGTACCCGAAAGCAGGTACAGGTACAACTTTTACACAGTGGAAAACCAAACAAAGGCGAGTTGAGTCGAGTCGAGCCGAGCCGAGCCGAGCCGAGGCGAGCTGGTACTGTGTAGTGGAAAAGCGCCATAAGATGTAAAATAAGTCTCTGATGTCCCCAGAGTGTGTATGTGAAGGTTTAGCGCCAAAATACCTCATAGATAATTTTTATAGCATGTTAAAATTTGAGGATGAGCAAAAAACACTGCGTTTTTGTGTCTTTAAATACAAATGAGTTTCTGCTCCCTGCCCCCTTTCAAGAAAAGGGAGGGGCTTCAAGAGCTCATGCAACAAGCAAACAGGATAATCTCATGCACTGAAATATCAGCAGTGTTCAGTTTGAAGTAGAGTTGGACAATAATGCCTAGAGCCAGAGAATAATGCTGCATGGAGATAGAATTGGTATAGTTTAGTTTAATTACGATTATAACTTATGTTGTCAACTTGCTTTTATTCACTACAAGCCTGTTGTACGTAAATCTATGTCATTCCGTCCGAATGATGAACAAACAACTTTACTAATGAGTTTTATGAAGTTTATTGTACATCACACAAAAGATGAAGCATCCGTTTTCACTCCAGAAAATCAAGGTTAAGAGCTGAATAAAACAGTACAAGAAGTGCGCATTAAAGTCTTATCCATAAACTCTTTCTCTATCATCAACATAGTATACACACACGAATTACACAAAAACCCTCGTTACAACTAACAGTACAATATCTACCTTATGCCTTTTTAGGGGGTGCTTAATAAACTGGTAAACTTTAAAACAAAGATGTGTAATAAAGTGTGCGCTCTTCCTTTCATTACTGCCGTGACCAGTATTGATCCGGAGATTATAAGCTGGATCACGAACAGTTGGTACTGATCCACCCTTGAGTAACAACTTTTTATCAAAACCTGTTTTGTATTGCCCCTCTGGTGTAAAATGATTTGCGCAAAGATAAACGCATTTTGGGGGCGCAATTCCTTATAAAATAAAACTAATCCACTACGTCTTCATTCGGATCTGTTGTCAGGAGTACATGACGACTCACTCTCACATCCTACAACAAAACCCCTGAGTTGCTTACGAGACATTCTTGTCGCTACAGCTGCTCCAGCGTCGAAACAATGGCGGACTACGTACAGCTCAGGGTGGGTCTATGCTAAAACTGCGGTGTCCGTCAACTGTCGTAGGAGGGTCCTGTGCAAAGTGACGTCACTTTGCCCAGAATCTGCGAACTGCTTGTTCTTGAGACAGTGCTTATGATTTATGGGGATATTTAAAAAAGCACTTGGTGGGTTTTTATCATTATAGGGTGGTTATGTACACTGCCAACAAATATGTATGCTCAAACACCATGTAAAAGTGAATTTTGCATAATAGGTGCCCTTTAAATAAAAGTAAATATTTGGGAGAAAAACAGATGTGCGTCAATATATTGGATCCATGAGTTTTGAAGTTTGGTAAAATCCATCGGTTTTAAGCTTTGTTATTAATGTTAATCAAACAACAAAAGACAAAGAGAAGTTCATTTACTGGTCTGGCTGAATAACTATTGCAGTACATGTCTACTAACTCTCATTAGTCGAGTGTTAATAGACTTATAGTTACTTATTCTTACCAATTAATTATCATAAAAATGCAAAATTGAAATATAAGTAAAACAATTTAAATAACTTACTAAAAAAAATATTTGTTGTCATGTGACCAAGGGGTTTTCCTGACAAAAAAAAGGGAAGTGTGGTCTTAAAAAACTGCAGCCTCTGGTGCTCAACATAAACATTCAAGAGGTGCTCTACAAAAACATACAAGACCAGACAAGAAACAAAAACCCAAACCATGTGCTTACAACAAAAGACAAGAAATTGAGCATGAGTATCCAGATCCCGACACTGAACCGAAACCGAACCAGACACCATTCTCCAAAGACTCAACACAACACACCACATGGACAAGAGAGTTCACTGCCCTAAAACTACTTAAAGCTGCATGCCAAACAGAGACAAAACAGTAGAATGCATGAGTGTCAGGATCCTGTCACCAAACTAAGAATCAAGATCAATCAAAGTGACAGGACCCTGACAATAAGTAGTAAACATCCTTGAGTGGTAAAAACTCTAATGTGTTTTGAGTTGTATGCAGCATTTGATTTATTGTGAATGTAGAAGCATTTTCTTTTTGGGAAACTCAATTTAATTACTGGATTAGATTTTCATACAGAGGCATTAAGTACAATTTTAAAAAGATAGGTGCTTTAGTAATAACAAGGTAAAACGGCAACGGAGTCGACAGAGTGTGTGGCTCTTCATACACGATTATTGGGTAAAGTAAAGCAGACAGTATACTATGAGACATCATCATCATCTGTATCAGTCTGTGCAGTGTAGGATTCTGGGTGTTTACCACTTTCTCTGTCCAGCTCTGTAGTCCAATATCGATTTGCAAAGTGAAGCCTTGTGATATGAAGCCAGTGGACGCCATAAAAGACTGGACGCACTCTCATCCTGAATCCTGCTGAGATCAATGTAGTAAATGATTCAAAACAAACAAGCACATAGAGCTTCGTACTGCGATAATGCAAATAAAGCTTCACAGTTTTGTTGCAGTAACAGATTTGGTGCAGAATTGTGTGGGCTTATGAGCTGCCTTGAAATGCATTATTATTATTTTTTTTTGCATCCATTATCAAAGTCTCACCACAAAGGCTCAAAACCAACAATCACTATTCATCATGGTACCAATAATTAAATTTCATGCATTTATAAGATATGTGATCACACAAAAACGTTGTCCTGGGTGGTTATTGATTTCATAATTTAATGGCACAGCAGCATTTCAAACATGCAATTATCCTTGTAACAGAGAGCAATAACTTTTTATTACTTTGAAAGCTTGTTCAATTACTTGTTTCTGCATCATCTCTGGCTCTAGTTTATTGTTATTCCTAAAATCACTTGACAGTATGTCTGTGTCACGGTTACGTTACTTTCTTTGTATTTTAGTTTGGCTTTCCCCATTTTTGTTTGCTTCAGTATTTATTCCTTGTTTGTTTCTATGGACACCGATTATGTTATGCACCGGTTTCAAATTTCGTTCATTAGTATATTTAGGTCCTTAGTTTCCACTGTTCCATTTCATCTTTGTATAACGTAGTAATTATTTATATTGTTCCTGGTGTTCTTCAACGTGTTCCTTTTGTGGATTTACCATTCGCCCCGCTGAGCAACCCGCTGTTTACCATTTGCCCCGCTGAGCAAAACATCACCAGACCCAGAGCCCAGCCAGACTTCAGCCACGCCCACCACGGACCGTGAGCTTGAGCCCACCGCAGACTGGGAGACCGAGCCCGCCACAAAGACAGCGCTGGAGCTGAATACTAAGGCCATCTTCATCCCAGAGCCTGAGCCCCAATAGAGAGTCTGACCAGGTGTGTGAGCCTGCAACATCGTCCTGTGAAGAGGGCATTTTAGTGGAGTACGAGGGCATGGGACGGACACCGCCCATACTCCCGCCGCCAAGTTGTATCTGGCCTCTGGGAATTATTTTGAGGATTTGGAAGAGGATATCCCCTAATTCTCCTGTCGACCCTGGCATCCCCCAGCTCAAAGTCTCCTGTGTCTCTGTTGTTTCTGACCAGCTCGAAGTCTCCCAAGATCCATCACAGCTTCCCTCTCCCACCTCCTCAACCAAAGACAGCCAGTTCTTTGGCCTGACTCCGCTGGCTCTATTCAGTTCCTCAGATCCCCCCTGCAGCGTGGATCTGCCTCGCGTCTTCCGGTCTCCAGCTCTGCCTTGGCAAGGAGATCCCAAGGCTCCCCCTCCAGCTGCCGAGTCCATCACTCCACCTCGGCCCGTCAACCAGTCAGCTCCTCTTTCCCTCTGCTTCACCTGGGACCGTCGTCCTCACAGCTCACAGCTCCACCGCATCTCTCCGACTCCGCCTTGGTCAGTCATCTTTCTTTCAAACCTCCGGCCCTTCATCTGCACTTCGTCCCTCCCTCCACCCCTTTGGCTCAGTCTTCCCTCTGGCTCCGCTTTGGTTCTCAGTCCCTCCGGCTCCACATCATCCTCTAGCACCCTGGCTCCAATTTAGATGCTCTTGATTTTCCAGTGTCGCTTGGTCTCAACACCTCTTCGGCTCCGCCTGGGTCTCCACCTCTATCAGCTACATCTCAGTCTGTCGTCCCCCTGGTTGTGTCTGCCAAGTCTTCATCCTGGGCGGCTTTTAGGTCACAGACATCTTCCCTCTGTCATTCCCTACCTGGCTCCTTCCTCCATCTTCACTGTGGCATCTCCCTCTGCCAGCCTTCTTTCGTCCTTCTCCAGCTCCACGTCCTCCACTGAAACCCCCTCCGTACTCTGTTGAGGCGAGGATGCGCCTTCCGGGAGTTCTTCTTCATTGTTTGTTTCTATAGACGCTGATTATTTTTTGCACCTGTTTCGAATTCCGTTCATTGGCCTACTTGTGTATTTAAGACTTTTGACTCCTCTGTTCATTATTAAGTGTCGTCTTTGTATCAAATGGTTATTTATATTACGTATATTACTGATGCTTATATTACTTTTATGTGTTCCCTTTGTGGATTTATTATTAAAGACTGTTTCTTGAATCTACGTCGTCGTGCTCTCATTACTACAGCCACAACCCATTACATGTCTCTTTGGGAAATAAGTGTGTTTGCTTATCCTTTCTCCGATATCCGCTAAATTATTCTGCACATCCTCAGTTGTGACCCAGATGTCAGACCGGAGGCTGGAATCACACTGGAAAGGTGCTTTATAAAACTGAATCAGGCTGAAACCTTTTGGAAGGAAAAGACTAAATATAAATGGAATCCGTACACAAAATGAATACAAAAATTGAACGAGAAACAGCAAGTGCTCTTTTCCATCGCAGATCTGTGGCGAAAGGACTAGTGTCGGTGTTCTGACGATTTGTGCTATCCTCTCAGATTGTGCTACCAGCATAACATTAATGTGGTGTGATGTGGTTTGAGGCTTTATTATTGTACAAGCCAACCCTTACCCTAACCCTACCCTTAAAACATTTGTGCTGGTAGCACAATCTGTTAGGTAGCATTTTTCATCTAACCATTCAGGTTCATAGTCAGCATGGTGAATACCCCCGTATGTACGTACACAGAGACCTATCATAAACTACAGTTGCTGACAGCTAAAATGAACTTCTCAACTGCGATACTGCACAACAGGATAGTAATAGATCACACGCGCTGACTCCTATTAGCTGTTGCTCTCGAAAGTCGTGTTGCTGGACACGCCTACATCTTGTCTCCAACGTTCACTGTCACTTGTGTTGCCGGAAATCGCCAGCTCTACATTGAAATTAATAAGATCATGTTGCTTTTTCACTGCGTAATGCTGGTAGTGTGAACTAGGCTTTAATCTCAGGGGTTCTTATTGTAGTCTGACAAATTCACTCATCACCAATAGGTTCAAGGCATAACAGCAACGGGAAAAAATATATTTTGCAAACTTAGAAGTTTTCGTTTCATCCACAGATGGCGATAGAAGTTTTGTAGTAGTGCACCATCAAAGTAAACAAGAAACATTCACTGTATCTGAAATTGCATACTACTTCCCTACTATATACAGTTGTTTGCGAAAAACAGTAGGCTATGTGACAAAAGAAGTGTGTATGAATACACAATACTCATAAAAGAGTAGGCAAAAAAAGTACCCAGATGACCTACTTCTTCCGGTGAGATTCTGAAATGTGCATACCGATGGACACTTTACTATCCCATGAGGCCACGCTGGTAGGTCACATGATAATGACAGCATGGCAAATGTAGTACATCCAGATTACATTTATACAGTACTACACACTCATACTATAGATTAGAACACATTTTTAGCAGCCGTGAAGTAA
The DNA here is from genome assembly GCA_036326025.1 of Chrosomus eos. Classification (NCBI taxonomy): domain Eukaryota; kingdom Metazoa; phylum Chordata; class Actinopteri; order Cypriniformes; family Leuciscidae; genus Chrosomus; species Chrosomus eos. The sequence goes on from CM070831.1 coordinate 25,745,632, forward strand.
TTACTTATTCAAAATAAGTACCTACTCAAAGAGTATGCGATTTCGGACATAACCATAATTCCCAATCAATTTTACATCTGTAATGTGGAGTGAAACAGGGTATTTAGCAAGAAAGGTTTCATTTATGAGGAACTGATTCAGAATCAATTCAGAGTTATAATGCGGGTTTGATAAAGCAGTGCTTTGGCTTTTGGTTAAAGTGATAGTTCAGTCAAAAATGAAAGTTCTGTCTATTTTGGGAGTGAACTATCCTTTTAACATTATCTAGTAGTCTGTGCAAGTGACATCAGTGGAAAAGGAAAGTTATTTCAGAGGAAGTTGGATCAATGAATCATACAATATCATAAAGAAAATAAACAGTGACAATGTTGGTTTCATGTTATATCAGTTTAAACAACAGAAGTATGCGCAGAACCAATACTTTGAACCATTAGATACCTGATACTTTAATGTCTGGATGAGCAGGGCTGAGTGAGCGAGGGCTGTTGTGCATCTGGCAGGTACGCTCAGCAGTTTCTGAACTCAGTGCAGCATGCCTTGGGCTTTGACACGAGTCTGCAGCGAGAGCTTCATAATGATCCCCTTGCTGCTCTGTCTCCAGCTGCCTGACTCAGCAAATATTAAAGCAAATAACACACGCACACATTCAAAACTCAGAATATGCATTGTATTCAAATATTCACTATAGTAAATAAGCGCCATGGCCGAGCCTCACTCATTGACTTAAGCTACTGGTCATGTAGTAATGTCATACTTGACAAGCAGTGTGGTTTATTCCCAGGACTCTCTGCAAGAGTGGCATTGTTCCTCGGGGAGTGTTATGACTCTTGACTGGGTTTGCATGTATGCATAAAGAGCTAGATATTATATTAACCCTGTAAAGTCTGAATATAAAATAATAGTCTAAGTCAGAATGGTCATATATATATATATATATATATATATATATATATATATATATATATATATATATATATATATATATATATATGTGTGTGTATGTGTGTGTGTGTGTGTGTTAATCTATAAAGTTGTAGGCTAGGCCTATGTGTTTGTTGTTGGGTATTATATTTGATACACCAGGCTTTTATGGCTCTTATTGTGAGAATAGTGAGGAAAAACACAGCTCAATATTATTCAGAGAACCAAAATGAGCAAAAATATAGCTATTTACAAAAATAAATGCATACAAATATCATTTGTTACTCTATATCTTCCAATAATATGTCTTAGTAAGATGATATTTAAATGCTTAGTCAGTGTACATAACCGTATCATGCAATTCAATCATGATTGAGAATTGTGTAGTTGCTTTGGTCCAGTAAGTTTTTAACTTAAAATATTATTAACAATATAAAAGTTAATCTGCTATCACTTTACAATAAGGTCTCATTTGTTAACATCAGTTAATATATTAACATAAACTATGAGCAATACATTTGTTACAGTATTTATTAATCTTTGTTAAAGGTGGGGTATGTGATTTGGAAAACGTATAGAATATATAAATATATAAATATACAATTCAAATGGTCCTACCTTCTTTCCTCCAACGCTGGCACTGACTCTACCCATTCGAAGAACATGGATGCGCAATCATGCACGAGCGAAAACTCAGATGCGCGAGAGATTGTAATGACGATTTACTACTAATCATGGAACCGGCTTTACTGACGAGATGCGCATGCGTCACAAGCTTTGAGTATGCGCACGACGGGGGTCACGCACACTGGGGGGAGGGGGTGTGGTACAACCGTTTGATTGACGAACTTACTGTCCAATGATTCTAGGTGGTCTTGGAAATGATTGGCTGGAGTCCTGCCCATTCCACAGATGATTAAATTGCTTAATTTTCATTTCAGTGCTTCTAACTCAGCGGCTGTAAGTGGGTTAGGAATAGGATTTCAAGTTATTTTGAAAAAATGGACAAAAAAAGAGAATCACATACCCCACCTTTAATGTTAGGTAATAAAAATACCATTGTTCATTGTTTGTTCATGTTGGCTCACAGTGCATTAACTAAATAATTAATTTGATTTTAATAATGTATCAGTAAATGTTGACATTAACTAAGCATTTAACTAAGATAAATGCTGTATCAGTATTGTTCATTCTTATTTCATGTTAACTAAAGTAGTTAGGCTAACTAATGGTGGACATTTTTACAATTATATACTAAAAGGCCTTTTAGCCTACTTGCTAAAAAAGTATAAACGACTAATCAGAGGACAGAATATTTTTCTTACACAAACGCTTCACTTCAGAAGGCCTGTATTTACCCCCCAGAGCCGTGTGGAGCACTTTTATGATGGATAGATGCACTTTTATAGACTTCAACAGAAAGCCATAAAGCTTGAATAAAGCTGCAGTGCTCTTCTGCAGTCACACATGCATCGCGTGAACGACTGCAATATGTTGTTAAAATAAATAGATGAATCGTTGTGCTAGTATCCTGCAGAAACAGAGCCTGCTGCAGACAGACGGACGGACATTAATTACACAGGGTCACACACATCCCTCGCACGGGTCGCGTGAGAAAGCTGATAATCATTAGTAGCAACATGCAGTGCAGGAGCACAGCATACAGCAGCTGGAACCGACGCTTTCTCTCTCAAACACGCACTTCAATGTTGAAATGAGCCGACAGTCCCATGTTGAAGGAATTCCTCAGTCTTTCTTCCATTAGGGGATATTCATAGATAGGCAGAGGCGGATAGCGTCTTTCTTTGCTGTGGTTGTCATAATAACTGCTGCAGGAGACGCGTTGTGGCTGATGCGGGTCCTTCGTTCCGCACGGTCGCGCTTCTCTCTCTCTCTCTCTCTCTCTCTCTCTCTCTCTCTCTCTCTCTCTCTCTCTCTCTCTCTCTCTCTCTCCTCTTCAGCTTTGCGTTGTTACTAGCAGAGCTGCTCCATGGTTTGGCCGCAGGGGAGATATCAGAGAAAAGAAAAGCATTGGGGAAAACGAATTGGCACATCGTACGGATCATGTGTTATTGCTCATAGTTGCAGATTTCATTGACAGATTTAAATAATCCCAAAATGTATCTTAGGCGAGAAACCATAAATGAGTTTTGCATGTCAGTTAATGCATGAGTGGTAAATGTTGAATGATGCAGGGAATGTTTTCGATTGGATATCATTAGCAATGGTAGTCCTCAAGCAATGGTGTTGTTGATAGGTAATACTAGGAATCCCAGTGGAGGTTTGTAAACTGAGAATATAAAGCATATTACCAGTTTAATTGATTTGTTTAAGGTCTGGGTATGATTGTTATGGAAGAAAAGGATCCTGTTATGTATTAATGCGGTCCATTCACTTCCTTTCTAATGCAGAAAAAGCAGAACATTTCTAATCTCAGAAAATGTCAAGTTTACTAGATCTACAAAGATGTGAATGCTTTTTAAAAGTCTGAATCTTGTAATTATGGTGATTCTGGCATGGCATGAACACACCTTTAACATTAATGACACAGACAGCAGTGTGTTTATTAGGCTGCTGTCACTTTAAGATCTGTAAACTGATAATTTCCACCAACTGTTTACGTGAATACTTGGGCATTTTTACATAATTGTATGTGTCAATGAATTTTTTTATGGCCTATTTGTGCTTAACTCTTTTTAACAGCTGGCATGATGTCCTATTCATGCATGTTTCCTTATCACTCTAACGTGTCAATAACTTTAAAGTTGGTATAAAACAGAAGTTGTGATAGTATTTCTTTTTCTTAATTGTGATGTATATTCAAATTAACAGCTTCTCAAAAAAAAAAAAAAAAAATGTAGGGCGGGACTTGATTTTGTCCATCAGGAATTGACTGGATCGTGCGGTTTGTTATTGCTGTGATCTCGTGTGTAACAGCCCATCAGAAAATAGACGAGATGTTGCTGCAAGTGGGAAGAGAAGATATTTCGACGAAATATTATAAGTACACGAATTAGAGAAATCATTCATAATAAAAAATGCAATATTCCATAAAAAAGTAAGTTATGGTGACAGCAACACAGGTAAATATACTGCAATATAAACGATATAGCAAAATCTCTAAGGATAGACAAATTATCACCCTGAGATATATTTTCAGACCGTTTAGCCCTAATGGGACTTTTTACAATATACAATGTTTCAAAGCAGCTTTACAGAAAGTCAAACTGTAATTGTTTGTAACGTAAGGAAGTAGCAACATATTCATTGTTCCATATACAGGTGTTTTACCTGTGAATTTTGTTTTTTAAGGGAGCTCTACCTACTGCCTTAACCTCACAGCCACTGGTCAGTCATTAGACTGCACATAAGGCTAGACGATTGGGTTAAGCATCTTTAAAAGCAAGTCATGTGGGGTGTTTCCAGTGGTGCAAGCAAGGACAACCAGTGAACCCATTAATCTGGCAAATTCAGCTGTATGACCTTGTAAACATGACCTCAGAGGTTGCATAAAGTAAGCCAATCAGATTAGAGCCTGCCAGATCAAGAAATTTCTTTACAGTATTGGGTGAAATATAGCAGATGGGATATACTTTTCACCAGGTTAATGATAAAATGTGCAAAAAAGGTTCCATGGTTTTATATTGAAATAATATCAACCACTCACAACTCTTGAACAACCACTCAGAATGCACAAGCAAGCACACACAAAAACCCCTTCAGAAAACCTTAACAAACACCACTCGAGGTTCATTTCCATGATTTAATGGAATAAGATGGAATTTGATGGAAGAGATGGAATAATTTAAATTGTTTTAGCCATACATATAAAAGAGAGTGGAGGCATGTTTCTCTACAGTACTGTTTATGTGATTCTATAATTTGTACCTTTGTTATCCTATTTCAGATTCTCCGTCCAGCACCGACATTCAGTAAAGCAGCTTACTAAAATACACATTGTGCCAGGAAACCTGAAAATTGCTCAGTAAGCTGCAAGTTCCAACTCTGTTTGGCATGATTAAAAAAAATCTAACACGGAAGCTTAGAGAGATTTACAAAACCTCAACCTGAACACAGTGAAAACAAAACAAAATGTTTCTTGCAACCGATGGATGTGATAGTGGAGGGAGGCATTGTGAATCCACAACAAATGTATGGCATATGGTTGATATTATTGTGAGTAATTCAAATCCCAGTTTGCAATGCTCACAAATACAAAAGCGTAAATGCAGTCACTTTTTTTTAGTCTTTATCTAGATAGCTAAGCTTTAGGGCCATTACAGTGTGTGTGTGTGTGTGCGCATGCCTTGGGCACCTTAAGATTTACATCAAGAAAATATGTTTTATCTGAAAGAGGTGATTAATTCAACGAACAGGTCAAAGGTCAGAAGTCAAGGAGGAACCAGAAAATCACAATCGCTATGTAATGAGGAAGACATGAACAGGGATTAGTTGCTGAGAGGAGAAGAAAGAGAGCTACTACAGACAGCCCTGCAGACACAACATGCTCAAAATGAATATTAATGCTTACATGTTTGTTGTTTTGGTGAATTATAAAGAGTCATCAGGACTGTACCATGGGAGTTTCGTTATTTTTCTATCAGTCATCCAGGTTACAAAACAATGGGCCAAAAAGTGATAGAATCATCAACCTGGTTCAGTGCAGATTAGTTTAGTTCATCCAAGGTCATTAAGGGCATCTGACACATTCACAGCTTGAACAGAATTGGCTGCTGTATTCTAGGATACTGAGTGAATTAAGACCATTAGACGCTGCAGTACCCTATTATCATTTCTTCAACTTTTAGTGACATTTAATAATAATTGACCGTCTTTATCAAATCAGTTGTTTAGTGCGTTTATCTCCAAATAGCATTTGAGTTAGATCAATTAATGGCATATCATTAGGGGTTAAATTATATTCTAAAAAGAAAAGAAAAAATCTATTTCATTTTCAATTTATTAAATTTCCTGTATGCTAGAGTCTGTTTGATCCAGTACACACTTTCCATCTCCATTTTGATGAAAGTCCATTCTGCCTCAGAGCAAAAAAAAAAAAACAGAATGGTGACAATATTTCTCACAGTTGGGACTTTATTTATCAAAATTGTGACTTCATTTCTCCCAGTGTGCATTGTCTCTTACAAAGAGGCTTTATAGTTCACAATTGAAACTCCTTTTCTAGGAATTTCATATTTACTTCTTGACTGTATCTCAGAATTTTTACTTTTTTGTTACTTTATCTCACAATTGTGGCTTTATTCCTCACAATTATTAACTTATATCTCACAATACAACTTTATTTTTTTTTAAAGTGCCCCTGTGGTAAAAAAAAATTGTTTTTTTTAATATTGTTTATGTATATGTTAAATTTATATGTGGTGTTTAAGACAAACCATGTTCAAATCCATAAGTCAACACCATTGCTGAGTATTTTCTCCTTAAAACAGCAGTGAACCAAAGACAGTCTCAAAAACGCGGGTTGAAATCGCGGGTGTTTCCGACGTCACAAACTACCTTGTAACAACCAATCTCATCAACGAGTAGACCTCTGAGATGGTGTGAGTGAGTAGAGGCGGGGCTAATTTGCATATTCATAGAACCATGTATACTAAATGAAGCAAGGGTGTAGGGCTACATTCAAGCTATTTTAAAAGCATGAAGAAATTCTTATCAAGGAAAAAAAATGCTTAAATATGTCATTTTGGTGATCAAAGATGAGTTTTAAGGGATAAAACGATTGACTACAGGGAGACTAAACTATCTCACCATGATAATTTTTCCCTCTTAGACCGAAACAGAATTTAATTTCATATAGCAATTGTCCTCCTCAAAAAAAGAAAAGAAAGTCAAATTAATGTGTGCTCGGATCCCCCACACTCCTCTTGTAGATCCTCACTTTGCAGACAAATTTCAGTCTCAAAAAAAGTCATATCTTGCCTAGGTCTCCTGAACCACTACCAGATTTTATGGCCCCCACCTCCAAAATCTCAGTGTAACCTCAAATTTTGCTTTTAAAACATGACTTTAATTGAACCATATACCAGATAGATATCTTCATAATGTCTGGCTCCTGATCTTGACAGACAGAGAGAGTAATCTCTAAAGGGACGGAATAAAAATGGCTGACGTTAGTGTATCAGTAGGTCAGTGTGTCACAACGTCAGCCATCATTCCAGAAACCACAGAGATACTCTGTCAACCAGACAGAGAGATCAACTAACAGCTCCCCGCTCAAATATCTAACTGCACTGCTCTCTATTTATTCATCCTCGTTGTATAACACAAACATCAGGCATATATTTGGCTGCACTAATTATTCTAGTAATGCATGAGAAATTCATAGAAATAAATGTAATTACTTAAAAAAATGCATTAAGGATAGTTTTATTTATTATGATTTCTATATAGGAAGTTGGAGTGGGACATATCAAAAGGCGTATCACCTTTTTAAATAGCCAATAGTCTTTCCTTTTACATCATAGCCATGACACATGATTTGCTAAGTTAAAGGGGTCCTATTATGCTTTTTTACATTTTTAACTTTCTTAAAGGGATAGTTCACCCAAAAATGAAAATTCTGTCATTAAATACCTGCCTCATGTCATTCCAAACCAGTAAGACTGACAGCCTACACAAAGTGGTAGTTGCATAGCTGTCAATGGAGGGACAGAAAGCTCTCAGATTTCATCAAAAATGTCTTCATTTATGTTTCGAAGAGGTCGCATTTGTCAGCCGCATTACATCGAGGCTGCTTCATTTCAGTAAACTGACCACTACATTCCAAATTCATCAAGAAATTACAACAATTTACGCTTCACTGGTAATAATTTATTCTTGTAGACCTCAATCACAAAATCAAGGCTTTATTTAAGGGCATAATAGGTCCCCATTCACTTTTAGAAGAACATTAGATAGCATATAAAATGCCTTAAAACAAACATAGATCTGTTAATAGAAAAAAGACTCAGAATCTGCTCTGAAATCAGTTTAACAGCACTTATTTTCAGTCTCATCTATTTATCAACATTGTTATTAATTAAAACAGTGCATCTAGTGCAACAAGTTTATCTAAAACCATTATACCATCTCTAAAAGAAGAAAGGTCACCAACACCAAAATCCTTTCTAAATATCCCACATAATTAGCAGAGTTTAAGGTTACACACCCGAGCCCATGTCAGGGCTGACTACGAAAGAATATTCCTCATTAATAATGTGAGAAATCACCCTGAGACCAAAGCTGTATTTAAGCTTAATTAGCACAGGGCCGCCTTTAATTAAGTTTTTGTGGAATCAGGATTAGTCTATGTAAGGAAGGAGCGAAATAAATAAATAAAAGGATAGGATTCGTTAATCATTCAGAGAGAGGCCTGAATACAGGTGACCTGTTTTCCACAGTATCCCTTTTATCCCATCATTTTTTAGGTGATGGACTACATAATTATTTAATTATGATATTAGGGGACTTATGAAGTGGGCCACTGCATGAGAACTAATAGAATATAACAATGTTACGCTACAGTGACTAGGGGCTCTTTTCTGTTTACTTGAATTCCAGTTTAACTCTTCCTTGCCACCTCCACATGTAGTCTCTCTCTCTCTCTTTCTCTATTGTTGTAGTGTTTTATCAGTAGGTCAAGCTGTGCTTATAATGAAAGAACAGCATGAACGTAGGCAGGTGAATAGTGTTGGGATCTGATTCAATTACGCTTTCAATGCAGTCATTTTCTGTTGTTGATGGCGCTAACCATTTGCTCTCATTGCTAGTGTTTCTCTAGGTTGCCGTTCGTTCACAATCTTTACAGTGAACAGTGGCAGGAAATGACTTGTATGTGTACAGATTAACTATAATTAGGTGATGTCCAGTGACATTTTGGTCCATATTGACATAACGTCACGCAGTCACTGCAGATTTGTCGGCTACACATCTATGATGTGAATCTCCAGTTCCAGCACATCCGAAATGTGCTCTATTGGGTTGAGATCTGGTGACTGGAGGCCATTTGAGTATAGTGAGCTCATTGTCATGTTCAAGAAACCAGTTTTAGTTGATTTGAACTTTCTGACAAGGCGTGTTATACTGCTGAAAGTAGCCATCAGAAGATGTTTACACTGGTCATAAAGGGATGGACATGGTCAGCAACAATACTGAGGTAGGCTGGGGTGTTTAAAAGATGCTCAATTTGACCCCAAATGTGCCAAGAAAATATTCCCCACACCATTATCACCACCAGCCTGAAATGTTGAAACAAGGCAGAGTGGATCGATGCTTTCATGTTGTTTACGCCAAATTCTGACCCTACCATCTGAATGTCACAGCAGAAATCAAGACCAGGCAACGTTTTTCCAATCATCTATAGTCCAATTTGGTGAGCTTGTGTTAATTGTAGCATCAGTTTCCTGTTTTTAGCTGACAGGAGTGGGACCCGGTGTGTGTTCTGCTGCTGTACATCTGCTTCAAGGTTTGACATGTTGTGCATTCAGAGATGCTCTTCTGCAGACCTCTGTTGTAAAAAAGTGTTGATTTGAGCTGCTGTTACCTTTCAGCTCGAACCAGCTCGGTCCATTCTCCTTTCACTTGCATCGAGCATTTTTGCCCACAATACTGCCGCTCACTGGATATTTTCTCTTTTTTGGCTTTTTCTCTGTAAACCCTAGAGATGGTTGTGCATGAAAATCTTAGTAGATCAGCAGTTTCTGAAATACTCCGACCAGCTCGCTTGGCACCAAAACCATGCCATGTTCAAAATCACTTAAATAACTTTTCATCCCCATTCTGATGCTCAGTTTGAACTTCAGCAGATCGTAGACCATGCCTGCCTAAATGCTTTGAGTTGCTGCCAAGTGATTGGCTCAAATATTTGTTAACGAGCAGTTGAACAGGTGTACTTAAAAAGTGGCTGGTAGGCCTATATTAGATAACAGTTACTATTGGTCAACTGCTATAAGGGTTATACATCAATTAAAATATTTAAACTAATAATTTATTGCATCTAATGTTAAAATTCATAATCATTCATGTTTACATATTGACCCCCCAAATTAATGTAGATATCAACATAAAAGAAGTACATTTGCTAAGTCTTTTTACCAAGTACTTTCATGGACAGTATTGGATATCGAAACCAATACTGATACTTTCTGATCATATGGATAATTATAGCCGTTTAACATTGTTTCAAATTTAATAGGCCTAAACTGCAAATGATCAGATAATTATAATATTAACAACTATTACAGAGAACTTAATCAATCGTACACCAACTTATGTAACTTAAACTTCCAACAACCTATTATAATAACGGCTGTATTTAGCTTTGATATTGTTTAATGTGAAATAATTCCTAAAGATGCTTCTCTGTTTTTGTCATTACTCTATTTGCTCTCTTTGTGTGAATGAGTGCTGTCTGTCTGTCTGTTTTTTTTTTTTTTTCTTACATCAAAGCTTATTTTATGCATTCATTTTCAAGCTGTATATGTATCAGCATTACTGGTTACACACTTACATATTTTTTTCTGTATGCAACATCAGTATTGAAAGTTTTGTTACTTATTTCTGCATTCTGTATACAGGGTTTCACAGTACCGGCTGTGTGCATTCACATTTGCATGTGCCCACCAATAGGCCTATTGTTTCTGTACTATCACATAATGTTGTAAAAGTGACAGTGACATGACTTGAAGACCAAGTATGGTATTGGTAACCCATACTCAAAATTTGTCATCTGCATTTAACCCATCCAAGTTAGTGCACATGCATTACCAGTCTGACTCTTAACCATTAAGCCCCAGAAATATTGCCACATGCAGTTTAGATTGCAAGTTATGATCATCTTCAGTCAATCTAATGCTTAGATTAGTTTTTCCTTGTAACACAAAGCAACCAATTATGTTCTGTAACACAACAAGATCCAGGTTCTCAGCCAAAAGCAACACTAATATAATGGTGATGTTCAAATTAAACCCTTTTCCTCCAGTTATTTAGGAAGAAGTAGACATAGACTGCATTGATTAAATTAGTAAATTCCTTTTTTTTACATTTTCACACCTTTTTTTTTTACAAAACTGCTTTTACTTTTTCTATTTGAGTCTCATAGCACCCCCCTGCTTTAATATCCTTGTATCTCCTCTCTCCAGCAGCAGATGGAGTTCCCGTGCAGAAGGATGGGGAACAGGTAAGGAACCTGCCGATTACACCTACATACTAAATGAACCAAATCTCCCAACAGCGCTGACACGCTATGACACCCCACACCACAAATTCCTGTTTAGGGGAAAATAGCATCCTGCTCCAAGATGGAGGCTAAGGTGTCCAGAACAGGAAGAGATTACCTCAGTTATGGAAGTGAGCCAGCTCTCCTCCGTAACCGCAGGAAAACATTGCTAGCGCATGTAGTTAGTGCTTACCAGAACTGGCTTGTAGTTTTGCTGTTCTAGTCGTTAGCATTTATTTTTGGTTAAGTTTGTGTGTTCTAATGCCTCGCATTCTTAAGAACTGACCCAGAAAGCAGGCTTATAGTATTCGCCTTCAGCTGCAGTGACACAGACTGATTCTGGGTCTGTGCTTAAGGGTAAGATGATGATTTTGTTCAATAGATGCTCAGTTTCACAAATGACACATCACATTGCTTGCTTTTATTTCTTCGCCTACTCTCGTCTCTTTCTTCACACATACTGTTGCTAAATCTGAGGGAGTATGCACATTCATTTTATCTCACACAAAGCATACATATGAGATTTCCTCCCTCTCTTTTTTTTAAGCTTTGAAGCTGATTCCATTATCAGACACGGGGTTTGCTACATGAAGACAGAAAATATGAAATTCTAAAGGTCTCTTCATGAGCATGTTCTTATCAATAAGTAGGCTAAATACACACACCTCTGTCATCTGCGTCACCCCTTTCTGGTTCTGAAGTACCTGACTGAATATAAAAATAAGAAAACAAGTGATATTCAGTGTGACAAGATTTGAGGTCAATTTTATTTTATATAGAGCCCTACCGACAACAAACAAACAACTTTAGATACGTAATGTAACATATTTCTGAATGAAACATGATATTCGTTTAATATCTAGCCTTGTTAACCATTTTAAGCACTACATCGAGACCCTTCGGCGTCATCTTCTCAGTTCTTGCGCATGCTCTTGCCGCTCTCGTGAACTCATCAGAGGCCCACACAGAAGAAAATTAATAGTTTAAAGTCGTTATTTTTATAAAAGTCGCACAAAAGTATTCTTGTCGCTTGATAAACTTAAGGTTTAGCCACTGTAGTCACTTGGACTATTTTAACAATGTTTTTACTAACTTTTCTGGGCCGGCAGAATGAAATGACCTAGAAGCCTATGAAGGAGTGATCCAGCTCTCAGATTGCATCAAAAATATCTTAATTTGTGTTCCGAAGATGAATAAAAGTCTTACGGGTACTGACAGAATTTACATTTTTGGGTGAACTAACCCTTTAAATACTTGCATTGTATACATTATTTTGGCCGTTACTTTGTCTATTTTTGCTCCATCAACGGAAATAAGTCAGATTGGTTTATGAGCAGTCTGCTCATAATTGTTCTCGCAGTACTTTGATCAGTCTGCACAGCGCCTCTTCAAGTCGAACACACCCAAGGTGCGTTCTATTCGACCGTAAGTGGACTGCATTCCGGCATCTTAAAGGGCACCTATTATGGCATTTAAAATGTTCCTATTGTTCTGGGAGTCCCCAACAACAGTTTTACATGCATGCAATGACAAAAAACACTTTTGTTGTCTTATAATATGCATTTATTTTTACCTGATTTGCTCACCGATTCCCTAATGATTCGTTCGACGACTCATTTTTCAAACCCCTCCTTTACGTGACGCTAATCTGCTGTGATTGGTCAGACGACCCAGTCAGTTATTTTTCGCGTTAACCCAAAGCTTAAACATATTGATAAAGCACTGCAGTACTACAATACGCTCTATTCTTTATGACAACTCCAATAACAATGACAAACATTTGACATATTTCAAAAAAAAAAAAATGACATTGGAGACCTAAGCGCTGAGCGTAACTGACACACACACACACATAACCCATAAAAGCAACAATTATTAACAGTACAGGTTGTGATTCGGAGGAGGAAGCTGGTCCAAATAAACTTGGTACTGAACCTTCAGTATCAGCCGACTCGCGAATCCACACTTGAAAGCATTTATGTTTGTAAAGGAATCGTCATTAAAATGACGCGAACACAGCACAAGGTTCGGCTATAGTTGTGTGGTAGAGTTGTAAATATAAACTCTAGCCTGATTCTTCACATGCTCGTCCCTGGGCAGTGAAAAAAAAGTTTGCTTTTGATTCGCACTTCAGAACAGCGTCTCGTCGACATGATGTTTTCACTGGTGTCTGGCGCGCGCAATGAGTGGGCGTATCTTATTCAAATAACTTGTCAAGTTGACGTCCACTAGACAGAGAAAAAGCTTCGTTCGTCTATCGATTCATATCAGCGACTCAGAGTCGACTCTTACTTTTTAGAGACAATAACTTTGTATACGGTGAACTTTCATATTTAAAACTGCAGGATGTTTTCGTTCACTTAGATCTATGTTACACACTACATGAAAGGTAATTTTCAAAATTCCATAATAGGTGCCCTTTAAGTGAGATTACAATCCGAAGGGAGCGAACATGTACAGTTCGAAAGGCACTACGAACGGCATAGGGAATGAGGGACCATTGATACATCACTTCAAAGAAAGTGAAGAGCGAAAATAACCCAACTGTCACTGCGCACGGCGTCACCAGTCTGAACTAATGATGCAGCAGAGCTGCTGAAAAAGTTTTTTCTGCGATGGAGAAGTTTACGTATGCATTTGAGTATTCATAGATATTTTGTTGTTATTTTTACAACTATATATTTATTGTCATCTTTATAGTTATCATTCTTGGTGTGAACGGACCTTAATGCAATGCTTTGATTATATTTATTTTAATGTGTGTTTTATATTTGTATAGGCCTATAATATGATTTTAAATTTGAGAGTAAAGTAATTACAATATTTATGCTATATCATAATCTGCGTGACCCCGACGTTGCTTTTCTTTGATGACGGTGCAGGGCGTTCCTAATGAGCGAAGTCCACTTCAATGCTCAGGGAGTAGGGAGCAGTGAACACTGTGTAGGGACCCTGTCAATAGGCTTTATGCCGAGCGTCACGTGACCAAGCCGGAAAACAGATCGCATCGCTTCCGATTCAGGTCTTTTGTATGTGCTTCATTAAAATTTTTGCGGTTTTACTCAAGATAACTTAAAAGTAGCATGCAAAAATGAGCATAACCAATGTCCCTCGCATGTGCAGATTGATATTCAAAAGTTTTTTAATTTTTTCTTCTTCACACTAACGTTTAGATTTTTAAATAGCATAAAACACCAATAACAAAGTGAACTTAGTAGGTTAGCTGATTACCTTAAAAATCCATATATATCATAGTTAGTTCTTATGGCCGTTAACACTTTCTCTGACAAGCGGATGCAACGAGACCCGTTTCCCGGTTTGGTCACGTGACGCTCGGCATAAAGCCTTTTGGAATGCACCTCTAATGATTCAAATTACTGACTTATAAAGACAATCATGTGTCGCCGCCTACTGGTGTAACAATGTAAACTACAAAAAAAAGATAATAATTCAAATTCTGGGACAACGAAAGACGTTTCAGTATCCGAGGTAGGCTATTATCATTTTAAAGAAAGCTATTTAAAAAAAAAAAAATCATTCATGCTGATCTGTGGATCAGGAACATGTTAAGAAAAGAAAATAGTGTTCATTTTGAATTTTTTTGTTTAAAATTTATTCGGGAACTACTGAACAGTTCTCAATTATTTTAACATTGCTCTGACTTCATATTACTCAGCATCTAATTCAATCCACAAATACCATGACAGCACTGACAGCAAATCACCCCTTAAGCACTACAAATAAGCTTCTGTTGAAAATGACAAAATATCCTCAGGCTTTTGTGCTAGAAATACAAAACATCTCATCTGTAGCAAGTAAGAACAGCTCTCTGGGAGTGATCTCAGCCCATGAACCTTAGTATATCGCTTTACCATTGACACTGGTAAAAATAGTAAGTTGACTGTACTCGACAGTCCATTACAGCATTCACTCTCTACCCCACCATGACTGCAACACAGACTGACTACAGGTGTTCGCTTTCTTTATTACCGTGTCAGTGTTGTTAAAACAGCCAAGCCATACAACAGTTTATTTTTAAAGGGTATGTAGGAATATTCTTGCTCTCAGCATAAGCTTTTGCTTTTAATCTGTGCAATAGTCTGTCTATGCAATGGGTGTGAGGCCGTATAGGTTTTTGTGTAGATTTTTTTTTTTCTAGAATGCTCCTGTCTGTCTGCCAAAGCAAACTTCACTATATTGCTCATATACTGTATATGGTTAGGGATTTGAACACGCCCTAAACCTTAAAAATAAATATTGGCATGTAACTCATCCTGCACCGTTTCTGCTGCAGACTTGAATGATACATCAAATCTTGTGGCTTGTTGAGGAGAGATGTGCTATTACTTTTCTAAACAATCGGATGTGTGATTTTTCACAGATAATGAAACTGATAAAACTTTCGTAGACTGAGCCATATCTAGGGGCCAGGATGTCATAAAGACTTTAAGACAGGCTTTTCTGACTTGGACCACCTAACAACCACCCAGAACATGCTACTAACTCCATAGCAATTTGATGAAACATCTCCTTTGTGATATATATTTGATCATATTTGTCATATTTTCTTTCACAAATGTTAAAATCTAGTTATTCCCTTGCCACTATCAAACTCTGTCATTGATAGTACATCATAAAAATAAATTCACCCAAAAACAAAAATGTATAATTTACTCACCCTCATATTCCAATAGCCCCTTTTTTAACAACAAAAAAGGAGAAATTAATAAATAAACCTTCGGTTGCTCTTTTCCATTCTATGACAATAAACATGGATTGAAGCTTTCAATTATGTATCATCTTTGTGTGAACAGACCAAAATTTGTTAAAAAAATAAGTTATTATTCACTGAAAATCTGGACATCCACTATAGCTTCCTTTGGCGCCTTCACAAAAGAGAAACGTCCAATTTATAGAAATAGCCTAGAAATAGTAATGTCCAATTTACTTCTCTTTTGAGATCTTTTGAATGAATCAGATAAACCCATTTTGAATGAGACTGGTCCAATTCTAGTTCACCTAGAATGGAAAGGAAGTTTATCAGTGAATACATTTTGGTATATCATGCAGAAGACTTTTTAGACAGTTATATGGACAGCTTTATGATACTTTCA
This sequence comes from Chrosomus eos, assembly GCA_036326025.1. Taxonomy (NCBI): domain Eukaryota; kingdom Metazoa; phylum Chordata; class Actinopteri; order Cypriniformes; family Leuciscidae; genus Chrosomus; species Chrosomus eos. The sequence continues at coordinate 25,761,883 of CM070831.1, forward strand.
TGGTGACTGAAAGCTTCAGTTTCAGTTTATTGTAAGTGCAGCGACCAGTGATTCTTATGAATTTTTTGTTCTTCAAAGAACAAAAAAAGGTTTGGATCAAACTGAAGATGAGTAAATAATGACAGAATTGATTTATTGTTGGCTGTACTATTCCTTTAGTCACAGCTTTATTCCACCTCACTGTTAGTTCGACCAAAAATTGGCTTCAATTTGATTTTCTCTCCGTTCTTTTTTATTTCTCTATTTCTCCTTCAACTTCACATGTTTTTAAAATGCCTTGTTCTGTCACGATCCCCCTCTCTCCTCCTCCTTTCTCTGTGGCCGTCTCTCTTGCTATTTTCTCCTCTTTCTCTCTGTCTATCCCCATCCCTCTCTTTCCCCATCCCTCCTTCCTCTCTCTCTCAGCATGGCCGAACAGACTTTTCATGGGAAGGAATCAATGTAAGTGTTGTGAATATCATTCCTCCATCCCTTTCCTTTTGTTACTTCCTCTGAATCACAGTAGATGTCTTCTATCTCACACCCCATTCCCTCGTTGGATCTGTCTCTCTTTTGCGATGACTTGTTGGTGTGCTTTAGTTTATTGCAGATGCAAATGACAAAAGACTACACTTCCCACCATGCAACTGGACAGAGATTAAGGCTGTTGGGAAATGTAGTTTCACAACCTCTAGCAACCACTGTGTTAACTTTCTACCCAACTTCTCTTGTCACCTCTTTCCTTCCCATAAAATGCCACACTCAAAAATTTGCATTTCATTTCTGCTCTGGCCGCCTCCTGCTCCACCACCAAAACCATCTATTTCTTCACCTTTCCTGTTTTCTGTCCCATTTTTCTCTCTTGAATGCCTTCCTTCATTTCAGTTGTCCATGGAGGACACGACCTCAATCCTCCCTCGGCTGAAGAAGCGGAACTCCAACGCCTATGGAATCGGCGCTCTGGCTAAGTCCTCTCTGACAGGTGTGTCAGGTGTGTGTCTGTCCTGTCAAATGGTAAAATGACCCCATGTTGACTCCAGACTGGGTTGGAGGAGATGGAGCCAACATGGACCCTTGTGGGTTTCCCTTTTCACCACCCGTTTCCATTTACAACACTCTCCAATGGCTCGTACCATTGGTGAATTCCAAGATCCAAATAAGAATAGATCCCTGACAAGCGACATGCTTCCCAAAATGCATTGTCATATGGCTTTCCATTTTATCCTAAGCAGTGGTTGATGGGAGCGGAAGGTTTTTGTATGTTAAGTGCTTGTGGAGTAAAGTGTGGAGATTCAGCCAGTGTGTTGTCTTTAAATATTGTGGTTTCTCAGACTCCTGTATCTGTGTTTTTGTACAGTTATGTGCAGTGCAGTGTGTAGCCTTCTCTGAAAGATCCTCTTCTTGAACTTTAATAATTCATGTTCATAATTGCATTAGACATTACCTAAGAGCTTGAAGTCTCTGAATTAGCTCTGTATGTTTGCAGTAATGCATGGGTTAAAAAAATACAGACTCAAGTGTTCAAGTAGCAAAGTGCAATTGATTTTTTTCCTTCTCAGTATCTTATACAAGTTCTCCACACAGATTTCATGGTTATTAAACAGATCGTTACAGCCCAGGTTTAGTCTATTACAGATGTAGCTTCATTGGATAAGCTAAAACTAATAAAAGAAAAAAATGGACGAGAGCGATGCAGATCTTTATTAGTGTGGAAGGATGTCATTTCAAATTCCCATTCCTTTCCATTGTCACTGAAACTTGATTATTTATTTCTCCATTACCATAACCATCTCATTATGGAAGTCATTTTTTTCATTTCCTTACCTCAAACAAAAGTCTACACATATTTATCACCAGCAGAAATAGTATAGGACAGCACACTGGGAGATTGGGTTGGACATTAAAAAAAAATTGTCATTTAGAACATTAAATGCATAATTTTAAAAATAATAATTTAAATGAATAAAATCTTAAAGTGCCATGAACATTTTTAGAATTAATAAAAAAATCTAGTTATGACAAGGTCTCAAATATTTTAGAATTGAAAATACTTTTTGAAATTCTTAAAAATATCCTTACCCTTATGCAGTAAATTGCAAGACTGGAAACTCATGGGTTAAAAAAATGGTATGCCTGATGAATGGTCTTTGCCTATGTATTGTAATTTTTAATTATTACAAATATTTTAACACTGGTTAATCTATATCTGTGGTTTTCAATCCTGGTCCTGGGGACCCATCACTACTACACTGTAAAAAAATATTTTCATGATTTGTTATCACAACTTTTATATTTTGTCAAATCAACTTAGATAATTAATGTAGTTCAGATAACATAATATTTTGGGTTTCTATTTATTAAACCAATCTCCTTTGTTGTATTAACTCAAAGTTTTAATTTCAATTAACTAAAAATTAAGGCAACCAGTTAACTTACTTTTTTAAGTTAATCCAACTTTTTTTTTTACAGTGATTTTGTATGTCTCTCTTTTATAACACACCTGATTCAGATCATCAGTTCATTAGGTGAGAGCTTCATGAACGTGAATAAGGGTACGTTTACACGACAAGAATGTATACTAAAAACCAAAACGTGTTTTCCATTTGGATTTTCGCGTATTGACGACAACGTTGTCAAAACGATCCCCATTCACACAGATCCCCTAAAACAAGTGTATTTTGTTGATAGGCCAGTAGTTGATAATGTCACTTTGTAAAGAAACACACATACAGACTGAACACGTAATACGCACAATGTATCAATAAGTTTCGACAACATGTTTTTGCATTGCTTTAAAATAATTAAAGAAATTTTTTACTTTTTTATAGTTTTACAAGATTCAACTTAAGTCGGTTTAATGTAATTTAAGTTGGAATGACTTAAACATCGAAGTTGATTGTACTTAAAAATTTAAGCCAGCAAAGTTTTTTTAATTAATTTTCTTTTACAGTGCATGCGCATGTCACAGTTTTAAAAAAATCTTGACATTGTTTTCAAAAACGTGCACTTTAAGACCTGTTTTCAAAAGTTTGCGTTTTCAGGCCCTCAAAACGCCATTGTCATGTACATGAACAACCAAAACCCTGAGTGTGTCAGATAAAAGAGACATAGAAAATGTGCAGAGTGGTGTGTCTCCAGACCAGGGTTGAAAACCACTTGGCCAGTGGATGACATACTTCGATTTAATAATTAGTGAAACTAAAAACAATCATAACAGATAAAAAATACAGTAGAAAATGACTGGTACTTTGTAACTCTTAAGAGCATCAAACAGGTCATGATTATTTGTAGCACAACCTCTGAGCATGCTAATCTATTCCTAATTTCCATGTTACATCAACCCCCATAGCTACGCTGAGTCCGAATATGCCTACTTCCATACTATATAGTAGGCAAAAAAAGTATGGGAGAGTATGTCAGAATAGTATTCATAAAAGAATAGGCAAAAAGTACCTAGGTACTTCCATCGAGATTCTGAAGTGCGCATTCGATGCACTTTTTTTTTTATCCCATGAGGCCACGGGAGAGGATCTGTGAATGGAGATGAAGCGATATAACTGACACTGTAGGTCAAATCACCATTAAAACATGGCGGATGTAGTACATCCGAATTTTATTCATACTACTCGCATTTAGCCTCGAAATCTAGACGCACCCTAGCGGCAGCAAAATTTATTTTGCTAGCATCTTGATGTGGGTCTGGCTTGCCAGGCTAACACACATTCATACTATATAGAAAGTACTTTTTTAACAATTGCAAAGTAAGTTTCAAACCAAATGTAGTACCTACTATATAGTATGGGATTTCAGACGCAGCACTAGTCTCAGAGCAGATGCAATCTTTCACTGTAAAGCTATTTGACTTAATTAGATTCATACTTAATCTTGTTTATTCCCCTCCCTCTCTCCCTAATCTAAAAAACTTCTTCCTCTCACTGTCTTCTTATCCCATCATCCACCCTCTGTCTTATTCGTCCACTTCAGGAGTGTCTCGCTCCATGAAGGACAAGGTGACAAAGCCGACAGCGATGGCCCAGGGGCGCGTGGCTCACATGATCGAGTGGCAGAACTGGGGCATGCAGACGGTGGGCGCGGGGGGTGTAGTCGGGGCACGCGCCTCCAGTCTGCACCTCCAACAAGAGCGCAAGCTGGAGAATGATGCATACAGCGACCTAAGTGACGGAGAGAAGGAGGCTCGCTTCGCTGCAGGTCAGAGACACATATATGATATACACATGATCGAGAGAAAGGCCCACGCAAAATCTAGCACTCAGAAGTAAGCTATACTACTGCATGTTTACATACTGAGTAGGAGGCTACTACTTGATTTTACATCTATACTAGTGAATCGCTGTTCGACACTGTCGTTATCAAAATTATTCATGGCTTACTTTTTTCTTTTTTTAACTATATTATTGTCAGTATTACAGTATTAATGTGTTAATGTAAATTTGGTAAACACTTGTTTTTTTTTTCATTTGTTGAACATAAAAGAATACATTTTAAAGAACATGTTCGGTTCCCATTGACTTCTATTGTATGGACAAAAAATACAACGGAAGTCAATAGGAACCGAAACTGTTTTGTTACCAACTTTCTTCAAAATGTATGTAGGCTATAACAGAAACAAGAAAATCATACAAATTTGGACCGACATGAGAGTGAGTAAATGATGATGAAATGATGAAATATTGCGTTAAGAGCTCGCTCAAGTACTGGGAGCTAAACCATTTAGTGCTTTGTAAGTAATCAGCAATATTTAAAACAGAAAGGGTTTAGAATAAGCCTGGATTAAGCCTAAATTAAGTTAGGACATTTAACTAGCTTTTATAAACGTGCCTAAGAAAAAAAAAACGTTGCTGGTGTGCATCTTGAGAGAAAATACTGACATTTTAAGATATGTCAGTGCAAGTTGCTTTCAGTTGAAACAGTTCAAACATGCATTTTAGTCTGGGAAGCCTTGTCTGTGTCTTGTCTGGGAGATAAATTACTAAATTATGGCTTAAATACAGGACGGTTTAGGGGTTAAGGGTCGAATTAATATTAGGCAAAAAACGGTAACCGTAATATTATAATGAGCCTAAAATACCCTGTACAATCAGTAGCTGAATAGCAGTTATAGGTTCATTAGCATCTGCAAGACAAAGACAACAAGTATCAATACACAATATGTATTCAAAAATGAAACTGCCGTGTTTTCACTGATTCTTACTTTAAAACCGTGAATTTTGAATCCTGTCAGGTGTGCTTCAGCAGTTTGCGATCTCTGAGGCGACGCTGATGGCCTGGAGCTCTATGGATGGGGAGAACACAAGCGTGGGATCTAATCAGGGGAGCGTAGCCCACCTGAGCGAGGCCAACCAGGAAAGCATCACCAGCCGAGGTACTGACTACATTTCCCAGCATGCACTGCAAGCTCAGAGAATAATCGCACCTCTTCCTACTGTGCTTTAGTCTGGAAACTTAGGAATGAAATCAATTTAGTAACAAAACTTCCGTGTCACATTGTGAGCCCTGATGAGTGCTGCAATTATTCAGGCAACTTGCTGTCATCACCTGCAATCACACACTCTCTTTCAACAATTTTGCCCATTTTGGCTTCTCAACTCAAAGAATGTGTGTAGTGAAAATATTTGAAATCCCTGACTAATTCCTTAACGACTGAAAAATTAGCCCTTTTCCTTTGTTTTTTTTTATTTAGGCCTATCTTTCCAAAGAAAACTTTATATTGAAAGCCCCCTAGAGTGAGGGTGGGATTACTATATTGCAGCTTATTTGCAATGCAGTGCACATTGGGTTTTGAATAAATGAATAACTAAAGGTCAGGGACCCGTGACTCTCAAGAGAACAAGAACTAATCCACTGAACAGTTTCAGTACAGCCTTACAGACTCACATGAGAGCTCAGAACTATGAAAGCCATCTACATGTTACAGACAGATAATGTGATAATTATGTCATATGCTAAGGCAGAGGTGTAACAAAACTGTAACTATTTCGCAGCCCCAGGGGTTTTGAACAAAAGACTTGTGTAAATCCAGTTGACTTTCTCTTGAACATATTAAACATATCTAATAATAATAATAATACATTGTATTTAACCCTCTGGGGTCTGAGCTGTTTTCGGGCTCTTTCGGTGTTTTGGTATGCCCTGACATTTGTTATTTCAGCTACTTAAAACATACCATTTGCCAACATATAAATTTGCTGTATTCAGCACAAACTCTGCTACAATAATATGTGAGCAAAATGGATGTACATGTTTGCATTTTATAGAAAAAAAATAATATGCGTGGTTAGTACGTTTTGGGAAAAAAAATGTCACCGCAATAAGGCCATTTAACACATACTGAATAGTTGTAAACAATACTTTTTTTTTAATTTTTTTTTTATTTTTTTTTTTATTTAACAGTCAGACATACATACAAACCAACATAGTACAGTAGTGAGCAATCTTGTAAATCCATAATTCCAGAAGTGACATAAAAGTGGTATAATTGTTTGATCTAAGTGTGTATGTGAGCGGGTGTGAGAGTGTGGGTATGTGTATGTGTGTGTATGCGTAAACAAAGTAACCATTTATTATTTATTACCATTGTCATTACCATCACCACCCAACTCCCCACTACCACCATATTGCCAATATTGTGTTGGTCGATTTTTATTTCCATCCTTCCTCCTATGTAACAATTGCCATTGTCAATGCTGTATAAAATAAAAGATGATATAATAAGATAAGATAATATAAGATAACCTTCCCCCACATCTCATCAGTCCCTATCGTTTCCTAATTTTTTTTTTTTTTTTTTTTTTTTTTTTTTTTTTTTTGTGTGTTATGTGCAATGTCTAAGGTGCATTAAAAGAGGGAGTACAGTGCGAGAGTGTCTCAAATTGGGACAGAGATGCTGTCCCGTTGAAACCACTTCTCGTCTGTCTTGCCTGCCCTGGTGTTTGTGAGGTTTTCCATATATACATATTCCTTTTTTTTTTTTTTTCCTTTTTGTTTTTTTTCATTCTATGTTGTGGTGCATTAAAAACCCATGAAGAGATAAGGGGGGACTTATTGCAGTAGTGATGATAATGACATTTAATTCCAATACAGCATTGACAATGGCAATATTGATGATTATAATAATAATGATAATAATAATATTATTAATAAATGATAATGATGATGGCAGTGGTGACCGCAATGGTGAGAGCAAAAGACAGCAACAACAGCAATTACAACAATGAAAAGATAAAAGTGAAAATAGTAATCATAACAATAACAGTGAAGATAGTAATAACAATGATGACATAAGCAAGTTCAAACAGCTAAAATGCATTAACAATAATACTTTTGAGTTACTATTCTTGTAGGCTAGAACTTTTACTTCAAAATGAAGTGAAAATCATTCTGACCACTCTTTCAGAAAGATCAATATAACGATTTGAATTTCTTACATCAGTTTTTGGGTCATTACTGCTGTATGCGTGGGAGTGTTAATGCCCATGAATATTAATGTGATTTACACCTGGGGAGACTAAAGACACTCCCCCAATGTGCTAATGCCCCATCAAGGTGCTGTGAGGCAGCCTGAAGTTAGAATGATTCGATGTATAAAAAGTTAAAAAGAACAGCATTTATTCAAAATAGAAATCTTTCCTAAGAACATAAAGACTTAAAGTCATTCATATCACTTAACACTTCCTTTCAAAAAAAAAAAAAACATAAAAAGACCAAACTTGTTTTTTTTTATATAAAAAAATATATAAAATATTGCTTATATAGTGCTTATATAAATTAAAAAAAAGTGCATTCAAAGAATCCTAAAAAAACTATCACAGGTTAAAAAAAATTAAGCAGCATAACTGTTTACATCATTGATTTTAAAAAAAAATTATATCAGAATGATTTCTGAAGGCTGATGGTGACGATGTAAACACAACAAAACAAAAGCAAAAAACTGTTAGCACATTATCCAAAGTAAACTGATGGACTATTATGATTATAGATGCACAATGTATCTGTTGATGGACAGAGAAACATCTATTGATTGGTAGACTGCGTAACCGCGAGTATCTGTTTATGGCTCATCGACCGCACGCATTTACTGATACACTCAATGAACGGCTGTACCTAATACAAATAAAACGTACTCGGTTACTAACGTAACCTCGGTTCTCTCTAGAGAGGGAACGAGTACTGCGTAATATCTTACGCTATGGGGAAAACTCTTTTCCTCGAGATATTGAAGCCAAAAATTATCCTTAATTTTTAAAAATGCAAAACGCTTTGCAGCAGCAAGCAGACAAGGGCGAGACAGCTCGCGCGCCCATTGGCTGCCTTGCTGGAAAAGCTGCAGCCTATCGAGTGAGGCACTGCGTGACGTAATGACGAATGGGGGCGCTTCGCGCCCATTTCGTCATGTCCCGCCAGTAGAGGCGTGGTCTCGCCCTATAAATACCCCCTCGATAGCTGTATTTCCTCTGATTTTTCAACGCCGAAGCGAACCAGAGCGTATTCCAAGCACGGCAAGATACGCAGTATTCGTTCCCTCTCTAGAGAGAACCGAGGTTACGTTAGTAACCGAGTACGTTCTCTTACGAGCGTATCCCTCGTACTGCGTAATATCTTACGCTATGGGGAACACCATGCAACACGCCGTGCGGACAGGGATCCAACACCAGAGTCCCGGGGCCAAGCCCGGGGCGCATCTAGTGCACAATCACCACAACTCTCACAGAGTAGAGGAGGAGAGGCTAGAAGCATCACTCCTTTATAAAAAGTCCCGTAGGGGTAACAGACCCGTAGGGGTACCACACTCATGGGGCTGCCGCATCGGACTGAGCGATGCACAGGCTAACACTCCACACATAAGCCGCATGGCGGCCGATAAGCCCGAAGTTCAGACCGCCAGAAGCTTAGCTTGTAAGGCGGGCACCTCCAGGTTATAGTACTTGATAAATGTAGACGGCGAGGCCCAGCCCGCAGCCGTACAGATATCCTGCAGGGAGACCCCGCTATACCATGCCCACGACGAGGCCACGCCTCTCGTGGAGTGCGCTTTGACACCCAATGGGCACTGCAGGCCCTTGGAAGTGTAAGCCAGCGCTATGGCATCCACTATCCATCTGGATAGGCTCTGTTTTGAAGCGGCAAGTCCCTTAGAACGGCCGCCAAACAACACGAAAAGCTGCTCGGTCTGTCTGAACCCGGCCGAGCGGGACACATAAGCCCTTAACGCCCTGACAGGGCAAAGGAGACTCGCGTCCCTCTCCTCATTGAGAACCGGAAGGGCAGACAGGGAAATTACCTGGGCCCTAAACGGTGTATTGAGGGATTTCGGCACGTAGCCGTGCTTCGGTTTGAGTACGACCTTTGAGTCGTTAGGCCCAAACTCCAGACATGACGCGCTCACAGAAAGCGCCTGTAAGTCCCCTACACGCTTCACTGAAGCGAGAGCCAATAGAAACACCGTCTTAAGGGACAGGTGCTTCATGTCCGACAGCTGGATCGGCTCAAACGGGGCGCCTTTCATGGCCTCCAAGACCGTGGAAAGGTCCCAAGCCGGGACTGAAGGGGGCCTGGGAGGGTTTAACCTCCGAGCTCCTCGTAGGAAACGCACGACTAAGTCGTTTTTCCCCAGTGACTGGCCAGACACCGGTTTAGCAAACGTTGCTATGGCCGCCACATAAACTTTGAGCGTGGATGGGGTCCTACCCTTATCCATCAGCTCCTGAAGGAAGGCAAGCACTTCCGTAACCCCGCAGTCCACAGGTGAAAAGCCACGGGCTCGACACCAAGTAGAGAACACCGACCATTTCGAGGCATAGAGCCGTCTGGTAGACGGAGCTCTAGCCTGCGCGATCGTGTTCAGCACTCCTTCCGGGAGGCTAGCGGGTACCCGTTGATGGCCCATGCGTGCAGGGACCACAGATCCGGGCGAGGATGCCAAATCGAGCCCTCCGCCTGAGAGAGATCTTTCCTCAATGGTACAGGCCACGGGGCAGTGCTGGCCAGCCGCATCAGGACAGGAAACCAAGCCTGGTTCGTCCAGAGCGGAGCTACAAGCAGCACTGGGCATCCATTTTCCCTGATCCGCTCCAACACCTGAGGCAGGAGCGAGACGGGGGGAAAAGCATAAAGGGGACCGCTGGGCCAAGCATGGGCCAGCGCGTCCCTGCTTTTCGAGAAGAATACTGGGCAGTGAGCGTTCTGGCGGGACGCGAACAGGTCCACCTGCGCTCTGCCAAACGTTTCCCACAGCAGCTGGACCGTCTGCGGATGCAGCGACCATTCTCCTGTCGGGACGTTGTCTCTGGACAGCTTGTCTGGACCCGCATTCAGGTGACCAGGCACGTGCGCCGCTTTCAGAGAAAGAGGTTGCGCTGGGCCCAGACCAAGAGGGGTTCCGTCAGCCTGCAAAGGCTTCTGGACCCGACGCCGCCCTGGCGATTTATGTACGCCACCACTGACGTGTTGTCCGACCGGACCAAGACGTGGTGGCCTTTTATCAGGGGACGGAAGCGCCGTAGCGCTTTGTCGACTGCTATCATTTCCAAGCAGTTTATGTGAAGGAGCTTCTCCCGCTCTGACCATAGGCCAGCCAGCGGTCTGCCCTCGAGCAGCGCTCCCCACCCCGTGGTGGAGGCGTCCGTAGACACCACTTTCACCCTTGAGGCGGTCCCCAGACTCACACCAGACTGATACCAGCTGGTTACTTTCCAGGGTTCCAGAGCCGAAACGCACTATTGGTCGACCCTGAGGCGACACCGGCCCGTGGTCCATGCCCGGGGCGGGACCCGTGCTTTCAGCCACCTCTGCAGTGGGCGCATGCGAAGCAGGCCCAGCTGGAGTACAGAGGATGCTGAGGCCATCAGGCCCAGCATTTTCTGAACCCATCTGAGCGGGACTATAGAGCCGTGGCGGAAGGATTCCGCGACACGCTGAATACTTAGTACGCGCTCCGGTGACAGGCGTGCCGTCATGGATAGGGAGTCTAACACTGTTCCCAGGAAAGAAATTCTCTGGCTGGGACACAGCAAGCTCTTTTCCCAGTTGACTGTCAGGCCCAGTTTCTCGAGGTGCTCGAGCAGTGTGGCCCTGTGTTCTATGAGCTCTGACCGTGATCGAGCTAGAATCAGCGAATCGTCCAAGTAGTTCATAACTCGCATGCCCTGAAGTCTCAGGGGTGCGAGAGCCGCGTCCATGCACTTCGTAAATGTACGGGGTGCCAAGGACAGGCCGAACGGCAGGACTGTGTATTGATATGCCTGGCCCTCGAACGCGAATCTCAAGAATCGCCTGTGATGGGACGCTATTTGTATTTGGAAATAGGCGTCTTTCAGATCTATTGACATAAACCAGTCCCCTTGGCGCACTTGCGCGAGGATTCCCCTGGTCGTAAGCATCCTGAACTGGCGCTTCACAAGCGCTTTGTTCTGCTGTCTCAGATCTAGAATGGGTCTGAAGCCCCCATCTTTTTTCGGTACCAGAAATATCTGCTGTATAAGCCCCCTTCGCTCTGAGCCTGAGAAAGGGGCTCTATGGCCCCCTTGCTCAGCAGTTTCGCTATCTCGGCTCGAAGTAGATGAGATACTTCGTTTCTCACCGTAGTCTCGACGCGCGCCGTATAACGGCGGGGACGTCGTGCGAATTGTAGCGAGTAGCCTCTCTTTATAGTGTTCAGCACCCAGTCTGATACCCCGGGTAGCTTTGACCACGCTTCTGCGTGAATAGCTAGAGGTAGAATGCAGACCGGGCTCTGGCCGTGACCAGGCAACGGCTCGAGAGCCCCGGTACCCTGGGAACACAACGCCGTGTTTACAGCGTTCGAGGCGGGGGGCGCGCTGGACACAGCGGGCAGCCTGGCCGCGCTCAAATTCTCTATGGCGGGACGCACAGCGAGCGTGAGCGGGGCGAATCCCGTAGGATTCGGCGTGCTTGCGGGGGGATGTGGGCGCAAACTTACGGGCACATCTACTGCACTGTACACGCTTTCGGTCGGAGCCGATAGACTGTGTGTTGGTTTCGTTTTTACAGAAACCAAGGGACACGCGGCATGTAGCGTGAGCGGGCATTGTATGGGCGCATTCACTACATTGTCTGCACAATCGACCTGAGTCAGATTTATGTGTGCTAGCCTCGCACCGTGGTGGGCTGTGTCTGGGTGTGGGAATGGGCACTGGGGCGTGGGCATTCTTACAACACTCATAACACCATCGTCCGTGGCCGGTATACCAGAAAATACACTCTTTATTGGATTTATCTGGGTAGCCATAAAAACGGCTTTTGTGTGCAGGCAAGCGGGCTGAGACACCGGCTGCTTCGCTGCTAAATACACTGGCACAGTCACATCGCAAGGAACTGAACGGGGCGGCGTCCAGCAGAGCGAGAGCGCGGTCTCTGATCCCGGGCCTGGCGGCGCTGTGTAGCGGCGGCTGCGGGCGATGCAGGCCGAGGCTGCGAGCAGACGGCTGCTTAGAGCGACCTGCAGCGGAGCTTGAGCGCTTCGGGAGGAAGTGCTTCATGGCCTGCGAAGTCTTCTGCACCTCAGAATATCTGTCCGCGAAATCTTTGACGGCAGATCCGAAGAGGCCCGCAGGGGAGATGGGCGCGTCGAGGAATACAGAGCGCTCAGCTTCCGTCATCTCAGACAGCGTCAACCACAGATGTCTCTCAGCAACGGTGAGAGAGGCCATATTCCGCCCCATGGCCTGAGCAGCGGCTTTAGCGGCGCGTAGAGCAAGGTCCGTAGCGCCTCGTAAATCCGCCACACTGACAGCACCCGGCCCTTCCTCGTCCAATTTAAGGAGAAGGTCAGCCTGGTAAATCTGCAAGACCGCCATAGTATGCAGCGCTGAGACCGCCTGTCCAGCGGCTGTGTAAGCGCGCCCGTGCAGCGATGACGTCACCGGCGCAGGCTTTGGAAGGAAGCGTCGTCTGCGCGCGCCGTCCCGCAGAGGGCGGGCAGAGATGCGACGCGACCGCCGCCTCCACAGGAGGAATGGAGAGATATCCTTTATCTCCCGCGCCGACGACAGAGGAAAAAGCCGCAGAGGTGGAAGTGCGCAGCCTGGCGGAGAAAGGGGCGGTCCATGACTTGGCGACTTCGTCGTGGAGCTCAGGGAGGAAGGGGGCGGCCCTAGACCTAGACGGGGCTTCGTCCTTTTTGAGAAAGCGCCCGTCGAGTCTGTTGCGCGGCGGCAACGTAGGCGCCTCCCACTCGAGGCCGATGCACTCCACGGCCTGGGTGAGCAGACGCATCAGCTCAGCCTCAATGCCGGGTCTCTTTCCAGAGGGTTGGCTAGACACGTCAGCGGGGGGGAGGTCCGCAGAGCTCGCCCAATCCTCGCTATCAGAAGCCACAAGAGAGCATACCTCAGCAGGTTCGTCCAACTCGGGAGCGGAAGCGGCGGCAGACGGCGGGCGCTGTCCGTCCGGGAGCGACTCAAGTGAAGCCGGCGAAGCAGGCGGGCGAACCGGCGAGCTTTGGCGGGCTGGAGAAGGCTCGGGAGCGCGCTGGGCGCGACGCTTCTTGCGGCGCGGCACAGAAGGCTGGGACGCGGGCTCAGAGAACGACGCCAGGCGATTCCTCAGAGTCACCATGGGCAGAAGTTCGCAGTGCGGGCATCCACCATCCGCGAGCGCGATAGCCGCGTGCTCATGACCCAGGCAGGACACACAGATGAAGTGACGGTCCTCATCACTGAGTTGGGAGCGGCACGAGCCACAGAAAGGCATCTTTAAAAAGACGCAGCTCTTTTAGAACAATAGAAATGGGTGTTGCGTATATACGTGTGTGTTTGATATAGACTGTAACCACTGATGAACATATTCGGTTTTGATGAGAGAAAAAAACTTCCTTATCAGTGCAAAAGAGAATCAAATTACTCTGTTAATTTTGATCTTAAATATAAGTGTTGTACATCATTTGATCCTGTTAAGTTTCTATTTTTTTTGTGGATACTCACAATAAAAACAAAGTGTGGTGCTTTTCGTCAAACAAAGAAAAATAAACATGATGCGCGTTTTCCCTTCTCTCTGTCTTTGAGGTCCGTTCTGAAACGCGTCCGAAACATTCACTTTAACTCTGTCAATACTTGTCACAGAGATACGAGAGATGTCTCTTTATGAAGCTGAGATTCTCTTCTTTCAAATGAAGTAATTTTTTTTTTTTTTTAATATTTCCAGTTTATGTAATCCGTTTGAAACCAAGGAGAGTTACAGTTTTTTCGCTCTCCCCCAGCGCTTTTGACATGGTAAATAGGCGATATGCATCCCACACGCGGCACGCCCCCGATCACTGCATAACAACATGAAGATTCTTCATCAGAGATTCACTGATAGTTCATCGCGTTTTAGGGATGGAAGCACGCTAACGTTACTCCTTCAGAGGATTATGGACAGCTGGGAATAATTAACCTTTTCCTCAGTGGAATTTGAAACTCAGACGAGCGGTTGCATTTTGAAGAACGGATTGACCCCGAGGATACAAGTTCGGAGTAAGTTTAGTGTTTTATAATTCCTTTTCTGATCATAGAGCTCAAATGCATTTTCAGACTATAGTAAATATTAACTCACAACGTTCGTGTAGGCCTATACGCTCGTGTAAACTTTTTAAATAACTGCTTAGTTTGTAATGATTTAGTGAAATATATTGATCTGCAAGTTTTGTTTGAGTTCTCCTGTGGTCTAGTGGTTAGATCAATTGCCAAGCGTGTTAGAGGTTACAGGTTCGAATCCACCACTAGCATATTTTTTTTCTCTCATCAAAACCGAATATGTTCATCAGTGGTTACAGTCTATATCAAACACACACGTATATAGGACACACGTTTGTGTGCATTTTATTTTGTGATTTCACCGGAATGAATAGTGTCCGCAATGGCAATAGATTGAAAAGCACGTTCTGTGCGCGCGCCGCCACAAGAGACTCACTGTATCCATGACACTGATAGCAGGACACGAGCGCTCAGCTTGAGTTCAAAAACAAAACATTTTAGCTCTAGATCTCTTATTTAAGAGCGGACTAAATGAATGATCTACTAGTTAACTAGAGATGTTTTATTTGTATTAGGTACAGCCGTTCATTGAGTGTATCAGTAAATGCGTGCGGTCGATGAGCCATAAACAGATACTCGCGGTTACGCAGTCTACCAATCAATAGATGTTTCTCTGTCCATCAACATATACATTGTGCATCTATAATCATAATAGTCCATCAGTTTACTTTGGATAATGTGCTAACAGTTTTTTGCTTTTGTTTTGTTGTGTTTACATCGTCACCATCAGCCTTCAGAAATCATTCTGATATAATTTTTTTTTAAAATCAATGTTGTAAACAGTTATGCTGCTTAATTTTTTTTAACCTGTGATAGTTTTTTTTAGGATTCTTTGAATGCACTTTTTTTATTTATATAAGCACTATATAAGCAATATTTTATATATTTTTTTATATATAAAAAAACAAGTTTGGTCTTTTTATGTTTTTTTTTTTTTTTTGAAAGGAAGTGTTAAGTGATATGAATGACTTTAAGTCTTTATGTTCTTAGGAAAGATTTCTATTTTGAATAAATGCTGTTCTTTTTAACTTTTTATACATCGAATCATTCTAACTTCAGGCTGCCTCACAGCACCTTGATGGGGCATTAGCACATTGGGGGAGTGTCTTTAGTCTCCCCAGGTGTAAATCACATTAATATTCATGGGCATTAACACTCCCACGCATACAGCAGTAATGACCCAAAAACTGATGTAAGAAATTCAAATCGTTATATTGATCTTTCTGAAAGAGTGGTCAGAATGATTTTCACTTCATTTTGAAGTAAAAGTTCTAGCCTACAAGAATAGTAACTCAACAGTATTGTTTTCAACTATTCAGTATGTGTTAAATGGCCTTATTGAGGTGACATTTTTTTCCCCAAAACGTACTAACCACGCATATTATTTTTTTTTCTATAAAATGCAAACATGTACATCCATTTTGCTCACATATTATTGTAGCAGAGTTTGTGCTGAATACATCAAATTTATATGTTGGCAAATGGTATGTTTTAAGTAGCTGAAATAAGCACAAATGTCAGGGCATACCAAAACACCGAAAGAGCCCGAAAACAGCTCAGACCCCAGAGGGTTAACTGGGATACTTTTCATTTGTCTTTATGAAGTATTGCTTCCATCCCTCCCTCGCTTTTCAGTGGCACAGGGTTTACAGACAAAAACATACCCTGGAGGAACAGAGTTGTTCAAATGCAGGAAATCAGCGGGTTTCTCCCAGGTCTCATTTAGACAGAGGAAATCATACGTATGGTCAGACAGCAGATCTTACACTTACACCAGAGGCCTTTTGTTGGAGAGTGATTGAACATTAAGTAATCCAAAACAGAGATTGTTTTTACCAGCATATTTGCCAGCCGATCTGCTAAAAATAAAAAAAATATGAGAATGTAACGAATTCTAGGACCAGATAAAGGGTAAACATTTTTCTGTAGGCTATAAAACATTATGTATTATATATTAAAGATTTGGGGTCGGTAATTTATTATTATTATTTTATTTTTTAAAGAAATATCTTATTCTAACCAAGGCTTGCTTATTTGAATTTATTCAAACTACAATTATTAAATATTATTAAACAGTAAACGTGTGAAAAATGATTACAATTCAAAATAATTGTTTATACTCATTTGATGCAAAGCTGAATTTTCAGAATCATTACTCCAGTCTTCAGTCTCACTCAAAAGACATTTCGTATTATTATCAATGTTGAAAACATTTGTGCTGCTTTATTTTTGTGGAAACTGTGATATAATTTTTTTCAGAACAAACAGCATTTATTTGAAATAGAAATCTTTTGTAACATTGTAAATGTGTTTACTGTTCCTTTTGGTCAATTTAACGCACTTTGCTAAAAAAAAAACAAAAAAAAACTTTTATTGACCTAAAACTTTTGAAATTATATTATATTATATTCATGAAATGGTGTTGCTTTACAACACGCACGGCACAGGAGATTCAAGAAATAGTCTTAACTCAACGATCACTCAGAAAATCCACATGAGATATAAACAAGTCTCACCACATTTAAACATAAACATAAATGAACCGAATCAAGAACTGATGAAACTAAGGGCTTAAGTACACAGAGAGATAATTAACTAGAACAGAAACTGGTGCGGGATTAATTAACAACCAGGAAAACTAATGAGGGAACATGACTCAGGCAAAACAAAAACAAAACACAACATACACATTAAAAATATATTATATTATATCATATTAAAGTATCAATAAGAATTTTAAATGTAAAAAATGTTTACCCAAAATGTGTGCACTATTTTTATGTAGTTGGTTAGTAATAGTTTATAGTATTGCATCATTCCTCTTAAGTCACCTCTATTGAAATCATTTGAGAGTGAAGTTGGTTGCTGTTGAGCACAAATCAGTCGTTTAAGAGGTTCCCTCCCAGTTAGGATGTTGCCATAGAAGGTCTATAGAGAGAAAAAGGGCAAGAGAAGAATAAACTCAGCGGGCAGTCTGTGTACGAGTGAGTGTTGCTATGCTACATTACAAAAGCCATTTCCTCAGTAAATAAAGAACCTCATTTCTCCACAGCCAGTGGGGTGAAGTCAGTGAACACTCATTTTAATTTCACAATGATGGCCATGGGGTATATGCTAAAGCCAGAGATTTCAGCGACAGAAATAGAATGTGCAGTTATTATTATTCGACATTGTTTTATAATCAGATATAATTTATAACATATCTGTTAGAACATTGCTGTTGCATTCAGATGAGGCTGAAAAGTCTCACAAATTGACCCAAAGAAAAAATAATGGAAATTTCAAAGCTTTGTATGGATGTGGGCTCGAATATATTAACATCTGCTCATTGTGTTCAATCAAAGCTTGGACTGTAAGAGTTTTGATAATTGATTTTACTTTTTGGTGTACTTTTATTTCTGAAGAATATATTATTTTCATTTGAAGAGGTTCATAATAACTAATCTATTTGTAAGACACTCATCAAAAATATTGATGGCGGTTCTCTGGAATACTTGATTGTAATTGGTCAGTCGTGACATTATGACCACTAAACCCAGGGAACTCATTTCCTTCATACTGTAGCTGTAGTCTCATTTCTCTCATGTCACTCTGGGTTATTTTTCTTCTAACATAATAAAAGAATTTCCAACTCGGATCAATATTTCATGCCCATTTATTTATTTATTTATTTATTTATTTATAAGTACCCGTGTAATAATCACCAGAAGCCAACTCAGATCAACACAGGCTGTGTGACAAATGATCTACGATTCAAATCTGAGACAAAAATATACAGAATGTCGCCCACCCAGTTTTCATTTGTAATTTTTCCTCTCTCTCTCTCTCTTTTTTTATATGCTCTTACAGACCAGATAGTGCACCATTCCTCTGCAGAGGTTTGGCCCCACAGCTACGTCTCCCAGGGTCTTTACTGCCTTTCTTCCTCTGATGCTTGGGAGCCAATTAGTAATGAACAGTCAGGTGTGGCCTCTCCTGCCACTGGTTCATATGTCATGGCAGTCGGGACCGAGGGTGGATATGACCCAAGCACAGCAGCTCACTTCCTGACCCAACAGCAGCAGTATCAGAACCAGTTACATCAGTTCCAGCACCTGCAGCAGATGCAACAATACCACCAGCAGCAGCAGCTCCTGCAGTATCAACAACAGACACAGGTGAGTGAGATAACTACAACTCCCGGAAGGTGAGTCAGAAAACTACAAATCCCATGAGGCCTGTTTCACACTGCACACGTAAGCAGTGATGAGCATATTTATTTCATCATCCACATTAACAGGTGCAGATGTGTTGGTAGGTCAAAATCATGACACCCTTTGTGTCCGGAATTATTAATTTATTAGGAAAAAATAAAAATAAAAAAGCATTATTGATTCAAGCACTGAATCAATACATTTCTGTAATCAGAATATTTTTCATTTCTGAATAAAAATAAATTATCATCATTTTTACGAGGCATAAAGTTAAAAATGTTAGAGTGATACAACTTTCCTAATATCATAATAAAGAAAAAAGAATTGAAATTCTTGAAAAGAAAACGCTAAGTTGTTTGACAATCGTTTAATATTATTTCTTAGGAAAAAAAATTTCTTTTTTAACACTTTACAATAAGGTCCTTTAATTAACATTAGTTAATGCATTAACTAACAATGAGCAATACATTTGTTATAGTATTTATTCATCATTGTTAACGTTATTGATAAAAATACAACTTGTTAGCTCATGTTAAAGCTACACTGTGTGATTTTTACCCCCATCTAGCGGTGAAAAGGTATATGACCATCCAGTGAATATTAGTTTCTGTTCCTCTCAATTTCCGATTTCGTTTTAACTCCTACGGTGGCCAATGTATTTCAACATTAACATGGCTTCCAGTTCGACCTTGTCCACATTCGACACGGTGCCATCGAGTGTTAAAACGCGAAAGGCGAAGCTTGAATTAACGGAATGTCCCTCTTTGGCTAATGTACTTTCAAGATGGAGGGGCAACATGGCGACCGACATTAGAACCCCTTACCCGTATGTATTTTCAATGGCATATTATACACTCACGAGAATACTTTATTACTTGAACGAAGTAAATATACATTAATGAGCACATATATTTTTGAAAGAACTAAGTGTTTTTAGCTAAGAATAATCTAAAAAAGTTACACAGTGTAGCTTTAATTAAATATTAAAACTATTGATTTTAATAATATATTAGTAAATAAAACTAAGATTAATAAATGCTTTAAAGTCTTTTTCTTTGTTAGTTCATGTTACAGACATTTTTTTTAACAAAATGACCCTTTTGTAATTTATGCCCATGAAATTCTCAATGTGGAAACCCAGAAATATATTTTTTTTTTGTACAGGACCGTAGCTTTGTAGCCGAAACACTGTCAGTGTGAAAGTAAAATGTGAGCCTTAATCATTTTCGCACTGATTATGCTTGTGGCATAAAAGCAGGAATTAAATAAGTCTCTGCACCATCATCTCCTGTATTAGTAACAGAGGATTCATAAAATGTACCTCAATATGCCTCTGCAAAAATAGTTCTTGGCACATTAACATTAGTCTCCCATAAGGCTGTGCTGCAACAGATCTTATATTAGTATCAACAGGTGAGGTACAAAATTACCATTCCAATTAGCTCATTTGCATGTTCTGCAACAACAGCTCTTGCTCTGCTGGCTACAGCATCATGTTTGTGTTGAAATAGTACAAGTCCCGGTGGTCAGTTCAACAACGGCTTTAGTATCAGCAGTAAGAGCATTAAAAACTTAATAATGTTCCATTATCCAGCCCTTAACCAGAAGCCATTGATCGTCACAGTAATTGAGGTCTCACTGGAGCCAATGGGGAATCTAATACTACAAATCCCATCAGCCTTTGCAAAGGGAGGGTGGGTGGGGGGAATGTTGTTGTTTTTTCAACCGCAAAAGAGCACAAGTCGGGTTCTGAAAGTAAAAACTCTCATTCCTTTTTCTCCATTATTTACTTTTCCAGACAGACTTAGCAAAAGCTCTTTGATTGTTAAATATTGATAAATGCTGTTGTAGAAGCCATTGGTCGCTGTGATTTCAGCTTAATGTTTAAATGTTACTATGGAAACATAAATCATGCCAAAAGTTCTCAACAGTGAATGCCCATTCCCATTAAATATTACACATGAATTGGAAAAAATATTTTAAAATAGGATAAAAAAAATAAACGTATTGACAAATTAATAAGCATAAACCTCACTAATTTTGTTAATATTTAGACTTTTAAATTAAATAAAAATTATTCTCCAAAAATTATTTGCTTTGAAAATATATAGATTATTTTATTGGAAAACAGGACAAAATTATAGAGTAAGAAAATGAAAATGTAAATATGATGAAAAACACACTCGCATATAATATACAAATCGTAATACACAGTACACGCACTATATAAATGTTTCACTTCACTTTTTTCCAAATATATTGTTTTTGTTAATTGTCTATTGACAAATAAATTGATAGTTTTATTAATAATTGCTGATTCAATTATGTCATTGCTGCTGTTTTAGGAGATGCATAAATCAATCCTTATCATATTTGTTTGCCATTTTGGTTTCTCTTTGCTTTGGTTCTTGGCTTATAACTCATAGTGATTTTTTTTTTAAATTGAGAAAATTATTGGGAAAACAAAGAAAGCTGAAAGGGTGGGATTTCACTGTTGTGCTCTCTTGCTGCAATGGAAACTTGAGCTGTTTTCCTCTCTTTTTGCAGATGTTGGATCAAAGACTACACAGTGCCACTCATTCTTTACAAGCTACTCCCAACAGCACCATTCACAGCCTGCCCTCCCGTACTCACCCCCCGTTAGTGGATCTGTGGGGGACAGTGGGGACAGAGACCTATCAGGCAGACATGATGGGCTACATGAGCATGCCTGTAACAGTAGATGGAAATCTAACAGTCCCCACAGAGGAGGTGACGACAGATCACTCACCTTTACTGGAAGCCCAGGAGGAAGAGATCAAAGTGAGTGGGAAAGAAGTGAAGTGGCCCTTAAATGACACTTATGCCACACTAAAACATACCTAAATGTCACTACACTAAAAGTAAAATAGCAAGTGATACCTGCAAACAGTTGATGTTTGATCTTTTCTCAAAACTAACTTAATTTTTCTAGTTATTTGGAATGACTTTTAACCAACTGGTCCCAAATTGTTTTAGTGGATGTATGTAGTCAGTTTGCCGGTCACACCGGAGCCATAGCAGAGTGTATAGCACATAGCACAAGTGTAGTTCATCACATTAACTATGAACATGATCATGCACATGATACCAACAGACAATTATACAGCGCCTGAGGGTATGTTTACACAACAAAGAAGATGGAAAAAAGATGCATTTTTCTGCGTACAGGCAACAACGTTGTCAAAATAATCCCCGTTCACACGAATGGCGAAATGACTAAAAACATTGTATTAATCATGCCAGGTCAGTAGTTGGCAATGTCAATTTGTAAAGAAACACTACGCATATATAGACATAACACTTGCGCATGCGCATATCATCACCTTTTTCACAAATTTGTGTTTTTGTAGTTTACACAGAGATGATAACAGTATCCTTTTTTCAAAAACGTGCACTTTGAAACCCATTTTTAAAAGTTTGCATTTTCAGGCCCCCAAAACGGCATTGTCTTTTTGGCCCTTAAATCTGTGATGTCATTGTTAGCTAAAGCTAAAGCGATACAAAATTGTTTCCGTTAATTGAAATAAAACTGAAATAAATAAAACAGAAATACTTGATGAAAAACGTCTAGGTTATGAATGTTACCCCCGTTCCCTGAAGGAGGGAACGGAGACGTTATGTCAGAACTGAACTGACAAATTGGGATCTCGTCTGAGACCCCAATCACCTTCGATTGTAAACTAAATGAGCCAATGGACATTGGCATGCGAGATTTGCATCGCAATCCCCGCCCCGCAAGTTTTGCGCTGGGGAGCCGAGATGGTGTGTCCGTTCATCAGTGGTACAGCAATTGTGGCGATGGAATGTAACGTCTCTCTTCCCTTCTTCCCTATAAGTCAGTCACGTTCAACGTTACATCAGAACTGAACTGACGTAGTGGGATCCTACCAAAGCGCCACTATTGCTGCCCCTTCCAGTGCCCTGCGACAGCGACAGCCACCTACCAGGGCGGAAGACAAGACAGGGCTAGGAGGAGGTTGATCACTGTTGTTACTTCTGACCCATACAGTGAGACTATTGGATAACACTGGGAAAGCGTACCTATAGAAAAGGACGCTATGGAGACCACATCCTGCCCGTAGGGATATTACATGTAGAGTTACATATATGGACTGGCCAACAGGGCAGTGCTATATATGGAAGGTCTCCGTGGTAGATCCAGCCTAGCTAGGCTGAGTGGGCTCTGCCAAGGGAAAGACACATGCTCGCTGACAGGGAAGCCGCACCGTGGAAGAAAACACATGTGGGATAACCCGTAGAGTAATCACAACACATGGGCACCTAGTCTAGTACAGGGGCTGACCTTCTGGGCATACACACGAGTGCTAGACCTAGCGTTGGACACCTCTGCCCCTTTTAAGTGCCGAGAGGGCTGGAAGAACTCCATGCAGGGTTCACCGGGTGGGGAACTCATCTCTGGAGCAGATAAACACACGTATCCCGTTGGTTTTGAGCGGGTCCTCCATATATTTGTCTGCTTGTGGTGAGTACACGAGCGGACACAGGCTCAATACGGAGATTATAAAACCTTGCAAACGTGTTAGCTGACGCCTAGCCCACAGCTCTACAAATGTCTTCTAGCGACTCCAAGGGGGCTCGGCTGGTCTTGGGCCTGATATGCCAAGAATATGGCATCCACTATTCAGTGGGCCAACCTCTGCTTGGAGACAGCCTTTCCCTTCTGCTGGCCTCCATAACAGACAAAGAGCTTTCTGAGGTCCTGAAGATCTGCGTTTGGTCCACGTATAGGCCAATAGCGGCAACATACTCTTTCAGGGTGGAGGGAGGGAGACTGCCATCGCGAGGAGCATCAGTTCTGGGAACCAGGTCCTGTTGGGCCGGTACGGCATAACTAACAAGACCTGCTCCTCGTCCTCCCTGACCTTGCATAGTGTCTGTGTGAGCAGGCTCACTGGGTGAAACGCATACTTGCATAGGTCCCCGAGACCAGCTGTGTGCCAGCGCATCTGTGCCGAGGTTCCCCTCGGCCAGGGAGTAAAGCAACTGGTAGTGGGACGTGTCCAGAGAGGCAACCAGGTCTACCTGTGTGACCCTGAAGTGTCTCCAAATCAGCTATACCATCAGGGGTTTGAGTCGCCATTCTCTCGGGAGCTTGGGCTGTCGTGAGAGCTTGTCGGCTGCACGATTGAGCTGGCCCAGAATGTGAATGGCGCAAAGCGACCGCAGATGCTTCTGACTCCAGAGGAGGAGATGGCGAGCGAGTTGCAACATGCGACAGGAAAGTAGACCATCCTGATTGATAGTTGATCTACGCAACGGCCACAGTATTGTCCATCCAGACCAGCACATACGTGCCCTGTAGCAGCCATCTGAAACAGGACAGAGCAACCCATACTGGCTCGAGCCCGAGGCTGCATGCCTGTTGCAAATGGCATCTGTTGAGACAACAACATGGCTGAACACTTGTTCTTGGGGAACCCCCGCCTGTAGAAACGCAAGGTCTGACCATGAGCTCAAAGTTTAGCGACTGTCACTGGGAGCGTGCCGCATTGCCATGCCCATCTCGTGACTCGGCCGTGAAGCCAGTGCTTTCTCATATGAAATTAAATGAAATGATTGAATGAAATACAATTTATTGTCCCTGAAGGGGAAATTTGTGTTGGACTCAAGGTGTTTACATTGACAAAATGATTGAAAACATAAACAGAAAATTCTACAATACACAAATTATAATAATATTAATAATTCCTTTACACACCCTTCAAAAATACTCATTCATCATTATCTGTACAGTCTACCAGAATGTAACAATTCTATTTAATCAAACGTGCAAGCTTCAACTTTACCTAATTTGTAAGGTTACCAAACCAAACCGTAATGCCACATCTGATTATGCTCTCTATAACTGCCTGATAGAACAACCACATCATTTTCTGGTCCACTCCATAAAGTCTAAGTCTAAGTAGAAAATACAGTCTTTGCTGCACAAGAGAACTAAGTGTGTCCACATGAATCCCCCAACTAAGTGTATTATCCATATGGATACCAAGGTACTCATAGGAACGTACTTGCTTAATTGATGTTTCATGTGAAAGCACTGGTGTGTGATCACCACTAGTCAAAAATCATCTCCTTAGTCTTTTTTGTATTTAGAATAAGAGGATTTAGATCACACCACTCTACAAACCTTGATACAACTGAGAAATAAACTGACAAATCAGTATTCTCATACAAAAGACTAAGTATCGCTGTGTCATCCGAGAATTTCACTATAAAAATTATAATCACAACTTGAACACTCATTGGTATAACTACGTAAAATGAATAGGCGAACTGACACATCTCTGTGGAACACCTGTGCTGAAAATTTTTAGCTCCGATAAAGTGTGATTGACTAACCTGTTGGGTCCAATTAGTCAAAAAAGAAAGATACCACCTGCTTAAAAAATAATTAACATTAAACATATTCAATTTCTGAATTAAAAGGTGGGGCTGAACTGTATTAAAAGCAGAACTAAAATCAACAAATAATAGGCTTGCATAAGCTTTTGGATTTTCCAGATGTTTAGTAATAAAATAAGTGACGGTGTTAACAGCATCTTCTGTACTACGGCCCTGCCTGAATGCGAATTGTAATGTATGCAAAGTTAACTTCGCTCTTTAAAATGGACACCATATACTTCTCAAAACTTTTCATTACACAGGATGTCAAGGCTACTGGCCTAAAATCATTGTTTTCACTCAAACCTGTTTTTTTTTTTTGGTAAAGGAACAATTATAGATTTTTTCCATAGATCAGGTCTAATATGAGAATCCACAAATTTCTGAAAAATTTGACACCATAACACAGTAAGTTCTTCTGCACAAGATTTTAAGAATAATGCAGAGATACCATCAGGACCTGTGTACTTTTTGGTACACAGTTGCCTGTAAAGTCGACTGAAGATTAAACAAACTTTCTGTGGGTCCACAATGACCCTATCAGATGTGTTCTCGATTACAAGTGACTCCAAAGCTTCTCTACATTCCAGAGCACAGTCCTGTGTGTCAAAATTAATTTCAAGTCATCATTAGTAATAAGACGGTTACACTTTGTATTCATATATTGGTCAAAATTTTAATGGTGTCCCATAATTTCTTTGAATTTGTAGATATAAAACTCTGTTCTAAAATCTCTTTCTATCTTTTCCAAGTATTTCTTAGCAGACAATTCAATTCCTTCTGGATCAATCTCATACCCACTCGAAAGGCTAGTTTTTTTCCGATTGATAGTCTTTTATCTCCTTTGTGATATACAGCTTATTATTTGGATATATAGAGTCACTCACTTTTTTTCCAGCACATTGTCCACACAGAAGTTGATATAGTCTATGAAAGTATCTGTAGCTTCATTAATGTCCAAGCTGTGAAACATATCCCAATGGGTGCACAGAAAGCATCCCTTAAGCTATGCTGTCCTTGGACCAGACAGAAACGGTCTCTAGATTTAAAAACAGTCCATATCGGGGATAAATGAATACACATATGAAGCAACCCGAGTGGTGTGACTGAGGCTGCAGATGCCATATGCCCCAGGAGCCTCTGAAACCCTTGAACAAATTCAGGCAGTTAAGCACCAACTGTGGATGTTCGATCGTGAGATATGCTGTCAGGTTGACCAAGTCCATATGGAGAAAAGATATTCTCTGCACGGTTGAGAGTTTGCTCTTTTCCCAATTGACCCGAAGCCCCAGATGGCTGAAGTGCTTGAGCACCAGGTCCCTGTGCTCCAGTACTGGGCGAGTGGGCCAGTATGAGCCAATCGTCGAGATAGTTGAGAATGGGAACAAGGGCCGCTTGCCTCCATGACTTTCGTGAAGACACGAGGTGACAGGGACAGCCCAAAGTGGAAGACTTTGTACTGATATGCTCGTCGCAAAGTGCAGGAACGATCTGAAATTCACATTATTCTCAGGCAGGATCCCAATTCGTCAGTTTAGATCTGACATAATGTCGAACATGACTGACTGATAGGGAACTTAAACTGTTGCTTTGGTAACTAACTGAAATACAATAACTAATTTTAAATACTAAAACTGAAAAAAATAAAGCTAAAAAGAAATGTTAAAACACTAAAACTAATTAATTTTTATTAACTAAAACTAATAAAATGGAACATGCATATAACAAATAATGGAAAAACTGGAAAAATAAAAGTTCCTTCAAAATATTAATAAATACTATAATAGTATAATGATAAAATAACGCTAATCCAAATATTGTCTTATTATTGTAACAGTATACTGAATCTATTGATTTATCATTTAAAACCTAACAAACATCTATTTCTGTCAGCAGCTAGAAAAGTATGAATCCTGACTACATTTTCTGTAACTCCTCTCACTGTTGCAGTCAGGAATGAGCTGCTGTGGACAACTTTTCCAGCATTAAAGCTGAAGTGTGTAATTTCTGTGCCAATTGGAAACTGCAAAAATAATGACTTTTCAAACAGGTTTTTCAAACACTCCACCCATCTCCTTTTGGTCAGGCAAAAGCATAGTCCCAGCCCCAAACTTAGACGATTGGCTGAATCAATGTTTCTCCAGGTTTGTTAGTCACACATATATTCGCAAGTTCCATCATCAGCAATTTGCTCTCAGCCTGTACATTATATATCTTTCATTCCATTTAAAAATATAGAAATTTCTATCTATATATTGGCGCATTTCCACTGCATGGTACGGTACGGCACGGTTCGCTACGACACGCTTTGGCACTTTTCCACTGCATGGTATGGTACTAAATGGTACCGATCCTAAAATGTGATGTGAAAACACTGCAGATCACTGATTGGTCAGACAGAATCGTCACTACCAGCGTCATTGTTTTTGCGAGACATCAAACCCACTAAATTTAAATAGCCAGTAACAGCCACCGCTGTAGCACCTGTTTTAAAACGACTTGCTTGAAATAAAAAGAAATGGCTGAATCATGTTCAGTGGATGAAGTGCAGACGTTCCTCTCGTTGGTTGCAGAGGAGCAGATAAACTATAGCTATAAGTCTATGATCCCACCCACTTTGAAGCGATACTAACTGCAGTGGAAAAGCAAACCGAGCTAAAGCGAGCCGTGCCGTGCCGAGCCGAGCCGTGCCGCGCCGAGCCGTACCATGCAGTGGAAAAGCGCTATATTTTTAACATATCAAACAGTGCCGTTTTGAAGAGTGTGCGTACGGTAACCCTGAAGGGAAGGAGGGAACCCGCGATGAATCAAACATCAAATAAAGCAAAATGACAGGGACGAAAAAAAAAAGACCACTGCTACACCACAGTAAAGGATGCATATCATTTTGTTCAGCTTTGGGGCTCTCTGATCACTATCAGGTTCATCTCATACTGACCTATAGGCAGAAACTGTAGTAAAGACTGTAAAGAGATGGGCATTGGATGGAGCGGGTATTACAAGCCTTTTTCGAGTGTAATGATTGGAATATTTTTTAAGCTTTTCTTTGAACAAAATTTTCTGGACGAGCTCACATATACTATAACAATATATATCAGTTTCTGTGAGGATATTTGCATTCCTACAAGGACTCGTTCAACATACAACAATGACAAACCATGGTTCACAGCAAAACTCAGAAAGCTTCATCAGGCCAAAGAAGATGCCTACAGAGGTGAGGACAGAGTCTTGTATAATCAGGCCAAAAACACACTGAGTAAGGAGATCAGTGTCAAAGAAAAAACTACTCTGAAAAAACTGAAAAAAACAGCCAATAGTTTTCAAGCAATGACCCTCCATGGTGTGGAAAGACCTGAAAGACATCACCAATTACAAAACACTATCCCCCAGCACTGTGTCGAATCAACAACTGGCCTGAATGAGTTTTATTGCCGTTTTAAAAAAACTGGTTCACACCCGTGACCTTCTCTCCATGCATTAATCAACACCTTCTGCAAACCCCTTTCCCTCCCTCCTGACCTTACAATCTGTGAAAAGTATGTGTCCCACGTCTTCCAGAAACAGAAGACAAAAAACACTAGGCCCAGATGGCGTTTCACCAGCCTGTCTGAAATCCTGTGCTGACCAGCTGACCCCTATCTCCACAAAGATCTTCAATTGATCACTGCAACTATGCAAACTCCTGCTTCAAATGCTCCACCATCATCCCCATCCCACAGGACTGAATGACTACAGACCTGTTGTATTAACATCTGTGGTCATTAAGTCATTTGTAAGACTGATGCTGGCCCACCTGAGGAACATCACTGGACCCTTGCCTGACCCCCTGCGTTTTGCTTATCGGGTAAACAGGTCTGTGGATGATGCAGTCAACTTCATGCAACATCTCGACAGACCTGGGACTTATGTGAGGATCCTTTTTGTGGACTTCATCTCGGCTTTCAACACCATCATCACTACACTCTAGACCAGGGGTGTCCAAATCGGTCCTGGAGGGCCACTGTCCTGCAGAGTTTAGCTCCAACCCCAATTAAGCACACCTGAAACAGCTAATCAAGGTCTTGATTAGCTGTTGAAGGTCATTAGGCATGCTAAAAACTTACAAGCAGGTGTGTTGACGCAAGTTGGAACTAAACTCTGCAGGACAGTGGCCCTCCAGGACCGAGTTTGGACACCCCTGCTCTAGACCAAACTAAGACTAAAACCAAGCTTTCTGACATCTAGGCAACAGCTAGTGAGACTGGGAAAATTCAAGTCCTACACCTTGAATGTGTACGGGATGTGTGCTCTCCCCACTGCTCCTCTCCCTCTACATCAATGACTGCACTGCAAAAGACCCTTCTATCAAGCTCCTGAAATTTGCGGACGACCTTACCCTCATTTTTCCTCATCCAGGACGTGACGAGTCTGCTTGCATACAGGAGGTTAAAGAGCTGACAGTCTGGTGCAGTCACAACAACCTGAAGCTGAAAACAGTGGAGAGGATTGATGACTTTAGCCGCGTTTCCACCGCAATTGCCCGGAACTATTTGTCCCAGGAACTTTTTTCCCAGGAACTTTTTTTGCCCCAGACCGGTAGCTTTCTGCGTTTACAGCGCGGTCTAAAGTAGCGGGTAAACTGCGCGCGACTGCTCATTGCTTGCTTGTGACGGACAGTAGACTGTAAAAAGACAGTAATCAGTTTTGAGCGCCACATTTATAATAAATATGGAAGAGATTCACACTGTGCTGCAGTTGTTTTAGATTTATTGGTTTACAAACGAGGTCATTAACAAAACGGCAGAAAAGAGACGAGCACTGATATTAAAGCGTGTTCAGAAAGCTTGTAATGCTAACGTTAGATCTAAAATTAGACAGCGTATGTTATCAGCTATTGCGGACATGACCGTGAGACGGCTGGGACGAACGCGCAGAAGTGTCTCTCTTCCGCAAATACGCTTAATCAAGCCTGAATCTCGCCGTCGGTCCAGGGGCCTTTTTTATTTTTGTTAAATTCCATATTTGCAGACAGACAACTCTTACTGCATGGAACTTCATTACTGCATGGAACTTCATTACTGCATGTAGCCACGAACTGCAATAGATTCTAAAAATCGCGGAGTTATCCAATCATAATGCGGCAGCGCACAAGCCCCACCCGCGAAAGTTCCTGAACTTTGAAAAAGTACTACCTCGCGAGCAGGGACTTTCGGAGGGGGAAATATCTACCCGGAACTTCATTTAGACCCTGGTTCCTACGGTGTAAACACACCGAGTACCAGCCCAAAGTTCCTAGTTCCTGGGTAAAGTTCCTGCGGTGGAAACGCGGCTTTAAGGAGAAAGCCCCAAACACTCCCCCCACTCACCACCGTGAATAGCACTGTGACAACAGTTCCTGGACACTACCATCTCTCAGGACCTGAAGTGGAACAATCACATAGACTCAATTGTGAACAATGTGCAGCAGAGGTTGGACTTCCTTCGCCAGCTGAGGAAGTTCAACCTGCCACAGGAGCTGCTTCAGCAGTTCTTCTCTGCAGTCATAGTGCCTGTCCTCTGCACTTCTGTAACTGTCTGGTTCGGCTCTGCTACCAAATCAGACCTCAGAATACTACAGTCCGGACTGCTGGGAGAATCATCCGTACACCCCTTCACACTCTCCAAGAGCTGTACTCATTCAAAGTGAGAAAAAGGCTGGCTGGCAAAATCACTCTGGACCCCTCACACCCAGAACACTTCCTCTTTGAACTGTTGCCATCTGGTTGGCGCTACAGAGCACTGAGCACCAGTACAGTCAGCCACAAGAAAAGTTTCTTTCCTCAGGCCATCTACCTCATGAACAATTAAATGGGCAATAAACATGCTGTCACAGATTCTGCCAATATGTCCTCAGCACCAGGTCCTTCTGCTCCTCCCATCCGTTCACAATCACCTGAGTCCTAACCGGTTGCACCTGTCACCGCCTAATTACCTTTTCTACATATACTCACCATCCACACTCATCTGTTGTTCGGTCTTATCGGTCTCATTTTATCACCTCTTAGACCCATTTCCTTGCATTGTATATAGCATACCTGTACATACATATATGTCTGTGTTATATTTTATGTATTTATATTTATTCACCTATTTTACTTTTTATTATCTGTCTTGTCGCTGTCATGATTCTGTCTGTGCACTGGAAGCTTCTGTCACCAAGACAAATTCCTTGTATGTTAAAGCATACTTGGTAATAAAGCTCATTCTGATTCATTCTGATTTTGATTGTTGAACAATGTAGCTCAAACGACAGAGTTGCAACCATGTTACTACGGTTTCAGGAACCAGTCGCTAGTCAATTTCTCCAATGCTGCATCAAACTACGGTGATTAAACAGCAAGTTTGTCGTTGTACAGGAAACGCACCCCTAGCCGGATCGATCAAACAAAATTTTTTTTGTTTACACTTTTTATGGGACACAACTTAAAAATGACTACTACAAGTAATAATAAAACAACTTTTAACATTAGGCTCTTTATTTGAGTGTCCCAAAACAAAACCTGTTTGGAAACTTACGAAACATTTGTTTTGCAATTTCGTTTAATGAAATGACACATACCCAGACTAATGTCCAGCCTCTTTTCCAGGATGAAGATATAACGTTATGTATGGAACCAGAACCAGTGACATTAATTCCATCTCCAATGACGCAGAGAGAGGAAGTGACCTCAACGGGAGGAAGCAGTCCAGGTCAAGCCCCTGGAGATTTTATCACAGAGCGAAAGGCGTCTGATGTCTCACCGTCTGTTATTGAAGAGCTTGAAGAAAAGGAGGAGGAGTCCGAATTCTTGCCTGTAGACGTCACAGCAACCAACTAAGTGGCCGGCGAGAGACTTGAGCTGGTTTTGACAGACATTTCAATCAGCTTAATCAAACAATATCAACTCCTATTTCAGGAATCAAACACTATTGTGAAATTCAAGTGACTGCTCGAACCCAAAACGGAAAAGCAGAACTGACAGTTACTGCACTGCGTACGTGAACATTATGATTTTTTAAGCCTTATATTTTGGATGTCTGAAAATGGAAGGTAGAGAATGGAGTTGGGAATTCCTTGGGACTGGGAATGGAGAGAATGAGGAAAACTCGACGGAGGTATGTAATTCAGGAAGATGAATATGAAGAACATTCGGTTAAATATGTGCATGCTTTTATGGGTGATGGCTCTCGTTATTCAAAATAAAAACAATAAACTACTGTATAGTTAATAAACCATAATGATGATAATAATACAATTATTTTCTAAAAAAACAACAAAAAAAAGCCTAAATATATAATTGTAAAATAGACAGTATCATGAGCTTTTTCCATGCTCTTCATGCCCTCCAGAACTTCAGATCTTACACGGACACTTACCATAAGATATCGATGTGATTTGACCACACAAATTCTCTTTTCCTCTTCAACTACATTTGGCCTTTGAAAGTTTTTGACGCTATTAGGTGGAACACAAGTTCAGTGTTTCAGGGCTGTGAAATGTGGAAATCGTTCAACTGGAACAAACCACTGCACAATCCACACAATTCTGTCTGCTGTTTATATTATATGCAAGGTATTCAACCCCTCATAGACTCAAATACACATAAGACAAGTGCAAAGGGGTTCAAAAGTTTGGGGTTTTTAATGTTTTTGCAAGAACCTTTTAGTCATCAAGACAAAAACAGTAATAATGTGGAATATTTTTCTATTTTTATATATTTTAAAATAATGATGTATTTTATTCCTGTGATGCAAAGCTAAATTTTCAGTATCATTACTCCAGTCTTCAGTGTCACATGACCTTTCAAAATCATTCTAATATGCTGATTTGCTGCTCAAGAAACATTTCTTTATTATCAACTGTTGAAAAGAGTCAATATTTTTGTGGAAACGGTAATGGGTTTTTTCAGGATTCTTTGACGAATATCAAGCATTTAATTGAAATCGAAATCTTATGGAAATGTCTTTACTGTCACTTTTGATCAATTTATTTATTTTAAATTGAACACACAATATAGTAGCTTATTCAAAGAAAGGAACCGATGACACACATACACACAAATCTTATTGACCCCAAACTTTTGAATGGTAGTGTACAAATATATACACTATACTTGTGCTCTACAAAGGCCAAATGCTGTACCTACACCAATACTGGAACCAAGAAAATGAACATCCCAACCCCATTTTGATTCAAGTATACGAACTGTCACATGCTGGTTATTAGGAGATTCTGCTATATGTTTTAAAGATATCTGAGCCTGAGCTCTGTGTGTTTAGAGATTCGATTAGCTGCTTAAAGGAGAGAAACGTTTGAAAAACCTTTTTGCACTTGCATTGGTTGTTGGGTGAAGGACAGATGCCTTTTAGATTGGGAACTAATTGTTTTATGAGACATAGTCGCACTTCCCATTGTATTTGCAGAATTATGATAGCACATTTCCCATTTTCTTTTACTTGCATGGATTTTGTTTTCTTTGGTTCCTTTAGGATTTTGAAATATTTAGATTAAATGAACTCGGATCAAACTATCCTTAGCTTGTTTTCATAAGAAATGACAATTGAGAGGAGCATTAACTTTTCAATTAGAAAAACACAACAGTTAAGTTTTTTTTTCTTCTTTTTTCTTCAGAACAGTCCTGTTGGCGACTCGTACATGTATTTCTTGTGCCACTTGCAGGATCGGTTCTTATTTTTATAATAAAGCATGTCATAATTTCTGATTTAAAATACGTATTCCATTGCCTACAGTTCTTTTCACTATATATCAAGGGGAGAATAGAACAGGGCCTGGATCCACATACTGTAAATATCTTTTATCAAAATTTAAAGAAAAAAAGCTCCGCA
This sequence comes from Chrosomus eos, assembly GCA_036326025.1. Classification (NCBI taxonomy): domain Eukaryota; kingdom Metazoa; phylum Chordata; class Actinopteri; order Cypriniformes; family Leuciscidae; genus Chrosomus; species Chrosomus eos. Next base: position 25,795,871 of record CM070831.1, read on the forward strand.
GAATGAGAATGGACGTTTGTCCGAGTTGAAAGTGACCTTGAACAACTCAGGCCATATGGAATTTTGAACTTCACAGGCGTCTTCCTGTTTGTCATGGTCACTGACTATTACAGTCACTATGACGCTACAAACTTTATGTTGACTGTGTGTGTGTATGTAAATGGATGTGAAGCATATCGATTCCCAAAGTAGGAGAATCCCGGTTCAGAAACAGAAGCTACATCTTTCTGCATTGTGATGTCATGCATGAGTCACTAAGGATTTAAAAAAAGAAAAAAAAGGCAACTGTCTGGTTTTTATGACCGTTTCTTTGGAGGACACAGCACACCTTTGATGATTGAGTGTAATACAAACTTGGTGGCAAGAATAGCATTAATAGCTATATGAAGTGTATTGACTTGAATGAATTTATTTATTAACTGATTATTTATGCAATGTTGGGACAATGTTTATTTTTCTACAGAATTGTGTGCACTCCCTACTGTATATGTTGGGGTACATATTATTTCACTGCTGGGCTCCAGAGGAAGATCTGACAGATTTTTGTGTACAGTATATACAATATTTCTTAAACATCTCATTAGGTTAATGTTTTAAAATAATGTTTTATATTATGTAAAATCACAGTGTCATTACGCGTCGCAGTCCAAGCATAAAACTGCGGCATAACTGCTGAATTTTTATTCAGTGTCATAAGTTCTTATAGCTCCAAAAGTTGCTCACATGAAATAATATGTGCCCATTTATTTATTTGAGAATTATATAGGGGGGTGTTTTAACTTTGAAGCCTGTGTGATATCTATTTGTTGTTTTGAGATAAATGCACCTTTTGTTGTAATGGTATCACTCTGGTTTGGTGAGAATGTCATACGTGGTCATCCATCTTCCTCAGGTTTTATTTATTTTGTGACTCCTGAAGCAAAATTATACCCAAACCTAAACGTCTCCATCTCTCACTTTGGTATGCTCGTATATGGTTCCGAATTCAGAACAGTTATTTCGGACAGTTCAGTTTAATGAACCGATTCAAATATAGTTTGGTTAGCATAATGACAAATATTCATGTGCATAGGCTAGCTGATTAACATTGTATTCAATTAAATAACAATAACAATACATTTCCTTCATTAGAGAATGACAATGATATGCAAACGTGGACGTTTTGCATGACTAAATGAATAAACTGGTCAATCAACTCACCTTTTTACAGAGAAACTGAAATTTTCGCATCTAATTTTCAGCACAATCTCATGAAAGTGTGTATTTAAACCACGAATGTTATTTTTCGTGCCATTTATACGCCAAAAATGTTTTTTGCGTGCATGCGACTGTGCGTAGGCTATTACTCGCCATAAACTGCGTATCATATGCACGCGCAAAAACTATTTTTGGCATATAACGGCATGAGAAATAACATTTGTTGTATAGATACGCACTTTCATGAGATCCGCTGACATTTCCGAGTTCAAACTATTTTCTCAGTTAGACTCGAGAACTGCCAGTCTGATATTTAAAGGTGGGGTATGTGATTTGCAAAACGGCCGGCAAATTCTGAAAATACACAACTCATAAGGTCCTACCTTCTCTCCTCCAACGCTGGCCCTGACTCCACCCATTCGAAAAACATGGACGCGCAATCAAGCACGAGCGAAAACTCAGATGCGCTCTCTCTCTCTCTCTCTCTGTACTGGGGCAACTTGCACTCGAAAAGGGACACACACACGCGCGCGGGGGCATGGTACAACCGTTTGATTGACGCAGTTTTTTAAAACCTGCCCGTTCCACTGATGATTAAACTGCTTAATTTTCATTTCAGTGCTTCTAATTTACAGCCAGTAAGTGGGTTAGGAATAGGATTTCAAGTGATTTTGAAAAAATGGTCAAAAAAGAAAATCACATACCCCACCTTTAATCAGTTACTTCATTATTACAAGTTTCCTACTTGTAAAACGTGTTCACGTCATCACTTGTATAGTTATTACTTACAGTATGAACTTATTTTTCGCACTCATACTATTGGATATCAGGTGTTAAATATATCCAAAGTTCATAACACATACTTGTCATCTCACAAGCAAGTAGGCCTAAGCTTTGTTTTTTAATGGAAGCTTGTTTCCGTCCGGGAAAAAAATCTTTATCCCATCACAGACTCACTCTTTCCCATTTCATACAAACACAGCTGGTGCCATCTTGCATTTCAGTCATTGATTGTATTGAAAATAACCTCAGATGACTTTACTTTTACTGTAAAGCTGTTGCAGTGTTCATTTAGACTGGGTTTGTATGTTGTAATGGAGGATTTGAGCTGGTCATTATTGCCAAACAAATATTTTTAACGATAACAAGAACGCTCTGACTGTACATTATTACTTATTAAGCCATACATAGACGTACAATATGTCACCTGAGGGATATTAAATTACCTTTATATTCCTCATTCATTATTCTGGATGATCTGACAATTTACTAATTCATTGTCAATTTAAGATCAATTTCATTATTTACTCTGCTGTGCCTGTAATCCAGCTACCATATTTCATATATCTGAAAAATGCCTCAAAGATTTCAACCATATAATCACCAACATGCCAATCACACGAATCCAGGTAATACTACTGCAACCAAAGGAGTGATGTCATGTGCTCTTTTATGTAAGATAAGGTATATATGAATGAATAAATAACAAAAAGCCAAATGTACTTAGTTGGATGTAGTTGTTTATCATTTGTGTTTACAGACTAACTCATCTCAAATGGATTTTTTTGTACGATTCTACTGCCATCTTTCACAACAAAACTTCAGTCTGTTGGCATGATGCTGTAACCGGTCCTTTGCTCTACCTCTCTGTGAACTTCTTTCTCTCTTCTTTCCCTTCGTATATGTTATCTGTCTATAACTCGAACCCTGAGTTGTCTCCTCTTGGTGGAAGAATCATGTTCAGAAAAAGTAATACTTTGGATAAGAAACAGTCTTGATCAAATTTATGATTCAACATGTTCAGCAAACTATAGACACAAATCCATTGATGTGGGACTGAGCTATAAGCGGTGTGATTTAAGAAGTGCTGTGACACGTATATCTATGCATGCTTTACTGAAGGTTATAAGACGGTTCTTCCTCGTCCTCCATCAAACTCTCTCTCTCCATCTCTTCTTCCTGCACGAACAAAACACCTCCCCGACCTTCAAGAATATTGCTATTTGTTTATTTTTCCCTAAAATAATGAAGAAACAAATAAACGAAGCAAACAAAGCCTTATTGTGCACTTTGTGTATTTTTAAGACGTGGCAAAAAAGCCTGCATGCTATTGAGAGCATTAGAACACAATTATAGACAAATAAAAATTCATCTGATATTCATCAATAGAATAATCAAAGATCCAATGATAAAAGTAATGACTTTGCAGCTTTATGTAGTAAACAAAACTGTTTCATAACGAATAAATAGTGATTAAAGGAATATTCCAGGTTCAGCACAAGATAGGTTTTGCCACATATGTAGCATTATGTTAATAACCCCCAAAATAAGAAATGGTAAAACTCTGGGTTACAGTGAGGCTCTTACAATGGAAGTGAATGGGGGCAATACATTTATGTTAAAATATTCATTATTATAATAGCCATATGATGTAAAAACTATGCGTTAACATGATTTAAGAACGGACAAAATAACTTAAAACAGCTGTAAAAAAAAAAAAAAAAAAGTTTATTTCTGCCTTTAAATTCAAACATTTGTGCCGTTCACTTGCATTGTAAGTACACTGTAAAAAGTGATATGACCAATAAGTTATGACAACATTTTTACATTGCTTTAACTCGTAAAAAAAGTTTAAAATTGCTTATCTTATTTTGATAAGTTATACTTATACTAAGTTATACAAGATTCAACTAATTTTTATAAAGTCAGTTTAATGTATTTTAAGTTGAAATTACTTAAACATCCAAGTTGATTGTACTTAATTTAAGGTTGCAACTTTTCTTCTGTTACCTTGATTTTTAAGAAAAGGAGAGAATTTGTTTTTGTGGTAATTAACGTTGTCACAAATTCTGTTAATTAAACCAGTGTTATTCTAGTATTATCTATATACTATTATAGCATCTATTAACATTTTGAATTAGCTTATTTTTATATTTTACATTTGAATAATTTAGTGATTCTGAGTTTATATTTTTCTTTTTTTTCCTTATATATATATTTTTCCTTATTTGAACTGAACTTTTTCATCTAATATTTACATTTTATTTTATTCCAGCTTCATTTTAAATAACCGAAAACGCACTGTATTGAACAACACTGTATTGAACCTTGAATACTCCTTTAAATTTCACATTTACAGTGTAAAAAAGAAGGACACCTAAAATGTGCTTCATGTGGCAACATTTAAATGAGCAAGTCGAAACATTTAGTATAACTGAATTAACCTGAATACATTGGGTACACCGAGACAAGTCGTTTTTTAAGGGTCAGATCAGGTATAAATAGCTCAAGGTAACAAATCTTTCATTTTTACAGTGATATGATAAGAAGTACAGCTGATAAACATTGGGATGGATTGCCAATGAGAGGGGAAGACATTCAGTGAGATGTGTCAGACCGACTGTCCATATGTACAAATGTAATAGACAACAAAAAGAAACTTAACATCTAGAAAGAAAGAGCATAAGAGTCCAGTCCGGAGAGTAGAGAGTTACCAACCAGCTGGGCTCAAAGGCAGCACCGTAATATGGTTTGCCTCCCCCAAGAGGGCTGAATTTGAGGAAATTACAAAACAATAGACCTATAAAGGCTCCTCATCACTCTCTCTATCAGCATCCGCCTCTGTTTCAGGCACAGGATGAAGAGAGGAGAGAGGGAGTGTGGAAGAAGGCTGCTCCTGAGAGGTGCTGACGGTACCTCTGCTGCTGTTGCCCGTGGCGACATCACACTCTTTCTGGATACAACTTCTAACTGACTCGTCTTTAGTCTCTCTTTTTACTCCCTCGCTCCACAGCTCTCTGTCCCGTGTGGGAGAGGACTGAGAAGGCTTTTTGGCCTTGCGTCTCGCGTCTCTGAAACTGGCCAGAGGGGGACGCAGTCGCACTCCGCTACGAGTCGAACCCTCGATTGCTTTCTGGAGCTGGGTGTGAAGAAGAGAGGACGGCAGAATTATTTACTCGGACACACCAGCATATGACAGAAAAAAATGTAGACCCAGGCAATAAATCATCTTTACCTCTTTAAGTGCGACCACCCCAACCAGTTTACCAATACTGGTTACATATGCATGACTGAGACCCAGCAGAGAGAACAGGGTGTGAGTCTGAAACAAACAAGCAAACATATACTTGTGTGTGTGTGTGTGTGTACATATAAATATATATATACATACACACAATGCTGGCCAAAATTATTAGAACGGATGTTTTAAAAGAAGTCTCTTCTGGTCCCCAAGGCTTCATTTATTTGATGCAAAAACAGTAATATTGAGAAATATTTTTAGAATTAAAAATGACGGTTATCTTTTTGAATATATTTTAATTAATTTCTGTGTTGGTAAAGCTGAATTTTCAGCACCATTCTTCATGATTTGTGAATTCAGGTGACGCGGTCCCAAATCAGTGTTTTATTCAGAAAATCTGAAAAATATAATACAGTATATATATAGTATAAAATCACACACACAATATATAAATATGTATTCATATACATTTTTTGAAAATCATGTTAATACATTGAAAAGCGAAACATTAACAATTAACATAAAATAAAAATAATAACACAAATAAAAAAATCCTGTATTCAAATAGAATAACAGAATCCTTATTCTCATAATTTTTTAAATATTAGAAAAATATAAATTAAGTGTCTTTTAATTTGTTTTGGGGCATATATATTTATATATTGTGACAGATATTTCAGTTTTTCCACATCCATAGGATATCCAAGTCCTATGTATATGTATGGAAAACTGTGACAATATAAACTCCTGAATGCAGAGAATAATGAAGATTTTTAGTTTTTTTTTATACTATATATATATATATATATATATATAATATATATATATATATAAAAAAACATTTCCCAGGGGCATGAAATAATGAGAGCTTTGGACTGACATTCACATACTAATTCATAATTCACTCAGAAAAGATATAAATCCTCAACATAATACACAGTATTTCATATGTGATCTCAATCGGATTGTGGATTACCTTATGCAGAGATGTTCTCTCAACCAGCTGAAAAGGTGAGGGGTCAACCCGGATCTGATCGATGTCAATCGGCTTATCCAGCTCTTCCTCTTCCCAGGCTTTGATCTGAACACCCCAATACAACATAATCAGGGTCACTACGAGTGCCTGACAGCTCACAGATGGCTCTGGAATTGATGTGCTAATTGTGTCCGTCTGTCTGAGCTGCAGTGGTAATAAATCAATGCATCACTCTACCTCTTCAGGAGTCATGTTATCAGCTACAGGAGGATCTGCAGGGCTCTACAGAGAGAGGAACATACAGAGGAATGAGACGTAGGCGGAGTGTAGGAAGTGGTACATGAATGTTTGGAGGATAACATCATAATTCACAGTAAAAATAACCCCTTGAATTTTTCATCCTGTTATGCGAATCTAAATGCCCCACACAGCATATTTGACGCCACCTGCAGGTGAGAGCTGATAACCACTGATGTCAAATTGTGCTCTCAGTGAAACGTGTCAAAACCAGCTTTTAAAACGCAAAAAAAAAAAAAAAAAATGCGAGATTTGTCTCCATCTAATTCAAATATGTGTTAAAAGCAATTCATTGAATTTTTTTTTTTAAACCAATTCATAAATACTAGGAGTTATTGAATGAAAATATAGATGATAATTCAATATCGTGAATATATAATTTTATATATATATATAATTTTTTTTTAACTATAATCCAGTGATTCTCAGGGGTCCAGGGCCTCTTTAATATTTTTCATATTATATATATTATTAATATCATACTCCCAGTTTATGTTTATAACAAAAATGTGAAAAAAAAAACAGCGCTGTCACAATTATAGCAGAAATACTGGAAATTGGACATGCTGTTATTAATATACATTTTTTACAATGGAAGTCTATTAGGTAAGACATTGAACCGGGCTAAAAAAATGGTCATATATCATTTTTTTAGTAACAACGTAACTATATTATCACCCAGCTCTTTATAAAAATTGGATATATAGGAGTGTCCTACTACATATGCATACTGCACACATAAGTATGTTATCTTATTATATATATATATATATATATATATATATATATATATATATATATATATATTATATATAATAATATATATATATATATAATCTCATTGTTTGATTTGTTGCAAAATGTAAGCTACTATCACCCTGGAAAGCTGCTTTCAAACAATGTCTATTGTGTGCTATATAAATAAATTTGAATTGAATATAAACAAATACAAAAAAATAGCTTGACAACTTTGTCTGTGCAAACCATCTACGTTGTGCTGCCTTGGTAAGTGACAATCATGTTAAAAGACACACCTCTGGCTCAGTCTGCCCTGAGGAGGAAGACGAGGAGAAAAGGCGATGAAGTGTCCTCCTCATGGTCTGCAGGGCACCTGTTAGGATCAACTTAAACAGGTCAGTGTTGATATCACAAACCTCGTCTGGTAAACATTTAGCTGGAATGAATGAGCTCCATGAATGCATTCTAACACAAAATACAAAAAGTTGGTTGTCGATTAGATAAAACCTCTGGATAACAACATGTATAAACTCACCAGATGTGGTGTGATTAGTGGAGATGTCTGTGGTTTTAGGGGACCCCAGTGGGCCGTTACGCTCTTCAGAGACTGTGTTACCCTGTTAATCATTTTAGTTACAGTGTAAGATTAGTACACTAACTAATCTTTGATTTTCAGGAAAGAACATTGATTTGGCATAAAGCTCTGCTTATTGATGTCAGATCAGAGAACTTAAAATCACCCTCTGAGCAAAAAAGACATTCTCTAAGACCTTCACCTTATCTCCATTCTCCTCTCCAACCTCCTCATCCACGAAGGCGAAGGACTCCCAGCTGACCTGTGACCCCGGGCTGGGCACGCCCTCACCTCGGTTATAAACCCGCCTCTCGGCTGACAGCCACCAATCACAGGCGGCCTGAAGTTCACATCTCTCAACTGAGCCCAATAGAATCATTGACTCTGGGAATGGGAAAAGAATTTACATTTACATGAATTTAAAATATTCCAGAAATCATGATCACACACACCTACACACAGTTACAAGATCCTGTTGAAAAGTCTAGCTTAGTTTATCACCAGTATATATTAACTAGCTTTTTAACTAGTTAAAACAGCCAGACCTCCTTGGTCAACCAGCTTCACAAGAAAGACCAAGCTGGTTGACCAGCGATGAACAGCGTGCCACAAAAACTGTTTCTGTCTTCAAGGAAAAAAAAGTAATTGTATCTTATCTAATAATAGAAACTTTGTTTTTCATAATTGCGACTTTATTTCTCACAATGAGAATTCAAATCTTGCAAGGTGACTTCATCCCCCAGTTTCACAGACTAAAATGCATGTTTGAGTAAATAAAATATGTTAAATCTTAAAATATGTCACTGCCATTGTTTTTGTCAAGATGCACACCAGTAAAAAAATAAATAAATCTAAGGCATATTTATAAAAGCTACATAAATGTAGTAATTGAACTAAGGCCTAATCCTGGATTAATCTAAAGCCCTGTTTGTGAACCTGCTCTTTAACTCACAATTGTGATTCATAATTATGATTGTTAATAAGACTATTATTTTTAACTTCCTCTCATATAATGGGCTTCCATATTATATCTTGCATTCTGACTTTATACCTCATAGTTGTGACTGTTTCTCATAATTGCGACTTTATTTCTCACAATTTGACTTTATACCTTGCAATGTGACTTTGTATCTGACAATTGTGACTATTCCTCTTAATTCTTTCCCCGCCAATGACTGAATTTTCTGGAAATCCATGATTTCATTGTTGTACGGTAGGGTGGGCTATTACCCATCTTCTGAAATAGCACTAAATCTCCGGATCAAAACGTGTGAAAAAGCAGCAGAAACAAGCATTGCTTACGTGTAGCGCGATCATCAAACATTAAACAGCATATAAATCAAAACTGCCAAACGGTATTGAATGAAATGTCAAACCCACAAATAGGTATATGACTGTGCAAGCTTTGGGGGTGTTGATGGACATGATCCCCTTGGTCTGTTTTCATGATCATCGTTCTGAATCTGATCCAGACATAGTCGTCAACAAAAACGTGATTTTGCGCAACTTTTTGTTCAGAATGTAGCGTTTTGAAACTTAACCACATTTAAGTGTTTATATAAAATGCATGCAAGGTTCATGGCATGAATCAAGAATTAAGTCCATTCTTTAGAGAAGAATTAAGAACCAGTCATAAGTCGCACGGGTATATTTTGCCAATAGCCAACAATACATTTTAAGGGGCAAAATTATCGATTTTTCTTTTATGGCAAAAATCATTACGATTAAGTAAAGATCATGTTTCATTAAGATTTTTTGTAAATTTCCAACCGTAAATATATAAAACATTTATTTTTGTGAGTGAATGCAGCACAATCGTGAACATAAATGGACAACTTTAAAGGCGATTTTCTCAATGTTTAGATTTTTTTGCACCCTCAGATTACGATTTTCAAATAGTTGTATCTCTCAGCCAAGAAATTTCCTATACATCAACGAAAAGCTTATTTATTCAGCATTCATTTTATGTATAAATCTCAATTTAAAAAAATTGACCCATGTGACTGGTTTTGTGGTCCAGGGTCACAGATTGTATGTTCAGATATTAATACATATTCTAGGGGCCATGAAAGTTTTGTAAAAACTATCAAAATGTCTGGCTGGAAACTGAGAAAAAAAAAACACTGACAGGGAAAGAGTTAATTGTGACTTTATATCTGATAATCTGACTTTGTATATCATAACTGAGAATGTATTTTTTTCTTGTAACTGTGACTTTATTTCCCATAATCAGACTACATATCTCACAATTACAGTGGAAGAGTCTTTGGAGTGACTTTATATCAGTTTCTCCTAATTGTGACTTTTTTTCTCCTAATATCACACAATGTGATTTGTATTTTACAAATGCAACTATTTCTTATAACTGCGACGTTATTTTTCTGACAATGTGACTTCATACAGATAATTATTATTCCCCCCTCCCCCACATAATTGTTTTTGTTCACCCAACACAGACCTTTGGAGTCAACGAGCGGGATGGTTTTGAGAGACGTGGACTCCAGCAGATCTTTCAGCTCTCTGTAAGTGGACTGAGGTGACAGAAACTTTATTTTCTTCACCATGATGTCCTCCACAAAGATATTATATTTACTGCCATACAGAGAAAGAGAGAGACAGATATTTGATGTCAAGAGCCAAGGTAGTTTCTGTCCATCATTTTTTCATTTCCCTTGTGTGGGACATAAAGAGCCACATCATCAAATAAACAAGTTATACTATTTGAAGGGGAAAAAAAGGTCAAAGACAATATCGTCAATTCAGATCCATATCCATCTACGTCAGTCTCCAGAGGTCTAGCAGATGTACCTGATGTGGCCAATGCCGAGCTCTGGGAGATAGGGCAGCTTTTTGACCTGAATGATGGAGTCATAAAGAGACGGCTGTAGACCCTGTGCCACCATGTTGGCAAGAATCACGGCCACCATCATGGGCAGGATGTGTGAGATTTGACCCGTCAGTTCAAAACAGATCACTGCAGTTGAAACGGTGTGTGTGACTGCTCCTGTCATAGCTGCTGCCCCTACACACACACACACACAGGGACAAGCAAGCGTCAGATTTCGACCATATAAAGGGGAAGCGCATGAGAAGTATAAATCTGCTACTATAAGAGTAAAAAGGGATTTTAGAGGTGTGAAGGATTGGCTGGAAGGGGAATATGTGCAGACCTATCACTGCGTAGCCTCCAGGCAGGATTTGGTACACGATCCCATCAAACAGAATTCCGTTCGGGAAAAGCGTGGCCATGATCTCACCCACCAAACGGCCGAATGCTGCTCCTGCTTGTTTCAGAAACATTATCATATTATCTCAGTCACATTACAATTAAAATTATGATATGCATTATCTTATCTCATTATTGTAACCCTATACACAAATTTCAAAGGCCTTTAAATTATCAACATGATCAAAACTTTGCTGAAAAACCAATTGCGCGCAACCATCTACATGACTTCTGTCCTCTGATTGATCGTTCATACATTTTTAGCAAGTAAACTGCCTTCGAAAAACATCAAAAAGTTCCATTTTTATGCTTAAAAAAAGAGAAAAGAATGACTGACCCAATATAAAAACAGGCATGAAAGCTCCAGAAGGTACCGGCATTGTTGTAGAGACGCAGACATCCAGAACTATGCATGTGGGAGGAAACGGAAATTAGCATTCACACAGCATACGTTATGAAATAGGGTTATAAAAATCTTTCCGTAGCCGTCAAACAATAGACGAGCACCTTCATGACAAAGAAGAGGAGGAGGATGACGAAGACGCTGACTTGTGGGTGGAACCAGGCAGCAGAGCGACCCAATCCAGGAGGGGCCGGTAAACCCCAGATCTTTGTCCAAGTGAAGTTATCGAATAGTGAATTAATGCACTCTCTGGGCATCAGCTGTGTGACAAAAGAGAAACCTTAAACAGAGTCTCCACGCTTTCTTGCTCTATTGCAGCTCTTTAATGGCAATGTTGTAGCTCAATAAACTAGCTTCAAATGAAGTTGACATTCAGAAAGTGAAAACCTTTTCTATTATAGAGAGCCTAAGTCCCTCCCCTCCGCTTCCGGCTCATGGGACCTTATTATATATGGTAGTCAATGGCGAGAGACAACCTTTTATTCCGTTTGAACTGTGCCCTCAATTTCATATGATGTTTGTCAATTTAAAAGATAATTATGAAAGTCAAGAAAGTCACAGTTTGTCATAAAACAGAAGAGTAACATTTAGTTTTATGTGAAAATCGCTCAATGAACTACATCTCTCGTCTCGCACTATGTACGTCACCAAGCTCGTATGTGTGCAGTCTGGTACAAAACACACAGGCATGACGTCGTAACGTTACGATTATAACGTTAGACTACAGAATAAATGACAGACATTAGCTTCAGTAAAGTTAGCTTCATCATTGAGAGAAAAGGTATGACGTCACATGTGCGCCTTTTGGGTTTGTAGTCTTTGTAATTACGTATTTTCACAGTCTTATACCTCAACAGTTTTACATCAAACTGCGACTTTCTTGACTTTAAAATGTATCTTTTAAATTGACAAACATCATATGTGTAATTCAGGGCACAATTCAAATGGGATCCAAATATTTGTTGTCTATCGCCATTGACTACCATACAATATTTTTCTGAAATAAGGTCCCATGGTGGTCCACCGGAAGGGGAGGGACTTAGGCTCTCTATAGATTGGTGTTGGAACGGAGTAAGGATATTATTCTCTATTTAAAGGGGCACTCAGTAATTTTTTGCTAATTACTAGTTTTAAACATAATGAACATCAAATATCCATAATATGATGATGAATACTCGCATGAGATGAAGAATCTAGGCATTTGTCTAAAAAAGCTATTTCTACATGGAGTGGGACAAATTAATAAAGCATGGCCATAAATTAACAAGTTGTGTTCAATTGTTAATTTGTGTCCATGATATCCATTTGTTTCTCAGGTGTGTCATGTATGAGGTTCCATAGATAACAGCAATAAGGATAATAATATGTGAAAAAACACCAGTGCTAGATGCGCTTTATAGCATAAACATGAAAGCAAATCTAAATGAACACAATATACAGTACATACTGTACACAACAGATACAAACTACAAAGATAAACAAGTAAGTGAAATGTAAGAAAACCTTACTGAGTGCACTTTTAAAAGATACGTTTTAAAGCAACACTATTACACCAATAATTTGGTGTATGTTCAAAGGCTGTTTTTAAAAATGAGCTCTTGTAAACAAAGGAAACTGGTTAACTTTGAGTAACGCTACTCTATGGACGTCTACTTAAACAGTAAATACACACCTCTCCAGCCATGAACTGGCCGAAGCCCGGAGGAAATGTGAGGGAGGATATAATTAGTGTCACGGCACCAGGGTAAATCAAGCGACTACAACAAACAAACACACACAGATGTAATTAATTACCACTGTGATGGCGTCTTATAATCATGTTTTGATTTTTATTCATTTGCAATAAAAGTGAGATAGTAGAATAATAAGCAAGTATAGAACAGTAAAAACTTTATTTATTATTAATTATGTAAAAATAGAGTATTCATGTGTAATTGGTGACTTGCTGTTTTGTGAGAAAGCGTGTAAGAGCCGTCTGTCTCCTCATGATCAGAACAACTTGTCTGTTCAGATAGACAAAGAACGCCCCTAGAAACCCACATGAGATCCTACACACACACACACACACACACATTTAGAAATATATCAGCTAAGGAAGAAAAATGGCAACATCTATTTGAAGAAACAACAGTTTTACAAAACATTTTCTATCAATGCTACATTTAAGGTAAAGGTTTTTTTAGGGGTGCAAGAAGACATGTACGATGTATACACAAGCATACAGTACATGCACATACACTAACTCACATACACACCCGATTATTGCAAAAGCTGGCAGTTCCTGCAGGTCAAACGGGAAGTCCATACGGAAGTTTGTACGAAACAAAGCTGTTATCGTGACTGTGGGGAAAAAACAACACTTAAGTCATATTCAAGCAAAATCACACAAGCAAGAGCATGGATCAGTGCTGATATTCATAAAAACACTAAGATTGAATTTGTGATATTGCTTTTATACTTTAAATAGTTAAATAAACAAGTTAATTATGAGTAATATAGCCAGTTACTTGGTCTATTTTTGCTCCTCAAATGAAAACCATTCCAAATGAAGACAGTAAAGTAGGACACAACTTGGTGTCTCCAAGCAACACACTATAGTGGTGTTACATTGACGAATGAAACACCCAATTATTCTAAATGAATCTGCAGAGTGAATGATTAAATGACTCACTTATCTAATAGTGCAACAATATAAACCACAAACATCCCCACCACTAATACACAGACTGCAAACACAGAGTGATACAAAGAATGTAACGTCTCAGTGCTGCTGGATTGTATATCAGCACTTTTTGAACACTCCTTGGCTTATCAAAATTGAGGACCGGAACAAATTGTTGAATAATGTATTTTATTTATAGAGACCAGTAAGCAGTGGACAGCTTGACATATACCATGAAATTAATTTATGATTCATTTATCATATCTGCTTGTGTGTGTCTCACCAGAATCTTTGTTCCACACGGACAGCACTCGGAATATGAAGGCACTGAATGTGGCAGCGAAATATCCTCTCCAGTAATTCCTCACTGCAAAATATGTTGACGTGACCTCAATACTGAATAACACACCTGGGAGACAGAGAGAGCAAGAATAAATATAGATGAAAAAAGAAAGTTAAATAACAGCAGAGAAAGAAATTCAGAGAGTGAACAGAAGGGTGCAGGAGAGGTGAAAAGTAATACAGTCCTTCCAGATAAACGCGGAGTTTTTTTGTGATAGTTGCGGGCAAAAATCCTTGATTACGCGGCCCGTTTTCTTTAAAAATGCGATGGAATATGCGGGATATTTCTGCAATTTTTTGCGATGAAATTGCGGGAACTTGCAACAATTGCGGGGAACTTGCAAAAATTGTGGAACTTGCAAAAACTGCGGTTTGATGAAAAAGAGGGAAAAAAAGTGATTTCCCGGACACCCTGTTCTCACTAGGCTACTACCTTAATGTAAAGAGTCATTTCTTATTACTTCCTATGATAAGCAAGCATACTACATCACAGAAAGTGCTGGAATATTTAATTTCTCATCTTGTTTTATTCCAGCCTGTAACGAGTGGAAATAAGGTGTGGCCCCTTTAAGAGCTGTGCGCTCCCTGTTGAACTGTCTGCCGCCATGCGCCTCAAACACCCCATGTTCGATGTTTGATGCTACTTCTTTTATCTTATTTTGTTTATTAAGTAACGATGTGGACGGTAGAACGTGTGACAGACAGTTATACGAGTTCGATTTGGGAATAAAGTGCGATCTGTGAGATGCCAATCGCCTCCGTGAGTCTGTCTGTCAATAACTTCAGTTGTGAGCTATCCCTGTTTTTCTTCTTAAATATTTAAAAATAAAGTGTGCTCCTGTTTTACAGCTTTTCGATGATGTTCACGTCGCGTAATTACGTCACTTCATAACGTTCCCA
Source organism: Chrosomus eos (assembly GCA_036326025.1). Classification (NCBI taxonomy): domain Eukaryota; kingdom Metazoa; phylum Chordata; class Actinopteri; order Cypriniformes; family Leuciscidae; genus Chrosomus; species Chrosomus eos. Next base: position 25,811,207 of record CM070831.1, read on the forward strand.
TGGCAACAGGGGGAAATGGCTGCTCTTGTGTGAAGCAAACGCAACATTTTTCAACTTTCTGCTGAGATTTATGTGACTTTTTGCGACGAAAATGCAGGGATTATGAAATCATGCAAGCCCCGCATATTTTGCACGGAAATCAGCAATTTATGCGGCGAAATTGCGGAGTATTCGAAAAAATGCAGCCCCCGCATAAATATGCGGACTTTGGCTGATTATGTATTGAATTCAGCGATCGCATAATCGCGTTTTTCTGGAGGGACTGGTAATAACAACAATCAATAAATAATATGTAATAAATAATAATAAATCAATAATTAGACTGTTAATGAACATTAACTAAAAATATAGCTGCAAGCAGCAATGCAGGGCCAAACTCAGTTCGAAGGCACCGTATTTTGAGCAGAGCAAGCACAATAAATACAGCGTGTAGAGCAAGCAGACCAAAGTGCATCACACTAAACAGCCAAAGCCTCTACAGTGTGAATCTCAAAAGTACAAACACCTTTTTTTTTGCATAAATGCACTACATTTATTTTAAGCAATGTCTGGAACAGAAGCAACGTTTGGACAATTTCTGGCCACGGTACCTCTTGCAGTCTGGGCATGTTCCACATGGGATTCAAACTAATGTTGTCAAAAGTACCAAGTCAGTACTTAATTTTTAAAATTGTGACGATACCAGCATTTCCCTCTAGCATTTTGAACGGATTTTTAAACACCTCTGGTTGGCCATTGCGTTCACGCGCTCAACATACATGTCTGCGATTGTCTACAATGATCAACGCTTCAAAAACAAGTTATCTTCAAGCGCTCTTACACAGATACACACGGGAGCGTCTAAAAGCAGGCTTCTATCAGCGGATCCCTAATGCATCCACTGACAGACGGATCTGCTGATAGACGCCTGCTTTCAAAAGCTTCCGCTTATAGTTCTTTCTGGAGTTCAAAGGGGTCATGAAATGGAAAATCACAACGTCATTGATATTTACACAATATAAGAGGTTACAAAGTATCATAGGTATCATAGCTTCTGCTTAGGCGAAGCACTGCTACTTGGGCGCAGAGATATCACGCAACACATGAAATCCCACAGTAGCAGTGCTTCGCCTAAGCAGAGCAGTGCTTCGCCTGTGCGGAAACCCAAGTCAATATCATCGCTATTTGTACTTGTTGTGAATACGCAGGCCACAAGAAGTAATTACGTGGGTTTGTTTATTTTTTTTAATCACTTTTACTCAGGACATGCTAGCTGGCAACAAAGGATTCCATTCATTGTGCTAAGCTAAGCTAGCGCTGACCCTGTCAAACTGAAACAATGCATGCTCTGATACAAAAATGCATTTGCACACCTATCTAAATGTAGGAAAGAATGTGAATAAGCCCTATTTCAAAAACGGTGGAGTGTTCCTTTAAGCTAAGTATTTTATCATCATCAAATATCTTAACGAGAGAAAAAAAATGTATGCAAGCTAAAAAGGAATTTAAATTCACAATTTCACTCTCTAAAAGTACTTAAATTTTTTAGCACACTCTTTATGATGCTCTCCTCTGAGTATACACACTGTTTAAGATACATAAAACATGCACAGCATATGAATTTATAACACGCGGGTGCTTTAAACTGTGAGGAGTTGATTAGGTTAATTATTCAGCAGGCTTTAGGCCGAAAGAGAAAGAAGAGGAACTGAAATCAACAGTGACAGAAAGAAGGGGAGATTTTTTACCTCCAAGAGGAGTCCCGAAACAGCAGCCCACCCCAACAGCACATCCTACTGTCAGTATGTCTGTGTAACCATAGGGGTTCTACTGACACCAAGACAGGAGAGAGAGAGAGAGGAGAGAGAGAGAGAGAGAGAGAGAGAGAGAGAGAGAGAGAGAGAGAGAGAGAGAGAGAGGAGAGAGAGAGAGAGAGAGAGAGAGAGAGAGAGAGAGAGAGACAGAGACAGAGACAGAGACAGAGACAGAGACAGAGAGAAAGGGAGAGAGGGAGTTTGAGGTGAAAGCAAAAAGGAGAACAAGGGTGTTAGAGGGGAGGGAGATGAAGGGATGTAAAGAGAAGAATAGATTTGGAATGTCAGCGGGAACATTGCGTGGGAGGGAGAGAGAAGTAAAGATGAAAGAGAAATAAGAAGAAAGAGTACAGCCGAATGGAAGGAGAAATAAAGGGCAAAGGAAAAATGAAAAGATTAAGTGAATAAACAATTTTGTGAATTCGTTCAATGTCGCAACGAAAGGCAAACCAAAGCGTTACACACATACCAACTAAGCACAAACACACTAAACAAGAGAAAGGAGATGAGAGAGGAATAAAAATTGTGTTTTGAACTCTGATGTAGAGTGCATATACATGGTACAACGCAATGCATGCTGGGTAAAAGTGGGCGTGACTTGCCTCCCACTGGGGCGGCGAAACAGGTGGCCACTCCCACCGCACAGGCACACACCAGCAGATCCTGAACATGGGCACTATTCTGGGTGATTTGGGTGGGGTTAAAATAACAGCATCAGGACACACACATCAAGACGCATGCCAAAAAATACCATCACTATTATTACAGACAGACGGAAATAATGAGGTATTAGGGAAGAGACAATGAGAGAGGGATAAGATGAGGATACAGGGAATGAGAGCACAGAAATATGCAATTAGTATGTCTCTAGAATAGATTTAAATTCATAAACTTTAGCCAGCACACAGATTGTAATATTAAACTGAGCATAACATTCTAAAGCAGTTCTTAACTGTTGATCAGAGACCAGTTTTGGCATCTGTCTACTCATAAAATAACCCGGAATTTATATGCCAATGAAAAGTAACTTGATCCTAGATCAGCAATTAAGGTCAGCAGCTTCGGTAGAGTAACTCACATATTAATGCCACACACACACAAACACACACAAGCTCACAGGGGCTGATTTTTACCTCATACACACCGGTGAAGATGGACATGACTCTGCTCAGCACTGCTGCACATATACTGGCAATATGCACAAAAGGACCCTGAAGATTTAATGTAGCTTATTAATCAATAAAACTGCAGCAGATGAATAACGTACTGTATATCTATGAAGAGAATTTATGTAACAAAATTAATTTCTCTGAATTCAACAAAGAGTTGCAATTAGTGATAATTAGTGCAACCAGATAGCAAGATATCTGAACTAATGACAGACAGAGAGATAGACATACAGAGAGACAGATAAAGAGACAGACAGACAGACAGACAGATATAATTATATAGACAGACAGATAGATACAATTATATAGACAGACAGATAGATACAATTATATAGACAGACAGATAGATACAATTATATAGACAGACAGATAGATACAATTATATAGACAGACAGATAGATACAATTATATAGACAGACAGATAGATACAATTATATAGACAGACAGATAGATACAATTATATAGACAGACAGACAGATACTGTAGATACAATTATATAGACAGACAGATAGATACAATTATATAGACAGACAGATAGATACAATTATATTAGACAGACAGAGATAGATACAATTATATAGACAGACAGATTAGATACAATTATACAGACAGACAGATGATACAATTATACAGACAGCAGACAGATAGATACAATTATATAGACAGACAGATAGATAGATACAATTTATAGACAGACAGATAGATACAATTATATAGACAGACAGATAGATACAATTATATAGACAGACAGACAGACAGATAGATAGATAGATACAATTATATAGACAGACAGATAGATAGATACAATTATATAGACAGACAGATAGATAGATACAATTATACAGACAGATAGATAGATAGATAGATACAATTATATAGACAGACAAATAGATACAATTATATAGACAGACAGATAGATAGATACAATTATATAGACAGACAGACAGATAGATAGATACAATTATATAGACAGACAAATAGATATAATTATATAGACAGACAGACAGATACATTTATATAGACAGACAGACAGACAGACAGACAGATACAATTATACAGACAGACAGACAGATATAATTATACAGACAGACAGACAGATAGATAGATACAATTATATAGACAGACAGATAGATAGATACAATTATACAGACAGACAGATAGATACAATTATACAGACAGACAGACAGATAGATAGATACAATTATATAGACAGACAGATAGATAGATACAATTATATAGACAGACAGATAGATAGATACAATTATATAGACAGACAGATAGATACAATTATATAGACAGACAGACAGATAGATAGATACAATTATATAGACAGACAGATAGATACAATTATATAGACAGACAAATAGATAGATACAATTATATAGACAGACAGATAGATACAATTATATAGACAGACAGATAGATAGATACAATTATATAGACAGACAAATAGATATAATTATATAGACAGACAGATAGATACAATTATATAGACAGACAAATAGATATAATTATATAGACAGACAGATAGATAGATACAATTATATAGACAGACAGATAGATACAATTATATAGACAGACAGATAGATAGATAGAATTATATAGACAGACAAATAGATATAATTATATAGACAGACAGATAGATACAATTATATAGACAGACAAATAGATATAATTATATAGACAGACAGATAGATAGATACAATTATATAGACAGACAGATAGATACAATTATATAGACAGACAAATAGATAGATACAATTATATAGACAGACAGATAGATACAATTATATAGACAGACAGATAGATAGATACAATTATATAGACAGACAGATAGATACAATTATATAGACAGACAAATAGATATAATTATATAGACAGACAGATAGATACAATTATATAGACAGACAAATAGATATAATTATATAGACAGACAGATAGATAGATACAATTATATAGACAGACAGATAGATACAATTATATAGACAGACAGATAGATAGATAGAATTATATAGACAGACAAATAGATATAATTATATAGACAGACAGATAGATACAATTATATAGACAGACAAATAGATATAATTATATAGACAGACAGATAGATAGATACAATTATATAGACAGACAGATAGATACAATTATATAGACAGACAAATAGATATAATTATATAGACAGACAGATAGATATAATTTTATAGACACAGATATATACAATTATATAGACAGATAGATAGATAGATTTACAGATATAGACCCCAAGTTTTCCCCTTCACTATCTAACAAAAGATAGAGAGAGAGACAGATAGATAGAGAGATGGATAGAGACAATTATATAGACAGACAGACAGACAGACAGATACAATAGATAGATATATAGACATATAGATAGATAGAAACAGATAGATAGAGAGATGGATAGAGATAATTAGATATACATATAGATATAATTATATAGACAGACAGATAGATAGACAGACAAGCCGTCAGTCAGACAGACAAAATCTTCATAAAGTTAATCTTTGTTACAGTAAAAAAAAAAAAAGATTAACTTGATAAATAATGATAAAAACAATCTACATATTTAAATTAAATGTTATACATTTATATATAAAAATATAATCAAATAAGTAGAAGCGGTCCACCTCCTTCCCGATGGGCATCCCACTGCCCAGACCAGCCGTAAGACCAATGACTTTAGCCACAAATGCTTTGAGTGTCAGATACTCCTTTAACACCACACCTCTGAGGATGGTCTTGAGTTCAGGGATCCCTGAGCCTGAGGGACAGATAAAAGAGAGAGCGTGAAATTAATCTATAAAAACACAAACATCATTTTACACAGAGTGTAGATCCTGTCACAGCGATTATTAAAGATGAAAAAGATTGCTGTATATCCTCAAGTCTGATGTGAGGCACATGAGAAAGCTATCAAAACAATCATGGCGTGGAGAGGCGAGAGAAAGCAAGAGAAAACGAGACCATGATGATCACATTTTGGAAAGTGGGTAAGAAGATTTGATGTATTGTGGGTGCTTGAGAAGGATTGAGGACAAAAACTAGACAAAGATTAAATACAAAGTACAATAGCAAAAAACAGATGACAGAACAGAGAAAAAGCCTCGTGGATTTGTGACACTGTGAACAGAGATGCAAATAGAAGTGTGGAAGGGTGAGGAACAGAGACAAAAAGAAAGAATATGGGGAAATAAAAGCAGGAATGAAATAAAAGCATACCTATAGCTTGTGGAGCGACCAGATGACAGAAAAGGGATGCAAACACAATGAGGATGATGGGATATGAGACCCAGGCCAGATACTGCAGAGCAACATTCCCTTTCAGCTCTCCATACATCCACTTATATGCTGTTAGAGAGTGAGGTAGAAGAAAAGTTCTGGGACACTTTTTATTTGATCAGGTCCCACTATAAGTGGGGAAGGAAAGCAGTTTAATATTGAAAAAAAATTCAACATTTCAAAAATATTGAAATGTTTTTGACCAATATTTGTTATCTGATTAACATGGTTACAAGTACAATAGAAAGATGTAATTTCATACAATTACCATCTCAGTTAAAAGTTATGAAAGACTTTCATTACTAACTATTAACCATGTAAAGCCTACTGTATCATATTTAATACACATATCCCTAAGGCCTAAATGATCAAAAACAATCTTCTACTGTGCATGCCTTCTGTCATCTGAATGAGAGTTTATACTTTTTTTAGCAAGTAAAAAGCCATTTAATTTACAGTATTTTAAAACAATTCACCTACAAATCATGTTACACGTCTTTTTGCAGTGAAATCTTTACTGATTTTCATAAAGTAAACATAAGAACATATTTTATATTGTTAGCGATATTTTAAGATGAATACTTACTGGACTGAAGCACTTAGGTTTACTTGATCATCCATTCATCAATTTTAGAAAACTCATGTAAAATGCGAGTATCAAATATGATGCATCAAGGTTTTGAGGAACATTTATTTGTTGATCTCTCAATCATTATTGCGTTAAATTTTATGTTTTGACCCCCACAATAAAAACTAAGCATTTAAATATCATTTTACTAAGACATTATTGGGAGATATAGAGTGACAACTGATATGTATATGCATTTTATGTAAACAGTCTGCTATTCTGTTATAAACACCTCATTCATCTTACATTTCGGCTATATTAATGTCAGCAACTGCTCAAATTTCATTCAGTTTTTTTGGTCCTCTGAAGAAAATAGAGCTTTTTTTTCCCTCCATAATCTCCTATATCATACTATATGCACCATAAAAGCATGATAAAATATGCAAACTTTTTTTACTACATATTTTATAAAGATTTTGTCTAAATGTTCAATAAACTGTTCAATTTCTTAGAATTTAAATTTTCAACTATTCAGGAAATGTGGACTATTATTTCATATGTCAGGCTTTACAGGGTTCATTATTTAATTTTCTTCAAACATATGGTAACATTTGATGCCTGTAAATATAGGTATAAGCCTGTAATGGGGTGTTCATAATGCAAATTGTCACCCAAGATATTTTGCAAACAACATTTGCAATATAATAGTATTATAAGTATTATAGTAAAGTATTATAAGACATGATAACATATGGCACGAAAAATTAAAGTGGGTATTGATTAAATGTAATGGATTATATTTAATTCAGTCAGAATTTTTTTTTTTTTTTACTGTTAGGGAACAAATGCACTCTTTAGGAATAATTAAGGCACCTTTGAGTACTTCCCCAGCCCAGTGACAAATTGTTGCACCATTAAAGATACAATTTTTTGTAAATTTTTCTGACAGATTTTAATGCATATACTGTATATACTGTAATAACTAATATAATGTTTAATTTGTATAACTAATTCAGATTTTTCTGATTATTCAGGCATGCCGTGATTATGTCTTTTACAGTATAAGTCACTGTAAATTGCGAACGGTACCTTTATCATTTCATTTTGACACTTCAATTGCCAAGATTCTTAAGAGATGGAACTCAGTGTATGTTCCTATAATCAGTAATTGGTTCTCTGAGGTGGTGTCCTCCCTTCCAAAAATTAGTTTTTCTTAGAATTGGCGGTCTTGCGAAATCAGAGATGCCAAAACTAGGGTCCTCGGGCCAAAGTTGGTCAGTGGTGACTTTTGACTTTGGACCCTATTGCCATTTCAACTTGAACACTTATCCAAAAGCGAATGTGTGGTTTAGATCCTTTATTGTGTTTATACTTCATTTGATTGTTACATGGAGTCATAGTGTATCATTGAAGTGTAATTTTCAGAACGATTTGTATTGTTACAGTTTCGATAGTCTATGCAAATGAGCAATGTTTACTCGTTCTCCGTGTTACCTGGACAGAGAAATTCACGTTTAATTATCAGCAAAAGACCGCCGGATTATGCAATACGTCATACATAGAAAAAAAGTGCGTATTCTCAGATATTGTATGTATATGTAAATGTTTAAGTTTGGGTTGGTAAGATTTTTTAAATCATAAGTTTCTTATGCTAAGCAAGGCTGCATATATTTGATTCCAAATACAGTAAACATTTTGTGAAATATTATTAAGATTTAAAACAACTTTATATTGTAATTAATTCCTGTGTTGTTAAAGTTGAATTTTCAGCATCATTACACCAGTCTTTAGTCACATGGTCCCTCAGAAATCAGTCTAATGCTGATTTGGTGCACAAGAGACATTTCTTATTATTATCAAGTTTGAAAACAGTTGTGCTGTTAATATTTTTGCGGAAAGAAAATGTGTGATAAAATTTTTTTCATGATTCTTTGATAAATAGAAATTATGAATAGGGATGCAGCGAAATGAAAATTCTGGTCCAAACCAGAGTTTGATTGCTCTCCCCTCCCACCACCTCCGCTAGATTGTGTTCACACTGTTTTGTTAGATTCCGAACCGAGATACGTTTGCATCATCAAAGCAGGAGCTGTTTGGTTTGATAGGTAAAGGCGACGCAGGGGAAGGCTTTAAAATGCATACTGAGGTTACTCACCTCACTATTACATATTGGTTTTGAACCTTTGGTTTTGTTTCCAAAGCATCAGCTCATAAGAGCACTTGTGTCTATCTGGCACAAATGTACTCCAAATGTTCTTAAAGCTGCAGTCCGTAACTTTTGGTGCTCTAGTGGTTAATAAACAGGACTGCATGCGTCTTGTGGTAGAACATTGTAGCCGGAGCTACTTCTCTCGGTTTATAGAAAAACACAGTTCTATTGAATCATACGGTATAAATAGCAGTTTACTTCCTTCAAATCAGCAGCGAATCGCATCGGAGTTCACATGAACTGCACCACAGACCACGCTTTTTAGGTAGATTCGGGTACGGTTGGTGGGTCCGCACCAAAAGTGCTAGTGTAAAAGCACCCTAAGTGTCACCAAAAAGGCATATACTGTGATGTACCTTGTAGGCTCTTGGCACTAGCATAGTCCATGCTCCAGCTAACCAGAGCCATAGTGAGACCCAAAAGCACCAAGAAGATCCAGTCCTCCCCCAGCTTTGTCACCATATACCTCTGGATACGGCCCAGACAGTCTGCAGAGCAAACACATTCTAATGGCTATTCACACTGGATATTTTATCTGCACTTTAGAACAGTGCATGTAATTTTTAGGTAACCTGAATGAGTTTTTTTTTGTCACTCACCCTGGCATTTGGAATAGGGGCGTGGCTTCTTTATAGAGGAGGAGGGGCTTAAACCTGGTGTCATGGGCCCCACATCCAGGCTGGCATGATGTGCTCGGCCATGGCCTCTCCTGGTTGCCTTGGCATTGCCGGCATGCCTCTTCCTTTGCCTTTCAGTCAACAGGCGTGTGGCCTCCCGTCTGGCAACATTACCCAGCTGCTCCCGGTATTCCCCGTACAGCTGAAAAAGACAGAACGCGGTTTTCTACCAAGAACAGAAATGACAACATGACACTTACATTGATCAGCAAAGTGAAGAAAATCAATGGAGGTCAAATCTGCGGTTACTGCAGTGAAAATGCAAAACTGAGAATGTGTGTAAATAGTCTTGATGATATAGATATTGCAATTCAGTAGTGAAAAACCCTTTGATGTTACACAGAAGTCCTTATTTCACGTAACTTTCAGGGTGCTCATTAGTTCAGTGTGATTGTCTGCATGTGAATACATGTAGAAGTAGGAATGGGAAGTGAATCAATGTAAGTGTGTGTGGTGGTGAGTTACAGTCATTTGTATGTGTCTGACAGAAATAGTCAGGCTGTCGAACAGGGCAGAATGGAAAAACTCCCCCGAGATACTCTCAATCATACAGTGCACCGACACACAGAAGATTCACCCCGAAAATGTAGCCCTCAAACTGTACAACTATATTGCACGGACAAAAAATGCCAAACACCCTGGAAGAAAGAAAGAACCGGTTCAATTCGGCATGGACCAGAAATTGCTTCCAATTTTTCTTCCCTATTGTGATATCCGAGTGGCTTCTTGAACGAACGAAAAAAAAAAAAAAAAAAAAAAGTAGTGCGAGACTTTTTTTTTGGCAAGATTTTTTCCATCGGAAATTGACTGGAACATTAAAAGTGGGCGTTGCAAACTAAATGGAGGCCATATAAAAATAATAATGATCAATTCTGATATCATTTCGACTACACAAGTATACAAATGCACAAATATTCAGCTGTCCATCAGGATAGACCACACTCTGGCTATTGGCCAGTAAAGGAGGAAGTTATCCACGAAGACATTCTTCTCCTTCCTTCCATTACACCCAATACACACGCCTACATACACACATTCTGGAGCAGCACAGACCCCACATGGTGCGAGACTGAAGGGATCAGATTCAGCCCCCTCATGCACACTCAAAAACAAGAAATGCTCAATATAAATGTGCGACTAAATGTACAAATATTCAGTGTATTTGTATTTGATATATTTAGTTCAATATGTAAAATGTCATAAATAAATATATAAATTAATTTTAACATTAAAAGCCTGTTAGAAATAATGACATCATGAATGGCCAACAAACAATTGGGGGATTTAACTTATTTTAAAAAAACTCAATAGCTTTATCAGTCAACGAAACAATTATTTGATCATAAAGACATGATAGCTAAATTATACAAATAAGTTACATGTAAAATACAGTGTTCTTTATTACTTAAAATGTTATCCAAATGTAGAATCCATGAACAAATTTTGAACTTTCCTGGAAGTTGTAATAACACGGAAAAATGTGGGCCAGAATGTATATTTATTTTAACACAAATTAAAGTAATTCTCTTTCACTAACAATTGACAGCAATTTAAACAAAAGAATCTATTAATTAACAATTATTATAAAGTAAACCAGTAGTCAGACTCAGACCATCTATGTTAAATGCAACTAAGGTATGAATATATAATTAAATACTGAGAAAAGTGCATTAAATAATGATCTGTTGTGTGTGTGTGTATACTGTATGTGTATATATACAATATACAAATACACTGTATATTTGTGCTTTCGCTAAATATTGTCTACAAATATTTGTAAGCATATATGAAGACCTCCGATGCAAAAGCCTCTAAAACCTCTGTCAAAAATGAGATAATAATATTGAGTGAATGCTCTCCACACATAGTATACATTCATCAAATACTTTCACATCAAAATCACTAAATCCCAGCCTCAGCCCATTCAGAAATGTTGGTACTTGGGTAGAAACCTATACATAGGAACCTGATAAAATGTTAATATTAAACAAAAACTTTAGACGGACTTAGAGGCTTTTGCATCTTCAGTCTTCATATATAATCTTAAATATTATGATTATTAATATATTCATTAAAGTTAATGTCATCTTAATAATTAATACGTAATCACAGAAAGTAATACTAATTAGGGTAACACTTTATTTTAAGGTGACATAGTTACACGTTCAAACATGTACTTACTTAGTAAAAACAGAAACCAAACCTTAACCACAACTATATAGTAAGTACATGAATTTAATGAATATTACTTCAAATGAAATGAAATCAAATGAAAGTGAACAAGAACGCTGAATTTTATCAAATGCATCTATAATAGAGACTAATGCAAACCCACCTCTTGTGTAGCTGCAGTCTTGAGCATACTGTATAGAGATTTTACATTGTTCCACACAGCATCTCACAATATCCAGCAGCATTTATACACTACACCTGAACACACACACACACACACACACACACACACACACACACACACACACACACACACACACACACACACACACACACACACACACACAGCCGATGAAAAACCTGACAGAATAAGAAGAATACTGAATAAAATATTTTACAAACTTTGTCTTTTAATTCCTTTCTCCTTTATTACATTTCAGTGATAAGATACTAGAGTTTGCGTCAGATATAGAGAAGACCCAAGGCTGACTCTATCATTGACTCTTCAATTTTCCAAAAAGTCAGTACACTGATACAGGACGACAGCGTGAGAGAGACTGTTCCGGAACAGAAAAACATTTACTTTAGGACAACATATTCTCTCTCGCTCTCAAACACCTGTTTTCCTCATTCCTCTAACTGATTTTCACAGTGAAGGCTTAACTTTACAACCGTGGCCTAAAACTCCTTGGGCCTGACAAAAAGCAGAGATCATATGATGTATTTGCCAAACAACTGAAATTAATAAAATGATTCTTTAAAACGATTTGAATTTGACCATATAGTATATAGGAGGATTTGAGACACACACACATTTTTTTTTTTTTAAATCAAGAGAGAGTAAGGAAGACAGGCTGAGCAGAGAGAGTAAGAGTTGCTAACAGACGCAAGCATTGAAGGACATAGTGACTTTGAGAGTTAATTAAAACACAGTTATGCTGGTCAGTGTGTGTGTATAAGTGTGTGTGTAAGTATAATATAATCTGACCCATTCACTGACAGACTGATCAGGAGCTCAAGACACACTGGTCATACAGTATCTAAATAATAATTAACAGTCACAGATTTATGTTTCTGCCGGAGGGAGCCCACACTTCATCCCACAATTCGTCTTTCGATATTCACTCTTACAAAGACCATTCCACATAGACAAGACCTTTACAATCACATAAAAAAAGAAAACTTGGAAACTTTCAAGTGGAAATACATCACCAACCAAATACAGCCAAATACACAAAAGCACGCAAAGAGCGATCCCTTAATAATCACTAAAAAGCAGTCACTCATCTTCATTAGTCGCAATCTCATATCTCCGCAATCTCTAGTCGCAATCTCATAATTCCATTATGATCAATAAAGTTGTCTACACTGAACAATAAATCTCTTACTAACATTGTATCTACACTTCGTTTGTTAATGAGAGGATTTGCGAGCGTGCAGAAATCAGCATGGGAAAAAACTGGATTTGGACTAAATTAAACACCTCTGATTGGCCATTGCATTCAAGAGACAAACAAGCATGTCTGTGATTGGCTACATAGCTCACCGCTGCAAAAACACATTGTAAATATAACCATTTGAAATCTCCAAAGCACAAGCAAAAATATGAACTGGAGCGTGGTATTATTACAGTATCAAATGAGGGAGTTCTTGCTTTCGTTTGAGGGTGATTTGCAATCGATTTTTTTGATTGGTTAAAATGAATGGAGAATATCTCGTGTCTTTCTGTGGGTGCTCAGCCATTCCAGCGACACACGGGATCGGCACCAATGCACAAACACTTCAACTTAATAATAGCACATATTATTGGTATATTAATATAATTACATTAATATTAATATGTGATAATGTTAATTATTATTTAGTGTTGATATATTTAAATTTGGTATTAGTAGTTGACATAATGAACAAATTAACTTATACATTTTGATATGTATTGCTGTTTTTTTTTGTTTAAGCAGTAATATTAACTGAAAGCACCAAGAAAAAAAATAATTCAATTCTGTGAGACTACTAGAATATAGATTAACCTTCATCCCAAGTTTCCATTTAAGCGTTATAAAATAGAACACTGTACAGTATTTGGTAAATAGTAACCAAAATGTTTAAGCTGAGAAAAAAGAAGAAATATAATAATGTTTAACCTCACCAGAATCTGATCATAATTCAGAACAGTCTCAAAAGTGTTGATGGGCTCCCTTATCATCTTGCTCTTTTATTCTCTGTCAGTCTGTTCCTATCTTCATTTTCTTTCGCCTGCTATGTTCCTCGGTTCCTCTTTTCCTTCTCCTTTTCACCTTCACGAAATATTCAAATATTAGTAACTGTATCTGCCTTATAGGAGGTGTCCTGTAGGTTAACACATAAGTAAACCACATTACCCATAATGCAGAGCACTTGTGGTTGACAGTGGGCTGTCAGCAGCTCTTAATTCACAGGGCTGTAATTTCCTAATCCTGTCTGGCGGTCAGATGAAGTCCACTGCAGGTATCTGGACGTGCAAGCGTTTTCTGCATCATTTCATTCATTGTCGTCTATGCTTAAGTTGAATTCGGTTAAACCTGCATTAATGGTGTTGATTGATGTGCACGGTTTTATGCTGCTCATCAGCTTTGTGACGTAAAGTGACATCTCTAACGTTTCCTTTCACCTCTACACTGTCCTTTCATTAACATGGACTGCTCTAATCTAACTGGACAATTTCAGATTAAAGCAACTTCCAGGAGTGCAAAAGTTTTTGCCAATCCATCTAGAAACAAATGCTAATTCATCATCAAAACATTATTATTTGCATTTCTGCCCAATAATGAAGTAAAGGTTCAAACACAACAACCCTTTTATCTCCTGCACTTCCTCCACTCTCACCATTTCACTCTCAGTCTGTTCATTGCTGTCATTCAGCAGTCAGACTCCCAGAGGCCTCTGTGCTAAAGAAGGGTCATCGGCAGCTGTATGACCTGGAAGTGAAATCACTTAACTGGGACTATTAAAAACAACTTGTAGTGCTGTTAACATTAGTATAAGCAAACACTGCTGTAAACGAATACACCGATCATCCAAAAGCATTCACACACATTGGTTTTCCCATCATAGTGGACAGTTTCCATTGACTTCTTTTCTTCTAAACCAAGTAAATGATATTTTCTATCCTCCAACTCTAAACCTGACCCTCACAGAAACTGTTCGGTACGAATCCCCTAAAGGGGCATGGTGAAAAAAGATTAGATGAGAGGAAAATTATGTTTCAATGCATTTGCGTTCTCTCGCTAAACTTTTTCGATGGAAATGATGTGAGAGGAAAAGCTATATTTCAGTGCTTTTCACAAGCAAAAGCAAAGTTTCTCAGGGAAAGCAATAGTTCTGAAATATAGCTCCTCCCACTTTATATCCATCACAAAAGGTGAAGGAAAAAGCTTAGCAAAAAATCATTTTCCCAGTAGTACTTGCGTAGTTGTTCTGAATTATTTTTGTTCCAAACCTGTATGAGTTATGTTCTTCTGTGGAACACATAAAAAGATAATTTGAAAAGTGTTTTTGTCCATATAATGAAAGTCAGTGGGATTCCAATGTCTTTCTAGCCTGACTTCGTCATACTCATATTCTGGTCAGAACATGAGTCTGATACTGGTCCATAGGGCTTTGATTATGAGGCGTGTCTTAACCGAACCAGGAAAAACAACAACTCTGCACTCAATTGGATAGACCGACAACCAATCAGAGGAACGCAGTAAGTGACGTATGTTGAGCAACGCATAGTTATCAAACAGAACTCTGGAAAAAGTATGAAAAAAATAAGGACTGTTAACAATCTTTGCCGGTGTTGCAAAAAGAACTTAAGCATTCGCGGAGTAGGCCTACTTGCATGCAAACACGAAAAGCATTTTTGAAAGAAAAAATACGTTTGAGGACGTGATGATTACGTTATTGGATGGATTATCTGTCCATCATCGTATAAAGCCCGCCCTGGCAATTTGATTGGTCCGACCATTTTTTGGCTGATCATAATTACTCCTCAATGGATCGAGTCCAGACCGAACTTCCCGACCAAAAAATGTTGTGGGCGGGGTTCGGGCTGGCATCCAGGCTAATGTCTTTCCTGTTCCACAGAAGAAAGCCACAAAGGTTTGGATGTAAAGAATGATAGAAATTTTATTTTGGGTGAACTATCCCCTTCATTCCCTCACTAAAGGGATAGTTAACCCCCAAAAAATACAATTCTGTAACCATTTACTCTGACTTACTTTCCTTCTGTGGAATATAAAATAGGTTTTTTTTACTGAAAATTGACATCATTTACTCTCACGTCATTCATCTTAGGAACACAAAAATGAAGATATATTTTAATGAAATCTGACAGGTTTCTGTCCCTCCATTGACAGTTACCCAACTATCACTTTGACGCTTCAAAACGTTCATAAAGAGATCGCAAAACTAATCCATATGACTTGAGGGGTTAGGCCAGATTGAATTAAGGTTTTTATTTACATAAAAACATTGATCAGTGAATAAAACAGAAGCTCATTGGTTCAAAGCTCAAATGTGTTGCGTAACACGAGAATGAACCTCATTGGTTCTTGCAGAAGCTCAAACATGATGCGTAACACAAGGATGAACCTCATTGGTTAATTCTCAAACAAGCTTGAGCTTCAGTTTACCCCAACTGATGTGTGCGTTTAATGTTTATATGTGAATATAAGCCTAAATTCAATCAGTTCATCATATAAAGAAAATCGTGTCTTTTATTCTTTTCTTTTTTTTGTCTATACAATGTTTGGTACCAAAATTCTTCAAAATATCTGCATGAGAAAGAAAGTCATACAGTTCTGGGTCTGGGAATGGCATGAGTAATTGATAACCAAATGTTCTTTTATACATGCAATATCCCTTCAAGTTGGCAAAATCTGACAACACACACACTTATGTGTGTAATGTCTTGGGTGAAAAAATACTCTTTCAGCAGCAACATGGTAACAGCATATTAAATCTGATCTACAGAGGTAAACATTCACATAAAGCCTATGAATAGGGCTACTGATCCGAGTTTTTCTCCGACTGGATCATTTTCCTTACAGGAATCTCCTGCGTGTGCGAGACAGACAGAAACGGGACAGCAGGGGCAGTAATGCGTTTATGCGTAAAATTTACAGAGGTTAAAAAAAGCTCTCGGCTCTGGCGAACTTCCCATATTGTGCAGCAGAAGAGCGAAATCGATGTGGGAACTGGTGAGTGAGAGAAGAGAGGAAGACAGGTGGAGAAAAGGAAGGTTGTGTGTGGGAACTTAATGACTTGTGACAGTGCAAAACCGACAGCTAAAGAATTGACGCTCTTTCGCCTCCCTCGTCTCACTTTCTCACACACCACATTTACGACTATTCTCTCGCGCTTGCTTTTGACACTTGACCTTTCGAGTTCAATCGATTTCCTTTTACTTTAATGCAATCTTCAGGCCTTCCTAATAAGCTGTCCAATGGAACCAAACTCTAACAAATAGCTTAATGCACCTGACCAGCTGACCATACGTTCCTCTTGGCCGTATAGCAGCCACCGAGAGCAGCCCAACAGAGAGGGCTAGGCGTATATTTAACCTGCATGCTCAGGTTTCTGCTAGCATATAGCAGAAGAGATGTACTGCGTAGGTTAGCACGAATATGCACAAATCACGAGGTTTGGTTCACACATCTGCTTAGTTAAGCAATTCTACGAATAATCCTCAAGGGCATTGGAGATATTTTACAGAATCTTCAGAAACCTGAGACCTTTTCCACCCCGAATGACCTGCAGACATCCAGTAAACAGATTTTGGACAGAAAATGTTCCAACTGGAAGCTGCCTAAAGCAATCGTAAAATGACAGAGAAGCATTAAATAAGCAAAAAGGTGGAAAGTAGAACACACAAGCATGGTTCTCTGCCAATAAACATCTGACAGGGAAGCACAAATCCACAGCATTGACACTAATGGGATTTTACGAGACATATTGCCTTTAATCAGCAGGGTGTTGACACAGGTTATGACAATTCTCATACCTATTCATGAGTTGTGCTAGAACAGCCCAGTGAGCTCCATGTGTGTCGCCACTAAGAATAGAATGGAAAATCAATTAAAGCCGAGGCTAGTGAAGTGAAAGGCTTTGAGACCCATTATTTAAAGAGTCGTATTTTGGGCAGACAAGCGTTTCTAGGTTAGAACAGACCACGGCAAACCTCCAAACCTCCGACAAACCTCCACCCACCAACAGCAAGACAGCGAAACGCCTCGGCGTAAGACAACAAAACAACGGGAGAGAGAAAGAGGCACAGAAAGACAGTGACTGACCAGGGTTTGCTGGTATCTCAGAGCTTTCCTTTGCGACGCATCGGCAGCCATCGACACGCTCGCACTGAGCCAAAAATAAACACACACAGTCTCACTCCTGTGTTACAGCATATGAAACACATACACTCACCGACTCTTACCCGTTTATTCAGTTACACACACCACCCCACTCAAAGCGCGAGATACACACGCTGTCTCACTATTATGTTACAGTACCCGCAACACACACATGCAAGAAAAATGCTGAGACGTGTGATTCTTCAATTAGATACACTGGGAAACTAATGCACACCATCCACAAACGGTCAGAGAGTCGGCCTACCTGTAAAACACTACACCAACAACACACACGAAGGTGCAGAGCGCACAAACAAGCTTACAAAACTTTATGGTGTTAATCATAGTTTCTGTCCAATACTTGGTATCAGTAAATTTGGTATAAGCTCAATCAATAAGATCAGTAATCTCAATCATTTTGAGCTATGAGTTTCCAAAACTTTTCCCATTCTAGAGTTCGCGATAAGGATTTTTAAAAAAATTTTTCATTTCTCAGAGTCGAGCATTATTTGAAATCAGTCTGAAATTTCCATGAAGTTTTAATATTTTCCATTTTTAAAACAGACCGGATTAGGAGAAACAATATGGTAATTTACATGACTTTAATGTGACCTTTTAAGATTGTATTAATTTAATTTATAAATTCATCGATATTTCCCAAACCATGGGAAACCTAAACCTAGAATGTAGTCTTAAAATGCACTAAAAATGGATTAAAGTTTTGCTTTGGATAACTGCATATAAAATTATTTGAATGACAGGAAAGGTTTCAAAGTTTCAATGATTTTATCCATAGATTTTATGATTTTTTTGTTACTTTTCCAGTACTGTAAACCACACTTTTGAAATTCCCTGATATTTCCAGGTTTTGCAGTCTTGGAAAAACTCTTTTTTTAGTTTCACAATGTTAATAACTTGCAACTGGAGGTTTCTGGAGGAAACTATGATTTCTTACAATGTTAAATTCTGTTTAGGGAACCAATTTTATCTACACGAACACATCAATAGGTAATCAATAGGAAACATATAATCCAAACCCTAGAATAAACACATATAGGAAAAAGATTAAGAAGGATCAATCAAAGACGGCAAGAGGATAAATGGATAAAAATCACTATAAAGATGGATGGGTGAATGAGTAACATCAGTGAGAAAAAAAGACTCAGACAGCTGGTGAAGAGAGCGACTGAAACAGACGAGTGCAAATAAGCGTACTTGTGTTAAATAGATAATGCAAGTCCAGATCTGCTTGTCTTTTCTTAGCCGCGGCACACAGCTAATCGCACGCCTCATCTCACATTAGCGCCATCCCCGCTCTCAGCCGTTACTAGCAGCAACATGCCTCCCCATCTATCTTCCGGCCTGAACCCCTCCCAAATGGATTTCCGTTTTGCTTCTACCTCTTCTTGTTTTCGCTCCTTCTGGCGAGCACGGGTGTTTTTTTGACAGGACACCACCCTCTCGGGGGCACCCGTGTAACATGATGAGTGAGTATGCGTTTTGGAGGGCGGTAGAGGGAGGCAAAGTGACTCAATACAACAGCATTTAATTCAACAGCGAGGAAACTCGGAAGCCCCGCACAGACTTAAAATACAACTCACTCTTGCTGTGATTCAACCATGACTCTGATTAACAGGCTGATGAATATCATGTCAACTCTCTGTCAAGTCCCCTCGCCATTTTGGATGGCTTCTAGAGACCGAAAGGTTTACAGTTATTTCTCAAGGGCAGGGGTTCCCAAACTTTAATTTCAGCCAAACCCTTTAGACGTAAAATATTTACTATATATATATTGAATATTTAAGGTCACAAAACGCATGTTAATGGTTCTCTCTAATGTTGGTTAATGTACACATGATATGCAAGTAAACATAAAACATTCAATCCGTTTTTAGTAAGCTTTTTATTTTGATTGCTTTTATTATAAAATTATGTATATATGGGCTGCATGTACACTACCGTTCAAAAGTTTGGGGTTGGTAAGAATTTTAATGTTTTTAAAAGAAGTCTCTTCTGCTCACCAAGGCTGCATTTATTGAATTAAAAATACAAAACATCCCTATGCCCTACTCACTCACTACGAAGGGCAGAGCCCATAAAGTGGAGACTTTAGGAGGGAGCAGGGCACAATGTCCAGCGTTTTGGTGGCCTGAGAACGCAAACTTTGAAGTAGGTTTCAAAGCTCAAATTTTAAAAATGAGTTTTCAAAGCAACACCGTTATCATCTCTGTGGAAACTTCAAAAACACGAGTCTATCCACAGAAATGTATAAATAAAGTGAACAAAAATTCATGATGAACTGCACATACAGCGATGGAGTTGGTGAGAAAAATCATTTTTTAAAGGTTTAGTTTTTAACATAGACAGTATAAGAATGGACAGAGCCATCTCATTGGAACTCAGTTGAGACAGTTGAAGCCCACTTTTAGCGATTTTTTAGCACTTCCGTTCCTGAGCGCAGACTCAAACCGACTCAAACTAAGCTTGATGACGTGAGAAACCCGCCTGACAGATGTATATCTTCTAGTAGCTGTGCGTGAAAATGCCAACGTTAATCTTGCAGAGACGGCGAGCTTGAGCAAAGAGTTCTATTGGTGTGATGAGCAGGACTAAGTATTTTTTTATAGTATTTATTTTAAAATGTAACGCCAGTAGCCATATTAAGTTAATGCATTGATTGCCTGCGAGCTTCTCCTCCTATCTTTATGCATTCTGTACTGTGCGACAGAGATCGAGTGGTTATGACGCAGTCTTAGCCTATTTTTACAAAAACTGTTTCTACGGGGCCATAATGTAACATAGAAGGTAATGGAGCCCTTTATACATTGTCGTGTGTCTTTAGAAATAAATAATGGACAAATTGAGTCTTTAAACGCCTCAGATGTAAAGTTATTTGCTGTCAAAGTGACGCCAAAATGAATGGGAGTCAATGGCAAATGCTAACGCAAGTGAAGTTCTGCTACAAGATGGCGGCTCCCGCGAGGCTTCAACTTCCGGTCGATGGATTACCCCCTTGGTTTTTAACAATTAAGAAGATCTTTTTATATTTTTGATACTGCTGTATAATGTATTTTATTATATCTTACTAGTAAGAGAGTGGAATAGCAAAATATTTTTCTTGTCACATGACATTATTTGTCACCTGGTTTTGAGTGTGTCTAATTAAGGTGATCAAACTTAGGATGTTTTTATTCCACCTTGGTATTGTGCCTGATAAAGAACTGATGCTTGAAACGTTGCACGATCAATAAAATGAGTTGGAGCTGCAATTTTCTTGTGCTTAATACTTCACACTTCTTTTTGCCATTATTGTTATTTTGTTGTCCTGCACCTGAGCCAAATTAGGGTGTTTGGGATGTGCACTTCTTTTTTGTATTTTTGATGCCAAAGCAACATCTCTCATTTTTATTTAGTTTCATTTGGTGTACTAAAAGGACTAAAACTTAAATAAAAGTGACTAACAACTAAAATAAACAATAAATGACTAAATGACAAAACATAAAAATTACTAAAACTTAAATGAAAAAAGTATAAAACAAAAATAAAAAACTAATTTAAATTTATTTAAAACACTATAATTGTATTTCAATAATACTAAAACACTGCACATGCTGCTCTTCACCCTGATACACACATTGCAACAGACTATATTTCATTAATTAAAGCAGTCTTTGAGTTGATAATAACACTAAGCTATATTGCGATTTCAGTTTTAATTCAATAAATTGTGCAGACACATTTACGGATTCTAATTTTACATTTGGTTTAATTATTAGCTGTTCATCAACTCACAAACCCCCATTAATGAATCCCTGTCCTAGGGGGACATCCGGGTGAATCCGACAAGCTAAATGACCACAAAACAAAAAAGTGCCGCAAAAAAAACAAGCCTGGATTCATATACAACCCTTTATACCTTCAAGTGAATCTGAAATGCGTTATGTAGGTTTTCACTTTTATATGACAACTGGGCCTCCAAACTGATATACCTGGAAAAACAGCTAAATAAAGCTTAAGAACAAAGTGATTAAAATAATCCTCCGCACATTACATACCATCTGATCCCGGCGGCAAAGACTTCATGGAGTCACGCTAACAGGTCGGGTGGGTAGGTGTTATGGGACCGGCACAATGACGGCCGTTCCTGCAGCCACGGCAGGACAGAGAAACCCGAGCACATGGATAAAAATGCATCACCACGGAAGCCGAGGACAACTCTGAAAAACAGAGAGGGAGAGGGAGTGCGAGACATCTAATACTAAACAAGTCAATACTTAAATACAGAACATAACATACAACATGGCTATGATACTTACCAACAATACAGTGTTACTCAAACACACAACTGATACATTTATCCATGCAAATGACAAGTGTTGGGGGTTACACATTACAAATAATGAGAGCTATGTAATCAGATTACTTTTTCAAGTAATGAGTTAAGTAATGCATTACTTTTTAAAATAAGTTACTTTGTTATCCCATTAATTGACTGACAGCTCTGCTGTAGTACTAAGTAACACACTTAGTAACACAATTACAGCAGAAAGGGTATTGTTAAAAAAACTCATGTTAACTTTGATGAAAGGTTTTGATACACTTCAAATGTTGACTAGTGTTGTTATTTTTTTAGGGAGTAACACAATATTGTAATGCATTACTTTTAAAAGTAACTTTCCCCAACACTGCAAATGACAAAACAAAACAACACAAATCAAGGGTCTTTGGAACAGTATTTTTTATTTTATGGCAGTTTATGCATTACAAAAATACAAAAATTACAGTTTCCCTATAGTTGATTTAAGCACCCTTCATAGCTGGTTAGTACACATAACAAAGGCAGTGAATAAACCATTAATATCAAGTGTACTAGGCACTCATCTGGCACAGTAAGGCTGAGGGGGGGACTAAACTGGATCTTATAATATGTACCATGTGGGTTTTAACACTTTCATAGGGGAACTTTTTTAAACATGTTACCACAACAAGAACGTGTAGGGCTCAGTGTCACAATGCTGTTACAAACATGTTCTGAACACATTCAAAACTAGGTGAACAAAGCCTGAGAAAAACATGGATTATCTAAATACAGTTATAAATGCAGTTTAAAATGAACCCAACTTTCTTTTCATTTTAAACAGATTTAGGAGAACATGCATGTGCTGGCGTTGTCTCAATAGAATGTCTGCAGCAAGAAACAAATATTGCTATACCATTTCTAAATATAAAAATGTTCTACTTTCATTTGTTTTCATTAAAAAATAAACATGACTTCAGAAAATGACTCCTAGTATTTCATCAAATGACCAGTAATTTGCTTAAATACTTGAATTTTTTTTAAATCACGGCACCATTTCTATTATGAAAGTAATCTTTTATAAATTGTCTCTGCACCAGTGCCTCATTTTTAAATTTAGAATTTTAATATTTGTCTAAAATGTACATGTGCCCATATTATTCTCCCAGTTCAAAGAAGCATATTAGTTAAAATAAAGATTAAAAAAAAGCAACATTTGATTGAAAGCAATATTAGCGTGAACAGTGTAAATCTACATTGAACATTTTGGCTGCTAAAACAGTAATATAAAATAAAACAGTAAAATAATCATAATGAGTGATAACTCATGCTAAAGGTGACGAGTGTGAAATGTAGAAGAGGGCTTGAGGGATGCCATGGCAAAGGTCATGAAAAGGTCAAAGGTCATGACCTTAAACCTAATGGTCATGCCTATTAGGTAAGGAAGACGCATACACTTAAACCGGCAGACTTAATTTACAATCTGCTTTCCCAGGAGGAATAATGATGTGTGTGCAGAACAGGAAGACTGTCTAAACACTGGAATCTCTATGTGACACAAGGTCTGCTGATGAAGAGTAAAAGCTCTCTACTACCATCTGCAGGTTTTTCAATCTTTTTGCATACTTTCAATCTTCATAAATGTGCATTGGCACATTTATAAATAAATTGGCACACAAATTTTGTGTGCCATAAATTGGCACACAAAATATTTAAAGCAAAAAGGAATGTGCAAGAGTGAGGGGCATATGCAAAAACTGCGGCATATAGACAGAAATAATGACAAAACATTATGAGAATATATATACATTACATTTTGGCAATACCCAGCATAAAGCGCCCTTAGAAGAATGCAACTTCAATCTGGAAGTTTTGGAATTACAGAAATATCTGTAGAATGATCAAGTGTATTGATATGCATCATATTAATGGTTTGACCATTAACTATTAAAAAGCAAAACAAAAGGTGAAATAAGTAACTAGAAGTAAAGAAGCCTTATTAAAAGGTTAAAAAATAAAAATAAAAAGCTGACATGGTGCATACAGCAAAACTGTAACTGATGTTAATACAATGCATGTAAAGTTGCATTAAGGACACCTAAGATAAGAGCAGATCTGTTAAAATCCACTGAGTGAAATGTGAGGAGGAGTAAAGTATGGTACTGGCACAATGTTAGAATGCATGTTTACGCATGCAACGGTGTGTGTGTGAGACGTGGAGGGTGTGTCATCAAGCTGCTCTGAATGACCAATGAAAAGTTCATGGTTTGGCTTTAAAAAGTCTTCACAATTACAAAACATACAGAACAAGAACTACTGAGGGGAGGGGGGGGGACTGTACAAAGAAAAAAATAATAGAAAAAAATAAATACGAGTAAAAAAAACTGATTAAAAAACAGTTGCCTTTGTTTAAAAAATAAAATAAAGATTTATACAGCTGTTGAATAAAAAAAAATATTGGAATAAAAAAACTTTTACTTTATGAATTATTTTTAACCCGAATGTTTTAATTTAATTTTAAAAAGTAAAATTTAAACACAAATGGATATTTTTTTAAATGGACACATATACTCGCAAATGTCATCTTCACTCTTTCCTAACTAAATTCATTTATTAAAAAATAAAAATAAAAATAAAAAGAGCAAGGCAAAGAAAAGAAAGAATTATGGAGAATGAATGCTAATTACGTTTAAGTGCACACTAGAAGACAAAGTTCTTATGATAAAAAAAAAACTCTAAAAGCTGATATTAGCAAATCCATGCTAAATAATGTACAGATGTATATAGCGCTGAGGAATGTGAAATAGATGACACATGGAAGATGTAGATTTACATGACTGTGTGTTTGTATACTGAGTTTACAGCGGGTGATGAATAAACACACAAACGTGTACTGAGCTCCCTCTACTGCATCAAAATCAGTTCTAAGGGCAGTGTGTTATGTGCATGTGTCTGTGTGGAGTGTGTGCATGTGTCTAGTTGTTGGGGTAGTACTTGGGGAAGAGGTAGAGGTCTTTACAGAGGGAGCTGGTGAACTCGGACATCTCTTTACAGCGATGATGGGCTGAACCGGGTGCGTATCCTTCTCTGCTTTTAATTCGACCGTTCACCTATAGAGAACAGAGTGAACAAAATACTTTTTTAATAAGTAAAAGCCCTTTTAGCATAATTCCAGAAGTCCACTGTAATGTTTTGGTATACATGTCTTTTTGCTATGAAAGCTTTACATATTTTTATCAAGTAAATATAAGATTAATATTTATATTGTTAGTAATATTTTAAGATGACCACTTATTGGTGTGAAGCAACTGAGGATTACTTAATTATCCATACATTGCATTTTTACAAAATTTCTATTAAAATGTGAGTATCGGATATGATACATCAGGCTTTTGAAGGAAAGTATATTTGTACATATTTCAATTATAATTGTATTGCATTGCATTATAGGTTTTGCACCCACTATAAAAACTACAGAGATTTGATCATAAAAATAAGCATTTAAATATAATATTACTATTAGTTAGACATATTATTGGGAGATGTCAAAAATCAACAGATATTTATATCAAGTAGTCTGCTATACTGTTATAAAGATCTCATCAAATTACATTACAAGCTATCAGAAGTCCATATTGCTTTTTGCCACAAATACAAGGGATGCACCGATACCACTTTTCCGATACCGATACTTTCATTTTTGATACTTGCCAATACCTGTATTTTCACTAATTGTCTATATATATATTGGGTAGAGAAACCAAAAGAATATGAATCATATTCTTTGCTTTTGCAATCATATTACTTTGTTTAGCAAATGCATATTTCCTTCAATTATTTTCATGCTTAATTAAGCATGTTAAAATGTATTGTATGAGCTTCTGTTACTTTTTACTGTTCACTCTTAGCTCAATCATATTTTATCTTTAATTTCTCAAACCAGAAATTAATTCATTTGAGAAAACTTTTTTGGTAAATCCAAGATCTAGGCATCACATACGATACTCAACAAAAAACATGTGGAAAAAAAAAAAAATCTTTTTTTTAAAGGTTTAATAAACTTTAAAAATAAAATGTATTTTAAAAATGTATATATTTTTCTGACTATTTCATGTCATGCTTTACAGGATGTTGCATGTAGTGAATACGGTTTTATGAAAATTTGTCTCCAAAATCAGATTTTGAATGGATATAAGATGAATTTAATATTAATCTGTAAGGTATAAAACGTAAAATGTTTGGAAACCATAAATGGTCAAAAATCTGTCTACTCAAAAAAGACATTGGACTAAAAGGTTTTACCTGCACAAGCATGTCTGACAGGTGTGTGTTATTGGCTCTCTGTCTGAAGGCTGTGTTCAGCTCCTGAATAAACCAGGACCCTTTCTTGGTGTTTCTCATCGCAGCAGTGCCTGAAGCACAAAACACGCACAAAACGCAACACGTCAGCAATCTGCTCAGCCTCTAAATGTCACATGATGAATGAAAATAAAATCACTTAACGTGTGATTAAGGAATATACAACAATGTGTACACACTGAAACCTTTGAGGGTGGCGAAGCCGCAGATCATATCAGATCTCTGGGGTAGTTTGACTCTCAGACTCTCCCTTTCTTTCTCCATCCTCACTTTGTTGTCCCTCTCCTCCTCTCTCCCAGCATCCCTCTGTTCACAACCTGGAGATTGAGTCCGCTCTTGGCCATCCAACTGGTCCACGCCGTTGTCCATCTCCTCTGAAATATGAAGAAAGGTTTGTTTGCTTGCTTGTTAAAAATGTAACACCATGCCAGCTTCCATCACTATTTAGGGCCTGAGCATTGATTGTGTGAGGACCCTATTGGAATTGTTCAGAAATTTTTAGATTTCATGGCCTAGTTAAAATAGTCCAAGTGACTACAGTGGCTCAACCTTAAGTTTATCAAGTGACGAGAATACTTTTTGTGCGCAAAAAACCCCCCTGACTTCATTCAACTTTTCATTTTCTTCCGTGTGGGCCTCTGACGCGAGTTCACGAGAGCGCTACGACGCATGCGCGAGAACTGAGAAGATGAGAGAAGCTTGTAAACAATCAAGCTGTGTCGTAAATTTTGATGCACTATTCTAAGCCATTTTGTAGTATAAATATATAGTGTATAAGTACGCTATTTGGGACTCACTTCCGGCTATGTCAGGATGTCATCTGCATCCTTTTCTCAGTTCTTGCCCATGCGTCGTGGCGCTCTCTTGGACTCACGTCAGAGGCCCACACGGAAGAAAATGAATAGTTTCAAAATAAAGTCGTTTGTTTGCACACAAAAAGTATTCTCGTCGCTTGATAAACTTAAGGTTGAGCCACTTGGACAATTTTAACAAAGTCTTTACTAACTTTCTGGGCCGGCAGGTGCAATTAGCTAGAAGCCTATGAAGGCTTTCATCAAAAATATCTGGTTAAATAACTGATAAATCTCACCTCCTCGACATGCCTGAATGAAGAACATCTTTGGCTTATTCTGGAGCAGAGGGCACCGGGCGTTATCAAAAACCTCAAACACCCAGTCCAACTGAGAGACAGAGACATTGAAGAGTTGAATCTCTGTCTGTGGTTTAAAACTCTGATATCTAAAGGAATACTAAAAATTAGGTATTAAAATCAGGTGCACCTCCACTAGCTGTCCATCTGTCCCGTAAATAGATCCCTCAACACCATGAGACAGTAAACACACAACAGCGCAGTCATAATCTGCATGATCCTGCTGCTGGGCAAACTGTTCTAGGCAGCCACGCATTGCCTGAAAAACACACATGAATCAAAAAATGAATAAATCACTTTGCTTTGCAGGGCAGTCTGACTCTGCAGCGAGTCGAACTCACCTCTGCTGTTAGGTCTTTACGCAGGCTGACTGTGAAATCCATCTCAGTGAAAAGTCTCCTCAGCGTCTCCTCATCCACCTCTCCACCCCTCCGGATGTCCAAATCAGTGTTTGCAGAGTCAAACCTCACATTACTCAGCACCAGGGCCAATCCTCGCGGACAGGAGCGCATCGGGTAAGCCTAAAAGGAAAGATTTTTCCATAGAGGATCACACTGAGCTAAAATAGCGTAACTATATATCCAAATAAAGTGGGTATTTGTGTGAGAATGTGCATGTAAAGGAAGAGAGTTTGTGTCCTTATACCTGTGATCTGTGGGACTGGTAAAATTCCGGAGTGCAGGGAAGTACCGCTGTGGTCACGGGACAGTCAGCATCTAAACACATCTCCATGGAATCTAAAACATACAAAAAAATATTATTTTTTTAAGCTAAAAATTTGCACATTACATAAATTCTGCCATGACATTAGCATAGTTTTATATTGTGAACAAACAAATAAAAGGACACTTGAGTGCTCACCATAAGTCCTTGCTCTTTTTGCAGGTATCACACATTCCTGAGTTGGGAGAGATAGTGGAGGCTCTGAAAAACTTTTCTGTAAAGATAAAAACACACACACAAACACACACTTCTACATTAGCTACAGGCTTTATGTGTGAATACATACAACACAGAAAGTTCAAGTCAGTGTATTACTCACTATTCCAGGTGAAAGGAGAGTTTGTACTTGTTTGTTTGATTTTTGAGACAGAATCACTGCAGTTTGGGTGTGGTAAACTGGTGCACAATATGGACGTTGCTGCACAGTAACTTCCCCTTTAGTCCTATTCTCTCTCCCTTTTATTTTACTGACCCAGCTCTGACCTCTGTGGGTGGCTCGATTTCTATACGTCTCATGGTCATGAGATTTATACCTCTTCCTGTCACTTATTGTCTGGGAAGATTTTGTATTTTGGATAAGACATTTTTTTTAAATAGTTTATTTTATTATGCATAGTTTATTTATTAAAACCAATATAAATAAAACAAATATGCTTTAATCTTTTGTCATTAAGTGAAGACCATCAAGTAAATAAATGCTTTAAAGGACAAAAGGCACAACGTTTCTTTCTCTGAATACAGCACTTCTGTTATCCTTGCCTCCCTGTTTTTATGATCTGTCATCACAAAGAAAGACTTTCCCCGTCCCTAACTACTTGATCACTAGGGCTGCCCCTAATAGTCGACTAATTGTTAGTCGACTAGAAAGCTCAGTCGCCCAAAAATTGTATTATTCAGTTAGTCGAAGAAAAAAAAAACTTGTGACTAGGGGTGTGACGGTTATTATACAACCGTGAGACCGACGGTTATAGTTGAACACCGTCATTAGAACTCTATAACCGCCTAAATCGTGTTATTAAAATATTTTTTACACATTTTATCATGTTTAAATAATATCAGCTTACGAGGGAAACGGAGGCGGAGTTAGTGGTGCATTAGTGCTGCTATTGCTGGATATGATTCGGGAGAGGTCTGTTCCCCTTTACCGGTAGAGCGCGCGCTGACACGGAGTAAAGCCTTGTTTATAATCGACGCGTCCGTTTCTTTTAATGTCTATGGTCCGCACGAGCGCGAAGGTGCGCGCGGCAAAAATGACGCGTTGGGTGTGCAAGATCGGCAAGACCTCATTTCGCTTTGCTGTGTACAAGGCTTTTTTGTAACAGCGCGACATCAGTATACAAGGCTCTATGTACGTTTGTGTGGGTTTGTGTTTGACAACTCCATGAGGAATATCTTTAGATCTGATTAATGGATTATGTTGAGTGTGGACTCATTTTAATCATAAGCAAATGCTGTAAATAATGATGTTCCATTTTTCACGATTGATGTATGTTTCAGTGATTGCTTAGTAATTTGATTATGAATTTCTTTTCGCAGAGGGGCGTACCGCCGGCAGTACACTTCAGGTTTAAGGGGTTAATACACATGTGCAGTTAGCTTAAATGAGCAACTAATGGTCAACTAGAAAAATCTTTAGTCGAGAGCAGCCCTCTTGAACACTGCAACCATTATGTTCTTATAGAAACCTGTCAAGTCAGTCTAACTGGGTGTGATCCTGAAGTGGAGGCACCAACTCACGTCTTTCTCAGTGAAGTCCATAAGCAGTCTGCAGAGGTGCTGTTGCTCTGTCGCAGTAAGAGCAGCACAGAAGCTGCTAAATGCCAGAGGGCCACGTTTGGGCAAAAGAAACAACAAATGGCGACTCTTGCCCTGGGACGTCGATTTAGCCTGAAAGATTCAAATTATGCCAAGGTTAAAGTAATCAAAGCATTATTTATGAGGCTTTACACAGGAGGTCGGATTTTGCCAATACCGATGACCAAGTTGGGCAGTACCTGATTAATTAATCAATAGCTTTTTTTTTAATCGATATTAAATCAAAACATAAGTGCTGAATCTAATGCAAAAATAAAGAGCATTGACTGAACCATGACAATGTGTTGAACTTTTGAAATAAAATATAGAAATATTAATATATTAACTAAATTAAATTAATCCAAAATGAATTTAAAAAAACGAAACTTTGCAGTCTCTGTGTGACAAACTTACAGGTTTATTTTAGGCTGCTGTCACTTTAATACCTAATATGCACAAATAAATAAATAAACTGTCACATGCGTTTTCTTTCACAACTATTTATGTTCACTTAAGATATAACCTACTGTGTTTACGAGGATATTTTTTACAGAATTTTGTATGTATTTCGCGTCTTCCTTGGCTTGCAAGTTTTCGCGTCTTCTTTGGTTTGAATGGTTTAAAACTACATTAAAATGTGCACACAGGAATTGATAAGTAGAATCGAAATTTTAATTTTATAACAAGTATTCGATTCCAGAATTGGTTGAGTATTTTTAAAATATAAATAAAATAAATAAAATATAACATTCTCTGTTTACAACATATTTGCAGTGATGTCATGTGGATCTAAAATTAACCCTTACACGTACCATTATGCTCTCTGCCATGTTTTCTGTGAGGATTCCATCTTGTTGCAGACACTGGATCAGAAGATCATCCACCACTAAATCCTGCAGCATCATGACTGAGTTCTTTCTGAGTGCTAGTCTCTCCCATTCCTTCATGCCACACTCTCCCAGCATGATGAACCGCTGAATTAAAAAAATAAAAATAAAAAGACTTAAAGGGATACTCCACCGGTTTTTCATATTAAACTATGTTATTCCCTTAACTAAGACGAGTTGATACATACCTCTCTCGTCTCAGTGCGTGCACTATATCTCTCTGTATTGCCGCAAAACTATGTTAGCACTTAGCTAGCACAGTGCATTAAATATGGGCCAAAAAGAGAAGCGACCAAACACTTCCTCGTTTTCCATATTTAAACACAGTTACTCGAGTAGTGTAACTCGACCTAGGCTGGTGACAAAAAATAAAACGTTGCGCTTTTCTAAGCGTTTACAGGGGGCAATATAGTCATCAATTTTAAACGCTTAGAAAATCACAACGTTTTATTTTGTGTCACCAGCCTAGGTCGAGTTAAGCCTTGTTTATACTCGACGCGTCCGCAAGAGCGCGAGTCTCCGCAGACTGCGCGCGCGTCTCCCCAAACGGACGAGGCGTTTATACTTGACGCGCTCGCCGTTGTGCTATTCTGTGAAACGACAGGGGGCGACTCGGAGTAATTCTCCTCTAAACCACCAGGAATCAGCAGTGAAGAAGTAGTTTGCCGTTTATTAGTAGTTTGTTAATTTCTGATTCATATAAAAAGAGTAATAAATGCAGTAGGTTTATTGTACATTCACTGCATGTAAACTAGTTAAACAACTGAAGCCTTATTGAAGAGTGTTTAAACCTTAATTTCATCAGCAGGGCTTACTTCTGCTATTGTAGGCTTATTTTGTAAATGTAAGCAGTTAGCCTACTTTAGACAGGTGCAAACTGGGTGCTTAATGCAAATGTGTTCCTATTCACAAAATGAGAGGCTTTTATGGTCGCCAATGAATGCAAATGTATCTGTGTATAGAAGGATCATAAACATGTGGTACAGACGTACCAGTTCGGCAAAATTCGGCTCGAAGTCGTTCATCTTCGGATGCGGCGCCGCGCGCGAAGTTACAAAAAATGCCGTGCACACCGCCAGGCGAAATGGGGTCTTGCGCACCCAACGCGCACGACCGCCCACACCGCAATGACGTCATTTTTGCCGCGCGCGCTTCGCGCTCTTGCGGATGCGTCGAGTATAAACCAGGCTTTACACTACTCGAGTAACTGTGTTTAAATAGGGAAAACGAGGAAGTGTTTGGTCGCTTCTCTTTTTGGCCCATATTTAATGCACTGTGCTAGCTAGGTGCTAACATAGTTTTGCGGCAATACAGAGAGATTGAGTGCACGCACTGAGACGAGAGAGGTATGTATCAACTCGTCTTAGTTAAGGGAATAACATAGTTTAATATGAAAAACCAGTGGAGTATCCCTTTAAGTTACAAAACATTCATTGTAACAAAGATACTCAAATAAGGTTTTTGTTTATCGTAAAACAATAACAGCTATTAAAATATAAATATACACATATAAATATCAAATTATACACTATATATAATGTTATAGTACAATTATATTAAAACATAAGCAAGTGGTCATTTATTATTATAATTATAGATATTCTTTATATATTATAAGGAAAATGAAGCTTATTCTAAGGGACATTAATAAGACTGCATTGTAAAATTACTTCATTAATTGTTATTAATTGTAAGTATTGAGAGATCATAATAGTATTTGTTGTGGTGATGCCTTCATCTGATTTCAAATTAAAAATATTTTATTATAGTATTTTTTTTAGTATATATTGCATATATCTATATCTATATATATATATAAATTTATTTTTTGGAGTGAAAGCGACCTTCCATGCTGAATCACATACTCGCACACGCACAGGTGAGGAGTGGCAAGTGATCTACATGCCTTCACACCGCGTTCTGCTAGTGTCTGCTAAGTTATAATGCCTACATGCCAAGGTTTACTTTACCTGTTGTGTTACAGCCCTCGTCGTGTGAAGATGACAGTAAAAGACACTACACCAATGGTGTATGAAGGATGATGTTGATGATTTGAAGTAAATCCAGAATGATGAATGTCAGCTCGCGCTGCGACTAGCTTAGCATGCTAATCAAAACAAAATCACAACTGTCAATATAAAACACTTCTGAAACTAAATAAAGCATTTATGCAGAACAACTACTAAACTACAGCTCAAATCGTTTTTTTACTCCTTTCCGGTGCTGTTTATCAAGTTGGCGACCGATAAAATATTAAACTGAATTAACAACGAGCTACACAATACAGTCAGGTGCTAGCGCTTCATGCGAGCTTTGTTTTTCAAGATGCAGAATTCGTCCTTTTAAATTTCATTTTCTTTTTGTTTTTCGTCGTCGTTCACGAGGCTACACGCGGAACGACAGAGTTTGTGGTGAAAAACGGACGAGTATTTTTAAAATATAACTGACAGTACGCTGATTCTCTCTGTACAAACTTCCGCGGGTACTGATTCAGCGAGGCAGCCAATCGGCATTGTGTGTGAAGATGATTGACGCGAGCAGCAGCCTATCACAGCCCAGCCCCACAACCCCGTCCGCCCACTAAAGGGGCTGATGTTGATGTGGTTTAATCCACTTATTTGAAATTTGAAGCTTGTGTAATACCCAATACCACACAGACCTTTTGAACATTAAATACCAGCACAAGTCTCGTTTCTGTTCACTGAGCAGTTTTTACTGTTTCAAGGTTCCATATTTCCCAGACTCTTTCAGTATAAATAAATGCAATAAATCTAATAAATCCCAGACTGTTTCAGTCACAGTGCAACTGGAATGTCTATTAAATGGGCTTCTATTAAACCCACAACCTCAAACTTGTTAATTACCCACATACTGTCCTCTAAGTAAACAACTTCCTGACGGTTATAAAACTTGCAATTCTTATTTTTTTCTGTTTTTTTTTAAACCTATATAAACACTCATTTTGTCCTAGTTTTTGATTTTTTTTATTATATTTATTTATTTTAGCTTTAATATGCATTTATTTAGATTAGTTTTACTGTGAGAGCTTGTTTCTCAAAGAGTCACGTCTTCTGATAATTTTTTTTGCCACAAAACAAAAGTAAAACCCATATATTTATATATACATACACATATATATCTATGCCTTTTAGGTTGTAAAAATAATCTCACAGAAATGTTATATGTAATATAATACTCATTTGCACCAAACATGGCACATATGCCACTAAAATCTCAATATAAAATTTATAACATGCAACTTTTGCCAATAGTAGACGAAGTAAAGAAATTATTGACAACGTGTAATCAACCAGCTTGTGTCAAGACCTGTTTTGAACAAAGAATAGTTGAAAGAATAGTTAAAGCTTTGTAAATCTTTAATCGTGTGCAAGCCAGAAACATCAGTTTTGTTCTAGAAAATAATTGCTATAATATCCAGCAAAATGTAAACTCTGTGAAGAACTACACAAGTGCATACACAATTCAGTAATCAAACACTTTATTCATACTTTCCAAAGCAAACAAAATGAATGTTGTCACACTAAAATTGTAAAGAACACAAAAACAGTTGCAAGAACAGTAGTCACCTCTTTGCACAGGCCTGTATTTCATGAAACACATCAGAATAACATCAAGCCAAATTCATCATGCCTTTCTGCTATTGATATGGACTCTAGTTATTAAAGCAAAGCATTTGTAATCTGATACTATAGAAGTGCTTTTCAAAGAGCCTCTAACTCACCTTTAGACACAGACCAAAACTTAAATGATACATAATAGTAAAGCACCTTGTATGGCTTATAACTATCAGCTCTGTTCCTCCTGATCTTGTGAAAAGTTGAAATGCTATGATCTATAGCTCAAAAACAGGAGTGTTTATGCTCATATATGATCTCAGCACTTCAAGGGCATAAAGAAAATTTTCACTTTTTTAACTGTTAATTGTTGTCAATGCTAATGTGCCACATATGTCTATATCCAAGAACATATTTTTCCTCAAATGTATCTTATGATCGCGATTTATTGTTAATAACATCATTCAGAAACATCACCTATAGGTTATAACAGGCTGAAGAGGTAGGCCTGATCCTTATGTAACTTCTCCACACTAACACAATATTTCAACAACAAATAGTCAATTTGGAACGTAAAGCGAAGGACATTTGTGAGTATAATTTTTCAAATAAACAATTTCAGTGACTTTCTTGAAAATTCTGAAATAGAAAATTCATGTTCAACATTGATTGAGTTGGTGGAGCATGAGCTTAAAAAGCTTCATTTCAGTTTCATCAGACATGGGTTCATACTGCATGTAAAACTCGATTCCATTCGAATGAAAATAAGTACTTGTACTTTATACCAAACTACATCGGTGTGGTGACCATATCACACAGTCAAGCAGCATTTATGTCTTTTACTACATATAGAGACTGAAAACAGGGGCAGTGTTTCATGTTGATAATATCTTGCCATAAAAATTAAATAACCAAATCTATCTGTGGGACTTCTGATTACTAGTTAGCAAACGCCAAATTAATATTTTAAGGGATAAACAGAGAATAAGTGCTATTGGGAAGTTTAAAAAAAAAACACAAAAAAACAGCAGCACTTCTGAACTAGGAACACGCCTGCTAAACTGAACATCTATCTTTGGGTTTCAAAACCATAAACTGTCCAGCCTCTGTTCATTGGTTGTTATGATTTGGTCACATGGGAAGTAAATCCCTTTCCTCTGGCTCCTCCCCAAGAGGTTCAGTAGCCACACCTCTGTATGTGGGGGGTTCTTCTCTGTTACCACGGGATCGGCAGACAAAATCACATCCGTCCTGTTAGGGTAATAAAAGGGTATTTGGTTCATAAAAGGAAAAAAAAGAATGCCTGAAACAGAAGACAAAGACCTATATACGTATTTACACCTACAGCAGACAAGTTGCCGATCTGTGACCAAAAGGCATAGTTGGGGAATTGTTCAACTCCCTTGGCTCCAACTACCAGTCGCTGATAGAGGAATCCACCGGTAAGATACACAGCCAGGCAGGAGAATACACCAGAGATGGGACCAAGTCACACATGTGCAAGTCTCAAGTAAGTCTCAAGTCTTAAAGGGTTAGTTCACCCAAAAATGAAAATTCTATGATCGTTTACTTACCCTCAAGTTGTTCCAGACCTCTATGTGTTTATTTGTTCTGCTGAACACAAAGGAAGATATTTGGAAGAAAACAGATCTCATTCCCCATTGACTACCATAGTAGGTATTTTTTCCTACTATGGTAGTCAATGGGGAATGAGATCTGTTTTCTTCCAAATATCTTCCTTTGTGTTCAGCAGAACAAATAAACACATAGAGGTCTGGAACAACTTGAGGTAAGTAAACGATCATAGAATTTTCATTTTTGGGTGAACTAACCCTTTAACCTTCAAGTCTCAAGTAAGTCTCAAGTATTTTTTTCTTGGGCAAGTCAAGTCAAGTCAAGTCTTGTAGTAGGTCAAGTCAAGTGCAAGTCAAGTCACCTTATTATTGTAATTTTACATGCAGAATCTGATCTTAATAAAGTGAAAAGACAAGATAAGTAACTGTCAGTAAATTACAATAATTTGGATCTGCATTGTAAATACTTATGTTCAGTAAAATACATCATGGAATCAAACAAAATTGTAACTTCATAAAATTATTTATTTTTCACTTCTGCCAACAGTGTTTGAAATGTTTTAAATTTTCAACATTGAGTCCATAAAACAAATAACAGCTTAACATCCTACAGACTCCTCTCTGCACACCTCCCTCTCTCTCTCTCTCAAACACAGTTTACGAACAATATTAAAGCAGCACAGGGTAACTTTTCAACCTTCATAATATATTTCCATGTCTCTTGTGATGGTACATCGACTTACAATAGGTTGCATGACACGTCTGCCATAGCCTGACGGGGTCCGTAGCGTTTTTAATCGTACTTTTAAACTTCGGGTTTCGGGTAGTAACCGGCGAACAAAGAGAACTACAAAATTTGACTGCTTTACGGCATATACGTCACTTCCACCACCACCCCCACTTCCTTAACATCGGACGTGCGAGCCAAATGTTCTCTTACGAGAGTACTCTCGTGTTGCGTAAGCTAGCTTACGCTACGGGAAAACTCCTTTTCTCGAGAATACTGAAGCCAAAAAATTATCCTTTAATTTTCTCATATTTAAAACGCATGCTTGCACAGAGCAGACCTAGAATAGGCAGCTCGTGCGCCTATTGGCTGCTCTGCGGCAAGATGCTGCAACCTATCGGTGGACTGGGAGTGACGTCAGCACCAATAGCAGCGCGGGTGCCCGAGTGCGTCACGTCCCGCCAGAATAGGCGTGGCTTACCTCTATATAAGCCCGGTCCAGATAGGGTGTTCTTTGATTTTTCTCCACTTCAGCGAAGTATTCACATCGCTGACTCTCCAGAGAAGCCGCGCCGTCGAAACAAGCACCTCAGCGGGACGAGCCCTCTGCACTGCAGTTGGAAGCCGCCTTCGCCGCTTCATCGCCGTACCTGCTGCGCTATCCGGCGCCCATATCCTTTTCATATTCCTTCTCTAGTATTCTAAAAGAGCAAGAGGCGTTGTTTCAAATGCCTCGAGTTTCCAAATGCGGCTCGTGTCGAGCCCCTCTCAGCGACAATGTGCGAGTCTCGCCGCAGCCGGACCGCCATTGAAAGCAGCACGCATCGCTCTCACAGCTCCCTCGACGGAGGCGGCTGGAGTAGTGTATTTCGCAGCCAACGAGCCCGTTACGTTACCCGCTCGCCTGCACACAAAAGCCGTTTTCACGGCAACCCGAAAAAAAAAAAAAAAAAAAAAAAAAGTGTGCGCTTCCCGCCTGGGACGGAACCGCGCGTAGCTTCCTTTACGTTACAAGGAAGCTACCGCGCCCCCGCAGAAGCAGTCACTCTGCCCCTTGTGGGATCGCGCAGTGATAAGCGCCGTTCCCAAGGGCTGCCGGAGCCTGTAGCTAGGGATGCACCGATACCACCTTTTTCAGAATCGATCCGATCCGATACCAAAAATTCTGAGTATCGACCGATACCCGATACCGATCCGATACCAGTGCAGTTTTTTAGTAGAATTTCTATAACTCTGTGTTGAACTGATATTCACTCTTTTGTGTGTTAAACATAATCTACTTAATACAGACAACTTTATTATAAAGAAAACAACAAATCAAAAAAATATGATCATAATCTAGGACAAAAAATGCTATTATAAATTAGATTAGTGGATAATTCAGCAGTAAAATTTAGTCTAGAAAAAATCATGAGTGCACAATTATTGTACAAATTTGAACATTTAGTGGGGAACAAATAAGAGACAATAAGTGTAACACTAAATCTGGTAAAACATTACACATGGCTCTTTGTATTGTTTTAAAATACTTTAATGAAAAACAAGATCATTAATGAAACAAAAAATCATAAAGATAAATTATTTTAGATATAGCCGGCTACTATAAAATTGAGACATGTTTTAAATGTATAGCACAGCTGTTTAATGAGGCAGCAACATATGATAGATAGGACAGAACAAGAAAGGCTTTTAATATAATAATCGTTTTTAATTGCGTCACTGCATTATGATATGAACGACTCCAATACAGTGCGGCACAAAGCGCTTATGCGCATCCCGAGCGCAGAATGATGAGCTTATGCACATCCCGAGCGCAGAATGATGAGCTTATGCGCATCCCGAGCGCAGAATGATGAGCTTATGCACATCCCGAGCGCAGAATGATGCGCCTAAAGCAACACGGAGTCACAGCGCGCAGCGCGTCGAGTCCGCAATGAAAGGTTCCAAAGCACAAAGGAAAGACATATCGATGCATAGTGTATTATACAGTATCTATCTATGCAATCGTTTATTCAGCCTTTTCTTTTAACAGTTTTAAATGTCAGTTACTGTGCGCTTGAAGAACAGTTATAGTGCTCTGACTCTAGTGTTGTGATCTAACAGACACACGGTAGAAAATGAACATGATTAAGTTACAGCAATAAAGTCCAGCAAGATAAAGTTGTTTTATGCAAAACCATAGAGCTTTATCTACAGATCATGTATAATAATAGTAACCATCTTGGAGAGAGTTTCATCATGTTGACTGTCATAACCGAACGCGAGGCGCTGTTTGAACACTGAATGGAGAATGACTGACTGCCGCAGCGGAGGAAAAAGTTTACGTGAACTTGAATTTAATGTCTTAAATATTAATTTCTATCTCACATTATACTATAGAATGGCTTCAGAACACTTAATATAGTGCACGAAAACTTTATGGTGCTTTATAATGTTTTTGTGCCTTTTGTGGGGCTTAACAATAACACAGAATAGTAGTAGGCTATGCGCACAATATCGGATTTGGATCGGCCTCGTCTGATCGATACCCGATCCGGCAAAAATGGCAGTATCGGAGCCGATACCCGATACAAATATCGGATCGGTGCATCCCTACCTGTAGCTACAGCGACGCGTTCGCCGGAAAGCCTCCCTCGAGCCTCGCTTTTTCACCTTCCCCGCCTCCCTTCACCGACGCGCAGCTGCCGCTCACGAGCCTCACTGCCGTCGCGTTTGAGGTTGAGGGACACGCATCAATAGACTGCTGTTCTAACCGCGCGTAGCTTCCTTTACGTTACAAGGAAGCTAGCGCGCCCCTGCAGAAGCAGTCACTCTGCCCCTTGTGGGACCAGCGCAGTGATAAGCGCCGTTCCCAAGGGCTGCCGGAGTCTGTAGCCACAGCGACGCGCTCGCCGGAAAGCCTCCCTCGAGCCTCGCTTTTTCACCTTCCGCGCCTCCCTTCACCGACGCGCAGCTGCCGCTCACGAGCCTCACTGCCGTCGCGTCTGAGGTTGAGGGACACGCATCAATGGACTGCTGTTCTAACCGCGGCTAGCTTCCTTTACGTTAAAAGGGAGCTACCGTGGCTGCTCGCGCTACTCAAGCTTATGTTGTTTCCCCCGTGGCTCAGTGGCTAAACTCTAAGCTTTCGCGCCAGAGACCCGTGTTCGATCCCGGCTCTCGCAGCAGAAAAAATTTATGCAGCTCTCCTCTCTGAGCTCGCGACCAGCTTTCTTACGTACAGGAAGCGAGCGCGCGAACCGAGACGTCACTGTCGAAAGAAAGTGCGGGTTTTTGTCCCGCCGAGGCCTGACAAACTCCCTCTTCTTCTCAAACATTTCCCAGCTCCTCCTAGTACGAGCGGCCGGTAATGTCTATACTGCAGTAGTGTGCCTGTTATACACGCACGCCTGTAAACAGTGCCGACACACACACGAAAACTGTGATGACGCTCTCTCTCTCTTATCTGCTCGCGGCAACTAAAGCTTAGTTGTTTTCCCTGTGGCTCAGTGGCTAAACCCTAAGCTTTTGCACCGGAGACCCGTGTTCGATCCCGGCTCCCGCAGCAGA
This sequence comes from Chrosomus eos, assembly GCA_036326025.1. Lineage (NCBI taxonomy): Eukaryota > Metazoa > Chordata > Actinopteri > Cypriniformes > Leuciscidae > Chrosomus > Chrosomus eos. The sequence continues at coordinate 25,852,098 of CM070831.1, forward strand.
TAACATTTATGCAGATCCGGCTCACGCCGATGGTGTTTTAGTGTAGAAAGGTGCCCACATCTCAGTGTTCACCCCTACACGCAAGCACGCTCGTGTTATTCACAGAGCCCACTCCCTTAAAGCGGGCAACCGCTCGAGTGTTGAACGTAGGAAATGTGTCCGCGAGTTCGCGTCCACGCCTATTTTTCTGCCCGCTCTATCACTAAAGACTCACGGCTGGACCACAGTCAAAGTTTATTTCCCTGTCAGTCCCCTTCAAAAAGGCTACTGCAGTGGTCCATTTAGCAGCCAACGAGCCGGTTCATTTACCCTCTCGCCTGCACACATACGCCGTTTTCACGGTGACCCAGAGAAATCTCAAAGGAGTATACTGTCTGGCTCACGCCGTTGGTGTTTAAGTGTAGTGCAAGTGCCCACGCCCCAGTGTTCACCCCTACACACAAGCACATCAAATCTCGTGTCACTCACAGAGCACACTCTCATAAAGCGCAGAGAAGCCGCTCGAGTGTTGAATATAAGAAATGTGTCCTCAGGTCCGTGCCCACTATCTGGCCGCTCTGTTACACGTTCAATAAAACAGGTTATGAATGTAAGTCTCGTGCCCGCCGGAGAGCGTTCACGCTTACTAACACACACCTCCCCCCGGGCGCCGCCCGCGCGTTAAAACGAAGCACAGGGCATTGATATGACGCTCCCTATCCGTTATGATCGGGGCGTCACATACACTTGCAAGTCTCGTGCCCGCGCACACACGCTCACGCTTACAGAAAGCTTTTCCGCCCAAAGCGCTGCTCGCGCGTCAAAAAGTGAGAATAAAATGCTCCCCATCCCTTATGATTGGGACTCCTCACATAAATCAGCCGGTCTCGGCTTTCAGTGAGCAGCCATTGCCCAGAACCGAGAGCGCGCGCGCCGCGCTTTCGGCTCCGGTTCAGTTTCACAAGCCCGCAAACGGCGGCGATCTGAACCCGGAGGCCATTCGCCCCCTAGCGGCTCACATAGCTGCGTGGGAAATTATCCCAGGGATTTCAGAATGGGTTCTCAGCACAATAAAGCAGGGCTATACACTTCAATTCATTCGCCCTCCCCCGCGCTTTCGAGCCCGGTCCGCGATGATAGTGAATGCGGAAGTAGCACACCTACTTCACGCAGAAATAGCAATACTGCTGTGCAAAGGGGCTATAGAAAAAGTACCGCCTTCTCTTAGCGAGTCAGGCTTTTACAGCTGATATTTTCTTGTACCCAAGAAGAACGGAGCTTTCAGGCCCATCCTAGATCTGAGACATTTGAACAAGGTGCTTGCAAAAGACCGTTCAAATGCTTACAACCAGGAAAATCCTCGCGCACGTTCGCCCGAGGGACTGGTTTATTTCTCTAGATCTGGAGGATGCCTATTTTCTGTTTCAGATATCACCCCGTCACAGGCAATTTTTGAGATTCGCCTTCGACGGTCAGGTATATCAATACACCGTCCTGTCGCTCGGCCTGTCCCTAGCACCCCATACATTTACGAAGTGCATGGACGCAGCGCTCGCCCCCCTGAGAACTCAGGGGCTGCGAATAATGAACTATCTGGACGACTGGCTGATATTGGCTGTGTTCGCCACCTAGCCGCGTTTTTCCAGAAGGGCAGCTTTCTCCCTTTGAAAACGTTTCAACGGATGCTGGGCTGTATGGCATCAGCTGCAGCGGTGCTCCAGCTGGGCCTATTGCGCATGCGCCCGCTCCATCACTGGTTGAATGCTTGCGCGTCTCGCCGAGCCTGGGATTCTGGCGGCCAGAAAATCAGAGTGACTCAGACCTGCATAGCGGCTCTGCAGCCCTGGTTAGTAGCCGACTGGTACCAGCAGGGAGTGACGATGGGAACCATCTCTTATTGGAAAGTAGTTTCGACAGATGTGTCCATCTCGAGTTGGGGCGCGCTGTTCGAAGGCAGACCGGCCTTTGGCCAGTGGTCAGACCAAGAGAAGTGTTTTCACATAAACTGTCTTGAGATGATAGCGGTCGAAAACGCGCTGAAGCGCTTCCTCCCGTTCATACAGGACCAACACGTTCTCGTTCGCTCGGACAACATGTCTGTGGTTTCCTATGTAAACCGTCAGGGTGGTGTCAGATCCAGGAACCCCTGCAATCTGACGGAACGCATCCTTGTTTGGTCCCAGATGCACCTGTGCTCGCTGAGGGCGGCGCATGTGCCTGGCCATTCGAATGACGGTCCAGACAAACTGTCCAGGGACAACGTTCCCCTGGGGGAATGGTCCCTGCACCCCCAAACGGTCCAGAAACTGTGGCGCCTATTCGGCAGAGCGGAAGTCGGCCTATTTGCGTCAAAAGACAATGCTCATTGCCCGATGTTCTTTTTGAAGAACCAGGACACCCTGGCCCAGGTCTGGCCCAGCCTCCCTCTGTATGCTTTCCCTCCGGTCTCTCTGTTACCACAGGTAATCAAGAGAGTCAGGGAAACGCGCCACTCGGTGCTCCTCATAGCTCCGCACTGAGAGAATCAGAATTGGTTTCCGGAACTAGCACGGCTGTCACATGCAGCTACGTGGCCTATTCCGGTGAGGGCAGATCTCCTCTCTCAGGCTCGCGGCTCGATCTGGCATCCCCATCCAGAGCGCTGGTCTCTGCACGCATGATTGATCAACGGGTACTCGTTACCCTGCCAGAAAGAGTGATGAGCACGATCACGCAGTCTAGAGCTCCTTCCACGGGACGGCTCTACGCGTCTAAATGGTCAGTGTTCTCCAAGTGGTGCACCGACAGAGATCTGGACGCACGGTCGTGTGAGGTTGCGCATTTGCTCACTTTCCTACCAGAGCTGATGGATAAGGGGAGGTCCCCATCCGCGCTCAAAGTTTATGTGGTGGCCGTGGCGGCGTTCGCAGAATCGACGCACGGTCAGTCACCGGGAAGACATGAGCTGGTCATCCGCTTCCTTAGGGGAGCTAGAAGGATGAATCCGCCGCGCCCCCCGTCGGTTCGTATGCGGCCTCTGCAGTGCTTCGGTTGGGTCTGCTGCGCATGCACCCCCTCCAGCGCTGGCTGAAAACACGAGTCCCGCGACGAGCTCTCTGTGAGAGCGTCATGTTTGGAATTTGGGCCTAATGATTCTAAAGTTACGCTCAAACCAATACACGGTTATGTCCCCAAAGTGCTCTCTACTCCGTTCAGAGCGCAAGTCATTTCCCTGTCGGCCCTTCTGGGAACCGACAGTGACAGCGATGTGAACTTCCTTTGCCCGGTCAGGGCTTTAAGAGTTTACGTTCAACAAACCGCTGCCTTCAGGCAGTCAGAACAGCTGTTCGTTTCGTTTGGTGGCCGCACGAAGGGGCTAGCTACCTCGAAACAGAGCATTTCCAGATGGATAGTTGATGCTATCGCCTTGGCTTACAAGTCTAAAGGCCTTCAATGCCCTTTAGGTGTTCGAGCCCATTCCACTAGAAGTATGGCCTCATCATGGGCTTGGACTAGTGGTGTTTCACTCCATGATATTTGTAGAGCGGCAGGCTGGGCCTCTCTGTCTACATTTATAAGGTTTTATAACCTGGAGGTCCCTGCTTTGCAGGCCAAAGTGTTATCTGTATGAGATTGTCATACACGCTGACTGTTATACTGTGTTATGCACTCCCTTATACATATGAGGCGTCACCATATGGTCAATATGTGTTAGGGCTCACTTTGTGTCGGCCCACATATCTTCACTATTATGTGTTCCCCGGGCACTGGCCCTTGGACTTAATGTGAATGGTCTCAGCATACAACGGCGCTTTAAACTGGGTTCCCGTAGCGTAAGCTAGCTTACGCAACACGAGAGTACTCTCGTAAGAGAACGACACTCGGTTACTAACGTAACCTCGGTTCTCTCTAGAAGAGGGAACGAGTGTTGCAGTAACCCGGCCGTGTTAATGCTGCGTTCTTATTTCGCTTCAGTGTGAAAAACCAAAGAACACCCTATCTGGACCGGGCTTATATAGAGGTAAGCCACGCCTATTCTGGCGGGACGTGACGCACTCGGGCACCCGCGCTGCTATTGGTGCTGACGTCACTCCCAGTCCACCGATAGGTTGCAGCATCTTGCCGCAGAGCAGCCAATAGGCGCACGAGCTGCCTATTCTAGGTCTGCTCTGTGCAAGCATGCGTTTTAAATATGAGAAAATTAAAGGATAATTTTTTGGCTTCAGTATTCTCGAGAAAAGGAGTTTTCCGTAGCGTAACTGCTTACGCACACTCGTTCCCTCTTCTAGAGAGAACCGAGGTTACGTTAGTAACCGAGTGTCGTTATAGTCATGGCCGAAGCAGCACAGAAAAACAAGAAAGCAAAGGTTTTATCGGAGCAAAGCAAAATAGAAAGTGATCGCGTTAAAGGCAGAACAAGGATCAAAATTGGGCCAGCGTTTTCTCGCTGGCGTGAGCTGAAGGAGGAGGAGGGGTGCCTGACCGATGCGGACTGTCATGCTTTTGTACTAGTAAGTAAGTATGCTTGCATACTAGCTAGGGTGACCTGACCAGACGTCCCGTTTTCCCCGGGACAGTCCCGCATTTCAACTCTAATTTTAGTGTCCCGACTTATTAAATTGGATACGCGCAGGACAGAGAGGGAGAGAGCGAGAGACCCTGCGTGTGTGTGCTAGAGTAGCCTACGCATTAATACGCACGCGCGCGCATTATTGATATAATAATATAGCTTGATATTATAATATTGATATATGGTTATTATCTACCACTCAAACATTGCATTGAAGTATAGGTTCAGTAAAACGGTAACCAATACGCTAGACTAGGCTACTATAATGACGCTGGCTTGTAAACGTGAGCATCGCGATCATTTGTCGTTAGAAAAAAAATAAATTAAACCCATGAAGTTATATTCATATGACATGCTGAAATGTATGCCACTGTACCTGGGATGAAGACATTTCACACGCGACGCACCTGCATGTGACCTCCTCCTACAGTGTTCACGGCTATCATGGTTGTCAACAAATGCATGTGCTACATTCATGACGGTTTACGACAGTAAGTAGAGGACAATACTGTTTCTCAACTGTAGGGGGGGACCCCGAGAGCAAAAGTTAAATTTTACCTGTTGTTACTTTAAACTTTGTTACATTTCTCCTCTCTCTCTCTCTCACACACACTTTCTCTCTCTCTCTCTCTCTCCTCTCTCTCTCTCTCTCTCTCTCTCTCCTCTCTCTCTCTCTCTCTTCTCTCTCTCTCGCACACACACACACACACTTTCTCTCTCTCTCTCTCGCACACACACACACATTCTCTCTCTCACACACACACACACATTCTCTCTCTCACACACACATTCTCTCTCTCACACACACACTTTCTCTCTCTCTCTCACACACACACTTTCTCTCTCTCTCTCTCTTACACACACACACACACACTTCCTCCGGAACGTTATAGGTTGCTAGGGGTTCCGAAAGGAAAACTCTCTGAGCGGCGCCGGCGGGCTCTAGCTAACGTTAGCTGTTTTTTTTTACCAATTTATTAACATCGCAACAATAATGGCTAAACAAATTTCTTTAATGTGCTATTTAAAAAAAGAGTTGAGGAAGAAGACACGCCACTACCTTTATCTACTGAGTCCACCATAATGGCCCCAATGGGAGTGGGGGGGGATGGGGGGTTTAAGTGTTCAGAGGCCCCTGGACACAATGTCTTGTAGGCCCTCCTTAGGCAGGTTTGTCCATGTCAATGTATGGTTTGTCCAATTTTAATTTGCCATTAGGCTAACAGTTTTACTGATTTTTTAAAAAATAAAATGTTTTTGGAGTAAAGTTCATAAATTATTGTTCTTTCCCACAGGATTTTTTAAAACTATCTTGTGTGGACTTTTGTCCCTCTAGGGGGGTTCGGGGGCATGCTTCCCCTGCAGGAAATTTTTGTACATTTTAAGGTTAAATGCATCAATCTGGTGCACTTTGAGAGCTCAAATTTAAAGGCACACTGTGGAACTTTTGGCCACTAGGGTGCGCTCGACCTGTAATTTTCACATCTAGTGCCCCTAGAGGCCACAAGCGCCGCAGCATTGTCGCAAAAGTCAACAAACAGTCAACCGGTCAACCTCCAGTGTCTTTATGTGTGTGCAGACGGCATTTGATTTGTATGTTTGAGAAAGTTAATCGATTCACTACTGACCAAAATAATAATATAAATATAAGATTAATAATATAAATCCTATAAAGAAAACAAATTGAATAAATGTAGCATACGCAGAAAACAATGATCAGGTAAGTCGCATTGACAAGGGTTGCCCAATCCTGCTCCTGACTGATACAACAGCAACACGACACGTAAATTAGTTCAAATCTCCTAGAATCTAGAGCTGTGCATGCGAGACAGAACATAGCCTACTATGTTAGCATAGCCGTCGATCAGCGCCAAACCGTGTAGCGCGGAGAGAGGGGGAGAGACCTTGCCTGCAGTTTTGTTACACGAATTCGCAGTAAATATTACATTATATATACACTTTTATGCCGATGTTTATTTTAAAATTTCAGACATCATTATCTCCACCGTTTAACGTTAATGCTACCAGATGAATTGCATACAAATTAAACAAAGCCTGTAGCTAGTTGTTAAGTTGCAGCCCCGTTTCGTTTCAAAATCGGAGGATAAAGTGTCTGCTGAATGCAAACCTTTCCCAATATTTATAAAATTTATATTTGTACTAACAGCTACCAGATTGATAATTCGCTAACTTACTCTACTAGTACTCCTTGTTACATTAAGTTAAATGGAGGACAATATAGAATCAGTAACATGGCCAGGCAGAGAACAAATTTGAAAAAGTAGAGATATTGTGCAAGCAATATATTTAACTTACTAGTCCAAAAGCATGACGGCCAGGTCAGCATCGGTCGGGAATCCCTCATCCTCCTTTATCGCACGCCAGCGAGGGAACGCTTGAGTCAAGCGCAAGACAGAGAGAGCGAGAGACCTTGCGTGTGTGTGTGTAAATATGCGTGTGTGCGCATGAAGCGCATGTAATTGGAATCTAAGCTCCAAACGAGTAGCGCGCGCAAGACAGAGAGAGCGAGGGACCTTGTGTGTGTGTGTAAATGTGCGTCTTTCCGGATATTCAGCCATGACGACAACATACAGACGCCGGCAGTCAAACGCGAGTTAAGCTCTCACGTTAGAATTTGAGGACGTTGGGGTGGTGGGGGAAGTGACGTATGCCGTAAAGCGTTCGAATTTTGTAGTTCTTTTTGTGCTCGGGTTCCTACCCGAAACCCGAAGTTACATAGTGCTAGTAAAAGCGATACAGACACCTTCAGGCTTCGGCAGACGTGTCATTCAACCTATTGTAAGTCGATGTACCATCTCAATGGGTTTTGGTAATATATTATAAAGGTTGAAAAGTTCCACAGTGTGCCTTTAAGAGCTTTAACCGGCTTCAGCCCCATGAACTGTGACATTGAACAAAGGAAAAGCATTGACTTGTACCTGGACATTAAAGAGGGATCAAATATCTTTTTAGTTATGATATAGAGTCTCAGTCTGTTTTAGGATGCCAAACGATTATTATAATAATGTAATAATGATTTATATAATTATTCCTATTACGTAAAATCCATATAGCCTATAAATGTACTGTATAAATGAAAATGAATATTTCAAAAGTATATTTTACGTACACTATTGTATAGGAAAATTACAATACTTTTGTCCTAATTTCTTCACTTGCAAGAAATAAAGCTTTTATTTTGGAGAAAACACCTGATTACCATGCTGATCGCGTGAGCAAAGTGCGGACTTTTCTTTAAATCACGCAGCACAAACAGAATGCCTATATAGGCTACTTAATTACAGTCTTGTGCTGTATTATAAAGGCACAAAGCCATATCACGGTTTCGGTTTTGGGAAAAGTGAGAAGAGAGAGTTCGGCAAAAGGCGGATTCGAACTCGAGTCGAACGCGTCAAAAGCTGATTTCAAGCAACTCACGCCCTCGCCCTAAGCCACTGTAGATATTCAGTGAATGGTATCTTTTTGCTAAAAAGACAGGCACGTAGTCCAAATGTAGGCTACGCTCTCAACTCGCGTTCAAAGTCATAGGCAGCGCACAGCACAGAAGAATGTCCAATTTAGCGTGAGATTTCTTTGGTGAGCGTGAGAGCGTGAGATTGAGGCTGAATGCGTGAGTGTCACGCCAGATGCGTGAGAGTTGGCAACCCTGCTCAAGTCAAGTCAAGTCTCGAGTCTATAACTTCCAAGTCCGAGTCAAGTCTCAAGTATTTTATTTTTTGTCAAGTCAAGTCACAAGTCATAAAAATAGCGACTCGAGTCCAAGTCACCAAGTCACAAGTCCCCATGTCTGGAATACACTATGAACAGCAAACAGAAACATTACACGTAAAGTATGTGCAAAATAAATGAATGTTTCTTCTTGATTGCCACTAATGGTGTGATGATCCCTCTGAGAATGTTGAAGCACTCACACAATAAGGAATATGGAGCCGCCACTGAGTTTGGATGAGGTTGCACGACAGAGTACATCGGTGTCCAGCTCAAACAGGTAATAACAGCCCTCTTCCTTCAGATTTTCCTCCAAAACCACTGAAAAGTCATTCTAACAAAACACAAAGCAATTAATGATTAATAAGAAAATGACAGAGTTGATTAGGTTATTCTGGCTATTGTCATGTTAAAAGCTATGCTATCTTACATACCTGAGATAATTGTTTAGTTCAAAAGTGACAATGCACTAATGCTAGTATCCAGCCAGGGCTTGACATTAACTTTTTTGCTCACCAGCCACTGTGGCTAGTGTTTTTCCAAAGTTACTAGCCACAATTTTAACATCGATACCATGGGGAAAAACGGCCATATAAATATTTGTAATATTATCTCATAATTTGGCAGCATGTATCACATATCAGGTATTTGGCTGCTGTCACTTTAAGACCTGACGCATGGATCCATTACACTGTTACACATGAGTTTTTCTTTCTCAACTGTTTACATGAATACTCGGCAAGATCGAGATTTTAAAATTATTTTGTGTGTATTTGACTGTTTAAGCGCAATAAGCAGCGAACACGAACTCAAGGCAGCTATAAGGTGTGAGCACAAAATCTGTGGGAACGAGTTATTATCCCACGCTGAAATTCAAGCAGTGTAACTTGTCAAGTAGTATTCATCCGGAGCAAAAGAAACGAGTAAGTGAGGGGAGGCGGGTTTGTTTTACGAAAACTAAAATATAAATAAATTAAAGGTAAAAAAAAAAAAATTAAACAACAAAAGTACATAACAAAACTACTAAAACACAAAAAGTGTTTCTGAACGGTCAATATTTAATGCAACAAGGATTCCCAAAGTCAACAGATTTTACAACTAGACCTACCAATCCCTGTGTAAAAAATAAAATAATGATGCTGCCATCTTAAGTCATTTTTTAGGAAAATCGTCACTCTGATCTCGCTCTACAAAACAGTGGATTACTCCATAAATATTAATCCATGGCATTTAATACTTTGTCTTTCGTCACTAATAAAAAATATGAAAAGTTTCTGAAATATGGTTGTTTGGACACGGAATGACCCGACCCGATAGTCCTGCTCAGCTGAAATGTTTAAACATTTTCAACTTCAATTCAACGGGAGGATATGTGCAGGTAATCCCACAAAGCATGCATTTCCACTGAATATATCTCAACATGCAATCTATGCCATTTCAAAAGCATACAAAGTTCATACCTTAGCACTTTTGCTGCATGAAATCATAATCATGGCTTTTCTTGACTCCTGTGAACAGTGGCTGTCATATTTCTCACCCCCCTCATAGATGAGCAAAATCCAGTCACCTGCACCAAGAATAAAAGCAGAACTATTGTTGAAACTGAGTTAACAAGACTTCCTGTGACACCTGTAATAAGTTCTGTAATTTGATCAAATTTGATGCGTGTATTATATGTATTATTGCAAAAGAACATTGTAAACTAGAATGTACATTTCCAGAAGAAAATGTGAAATGGTGCTTGCAGTGGCAAATCTTGCCACTCGGTTGCTAGGGTGTGGTACATGATTGCATATGAGCCAACAACCATGTCTGTACGATGTTCTGGTGCTGAGATATGGCTTATTCATGTGTTCAGGTGGTTGCTAGGCGGTTGCTAGGGTATTCTGGGTGGTTGCTAGGGCATTGCTAGACGGTTGCTAGGGTATTCTGGGTGGTTGCTTTGGTGTTGCTAGGTGGTTGCTAGGCGGTTGCTAGGGTGTTCTGGTTGGTTGCTAGGCGGTTGCTAGGGTATTCTGGGTTGTTGCTAGGGCGTTGCTAGGTGGTTGCTAAGGTATTCTGAATGGTTGCTAGGTGGTTGCTAGGGTGTTCTGGGTGGTTGCTAGGCGGTTGCTAGGGTGTTTTGGTTGGTTGCTACGTGGTTGCTAGGGTGTTCTGGGTGGTTGCTAGGGCGTTGCTAGGCGGTTGCTAGGGTATTCTGGATGGTTGCTAGGCGGTTGCTAGGGTGTTCTGGGTGGTTGCTAGGGCGTTGCTAGGTGGTTGCTAGGGTATTATGAATGGTTGCTAGGGTGTTGCTAGGTGGTTGCTAGAGTGTTCTGGGTGGTTGCTAGGCGGTGACTAGGGTGTTCTGGGTGGTTGCTAGGGTATTCTGGATGGTTGCTAGGTGGTTGCTAGGGTGTTCTGGGTGGTTACTAGGGCGTTGCTAGGTGGTTGCTAGGGTATTCTGGGTGGTTGCTAGGCGGTTGCTAGGGTGTTGTGGGTGGTTGCTAGGGCGTTGCTAGGCGGTTGCTAGGGTATTCTGGATGGTTGCTAGGCGGTTGCTAGGGTATTCTGGATGGTTGCTAGGCGGTTGCTAGGGTATTCTGGTTGGTTGCTAGGGCGTTGCTAGGCAGTTGCTAGGGTATTCTGGGTGGTTGCTAGGCGGTTGCTAGGGTATTCTGGGTGGTTGCTATGGTGTTACTAGGTGGTTGGTAGATGTCACAGATGGTTACTATGGAGTTTGTAGCATTTTCTTGGCATGATTTAACACTTAGCTAATCAATATTAGCATGTAGCTATTCACTGCTAGCATATGTAGCATGTAGCAAGTCCTGTTTGCTAGCATGAGTCAAAAGAGCCAACCCCTATCTCTATACGATGTTCTGGTGCTGAGATATAGGTCTTGCAAAACGGTTGCTAGGGTACTCTGTTTGGTTGCTAGGGAGTGGCTTGGCAGCTGCCAATCATGAAGCTCCAAAGTCAATGTGAATGTATAAACCAACCCCCATCTCTATACGATGTTTTGATGCAGAGATATAGGTCTTGCAAAATGGTTGCTAGGGTACTCTGTTTAGTTGCTAGGGAGTGGCTTGGCAGCTGCCAATCATGAAACTCCAAAGGCTGCTTGTCAGTATGAATGATATAAACCAACTCCCATGCCTCTGTGACATTCAGAATGGAAGATATCCCTCTTTGGATTTTGGTTGCTAAGGTGCTCGATAATGGTTGCTAGGGCGTGGCCAGTAAGTGTTGAGGTGATTCAGGATTGGCTGTTTGCTGGCCCGAGTCAAACGAGCCCACCCTCATGTTTCTATGACACTTATATCCTGAGATATCCCTTCGATCTCTTTTAATGGCGGTCTATGGAACTTGTTGCTAAGGAGCTCTAAATGGTTGCTAGGGCGTGGCTTGATAGCTTCACAATGATCTTGAGACACTGATTGGCCGTCTGAGTAAAATGAGCCCGCCCCTTTGTCTCTATGACACTGTGATCCAGAGCTATGTTCAATACAAAATCCCTATGCAATGTGCTATGCACCATAGTAAGTCAATGGGGCAACTTTGGGCAGCTCCTGCCCCCCAGGGGTGCAACTTTTACCCCATTGTGAGGTATGTTCTTACAGAGCCTGCCAGCCTCTTCAAATGTGGTAAATTACAAGTTTCTGAGAAATCATTGGTCAGTGCTACGAGTCATCAAAGTTTGTGGCAATGTTAAGTCTATGGGATTTTTTTTACCCAATGATTTGCCCCTGGGGCGAACACCGTACCCCCCATCGCTAAGAAAAGTCACAGCACACCTCTCCTCAATAATCCGCATAATTTGACGCCTCAATCAGGGGTCTGTGATGTCGGCGTGTATTTTTTAACAGATGATTACTATGGAGTTTTTAAAAGGAGTTTTTATAGAGTTTTTATAGAGTTATTTAGTATGGCACGAGGCCTGCGGCCTCGTGCCTATCGCCCACGGTTGCTAGGGTGCTGTAACTGGTTGCTATGGTGTGGCTATGAAGATTTTAGGACATTACTTATTGGCTGCTTGATAAAATAAATCCTCTGAGGGAGAGAGAGAGGGCCTGACAGCAGGGCAGCATTTTTAATTAGAGAGCTCTACAATTGAATTGTTACTAGTAAGAACTACAATTAGAGAGCTCTACAACTGAATTGTTACTAGTAAGAATTACAATTAGAGAGCTCTCTAATTCAATCACTAGTAAGAACTACAATTAGAGAGATCTCTAATCCAATTATTACTAGTAACAATTATAATTAGAGAGCTCTCTAATTCAGTTGTTACAAGTAAGAATGCAATTGCAGAGCTCTCTAATTTAATTTTTACTAGTAAAAAAAACGAATTAAAGATATGTAAGATTGCAGAGCTCTGTAATTGAATTAAAGAGCTCTGCAAATGCATTCTTACTAGTAACAACTGAGTTAGAGAGCTCTCTAATTATAATTGTTACTAGTAATAATTGGATTAGAGAGCTCTATAATTGTAGTTCTTACTAGTAATAATTGGATTAGAGAGCTCTCTAATTGTAGTTCTTACTAGTAATAATTGAATTAGAGAGCTCTCTAATTGTAATTCTTACTAGTAACAATTAAAGTGTAGAGCTCTCTAATTGTAATTCTTACTAGTAACAATTCAATTGTAGAGCTCTCTAATTAAAAATGAATGGAAGTCAATGGAGACATATGACTAGTAAAAATTAATTTGTAGAGCTCTCTAATTGCAATTATTACTAGTAAGAATTGAATTAGAGAGCTCTGTAATTGTAATTCTTACTAGTAATAATTGAATTAGAGAGCTGTCTAATAATAATTGTTACCAGTAAAAATTGAATTAGTGAGCTCTCTTATTTTAATTGCATCTAGGAAGAATTGAATTGTAGAGCTCTCTAATTGTAATTGCTACTAATAAGAATTGATTTGTAGAGTTCTCTAATTGAATTCTTACTAGTAAAAATGCAATTACGACGAATATCGCTGGGAACAATTTAAGCTAAAACGGCTTGCCATAAATCCAGATTAATGACAGCCGTGAGCCGTGGCTATAAACTACCAGATGGTAAGTCACTAGCTAACGTTACCTAGTCAGAGCAAACTACCACCAAAATCATACATTTGAATTTTAAAAAAAAATAATACCTACATTTCACATGATTAAATTTAAATCCGTGCTGGCCAGGTGCCGCACTTTTAGCCACAGCATTGATATGCATCGGCAACGTTACTCTTGAAAGCCTTCAAGCTATCCCCACTGTATGGGGAGGGGTTATGCATTATATAAACAAACAAATTGGGGCAAGTATGAGGCAGATAATAATGGACAAAAGAAAACTGAGGGTAACAATTAAGGATCGAAGCCTAAAATTAAAATTTTCTCCAGTTATCTGTCTCTCTCTCATTCAAACGGGCAGTTTGGGCTCCCATAACGGAGCGAGATCGGTCGTAAATATGGCGGCGTTCTATTTGGTGTGACGTAGGTGGCATCTATGAATATTCGTTCGGTGGGTTGGTATTCGGTTTGAAAATGTGACATTCGAATATTCGGTTTTTTTTTTTTTTCAAATCTGGAATCCCCCTCGAAACGGTTCTCATTCGCGCTTGTATATGTTTTACACTATAAAATCTGGTGAAATACAATACTTTACATATAAATTCATTATAGCTACTTAATGAATAGATATTTGCTTCTTCTTGGACTACTAAAGTGTTCCTGCAACGGGAGTATTCTCTGGCTAGAGCGCAGAACAGCAGAGTTTGTATGGACAGATGTGAATGCCTGAGCTTGTATTTTGGGTTAAGCTGCATTGCTTGGACATTGTGGAAAATAGAAAAATAGAAACAAAATATATTAAAATGTATGTAGTATTAAAATGTATAAATATATGTATTAGTGTGTTTTATATCACTAGTGCAGTGATATAAAACACACTAATACATATATTAGTGTGTTTTACTAGTGCAGTGTCCATTCTCGGAGCATATAAGATAGCATATCGGAGTTCATTCTCTGCTCGCGTGAGGCGCTCCGCTTCTTTATTTAAATCTACTTTGTCAGTAATTTGTTAGTGAGACTATTAGACTAGCCTACCTTATTAGAAATATTGCTTAAGTTACAGACCTGTGTGTGTTTTATATCACTAGTGCAGAGCAGTGTCTGTTCTCGGAGCTGAGCATAAGCTCTGCTCGCGTGAGGCGCGACGCGTCCCGCTCGCGCTGCTCTGTAGTTTATTAAAAGTTTATTAATTCTGAACGTGTCGCGTCTCGCCTGTCTATCTATTTTGCACCAAATACACTGCACTCCCCTGTGAAGTCGTTTGGATGAACGGTTCTCGAAATAATAATCATGCGCTGATGATGATCGCATGATCATCATCAGCGCATGATTATTATTTTTGAGAATTTGAAGCGCATTTTACAAGCGCTTCAAGAGGCACACGCACACTTGCACACACGACAAACGCAAGGTCTCTCGGTCCGTGTACGTTGCGTTCATTCGTTTTTCGATTTAATATTGATAGTAGAAAAATGAGAAAACGGCTCATTTATTCATTTTTCGTTTTCCCAAAAAAATTAAAAAATGAGAATTCGACTTGATTTTTATATTTTTATGTTCAGGGATAGAAAATGGAAAAATGGCTTGAATATCCGATTTCCACGTGTGGGCGCGCATGAAACGCCCCTTTCCGCTGATTGGTCAATCAAAGATCAAGGCTTTCAGTTCTTCCACAGTCCTCCGCTGCTGGACGGATTCTAAAGTGTTTATTGCAAATAAACTCTCATCCAACAACTGGACTAATGCTTGACACAAATCACGCTGGGCAGGGCCTAGAAAGGGTTTTCTTCTATATAGGCATGGATTCGACAATCTACACTAGAGAAATATTAGCTGATTATTTCAGAAATATTATGTAGATTGTCTCGCATCTGCACCCACATGACCCATCATTAGCCTACTTGGTGACCCACTGACAGCGCGCAGACCAGTATCCATTTAAGTGTAAACATGCAGGAGTCATAACTATTATTTTAGACTGCACATTGAGTTTTGGACAAGGGATGAAGCTGAAATATGATAGATATGAAAAGATATAAATTGCATTATTTAGTGTCCATGTCACAGCACATATTTGGTTGTTATTCTATTCGTTTTTTTGTTGTTGTTTGTTTGTTTGTTTTTCATAGCTTACATCTTTCATAGCTTATAATCATGTTTACCTATATTCAGATTTTTTTAAATATAGGCTATTTGTCATCTTTTATAAAAAAATATTGGAAATTTAATCGACTAAATTCAATTCGAATAATAAGACAATTATTATTTATACAATTATCCCCAGTTTATCAGTTTCCACAGAATAACAGTCCTCCGCTGCTGGACTGATTCTTTGCCACAAATCGCGTTGGGCAGGGACTATAAAGGGTTTTCTTCTCTACGTGCCAAAAAAATACTCGGCTGACTCACTCGTACTCGATTCTTTGAACAAATCGGTTGAGTGAATGATTCAATGTCCCATATACAGCCAATTGGTTCATGAACGAATCAGCGTTTTGAACGAATCGTTTGAATGAATCGAATGACTCACTGACTGACTATTAAGACAGTTACGTGCTGCCACCTACTGGGGGTCTAACTCTCATAATATTGTTTTATTGTTTCATTTTGTCATTCATTTAATATTTAAAAAGGCTATTCAAAATATTATATTTCAAACTTTAATATCATAATACTATGTAATTGTAATTACTGTGTAAATCCTCTGAGCAGCATTAAACAGTTAATAGTAATAGGTGCCACTTCAGAATTCAGATGCAGCTTCTTTGGTTGATACTAATTTAATTTGATTGGTAACAGCTTATTGTCTTATTATTCTAAATGAATTTGTCGATTAAATTTCCATTTTTTTTTTAATAAAAGATGACAAATAGCCTATATTTAAAAAATATTAGAATAATTGCCCTTGCAAAGGTAAAAATTATTATATAAGCTATGAAAGCTATGAAAAACAAACAACAACAAAAAACTAATAGAATAACAACCAAAATAGATGCGCTGTGACATTTTCATATCTATTATATTTCAGCTTCATCCCTTGTCCAAAACTCAATGTGCAGTCTAAAATAATAGTTATGACTGCTGCATATTTACACTTAAATGGATACTGGTCTGTCCGCTGTCAGTGGGTCACCCAGCTGTAAAGTATAGGCTAATAATGATGGGTCATGTGGGTGCAGATGCGAGATAATCTACATAATATTTCTGAAATAATAATCAGCTAATATTTCTCTAGTGTAGATTGTCGAATCCATGCCTATCGAGAAAAAACCCTTGCCCTGCCCAGCGTGATTTGTGTCAAGCATTAGTCCGGTTGTTGGATGAGAGAGAGTTTATTTGTAATAAACACTTTAAGAATCCGTCCAGCAGCGGAGGACTGTGGAAGAACTGAAAGCCTTGATCTTTGATTGACCAATCAGCGGAAAGGGGCGTTTCATGCGCGCCCCACACGTGGAAATCGGATATTCAAGCCATTTTTCCATTTTCTATCCCTGAACATAAAAATATAAAAATCAAGCCGAATTCTCATTTTTTAATTTTTTTGGAAAAACGAAAAATGAATAAATGAGCCGTTTTCTCATTTTTCTACTTTCAATATTAAATCGAAAAACGAATGAACGCAACGTACACGGACCTCTCTCCCTCTCTTTGTCGTGCGTGCGCTACACGGTTTGGAGCTCGCGAGCAGCTAGATTCCGGGAGATTTTAATACATTTGCGGGCATCAGGGAGCCGCTATCAATATGCGGGAGACTTGGGATGTCTGAGACATAATAGAGATTTCGAAGCTTCGAATATTCGATGTTCATTCCTACCGAAGCTTCGAAGCTCAAAAAATGGTATTCGGACCAGCCCTAATTGCTTTTGGTATCTTATAACATCTTGCAGATTTTATAACATTTTATTCAGCTATTTGTTTGTTTTTTTACTGTCCACACCTAGAGTGTACTAGAAATCACAAACACAAGAAATCAAAAATATCTGAAATATTTTTGCTCAAATCTGATTAAAATTTTAGCTGCATAACACTATAAAAAGGTAAAAAGTGAAAGGTCACAAAGATCATTACGTCATATTTGTAAAGACCACGGAAGGAACCCATTTTATAAAACTCGAGGAAAACTACAAACTGCATGTTTACTATAAAGCCTGGTTCTAATGCCAAAAACGATGTAATACTCTTTATATTATATTACAGAAAACGGTTCTGAAATGACAAAGTTAAACTGCATCGATCCAAGTTCAAGTAAGCAATGAAGCAAACGGTCATTAAGAACTTTAATTAGGAAACCAGATGCACGAGCTGCTGTTAGCATAAGCTGCCATCTTTAATATGCAATTAAATAAATGCACAAAGTTAAACACAAACGTACCTTTCAGATTTTTTTATGACAGTGTTAACTGTAGAAAAATTAAAAGTGGAAGGTCTCAACTTGTCTAGATGTGGACACCCAGCCTGGGATTCTTCTTTCCAAAAGTGTCGCACTAGTTGATGTCCTTAAACAACACTTAACGACATTTCGTCAAAATATACGCTAGTATCGATAATTACACATTGAATAAACAAACTTCGGACAATATTAGCGTTAAGACAACTGCATGATTTAAAGGATTTATCTGTTTCTGTTCAAACGCGGAAGTGAAACCAAACAGGCGCCACATGTGACTGTGCATGACGCGGAAGCTGATGCGCTACTGCACGTGAACATGGGATATTGAGTGCTGCTCTCAAGAAAGTGTGAGTGCTTCCTTGGTTACAACCTTACAGTCTATGGTTACAACATGCTGTAGATCTAGTCGATCATCAAACAAGACGTGTTTTTCCCTGTTAAGTATCAGTCAGCTCTCCTGTTTGACTTAGATATTATCGTAGAAGTAAACTGCAAAATATCCAGTCAGACGAAGAAGTGAGGATGAAAAATCGGAATAATGAATGAAGAATAAATTTGAGTAGTGAAGTGAAATGTTGGGCCCTTGTAGCAGAGAGCACAAGGGCATATGTTCAGGAAACTACATCCTCCCTGTGTTTATGTCAGATATAGGTCAAGTATCCAATGTCAGGGCTGCCCAATCCTGTTCCTGGACATCCACCTTCCTGCAAAACGTGGCTTCACCCTGATAAAACACAAATGAAGCCGCTAATAAAGGGTTGCGTTTTAAATCGCATACTCTCTTGAGTAGGCCGGCCTACTTATTCTGAATAAGTACTTCACGACCGCTAAAAAAGTAGTACATTCTAGTATGAGTGTGTGTAGTATATAATTGACTACATTCACCATTTTGTCATTATCATGTGACCTACCAGCGTCAGTTAGGTAGCTTCACTGCCATTCATAAATCCTCTCCTGAGACCTCATGGGATAGTAAAGTGTCCATAGGTATGCACACTTCAGAATCTCACTGGAAGAAGTAGGTAATCTGGGTACTTTTTGCCTACTCATTTATGAGTACTGATTTCGACATACTTATTTTGTCACAGAGCCTACTGTTTATTGCCTATATAGTAGGGAAGTATGATTTCAGATGCAGCCAAGATCTTCAGGAGCACTTGATAATTACAGACAGGTGTGTCTGTTCAGGGTTGGATCTGGAGGTAGGTCTCAAGGAACAGGATTGTGCACCCCTGCATTTGTGTAACGGTGTGACCTGAGGCCTGTTGTTGCACAAAGCCGGTTTGCTACCCAGGGTTGAGTTTCCCAAAGCGAGGATTCCATCTTGTTGCAGACACTGGATCAGAAGATCATCCACCACTAAATCCTGCAGCATCATGACTGAGTTCTTTCTGAGTGCTAGTCTCTCCCATTCCTTCATGCCACACTCTCCCAGCATGATGAACCGCTGAATTAAAAAAAGAAAAATAAACAGACAAAAGTTACAAAACATTCATTGTAACAAAGATACTCAAATAAGGTTTTTGTTTATCGTAAAACAATAACAGCTATTAAAATATAAATATACACATATAAATATCAAATTATACACTATATATAATGTAATAGTACAATTATATTAAAACATAAGCAAGTGGTCATTTATTATTATAATTATAGATATTCTTTATATATTATAAGGAAAATGAAGCTTATTCTAAGGGACATTAATAAGACTGCATTGTAAAATTACTTCATTAATTGATATTAATTGTAAGTATTGAGAGATCATAATAGTATTTGTTGTGGTGATGCCTTCATCTGATTTCAAATTAAAAATATTTTATTATAGTATTTTTTTTAGTATATATTGCATATATATATATATATATATATATATATATATATATATATATATATATATATATATATATTATATAATTTATTTTTTGGAGTGAAAGCGACCTTCCATGCTGAATCACATACTCGCACACGCACAGGTGAGGAGTGGCAAGTGATCTACATGCCTTCACACCGCGTTCTGCTAGTGTCTGCTAAGTTATAATGCCTACATGCCAAGGTTTACTTTACCTGTTGTGTTACAGCCCTCGTCGTGTGAAGATGACAGTAAAAGACACTACACCAATGGTGTATGAAGGATGATGTTGATGATTTGAAGTAAATCCAGAATGATGAATGTCAGCTCGCGCTGCGACTAGCTTAGCATGCTAATCAAAACAAAAACAAAATCACAACTGTCAATATAAAACACTTCTGAAACTAACTAAAGCATATATGCAGAACAGCTGCTAGCTAAACTGCAGCTCAAAACGTTTTTTTTACTCCTTTCCGGTGCTGTTTATCAAGTTGGCGACCGATAAAATATTAAACTGAATTAACAACGAGCTACACAATACAGTCAGGTGCTAGCGCTTCATGCAAGCTTTGTTTTTCTAGATGCAGAATTCGTCCTTTTAAATTTCATTTTCTTTTTGTTTTTCGTCGTCGTTCACGAGGCTACACGCGGAACGACAGAGTTTGTGGTGAAAAACGGACGAGTATTTTTAAAATATAACTGACAGTACGCTGATTCTCTCTGTACAAACTTCCGCGGGTACTGATTCAGCGAGGCAGCCAATCGGCATTGTGTGTGAAGATGATTGACGCGAGCAGCAGCCTATCACAGCCCAGCCCCACAACCCCGTCCGCCCACTAAAGGGGCTGATGTTGATGTGGTTTAATCCACTTATTTGACATTTGAAGCTTGTGTAATACCCAATACCACACAGACCTTTTGAACATTAAATACCAGCACAAGTCTCGTTTCTGTTCACTGAGCAGTTTTTACTGTTTCAAGTTTCCATATTTCCCAGACTCTTTCAGTATAAATAAATGCAATAAATCTAATAAATCCCAGACTGTTTTAGTCACAGTGCAACTGGAATGTCTATTAAATGGGCTTCTATTAAACCCACAACCTCAAACTTGTTAATTACCCACATTAATTTTCTCTTTTTTTTTTTAAACCTATATAAACACTCATTTTGTCCTTGTTTTGATTTTTTTATTATTATATTTATGTATTTTAGACTTTAATATGCATTTATTTAGATTAGTTTTACTGTGAGAGCTTGTTTCTCAAAGAGTCACGTCTTCTGTTAATTTTTTTTTTGGCACAAAACAAAAGTAAAACCCATATATTTATATATACATATACATATATATCTATGCCTTTTAGTAGTAAAAATAATGTTATATGTAATATAATACTCATTTGCACCAAACATGGCACATATGCCACTAAAATCTCAATATAAAATTTATAACATGCAACTTTTGCCGATAGTAGACGAAGTAAAGAAATTATTGACAACGTGTAATCAACCAGCTTGTGTCAAGACCTGTTTTGAACAAAGAATAGTTGAAAGAATAGTTAAAGCTTTGTAAATCTTTAATCGTGTGGCAAGCCAGAAACACCAGTTTTTTTCTAGAAAATAATTGTTATAATATCCAGAAAAATATAAACTCTGTGAAGAACTACACAAGTGCATACACAATTCAGTAATCAAACACTTTATTCATACTTTCCAAAGCAAACAAAATGAATGTTGTCACACTAAAATTGTAAAGAACACAAAAACAGTTGCAAGAACAGTAGTCACCTCTTTGCACAGGCCTGTATTTATGAAACACATCAGAATAACATCAAGCCAAATTCATCATGCCTTTCTGCTATTGATATGGACTCTAGTTATTAAAGCAAAGCATTTGTAATCTGATACTATAGAAGTGCTTTCCAAAGAGCCTCTAACTCACTTTTAGACACAGACCAAAACTTAAATGATACATAATAGTAAAGCACCTTGTATGGCTTATAACTATCAGCTCTGTTCCTCCTGATCTTGTGAAAAGTTGAAATGCTATGATCTATAGCTCAAAAACAGGAGTGTTTATGCTCATATATGATCTCAGCACTTCAAGGGCATAAAGAAAATGAATGACGCCACTAAAAACAAAGTTTAAAGCTTCAGTGCATTCAAACACACGATACATTAACAAAAGCGTTGAAAGAAAAATATACTGCTGCTCTGTCTTAATCTGGAATTTTGTCCCGTGGTTTCTACTGAGGATTTACAGTAATTCCTACTGTATGAAATAGATCCCACAGTCAAATAATCACATTAATATTTGCAACATCAAAAAGCCAAAATTCAGAAAACCAACCATATGGAAACACATTCCCGTTCACATTTTCATTCAAGTTGTTTCACTATAACTGTTAATTGTTGTCATTGCTAATGTGCCACATATGTCTATCTCCAAGAACATATTTTTCCTCAAATGTATCTTATGATCGTGATTTATTGTTAATAACATCATTCAGAAACATCACCTATAGGTTATAACAGGCTGAAGAGGTAGGCCTGATCCGTATGTAACTTCTCCACACTAACACAATATTTCACAACAAATAGTCAATTTGGAATGTAAAGCGAAGGACATTTGTGAGAATCATTTTTCAAGTAAACAATTTCATTGACTTTCTTGAAAATTCTGAAATAGAAAATTCATGTTCAACATTGATTGAGTTGGTGGAGCATGAGCTTAAAAAGCTTCATTTCAGTTTCATCAGACATGGGTTCATACTGCATGTAAAACTTGATTAACCATTCGAATGAAAATAAGTACTTGTACTTTATACCAAACTACATCTGTGTGGTGACCATATCACACAGTCAAGCAGCATTTATGTCTTTTACTACATATAGAGACTGAAAACAGGGGCAGTGTTTCATGTTGATAATATCTTGCCATAAAAATTAAATAACCAAATCTATCTGTGGGACTTCTGATTACTAGTTAGCAAACGCCAAATTAATATTTTAAGGGATAAACAGAGAATAAGTGCTATTGGGAAGTTTAAAAAAAACACAAAAAAACAGCAGCACTTCTGAACTAGGAACACGCCTGCTGAACTGAACATCTATCTTTGGGT
Source organism: Chrosomus eos (assembly GCA_036326025.1). Classification (NCBI taxonomy): domain Eukaryota; kingdom Metazoa; phylum Chordata; class Actinopteri; order Cypriniformes; family Leuciscidae; genus Chrosomus; species Chrosomus eos. Next base: position 25,874,758 of record CM070831.1, read on the forward strand.
TTCAAAACCATAAACTGTCCAGCCTCTGTTCATTGGTTGTTATGATTTGGTCACATGGGAAGTAAATGGTCATCCCTTTCCTCTGGCTCCTCCCCAAGAGGTTCAGTAGCCACACCTCTGTATGTGGGGGGTTCTTCTCTGTTACCACGGGATCGGCAGACAAAATCACATCCGTCCTGTTAGGGTATTAAAAGGGTATTTGGTTCATAAAAGAAAAAAAGAAAAAAGAATGACTGAAACAGAAGACAAAGACCTATATACGTATTTACACCTACAGCAGACAAGTTGCCGATCTGTGACCAAAAGGCATAGTTGGGGAATTGTTCAACTCCCTTGGCTCCAACTACCAGTCGCTGATAGAGGAATCCACCGGTAAGATACACAGCCAGGCAGGAGAATACACTATGAACAGCAAACAGAAACATTACACGTAAAGTATGTGCAAAATAAATGAATGTTTCTTCTAGATTGCCACTAATGTTGTGATGATCCCTCTGAGAATGTTGAAGCACTCACACAATAAGGAATATGGAGCCGCCACTGAGTTTGGATGAGGTTGCAGGACAGAGTACATCGGTGTCCAGCTCAAACAGGTAATAACAGTCATGTTCCTTCAAATCCTCCAAAACCACTGAAAAGTCATTCTAACAAAACACAAAGCAATTAATGATTAAAGGGTACCTATTATGGATTTTTGAAAATTGCCCTTCATGTAGTGTGTGTAACATAGATCTAAGTGAACGAAAACATCCTGCAAAGTTTTAAACATGAAAGTTCACCGTATACAAAGTTATTGTCTCTCGAAAGTAAGAGTCGACTCTGAGTCGCTGATATGAATCGTTCGACGAACGATGCTTTTCCTTTGTCTAGATGACGTCAACTTGACAAGTTATTTGAATAAGATACGCCCTATATATATATATATATACAACTATACCACAGAAGTATAGCCCGAAACTTGTTCTGTGTTTTAGTCATTTTGAAGATGATTGCTTCACAAACATAAATGCTATAAAGTATGGATTTGCGAGCCGGCTGATACTGAAGGAAGGTTCAGTACCGAGTTTATTTGGATCAGCTTCCTTCTCCGAATCACAACCTGTAAGTATTATTAATATTAACTGTTGCTTTTATGTTTTATGTATCATGCTCAATAATTATTTAGTGTGTTGTGTACGCACAGCGCAGCTTCTAGGTCTTCAATGTCAATTGTATTGAAATATGTGAAGTGCAGGGCTCTCAAGTGTCACGCATTGAGCGTGACAGTCACTCATTTCGGTCTTTTGTCACGCTCTCCGCCACACATTGGATTTCTCATGCTGAAAAACTATTTGTAATATATTTAATGTGCCGCAGTGCCCAAAACTCTGGCCGCGCCGCTCTCACTGTGGAACCGGCAGGAATCAAGCGCATCTCCTCTGGTGTTGTTCGTCTGGTGTTGTTAGCCAATCAGAAAAAAGCACTATTGTATCTGGGTAAGATTTAACGCAACAACCAATGACACCCCGTCGGCTCAGTGTCACTCCTTTGGGCTATGGTTGCTAACATATCACCACAGATTAGCGTCACGTAAAGGCGGGGTTTGGAAAAATGACTCGCTAAACTATTCATATGGGAGTCGTGAGCAAATCAGGTAAAAAATAAATGCATATTATAAGACAACAAAAGTGTTTTTTGTCATTTCATGCTTGTAAAACTGTTGCTGGGGACTCCCAGAACAATATTAGGAACATTTTAAATGCCATAATAGGTACCCTTTAATAAGAAAATGACAGAGTTGATTAGGTTATTCTGGCTATTGTCATGTTAAAGGGTACCTATCATGGAATTTTGAAAATTACCTTTCATGTAGTGTGTAACATAGATCTAAGTGAACAAAAACATCCTGCAAAGTTTTAAATATGAAAGTTCACCGTATATAAAGTTATTGTCTCTCAAAAGTAAGAGTCGACTCTGAGTCGCTGATATGAATCGATAGACGAACGATGCATTTTCTCTAACTTTCGTACGTCACTTGTACAAGTTATTTGAATTCGACACGCCCACTCAGTGCGCGCGCCGAGCAGACAGAGAAACCTGACAACAACATGTCGACGAGACTCTGTTCTGAAGTGCGAATCAAAAGCAAACTTTTTTTTTTTCACTGCCCAGGGACAAGCATGTGAAGACTCAGTGGCTAGAGTTTATATTTACAACTATACCACACAAGTATAGCCACCTTGAGCTGTGTTCGCGTTATTTTAATGACGATCGCTTCACAAACACAAATGCTTTCAAGTGTGGATTCGCGAGTCGCCTGATACTGAAGGAACGTTCAATACCAAGTTTATTTGGATCAGCTTCCTCCTCCGAATCACAACCTGTAAGTACTATTAATAATTGTTGCTTTTATGTGTGTGTGTGTGTGTGTGTGTGTGTGTGTGGTGTGCGTGCGTGTGTGTGTGTGAGAGAGTGAGAGTTACGCTCAGCAGCTTCTAGGTCTCCAATGTCATTTTTTTGAAATATGTGAAATTATGTGAAGCGTATTGTAGTACTGCATTGCTTTATCAATATGTTTAAGCTTTGGGCTAACGCAAAATATAACTGACTGCGTCATCTGACCAATCACCGCCGATTAGCGTCACGCAAAGGAGGGGTTTGGACAAATGAGTCGTCAAACGAATCATTAGGGAGTCGGTGAGCAAATCAGGTAAAAATAAATGCATATTATAAGACAACAAAAGTGTTTTTTGTCATTGCATGCATGTAAAACTGTTGTTGGGGACTCCCAGAACATTATTAGGAACATTTTAAATGCCATAATAGGTACCCTTTAAAAGCTATGCTATCTTGCATACCTGAGACAATTGTTTAGTCCAACAGTGACAATGACTAATGCTAGTATCCAGCCAGGGCTTGACATTAACTTTTTTGCTCACCAGCCACTGTGGCTAGTGTTTTTCCAAAGTTACTAGCCACTCAGCATTTTTACTGGCCACGATTTTAACATCGATACCATAGGGAAAAACGGCCATATAAATATTTGTAATATTATCTCATAATTTGGCAGCAGGTATCACATAACAGGTATTTGGCTGCTGTCACTTTAAGACCTGACGCATGGATCCATTACACTTTACACATGAGTTTTTCTTTCTCAACTGTTTACGTTCACTTAAAACATGTGTTTACATGAATACTCGGCAAGATCGGCATTTTAAAATTATTTTGTGTGTATTTGACTGTTTAAGCGCAATAAGCAGCGAACACGAACTCAAGGCAGCTTTAAGGTGTGAGCACAAAATCTGTGGGAACGAGTTATTATCCCACGCTGAAATTCAAGCAGTGTAACTTGTCAAGTAGTATTCATCCGGAGCAAAAGAAACGAGTAAGTGAGGGGAGGCGGGTTTGTTTTACGAAAACGAAAATATAAATAAATTAAAGGTAAATAAAAAAAAATTAAACAACAGAAGTACATAACAAAACTACTAAAACACAAAAAGTGTTTCTGAACTGTCAATATTAATGCAACAAGGATTCCCAAAGTCAACAGATTTTACAACTAGACCTACCAATCCCTGTGTAAAAAATAAAATAATGATGCTGCCATCTTTCTTAAGTCATTTTTTTAGGAAAATCGTCACTCTGATCTCGCTCTACAAAACAGTGGATTACTCCATAAATATTAATCCATGGCATTTAATATTTTGGCTTTCGTCACTAATAAAAAATATGAAAAGTTTCTGAAATATGGTTGTTTGGACACGGAATGACCCGACCCGATAGTCCTGCTCAGCTGAAATGTTTAAACATTTTCAACTTCAATTCAACGGGAGGATATGTGCAGGTAATCCCACAAATCCAAGCATGCATTTCCACTGAATATATCTCAACATGCAATCTATGCCATTTCAAAAGCATACAAAGTTCATACCTTAGCACTTTTGCTGCATGAAATCATAATCATGGCTTTTCTTGGCTCATTTGAACAGTGGCTGTCATATTTCTCACCCCCCTCATAGATGAGCAAAATCCAGTCACCTGCACCAAGAATAAAAGCAGAACTATTGTTGAAAATGAGTTAACAAGACTTCCTGTGACACCTGTAATACGTTCTGTAATTTGATCAAATTTGATGCGTGCATTATATGTATTATTGCAAAAGAACATTGTAAATAAATCCCTGCCAATACAATTTCAGTTGTCATTATTATAAATCAATGGTGATATGAATGACTACTGAATTAAATGGATATGTAATTCAATTAGAAAGAGATACTGAAGACCATAATGGGTTCAGAAAAGTCCACCTGTTGCAAAAAAGAAACAAAAGCAGACACGTCATTTCCAAAGGTCAAGTAACGTAACATACTTCCTTTAGTGGCTCGTGTTTGAGTGTAGTCCCCAATTGGGGTCAGTTTTCCATTTTTCTCATTTTTCTGCACAAGACCTGCATTCTTCAATCCGGCAGCAGCATCTCCACACACCTGAAAAAAGTACAAATATGCTTCCTCCTTTTTTCCTTTCGCGGTGAAGCTGTTCAGAGTGAATATGAGGATAGTTAGGAAGTTGGCAACTTTAACAAGACCAACACAACCAGCAAACATGAATGCAAGACTAACTTGCAGAAAGCTGGCTTACTTTTGACTGGTGAGAGGCTCTAGCAAACTGAGCGCCTTTTGCCCAGATTCACTGGGTGAAATCAGCTTGCAGTTGTCCGTGTTTTGCTTAGCTTGCACTCCAGCAAGTAGTACGAAAAGAGGAGTGATTATTCTCACAGACAGCAACATGACTTTCAGAGGTGACGCCTGATGGGAAAAGGGCATTAAATAAACTTGTCAGTAAATGTATCTATTGACTGACTGAATGATGCATGCATACACATACAATCCCATGACGGAATTGTGGGCAGTGTAACAGTATCATTACACAATATGCACAGAATATATACACATGTAATGTATATTGTATTGTACAGAATTGTGTGTACTTCTATGATTAGTAAAGAACTCATTGACAAAAATTAGACAGTGTCCTTTTTCTTGGTTAACTTCAATTGCTTTTGGTATCTTATAACATCTTGCAGATTTTATAACATTTTATTCAGCTATTTGTTTGTTTTTTTACTGTCCACACCTAGAGTGTACTTCACAAACACAAGAAATCAAAAATATCTGAAATATTTTTGCTCAAATCTGATTAATATTTTAGCTGCATAACACTATAAAAAGGTAAAAAGTGAAAGGTCACAAAGATCATTACGTCATATTTGTAAAGACCACGGAAGGAACCCAATTTTATAAAACTCGAGGAAAACTACAAACTGTGCATGTTTACTATAAAGCCTGGTTCTAATGCCAAAAACGATGTAATACTCTTTGTTATATTACAGAAAACGGTTCTGAAATGACAAAAAGTTAAACTGCATCGATCCAAGTTCAAGTAAGCAATGAAGCAAACGGTCATTAAGAACTTTAATTAGGAAACCAGATGCACGAGCTGCTGTTAGCATAAGCTGCCATCTTTAATATGCAATTAAATAAATGCACAAAGTTAAACACAAACGTACCTTTCAGATTTTTTTTATGACAGTGTTAACTGTAGAAAAATTAAAAGTGGAAGGTCTCAACTTGTCTAGATGTGGACACCCAGCCTGGGATTCTTCTTTCCAAAAGTGTCGCACTAGTTGATGTCCTTAAACAACACTTAACGACATTTCGTCAAAATATACGCTAGTATCGATAATTACACATTGAATAAACAAACTTCGGACAATATTAGCGTTAAAACAACTGCATGATTTAAAGGATTTATCTGTTTCTGTTCAAACGCGGAAGTGAAACCAAACAGGCGCCACATGTGACTGTGCATGACGCGGAAGCTGATGCGCTACTGCACGTGAACATGGGATATTGAGTGCTGCTCTCAAGAAAGTGTGAGTGCTTCCTTGGTTACAACCTTACAGTCTATGGTTACAACATGCTGTAGATCTAGTCGATCATCAAACAAGACGTGTTTTTCCCTGTTAAGTATCAGTCCGCTCTCCTGTTTGACTTAGATATTATCGTAGAAGTAAACTGCAAAAGATCCAGTCAGACGAAGAAGTGAGGATGAAAAATCGGAATAATGAAAGAATAAATTTGAGTAGAGAAGTGAAATGTTGGGCCCTTGTAGCAGAGAGCACAAGGGCATATGTTCAGGAAACTACATCCTCCCTGTGTTTATGTCAGATATAGGTCAAGTATCCAATGTCAGGGCTGCCCAATCCTGTTCCTGGACATCCACCTTCCTGCAAAACGTGGCTTCACCCTGATAAAACACAAATGAAGCCGCTAATAAAGGGTTGCGTTTTAAATCGCATACTCTCTTGAGTAGGTAGGCCTACTTATTCTGAATAAGTACTTCACGACCGCTAAAAAAGTAGTACATTCTATAGTATGAGTGTGTGTAGTATGTAATTCAGACTACATTCACCATTTTGTCATTATCATGTGACCTACCAGCGTCAGTTAGGTAGCTTCACTGCCATTCATAAATCCTCTCCTGAGACCTCATGGGATAATAAAGTGTCCATAGGTATGCACACTTCAGAATCTCACCGGAAGAAGTAGGTAATCTGGGTACTTTTTGCCTACTGTGATTTCGACATACTTATTTTGTCACAGAGCCTACTGTTTATTGCCTATATAGTAGGGAAGTATGATTTCAGATGCAGCCAAGATCTTCAGGAGCACTTGATAATTACAGACAGGTGTGTCTGTTCAGGGTTGGATCTGGAGGTAGGTCTCAAGGAACAGGATTGTGCACCCCTGCATTTGTGTAACGGTGTGACCTGAGGCCTGTTGTTGCACAAAGCCGGTTTGCTACCCAGGGTTGAGTTTCCCAAAGCCAACTAGTCACAAGTTCTGTCGTTACCAACACAGTTCAACAGAATTTGCGACCATAGTTGGCTAACAATGCTTTTGGGAAATGCACCCCTGGTAAGTTCGAGATTAGTTTGAGCAAACTCTAGTTTTTCAGGCTCAAAAAGGTGGATTGATTTTTAACTTGGGTAACACGGCTAACCTTCTCCAAAGCAGGTTTTATTCTGGGTTAAGGATTGAAACCCAAACTGGACCAATCAGCTGTGAGTAAAGTGACATGTTTTGTTTGATTCACATTGATATAGTTAGAATTTTTTTTCAGCTGTCTTAAACTCTTAAGCTTATTCCTGCCTTGTAAATGCGGTTAATTTCATGAGATTTTTCATAATGATCTCAGCAGAGAAGTGAATTGTGCTGTTGAATTGTTCCGTAATTGGCACTTTCAGGAGTTAATCGCAAACCCTGGATCAAACCTGAGTTGACAGAGAACGTTTATACATTGTGAGCTTGTTGAACCTGATCTAAACCAGGTTGGATTTGTATGGATTCGTCAACGAGTTTGTTCAACTAGCTACATGCAGCAGGCCTATGGGCTGCGTCCGAAAACTCAGGCAGCTGACTTGGTGCCTCGCTGCCTTATCAGGCAATGACTTTGTAGGCAGCGTTTGCACACGAAAGTATCACAAAACATACTCGGTTCCTAACATAACCTCGGTTCCCTGAGAGTAGGGAACGAGTATTGCGTAAAACACCTTTTTTGAGAATATTGAAGCCATTATTTTCAAACGAAGTGCAGCTGCACAGCGAGCACAGAGGAGAGTCGCTCATTGGCTGTTCTGCAGCAACTGCACGAACCTATGGTAGGAGGCTGAGATGCGCGTCAGAACCCGCCAAAATGGGCGTGGCTTATGCCTATATAACCCGTGTCCAGCAGCTCCTGAAGAAAGGAAAGTAGTAGAGGTACTTCACATATGTGTGGGTCTACGTTTCGTGCTGCACACCAGCTTGCGAACGCTGGCCACTTGAGGGCATAGAGGCATCTGGTACACGGTGCTCTAGCTTCAATCATGGTATTTTGGACTCCTTCTGTGAGGTCCCTGGGTACCCATTGAGGGGCCATACATGATCTGGGCGGGGGTGCCAGATTGACCCGTTCTTTCTTCCTCAGCGGTATGGGCGAGGGAACTGCCTTCAGCAGCTTCGCCAGGTGTGGGAACCAAGTTTTGGATCTCCAGAGGGGGACTATAAGGAGGACTGAGCACATGCTCTCCCTGATCCGCTCGATGACCTGTGGGAGCAGTTGTGGGCCAGCGTGTTCTTTGAAAAGAATATTGGGCAGCGAGCATTGTCTTCTGAGGCGAAGAGGTCAACCTCTGCCTTGCCGAAGGTGCTCCAGATCACGTGAACCGTCTGAGGGTAGAGAGACCATTCCCCTGGGGGGACATTGTTTCTGGATAATATATCCATGCCCTGGTTCAGAATGCCCGCTACGTGCACCGCCCTTAGCGAGTGCAGGTTGGCATGTGCCCAAAAGAGGAGGAGTCTGGCCATAGCGTCCAGGCTGGCCAATCTGAGGCCGCCCTGGCGATTTATATAGGACACCACTGACATGCTGTCTGTGCAGGACATGGTGTCCCGCTAGTTCTGGGAGGAAGATTTTCAGGGCTAAATCAACCACGCTCATTTCATTGCATTTGATATGTAGGCACTTTTCCGGGCTCGACCAGAGGCCGGAGATTGGCCTGCCCTCGCACAGTGCCCCCCAACCTAGGTTGGAGGCATCTGTTGAAACCACTTTTCTTCTGGAAAACCCGCCCTTGTTCAGTACAGTCTCTGCGTGGGCGAGTTCCAGGCATGGGACGCACTCGCTGTGTCCGTCAGCTTCATGCAGAGTGGCTCTGCATGAAGTACATCCGGAGCGCAGCATTTGCAACAACACCGAACACACAGAAGTAGCAAAAAGGATATGTGGCTTCTTTCACCGGATAGCCGCAGGTTAACGGTGATTTAGGGGAAGGCGACGCCGAGTTAAAGGTGCTGCGTCCGCTAATCAGGTCGCTTGTTCCGCTGCAGAGGCTCGTCGACTGTGAAGGCTTGAAGGTCAGTGAAGAAAGTGTTCGCTGAAGGAGATTAAATCTGATTCCATGACGAAATAGTCTGCTTATATAGGCATAAGCCCCGCCCATTCTGGTGGGTTCTGACGTGCCCTGGCTGCAAAGCGACCCGATTGGTTTGCACTGTCTCAGCCGCCTCGCCATAGGTTCCTGCAGTTGACTTCTGCAGCACTGACAATGCTAGACGCTCTGCTCTGTGCTCGCTGTGCAGCTGCTCTGCGTTTTGAAATAATGGCTTCAATATTCTCGAGAAAAGGAGTTTTCCCACTGCGTATAGCTACGCAATACAAAGTAAGCGTTCTCGAAAGGGAACTTCAGATAGACTTGTGAGGCAGCGTAACGGTTTAAAGGGGTGGTATAATGCCCTTTTTGCAAGATGTAAAATAAGTCTTTGATGTCCCTAGAGTGTGTATGTGAAGTTTTAGCTCAAAATATCCCACATATATATAGCATGTTAAAATTGTCACTTTTTGAGGGTGAGCAAAAACGCTCCGTTTCTGTGTGTGTCCCTTTCAATGCAAATGAGCTGCTGCTCGCTGCACAGAGGGCGGAGCTACAACAGCTTGCACACAGACATGCACTGGAAATGTCTAAAACTTTTAGCTTTTATGTTCAATCCAGAGTCAGACAAAGATGGAGAGACTCAAGATGAAGTGATGTAGACAACATTTCTGAATGGTTAGTTGATGAATTTATTTAGCTTATGTCTAGTTATTTTCTAGTCATTGATTAGCATATTATCATGAAAATCTATAAATCGGTAAATTTAAATTTTAGGTTTAGTGATGTCACTAACCTTGGAGGAAACTTGTGTAGTCTCTATCAGTCGTTTGTTGTAGTCCAAAAAGCAATTTCTTTAAAAGCAAATATCTCCCTTAGAACTTTAAGAGTTGTAACTTTGCAGATGTTGTTTAATGGTCAAACAGCAACATTACACACTAACTAAAGTTAGAAACGTGAAATCATAATCAACCAGCCCTTTAAGGATATACTGCCAAAATCGAGCTAGCTTTGGTGATAATAACTAAGCAAATATTTTATCACTATAGTTATTTTTTCACCTTTCTTTGCCATTGTCGTCATTGGCTTTGGCTTAGTTGGGGACATTTAATTTTTTATGTAACAATATTATTTTTCTGTTATCTCTGTAAAGCTGCTTTGAAACAATCTGTATTGTAAAAAGCACTATATAAATAAAGGTGAGTTGACTTGACTTCTAAACCCAATCAGATGAAGGTATATCAGAAAACAGGAAGTGAAACTAACATTGAATTCAACGTGCTTTGATGCATGCATCCTTCGACAGCTTTCGGACCAGCTCTGTCATGAACGGCAAGAATAGATAGATTAAAATACGTGTTGTGGTTTTGACACCTTTAGAGAAAGAAAGCATACACAGCAAGCATTTTTAAATACAGTCTTTTAAAGCACTATTTATGGAGAAGCACATCTGGTACCTTCAACTATCAATTCTATAAGAACTATCAGTCATTGGAATGCGTCCAATAGCTATATCTCTTAACGTATTGTGAATAGTGAACACAAACAACATGCAAGTTCTTGGAAAATGATAGAAATTATACAAATGGATATAAACCAAACAAACTTAAATGATTAACAAAATACTTATAATATCAAAGTCATTAAAGTGCACTAGTTTTTTTTTTTTTTTAGATGTGTTTAGCCTATGTTGTAGCCTACATCTATACCTATATCTGTTTACCTGCAATTACTTTTTGTAATACTAGTTAACTAACCAACTAACTAAACGTTTTGGGTGTCAGGATATGCTCCATATTTGTTTGATATGCTTTGTTTGATATGCAATATTTGATATGCTTTGTTTAGATTAAGTTTCGCATGTTTGCTTTCAGATAGCAGCACACTTTGAGCTGAGCTTATTCAGATGGTTCAATGATGACCGGAAACTTGACTATATAACAAAATAATCAATTAAACTTGAGCATTTTTTGGATTACAAAGATAATGCTTACAATTTTAAAAATCTGCATCCAATATTGCTGACTCAAAAATATAACCTTAAAATAAAAAGTTTATACCAGAAATACACTAATTAAACACACTTTGAAAGGCTTTGCACATAAAGAGCAAATATAAGTAGATTTCTAAAGTTTTATAATACATCATTGTTCTATGCGTTTTCCTAATGTGTCGTGTGCTTCCCACTGTCTTTTACAGATTTGTCTGTGAACTGTTTTTTTTTGTGTGTGTGTTACGTAAGCTGCTGACGACGCCCCTCCCCCTTTGCTCTCACTCTTTCTCATGCCTTTACCTGGGAAAAAAGACACACCCAGCATCTTCAACTCCACCAATCACAGCACAGAAGAGCAGACTGAACTTCCTGTTTCTGTGAGGCAGAAGCATGCAGTGCCAGTGAGGGTGAGGTGAGTGAAGGGCTGAATTACTGGAACAAGCTGTAACGCAATCACTGTGAGTCTACTGCGTTTAGAAGCAAAGAAAAGCTGCGTGTAAGCTTAAACAGACGTTTACTTTTGGACGCCTCTTTGAGACTGTGCTGGAGGGAAGAAGTATAAGGAAAACAGAAACAGGAGGAGGGAGGAAGATAAGTGTCAATCTGTTCAAACTTGTTTGGGAATTTGGAAGGGCGGGAGGAGGGGACGAGAGAGAGAGAGAGAAACAGAAAAAGAGAGAGGAACATGGTGAGAACTTTACTGTGCTGAAAACTATTTTTGATTACATGAACAGATTAAGTAGGACAGAGACAGGACAGATAATTAAATCAGTGTTTTCAGTAGATCATTTATCTCACTTGACTTTGGTTCTCTCAGTGGGCAAACACTGATATGGGGAATGTCTATGAGTTGTGCAATTCCTGCTAGCTTCACTTTGTCTGGAAAGCAAAGAAAAAGAGGTGGAGAGATAGAGAAGCGTCCCCCAAGACACTTCTCAGGTGAGTCCTCTGCATTATTCCCAAAACTTTTTCTTCTATCCTTTTTTTCTAACTTTAGTTAAACACGCAGTTCTTGTAAACAAACAAACATGTCCGTATCACAGGCAAATATTGCCTTGTCATGCTTGGGAATATGTATCTGTGTTTATTTGTTATTAAAGCTTTAATTTGTTAAAGCTTTTGTGCGTTACTATAATTCACAACATGTTGACATGAGTCAGCTTTGTTGAAGCTGTGTTCTTTCAACCCCTCGTAATAGTGTTTTGGCTCTTCCTATGCATGAATTACTTGAAATGCCCCTGAACAAGGTACAAGAATAGCATAGGGCAGTGGTTGGTTCAACTACATTCTTTGTAAGCACTGATTCGTTTTCATTTTGCTGAACTGACAATCAAGATGTTTTGCCTATCAACTGCATTGATATTTCATAGTATGACAGTTCTTATTAGTTAAATTAGTTTATAGGAGTGTATAAGTTTAGTATAATTGCCTATGTATCACAACACTGATTTGAAGTGACTTATTTGACAAGAACTGTATATTTATGTTGTGTTGTAGCTTATCTGGTAGTGTATGGTGCAAGAAAATGCCAAGTTAATGGGTTCAATTGCTAGGGAATACAAAATCTGATAAAATGTATACTTTAAATCCATCGCAAGACACTTTGGATAAGCATCTGCCAAATTAATGTTAGATATTCAGCTCAACACATTTTTAAAATGCGCCACGTTAATTGTGACTGCGTACGCTGCCAAGATGTATATGACATGTTGCAACAAGATACTCATTTCCCAGATTTCCCAGAAAATGTTTAACTGTGATCTTCTCAGAAAATGAATTTTGGTTGGTTTATTTTTTGACTTTTCACTACATTTCACCCCTTATAGGTTCTCTATTTTGACATGGAAACCTGTCAAACTAATAGGGCCATTCAAGACACTGTGCAAATAGAGTCTTCTTAAGGTGCACTAGACAGGTCGTGTCAATCAACGCAAACCGTGATCAGCTAATCAGCAAAGGTGACCTATGTGAAGAGACTTGGAAACACCAAAACATGGACAGACCAAGGGACAAAGAAAGAGAAATGGAGCCAGCCTCATGTGATTGGATTAGGGGGAGGGAGAAATTTCCTGCAACCAGAAGAAGAGATGGAGAGATTGACTGGAGAGAAAGAGACAGGCGGAGAGATGGAGATCGACGTGCAAATGGAAAGTCATCAGTGTCAGAACATGCTGAATATCCAGACCGAGACAATGAGAGGAGAAAAGGAGACACTTTTCCAAGAATGACAAAACCAAGCAAAGATGGAAGGATGCCACTTTCAGAATATAAAAGGGAGCATCACTTAGGAAGAGAGAAAGACATTTTGTATGAAAATGAAAGAAGGAGATACAGAGAAATGGACACACAGAGTGAAAGAGAAAACACAAGATACAGGGAGGAGTTGAAGATAAATGAAACGAGAAGGCCCGTGAAGGAGGAGCCAGAGAGACGAAGGGAACGAGATAAGGAGTTTGACTCTGGAAGGAAAGAAAGAAGGAGAGAAAGTTACCCAGGGGTTGTTGACCTTTCAGGCATGAGGGAAAGAGAGACAGACAGAGTGAGAGACAAACTTAGAAAAAGAGACAGAGAAGACAGGTATTATCCTCGACTCATGGAACAAGAGATAGAGAGCTTTTCAGATAGGGAAATGAGGGGAGGAAAACAGAGAGAGGGAGAGAGAACTAAGAAAAGAGATACAAAAAGCGAAGGAGACAGTGATGGAGACAGGGTTAAGGAAAGGAAGAGAGAAGAGGATGCTAAACAGAGACACAAACTCTGCAAGAGTGAAGGAGACAGCGATGCAGATCGAAGGGTACACAGAAGAGATAGAGAGAGAGACAGAACTAGAGATAGAAATGCAGAGAGACGGCAAGACATGGTGATGCCAAGAGAAAGAGATTACCGGGAAACAGGTTATCGTGATCCAAAAGGGGAAAAATTGGAGCGACTCAAAGAGACGGATAAACTAAGAGATAAAATTAGAGACTCCAAAGAGAAAAGAATGCACAGAGATGCATACTCATACACAAATGAGAAAGTAAGGTATAGAGATGGAGAAAGGATAAGAGCAGGGGATAGGTATTCTGAAAGAGAGATTGAAGAGAGGGAGAGGCGGAGGAGAGAGAACAGAGAGAAAGAGAGAAGTAAAATGGAGAAGAGCGGACAAAGTAGTGGAGAGCTGATTTCAGGAAGTGTTGTCGAGAATGAACAAGGGAGGGAAATGAGAGAGAACCCTAATGACAGAGAACAAGAAAACACTTCTGAGATTGATAAAGAAAAACTGACGGGAAAAACTGAGGAAGAGCAGGGCGTAAAGAGTGCACCGAGGGAAGAAGAGGAGCGCTTGGCTGCTGAGGAAGCAGTTACAAAGCAACCTAAGATCAGGATACGGAAAATGTGGCTGGAACCTCGAAGTGAGAGAAAAGATTCCCATTTAGAAGAGAAGTACCTAGAGAGAGAGAGAGCTAGAGAGAGATACATCCAAAGATACAAAGAAAACAAGACAACTGGTAAAGAAGAAGAACCTGAGAGAAAGAAAGAAAACAAGAAAAAGAGCCTTGAGGACAAGTATAGAGAACTTGAAATGGCTGGGGAGTTCGTGAGGGATGTGGATGAAGAAAGGGAGGAGAAAAGCATGGAAGGGAACGTGGTTTGTGAAAGTGAAGCCCTGGAAACAGAGCGGCAGATGGAAACGGAGAATGTGACCGATAACATGGAAGAGGAAGGCAGAGAGGAACAGAAAAAAAAGTACTTGGGTAATGAGGAAGGAAGTGAGGGAGAATCGGAACCAGAGAAAGACAGAATCATGTCAGCAGATGATGGATTTGTGACAGTCTCCAGTGGAGGGGATGATGCTGAGGAAGACAATTTTGAAGACTGCAAAGAATCCTGGGATGGTAGAGTTACTGAAGATGAAACTGCTCAGGGCACAGAGATCAGAAAAGATGAAGAACTGGAAATCCAAACATTGAACGAGAGAGCTCCAAAAGGACCCCTACAAGATTTTTGTGTGATTGGCCAGACCCTTCCCAAGTCCCAAACCAAACAGAGTGCATATGTAGATACTACTGTTGAGGAAGCAGCCAATCAGGATTCAAGTCCTGATGTGGACAACCAAGGTGAAATGAGCACTGCAGATGCATTGGAAAAGGTTGAACACAGTGAACAAGACATTGAAAGAGCGATGGATGACCTCACTCTTTCTCCGAATATGGACAAAGGGGAGAAAACAGCATTTAATGACCTGGCAAAAGAGGGTGTAACATCACTGGAAGGCCGAACGATTATTTTCAATGAGGCATCAGAACAAGACAACCAACTCTTTCCAACACAGCCTTCTGAAACTTTAGAGCCATACAAGGATAATGGTCATGGGGCTCCAGAAATTCATATTGAAGACGCATTACAAGGAGGGAAAAAAGAAGCTACTGGTGAAACTGTGAAGCATTTTGATTCAGAGGACACGTGGGGCACAACCGAGGAACGAAAACGATCCTCTACTGCCCCTCATCTTAGATGGGCCAAGAACGTGGTGAAAGAGATCCTGGGTCTGAATGCAGTGGACACAGAAAATACGAGAGGTAGTGTTACACACATAGACATGCAAACCAACACACAAACAGAGAGTGAGAGAGAAATGGACAAATCAAGGGAAGAGGAAGAACTAACAGAGGGAGGAGAAAGACAGGGTGGGACAGAGAGAGAGTTGAGTGAGGAACATGACCGGCTTGATCCTAGTTCTTCTATCCAGCACATGGTTTGCTTAGAAGGAGAGGCAGACAGGAAGGTAGAAGAACAAGTTTCTAAGAAGAAAGATTGTATAAAGGAAGTCGTTCTGAGCTTTAGTAGTTTTCTAGATTTGGGAAATGAGTCTCGCGTAAAGAGGCGAGGGTTCCGAAAGGCAGCGGGGAAAACCAAAGATGAAGAGAATCAGAAAGAAGAGGAGGAAGAGGGAGAAGGAGTTGGAAGGGACCGCAGGACGAGAATATTCAACATATCAGGTGAGAGGAGAATTAACATAAGAAGGCTAAATTGGACATTCAATGACCCCCTTGCTCCACCTTTGCTGAACCTATTCTATCAAAGTTAATATACCAGCGCTGTAATGTCAAGTAGAGAGACTAAATGTACTTATGCAAGAGTGTAACACAGAATTCCATGAGTCATCTTCCCATAAATAAGTGTCAATATGGGCGGGTCAGGTTTATTTTCCTGTCATGCAATTGAAAATTCCCTAACATTTCACTGACAGTTAGACTGTTGGATCTTTATTTATATTTTTCAGTCATGGAATAGATTAAAAAAATTCCAAAAATCATATTCAGGGCATGCAGGGCTGTATTAAATGTTTTGGTAACAATTTAGTTTAGGGTCAAATTGTCACTATTAACTTGTTGCTTATTAGCATGCATATTACTAAAATATTGGCTGTGTATTAGTACTTATAATTAATGCCTTATTCTGCATGACCATATTCTACATCCCCTAATCCCAGTACCTACATTTAAGAACTACTTTTCTAACTTTCAATAAGCAGTAATTAGGAGTTTATTGAGGCATAAGTCATAGTTAGTTAATATTGAGAATTGGACTTGAATCTAAAGTGTGACCACTGTTCATACAAATATGGCCCCTACATTTTTTCTTGTTGAACATCCAGTTTTTCTATGAAATCTGAAATGATTTGCTACAAATTTTCAAATGGATTGGTGGTGCACATAGACACTTTAAAGAAAGATAGCACAAAATGTCCCAGGCTATGGTCATTTCTATCATTTTGCTTTACAGTTTTCTTTCATATTGACTGTGCCTGACATAATTAGCCAAAGACCGATTTTGATGACAACAGAAACATACAGTACAACTGATTGTAAACTAGTCCTGAGAAAGGGTAAACTTTTAGGACTATTTTAAAGAAATAAGTGTACTTTTTTTGTGTGTGTGGTCTCATTTTAATAGCCTAGAAGCTCCTGGGGATTCTTGCGGGGTTTGAGTCATGACCACTGAAGACTCCTTAAACAGCAGCATTTCTTGGAAGAGGCAGAATTTGAAACTGCCAGATTTCCGTTGTTTCACAAACTAAACCATTCTCATGTAATCACTAACAAGTCCCCCCACGGTACCTTTTCCTGTTTTTTTTTCTTTTTTTACTGCATTAGGGTTATTATTAGTTTATTGCCACATTTCTAGAGCTTTTGTATTGCGCCAGAGGTCTTACAGTCTAGTCTATGTTCAGTTATTCGCTGGAAAGCAAGATCTTGAAGCACTTCCTTTTGTACAACATGTGTAGGTCCATTCCTAAAAAAAATTATGTTTTGCTTGAGTTGACATAATTGTTTTCAGCTGCTTAAATTATAATTCTATCTTGGTTAAGGGAAGATTAAGAAGTGTGATTCCAAATAAAAGCGTTGTGTTATGTGCTGATTTCTGTGTTTTGGTTGTATAGATAGTGAGGAGGATGAATTAAGTTCCACCTGGAGTGAAATGGATCTAAGGTAGGAGAACCAGACTTTACAGCATGTGTATGTCCCAAATTCCTATATAGGGGTTACCAACCACATATATGGTCTTAATGCAGTCCATCACCTGTATTCCGTTTGTGGAAAGTCTTACAAATGAACATAATATATCAGTTATTAATTGCTCTCTCTCTCTCTCTCTGTCTTACTTTCAGGAAACTTGGGAGGACAAAAAAGAGGAATTCTAAATTCTTTAGTAAGTGTCTGTTTTTTTCTTTTTTTGTTATGCAACACATGGCTGATCTTAACATGTGCATGACAATGTATATGTACATGGTTATAACAGATGATTAGTATTTTAAAGTTCATTAAAACATTACAAAGACATACAACACATACATATATCACTTTTTTTGACATGACAAGAACCATTTTACGTGCCCCTCTGTACTCATTGTACTAGTGTACATAATACGATTGTAAATGGCTGCAATGTGCAAAATCTATTAAATACATGGTTCTTACATGTGTTACAGTTAAGATGTTCAGAGCAGTGAAAGTTTTGTCATTCCTAACTATGCTACTTTGCTAGGCCTCAAGGCAAAGAACAGGTTTGTGCTTGCACATCACTTGGAACTGCAGATAAACAGCTGCAAGTACTAACTTAGTATTAAAAAAATGTTTTTATGGATGTTTGTGCTTGTACATCTTTTTTAGCTATTTTAATTTACTGACTTGCTGTACTTGTTCGCAAACTACTGTACTCTGAGTTTGACCTCTTGTGATTTTCTCTAAACTAATGTTTCTCAACTGGTGGATAAACTGGTTTAGCTTTTTTTTTTTTTGCCTTTTACTGTATCTAACTAGACATGATTTTATGATTATAATTGTATTCTTTGCCATTCATTTTCTTTGTAACCCAAGTCTGTTAAAAAAACAATGCTAAATACAAATAATACAAAATGCAACTAAACATAAAGTTATACATAGTTAAATAAAACAAATTAAATAGACGTAGTCACGTTTTAAAGGCAGGAGAAAACACTTCCCATAATTTTGGTGCAAATTCAACTGTTTTTTTGGTAAAAGCTATGCCTAATGTCAGCATAGGCAAGTTGCATGACATGCCCTCATCCACAAAAACCATGAACATAACAACCCAAGGTAAAAGATATTACCCAGTTTGCATAAAAACACGAGATCACTTGCGATGAAAATAAACATGGCTGGTTTGTGCCAACCACTATGTATTTTGCACTAATTATTGGTTGCTTATGAAGTTCCTGGTAATATTAATAAATGGCATTGCTTGGTTTTAAGGACATTTGTTTATTTTGTGTGATAAAACATTTTAGCACCTCTCTGTAAAAATTGATCAGTTGGCTTGACTTAAAAAAGTGAGGAAAACCCATTGCCTTAAAATGAAAGTCCCCCTGTAGTCAATAATTGTATCACTTAAAGGGGTGGTTTACTGCTTTTTTTCTTTGCATGATTGTGTTTATGGGGTGCAATATAACATGAATTCGTGGTTTTTCTTTTTTTTAAAGTCTTATTTTTCATAAATTTCACCTTTATTGTAAGCCTCTTTGTCCTCTGTCATTTGAACGACCGGTTGACTTCCTGATTCTATGAAACCACTCCCTCAGAAACAGGCAGTGGGCTCAGATTGGTTAGTTTTGGCCGGTGTGTTGTAATTGGCTAAACTGCGTAGCGCACGTTGTCCGGAACCGCCACGCCCCTTGCCTTTACGGGCATGAGTCTCATGTGCTCCATGTAAACAATGGAGTCGATACTGCCGTATCAGTTTGAGCCAGAATCAGACCCAGAAAGCGGCGATGAAGAGAGTCAAGCAGAGCTGTTACAAAACGTTTCTGAATGGTACGTTTTTGAATTATTATTATTCTATTCTTCTATAATTACATAAGAAGTTTGATAGCCTGTTATAATTGAAAATGCTACTGCTGCTTGTTAGCTTTTTGAGATACGTTTTTATCTTGATTAAACATTTTAAACAAATGATTACATGAGTAATACAGTTTTTTAAAGTTATTGTTTTATAGATATAATGAACAACCGTTTAGCTATTAACAAAACTTAGTTTACTCTGTGTATCGTTTTCTTAGCATTGATATGACTGGCCACTATAAACAAACACTGTTGACATCACATTCATGATCAAATCGAAAAACTACGTCATAAAGTAGCTATACATGGCAAATACATTTACAAAATCTATATGATTACAAATTCAGGTCCAAAATGTTTGTAAGCGTTTGCCATAGAAACACGAAATAGCATAACCAAGTGACTATAAAGCCAGCGCTGGCATTTGTTTACGTCCTTGATAAAACGAAACCACGTCTAAAATTATACAAATACGTTTAAAATTATTAAGTCTTACTTACAGGTTGTGGCCCAAAAACTGCTGCCTCTGGTTTTAACGTTGGAACAGCTTCAGGTTTTAGCAACAGTTTCTTGTGGAATCCAGCATTGAATTGTTGGAGATTCAGGAAGCTGTCTTCAGTGAAATGTGCCGCACAAAGAGCTAAATTACGATTGTAATCGTCAGAAACATAATCAAACATAAATTGTAGCCATTGTTGACGAACTAAAGCGTCTGTAGGAAGCCCGAACACAGAAGACCTGACAGCTGGATGAAAATAACACACTTTTGACGGCATGTTTAGCTCTCCCCTGTAACTCTTCCTCTTCAGCAAAGCCGGAGAAATATGATCATGCCCTTTTTTGCGTATTCCGGAGGGAGGGTTGATGCAAATGTATGGGTTAGTGACGTCTAAAACCCAGCTGTAGTCCCAATCGAGTCGTTTTTGTAGGCATTTACACTTCCTGATTTTTAAAAGACGATATCTCTGCTTACATTGAACTTTCAGCGCTGCAACTTTGCAGATAATGTTCATGCACCAACAGCAACATTACACACTATGTAAAATGAAAAAAGTGAAATCGCAATCAACCACCCCTTTAAAACTCAACTTTTATCACTAAAATGACATATTTTAATGTTTTCCTTTAAAAATGTCTTTATGCCTGAAAATAGCTTGATTGTAACTCTACACCCTTGCATAATTTAGTATATGCAGTTCTATAAATATGCAAATTAGCCCCGCCTCCACTCACTCACACCAGCTCAGAGATCCACTCGTTGACGATCACACTGTGACGTGATTGGTAACAAGATAGTTTGTGACGTCAGAGACACCAGCGATTTCAAAGAGCGTTTTTGAGACTGTCTTTGGTTCACTGCAGTTTTATGGAGAAAACACTCAGCAATGGTGCTGACTTATGAATTTACACATGGTTTGTCTTAAAGCAAGCACCACATTAAAATTAGAAACACCACATAGACATATAAACAACATTAAAAACTTGATTTTCACCACAGGGGGACTTTAAGTAAATAAACCAATGGGTTTTCCTTACCTTTTTTCAAAGTTAGGTCAATTGATCACTTTTTACAGTGAAATCCAATATAAAATCAGGGTCTAGGTAAGAACCACTGCTCTAGAACCATATAGATGATGATATCTCTGTCTCTTTCTCTTGCAGACTCTCAGTTGTATCAGGAATACAGCGAGGTGGTCCAGAACCGAGAGATCCTGCTGTCTCATAACGAATCTCTATCAATAAGTGGAGATAATCTCAATATCCGTTCATCTTCTTCTCCAAATCATTCCCCTAAGCTATCACACAGACCTCTCCCACCTCTCCCTCAAGTCATCCTACACCCCCAGACTCTGTCTCTACCCAACTTTAAAAGTCTTAATGTGCCTCAGCAATCCACAAACAGACCCCCTTCCCCTCGCCTGTCCATCTCTCCTTCCTCACCCACACTGTGGCAGGAGCTCCCGGGAGTGAGGAACAGCCCCGATTTTGGGGAACTCACTGAAGATTCGAGACGTCTGCAGGAGGTAGAATTATTAATTTGGTTTCACCTAACATTGCATGATAAAACTCATTATTTTCAACAAAACAATCAACTTGGGGGAACTGAAGTGAAGTCACTTGTTTACAGAAGAGAATCCACTATGATATTTTGTTATCAAATGCCATGAAATTCATACATATTTAAGCTCGACTTACAGATTGTACACAATCTGGACAATATGGAATTCTGTTTCTGCCCTCTCAGTTAAAATAAAAAGGCAATTATGAGAACAGGTTTGTCAATAAGATATAAAACACACATTGTGAGATATTCATTTTTACTAGTAAGGGCATAACCATAAAGAATCTGTATTTTTCAGGTGAGGTTTGAGGTCGTGACCTCTGAGGCATCATACTGCCGC
Organism: Chrosomus eos; assembly: GCA_036326025.1. Classification (NCBI taxonomy): domain Eukaryota; kingdom Metazoa; phylum Chordata; class Actinopteri; order Cypriniformes; family Leuciscidae; genus Chrosomus; species Chrosomus eos. The sequence goes on from CM070831.1 coordinate 25,896,454, forward strand.
AGTTTGGACATCGTAGTGGAGAACTTTGTCTTGTCCAAGCAGCTCAATGTTATCCTGTCTTCACAAGACAAAAACTGGCTGTTCTCCAGGCTGAAGGATGTTAGAACCATCAGTCACAGGTTAGAATCATGTCATTGAACAATAACAGAATTACTGAAGAAAAAAGTTCAGTTCTCTACATCTACTGGGTGTGCTGCTGACACCACTCCTTAAATGTGCATGAAATCTTCATCTCCAGCCAATCGTCTTCCAGTCGAACATCCTGGAGTCAGTTCTAAAATGTCTGCTCTGAAATCTGAATTATGCCACTCATATATGCTTCTCATAATTTAGGTTTCTGTCTCACCTGGAAGAAACAGTAGAGAAGGACATAATGCACTTTACCGTCTGCGACATCATTATCAAACACTGTCCACAATTCCGAAACATGTATGTGCCATACCTTACCAACCAATCATATCAAGACAAGACGTATCAAAGATTAATGTGAGTATTTGTTTGCAATTGTCTGAAGTGGATATGTGCTTTTCTTCTTGTCCATACGATTTCTTTGACTCTTTCCACCATCTCTCATAGGGACGAGAGTCATGAATTCCGTAGAGTTGTGGAAAAGTTAGAGCGTAACCCGGTTTGTCAACGACTGCCTTTACGATCTTTCCTCATTCTGCCGTTCCAAAGGATCACTCGCCTCAAACTGCTAGTGCAGGTAATGTCTTCATCGGTCCTGTTTAAATCTGCCTCTCACATTCTTCATCTATGTTGTCCAAATAAGCCAAAAGTATATCAACATGATCATCGGTGCTCTCTTTTCTTTATCGGTAGAATATAGTAAAGAGAACCGCTCCAAAGACCAAGGATGAAGCACAGGCCATTAAGGCCATGAAACTACTTGAAAAGGTGAGACTACTCTTTATGTACTTGAAACAATGTGGTTATGTCACCCACATTTCTGCATTGGAATTTCTTATCAGTGATTTCAGTTTCTCTCTCTTACCAATGTCCCGTGCTTCTTTTGCTGCTTTACAGATGATCCAGGAAAGTAATGAAAGTATCTCTCAAATGAAGAACATTGAATCACTTGTGACTCTCAATGCCAAAGTTGACTTTGAGTGTAGGGTGAGCATGACACATTAAGCAACTTCATTTGCACTGTATGCCATCTAAATAATGACATTTATAATGATTGCGTTTTCTTTGTGTCTGTTAGACTCTTCCATTGATCAGTCAGTCCCGCAGACTTGTACGAGACGGACCTGTGACTGAACTGATCGACTTTTCCCTGAGAGACAGGGAAGATGAAAGAAGTGTTTATATGCACCTTTTTAACGACTATCTCCTGCTCTCTTTGCGGAAGGAGTAAGCTTGACCTTTATTAACATCCAATTGTCATTCATATTCTTTGAAAAAATAAATGTTTATGCTGCACTTTGCTTAACTTCCTTTTTGCAGAGGGGGTAGGTTTACAGTTATCGACCATATTCCTGTGTCAGAGCTGCGGGTTGAGAACTGCAGGTTCAAACTGCATTCCTTACAGAAAAACCTGTTCCGTCTGCACATGTCGCAAAAAAGCCCTGCTTTTGAAGACAGACACCCAGTAAGTCTTATGCAATGGCTGCCGTGTGCACATGCCAGTGAAGTTCACAAGGCTGTAGGGCAGGGGTGTCCAGTCCTGCTTCTTTGGGGGAACCTTCCAGAAGAGTTTAGCTCTAGCCTATACCGAGTTCACATTGCACGATTTTCAAAACCGTCAAATTACTGTTCTTTTCACACTGCACAACTATCTGGGGTAGCATTCAGTTGCTGCTGTGTCCACATTGTACAATGAATCAGAGACATTGCATGACTTTACAAAAGGAAGAATCGCAGACAAATTTGTCTGGTCCGCAAATTACAGCTGAATCCGAAATCGCCCCCTAAACCCTCATTCACTATTCCCTATGTTAGTTTACTAATACAGTTCAATTGAAAGAGTGAAGGAAAACCTGTGGACAGCTGTTGAGCGTACATCAGTTGTACACTCGTTATTGCAGTGCAATGTGGGATTGAAGAAGTGCACTTAATAACGTCCACTATGGTTTTGAACACCACTAAAAATGGCTGTCCCCTCAAATAACGCCCTATTTGAGGGTGTAGGGGGCGATTTTGGATTCGGATTCAGCAGAATTTTGAATCGCGGACAGGTCCAGATATTTAGCATGCCAAATATCTCACGGGCGTCAGCGATGCATCGTCGATTCTCACAGATCGCGACTTTGATATTTCACACTGTCAGTGATTTCGCAAAACCTGTCGGCGAGTGAAAATCGGGGCTAAAATCATGCAGTGTGACCTTGGCATTAGGGACATACATAAAATTGTGTTTTGGACGTTTATTTACATGAAAGGTTTTTTTTTTGTGGGCCTGAAAAGGCAAACTTTTGAAAATGTAAAAAATTACGCCCAATGGAAACACTTCAATTTCGCAAAAACTCCCACATATCCCAAATAAGTTTTTACGTTCGCATGGGATTATTTTCAGGCAATTCGAAAAACTGAATATTTTGAAAAGTTTTAATGGAAACACCTGGCGTACATAAAAGTCGATAATGTTTGGACAGAACACTACCAACATCCGTTGCCATGATTTTTGGAATGACTTATCGAGAGAGGAAGAAATTACGTTTTAGTCGTATAACAAACGGTTAATGAAAACGGCGTCATTCTGAAATAGTTTTTTTATCAACATTTAAAAAATATTGTAAAAGTTTTTGCGCTAATCTGTAATGGAAATCAGGCTAGAGTTGTGAAAACGTCATGTGCATGTGAATAACATGTTTAGTCTATAGACCTTATGTAGCTCCGCCCCTTTTTAGTGCTGCACTCGTTGTGTTCTGTCTTCCGCTTTGTATTTCCACAGCATGAAGGTAAGATCTTACGGATTTATGAATGAAACGCTCGTTTTAAAATCTTCCCGGTCTATTGACATTTATTATGACATCCGCTTCAAACATTACAAAGCTCATGATAACTTTCGATAATTCCTAATTACTCTTCGACAGCGGTGCCATAGAAATATACAGAGCTACTGCAAAACCGGAAGTTTAAAGATAGGTTTCTAAAGATGGCTGTGCGCTCGATTTCGTAGATCCATGTGAATGGGGATCGTTTTGACAACATTGTCTGTATCCGAAAAACACAAAGCTTTTCCGTTTTAGTCATAGTACATCATTGACTTTATCAAATGTACCCTAAATTAAACACACCCGAACTAGCTCTTCATGATCACTTGAAACTTCAATGCAAGGTGTTGGAGGCTCAACTCTTCAGGAAAGTGGCCATCCAAGAGCAGAATTGGACATCCCTGTTGTAGTATTTCGTCATTTGTAAAATTTGTCACTTGGAAAACTTTATTGCATAGCATTCATGTAGTTCAGTCAGGCAGTCTAGTGTTTTGCTGTCTGGTTGAGCAGAATGATGCATTAAACTAATCTGTACCCATCTTCTCTCAGAGCTGATAAATTGCGATGGATATCAGCACTCTCACGTCCTTATCCTGAGATTGACTTCAGTGCAGTTCAGGGTATGTTCCACTTCCTGCTCTTGCCATTTCAAAATAAATATTCCTATGCTAACAATTTGAATTTCTCTCTTTTCCCATTTGCAGACTTTTCACAAATGCAGTGCATCAAAGCCTTTGCTGCCCAGCAGCCAGATGAACTCAGTTTAGAGAAAGCTGACGTTCTATTAATTCACCAGCAGAGTAGTGATGGTGAGTTATAACGCTAAACACATGAGCACATGAAGGAAAGATAAGTCTTTCTAAAGCATCATGAATAGAATTCATTTTTCTATCGCTACACCCGAGGCCAGCATTTTCATTTTCTAATGATACCCGATTGAATTGAATTTTCGCTTTTGTTCACATTGCTCAGGTTACAATCGTGATAGTTCATGGATCACAGTAGTCAAAGTGGTTTGAACCTACAACTTTGGTTAAGCTCATCTTTAACAAGATTGTAGCACTAAGAACTATAGTGTAATGGTGATGCTGTACAGAGTTACCTGCAGAGCCTGCGTTGGCCTTTTTTTATAGTACATACAGTTATTGTCTAGTCTTGGAACTTCCGCTGGAAGTATATAACCAACATTATGAGCGTTATGAGACTAATCTCCACTGTTGATGCAGAAGAGATTTTGGGGAACTAGGAGTATAAGCTGATGTTGTTTTATAATTCTGCAGTGTAGACCATGAACAAAAAGGGATATGGGACAATTATTTGTAGTAGTCTATGATCCAAGATCCTCCTACAACTCCCTAAGCTTTTTCAAGTGACTGTATGTACTGTAGATCATAATCATCATCTATACCTGTGTATAGGGTAAGTGGCAGTCCACAAATTTAGAGCAACTTCTTTTGGATTAGTTATACTAAGAACTACTACTAAAGACCTCCAGAACATAGTCTGGACAATGCCTTAAGCCTATTTGCGATGATTCTACAAGTCCTAACAACATTTGCAAAGGTTCACTGGCTCTTATCTCGCATGGTCAGCTAAAACAGACTATCGAGCATTGTCTGTTCCCCTGCTCCACCGGTTGAGTTGAATGGTCTTGTCCTCAGCAGATCATTTCACAGCTTTTTGCCTCAAGCCATCTAGATCAGTGTTTAACAACCCTGTTCCTGGAGCCTCAAATCTCTCCTAATGCAGGAATGGGCAACTTCAGTCCTGGATGGACACTGTGCAGAGCTTAGTTTCATCCTAATAAAACAAACCTGCCTGTAATTTTAGTTAGGTTTCAGGTGTGTTTGATTGAAGATTGAGCTAAAAAAAGTACAGCAAGAGTGAGTACTTTGATGTCATACACCGATCGGTCTGTGTAGCGCCGCTTCAAGTCGAACGCACCTAAATTCTGCAGGACAGTGGCCCTCCAGGACCAGAGCTGGCCATCCCTACTCTAACCTGATGATGAATTGAATCTGGCATGTTTGATTAAGGCAGTGGGTTTCAATCCTGGAAATCACCCCCTATAATCTTAAATAAGCCACTATTTGAGGGAACAGCCATTTGTGTGGATGTAATCGAGTGCATTCATTCAATCCCATAATGCACCAGAATAACGAGTGTACAACTGATGCACACTCAACGGCCAGAGAATACCCATAATGGACTATATGGGTTGTGCCGAATGAATTCCCAGGTCTCGCTAGAAAATGGCTCCCGCCGGTGAATCATCCATCCATCAAAACCGCTGGTCCAATGTGGCTACAGCGTAATATTATAATATCATCGAGGTATAACATTTTTAATTGATTATTACATTGTTTACTTAAAGTTTTGATACAGATTTTCCATGTCAGAGTTCATAATACATCTATTCATTAGCCTACTACTGGAGCAACATTAAACCGCAAGTACAAACTATGCAAAAGCGGCAGCCCTTTCAGCGCACTCAGTGTCCAAATTTGCTCACTGGTTTTCATTCACTCCTATATTAGTGGAGTAAAGTAGGGAACAGTGAATGATTCTGAACACAGCTCCTGGGGTCCCATCACTCTGCACATTTTGTTATCGCCCTTATTTAACACCTGATTCAGATCATCAGCTCATAAGGCAAAAAAAGTAATTACTTCACGACCGTCAAAAAAAAAGTATGTTTTTAGAGTATGAATGTGTGTTAGTATAAATGTAATTTGGATGGACTGTCATTACATTACACATATGCCATGCTGTCATTATCATGTGACCTACCAGCGTCAGTTACGTCGCTTCAATGCCATTTATAAGTCCTCTCCCGTGGCCTCATGGGATATTAAAGTGTCTATCGTATGCACACTTCAGAACCTTTGCCTACTCTGTGCTGTGAATTCGAACACTTCTTTTGTCGCATACCGTATGCGATTTCGGGTGCAGCCCTCGATTAGCAGGAGTGTTTAATTTAGGCCCACACACTGTTTATGATATAATTGTGGTACTGAATTTGATTCAGTGTCCTGTACCGTGTCAACTGATGGAGTTTGGGTTCCTTGCCACTGCCGCCTTTGGCTTGCTTTGTTGGGGTTTAAAAGACACTTAAATTAAATACACTTATTCAGCAATATTATCGATTTGACTGTACTGATAATTAGTAATTATCAGCTGAGAACAAAACTGAACTGAGCTGGATGACACCATTGAATTGAACTAATTTCATAATTGATGAATTTAATGACAATATTGAATTGAAATGAATCAACACTGACTTATTGTCTTCTGTAGAGTTGCTTTACAGCAGAATTTGTCTATGAGATGATGTTTACATCATTGATTATTTATTTTCCTAAGTGAAGATACTTTGAAACAATCTGTATTGTAATACAATATAAAAGCGCAATATAAACAAAAGAGACTTGACAGTACTGATAAATTAATACTCCATTGAGCATACTGTTTGTTTAGTCTTAAAGGGCCTATATGCAACTTTTCCCCCAAAATAAACGTAACAATAGCCTTTTTATTTTACCATTTATGACTCAAACATCTCCTTTTGAGCATACTGACACCTTGTCCGCTCACAGTGGGTGCACCTGTAAGCCTGTATCCTATTTTTCCTATCGGGTCGGATTTTTCCCGCGCTGTCTCCGGATGTGACGTCAAGCGCGTTCATGTTAAACATTTCAGATCACTCTGCCACCACTGCTAGTCAGCAAGTAGCCTACACTCGCAAACTTATCTCAAACAATATATGTTTTGACTGTTCTTCCCTCTGTAAACAATGTTGACCTCCTTGCAGCAGATGACTTGTGAAGTGTGCACGTACGAGCGCTGTGAGAGCGAGCAGAAAGGAAGAGCAGTTCTGTTTTTTGGCCACAGGTGTCAGTCGCGCAGATAGGCCCTTTAGAACTAGTACCAAAACCAGTTCCCATTAGACATGCTAGGCATGATGCTAATGTTGTGTTACAAGCATTGAAAATGTTTGACAAATTCCTTTAATGGAATTCTCTCCCTTTCCTTCAGGCTGGGTGGAAGGAACCCGTTTGTCAGACAGGCAACGTGGATGGGCCCCCGAGTCTCACCTGGAGACAATAGTCAGCGACAAAACAAGAAAGCGCAACCTGCTGGACACCATGAAAATTGCTACAGCTGCATTGTGAAGCCATATGTACATTCTTCAAGGTTCTCAGGCAGACTTTTTCTAGTGTTACTTTAAGAACTTTGGACTTATGTGGGAAGTTTCTATTTATTTTGTGGATATATTCGAGCTGATGAGGGCGATATGTCCGCACCCATGTCAGGGTACTCCACACCCTGAGAAAAACTCTGGGATGATGCTGAATTGTGTCAACAGAGCTCCTTGGATATCTCAGGATTTCTTGCAAATGGGACAGCCAAATAGAGTACCTGCTCCAAATGAGCATCTATGCAAAGTGTTCATGTAAGCATCATATAAAGACCGTCTTATAATTTGGAAGTGGGGTGTCACTCTGGACAGAAAATGAGACCACCGTTCGTTTTCCCCTGTTATGAGTGAGTTTTCTCACTGAGGAGCAAGGACAACTGGATATATAAGGGAACTACGATCCTTTTCAACATGGAATATCAACTGTGTCTGACTGCAGCCTCGTGGAGAAAGAGGAGTTTGCTGTGCTCCAGGAAACAAGCTAAAAAAGGACAAATTTTAACAAATTGTGAACTTTTCCTTCAACAAATTGTGATCATTTTATTCAGGATCGTGAATTATACATGGCTACTTAAAATAGGGTGGAACACCCAAGGTTATAACAATGTACATATTTTTTTACAATGTACATAATATAGGTTTTTAACTTTATCTTTTAAGTATTATGTTTTCAGGGAATAATTCCATACCTGTTCAAACAGAGTGGCATAAAACTGTAATATGCTTTAAAAAATAAACTGCTCACTTGTTTCCTGAAAGAACATTTCATAGTTTAGCAGATGAGATTTTTATCAATTGCACTTTGATTTTTACTTGTAATTCTGCAAGACCTCAATGAATATGCAATCAGAATGAAAGAGTAAAGAGGCACAGGATTCAGTAGGAAATCAAATGTTTTAGTGTCATTTACAATACGCAGAATCAATACAAATTCATTTCGTAAATGTTTCTCTCAGTATGACAAGAAAAGACCAGACCATAAACAGCTTCTTGGCTACATGGAGAGAGAGGGGAAAAAAACATGTGAAAAATGGCTTTACGATCAACTAAATTGTACATGAAATATCCACAAATGATTGGTTCCTGAGGCAAAACTGAAATCTACTTGAGCCCAGACCCGTAATCAAAGGTTGCAGAGAGTAAAATGACATTAAAAGTACAAGACAATGCGAACAAAACACTTTATGATTAGGTTCAATTTGGTAACATTAGTTAATATATTAGGTTTCATGACCTAACAATGGATTTATTAATATGATGCTTTTTTTTATATTTTCAACTGTAGTGTACTAGGGAGCTAATTAAGACACATCCACAGTAAAATATGTGAAAAATAAGGTGTTTTTGAACATTCAAAGCATGAAAACCTATTCTAATAGACCACAAAAACAAAATCAAGACTTTGTAAAAGGGCAAAATAGGTTAATGTTAATTTCCACATATATTAATACATGTTTAGCACTTATTGTATAAATACACAATGTATTATGAGCAAAAATTAACAATGAATAACAGCGTGTGTATATATAAGTTTACATTAATCTTCATTTTTAGTTGGTGACAACTTATGTATGAACTAATGTTAACAAACTGAAACTCTGTGTTCCTGAAAACATTATCTGATGGTTAGGAATAGGAAAATTGTGATTTAAAGAGAAACTTGCCATTTTTTATTAGCCACTTGGAGCCATGAATAGTCTAATCTCAAGCTCGCTGCATACTAACCAACACCCAACATGCATCCAGACATACACAGTGAATTCGACAAACACTCATGAGAGCTTCAGCACCAGGTAAGACAGGAACTCACTGATGCACCTCACACATCATTATCGTCTGCACTATGCGGAACTAGACTAGACCAGAACTATTACCAACTGTTTTAACATGTATCATCACTGATTTACACTATATAAACTTTTCACATGCTGAACAGTCAGTGTCGTCTAATAGGAATCAGGGCTTGATTAAGGGAGACACATGCACAAACACTCCACAAATCAAATCCAATGGGGTTCTAATGAGAACATACATGTGCCGCTTGTGTAGAGGCGCACAGTGTTAAACCGAGAGGAGTGCATGGGTCTGTGTGTGCACCGCTTTCTAGTAAAGTCGGTAACACTTTCTTTTCGATCATCTCTTTTAGACATTCTGTAGACATGTCACCTAACTATCATTAGAGTATTAGTAGACTGTCTGCTTAATATCTGCTAAAACTTTGTTATGCTCCCCCAACAGACATTCTATGGACTATAAGCAACTTTGCAACTATGCGTCAACTTATTCTATTAACCCTAACCCCTAATTCTACTAACACACTGTGAGCCTTAGCGGTCAATTCCAATTTATTGCTCAGATCCACCGTTCACATTGGCCAGGTTTCCATTACAGATTTGCGCAAAACTTGTGTGATATTTTCTAAATGTCGATAAAAAACTATTGCGAAATAACAGCGTTTCCATTAATCAATGTTATGTGACTGAAACAGAATTACAGATTTGTGCAAAACTTATATTTTCTAAATGTCGATAAAAAACTATTGCAAAATAATGGTGTTTCCATTAATCAATGTTATGTGACTGAAACAAAAATGTTTCCTCTTGCGGTAAGTCATTCCAAAAATCATGGCAACGGATGTTGGTACGTTTACGTATATCACTAGTCATTATTTTTAAACGAAGGAGACTTAGCTATGTCATCCAAGCATTAATGGCAAGGAAAGCTGGTGATTCTCCTTCATATCTGCTTTGAGGTCTTGATAAATTGTGGTATTTCTTTGTTGTTTAGAATCCAGTATTCCTGTAATTCTTTTGTCTTTTATGAGTTTAATAAAGAACACGGCCTCGTCTTCTGTCCAAACATACTGTGCCTTCTTTAAAGAATGATAGAATTTTACATGCGCCATGTGACCTGTAAATGCGGAAAAACTGTTTCCATTGCAGTTCTGTGAAATATATCTTTTTCGAATAGTCTGAAAACGAGCTTAAAAACGTTTTTTGAAGTATATGGGAGTTTTTTGCTAAATGTAGCGTTTACATTGGGCGTATTTTCAAATCGCAATTACATTTTGCGCAATTTAAAGGGTAACGGAAATGCAGCTATTGGTGTGTTTTAAATGTGGCCCATATCTGATTCCAATTGCAATTGAAAAGATCAGATTCCACTTGGTTTTTGCTGTTTACACTGTCATGAGAAACAGATTTGAGTCACATGTGAACAAAAAAATCGGATTTGGGCCAAATTAACCTGCAGTCTGAGCGTAGCCTAAAGCCGTGTGTCCACCAAAGCATTTTTAGCCAGCTGAAAACGCTAGGCGCTCTGCTGAAAACGCCTAGCTGTGGGCGCTTGAGACGTTCTGGCAGCGCAGCATTTTTTTTTTTCAGTCGAGACAATTTGCTTGTTATGATACGGAATATCCGCGAAAGTGTTAGTATCTCATTTCACACATATTTTGTTTCTGTGTTGATTCTATATTAAAATGTCAATACAATGTAACGTATTTTTTCTGGCTCTTGTTTTAAATTATTTTGTTCCGTTATTATGTTTGTTGTTGTCATCTGTTGAGGTTGAACAAGCAGAATTTGGCGGTTGGTCGGTATGATATTTGTCCCGCACCTCCTCCACTGTGATTGGACGGCTGGGTAAAAAGTGACAGTGATGAGCCCTACGTTTTACCCAGTTTTTCAACATTTTTTAACTCTCGTCGACCAGTAAAAATGCCACGCTCTCAGCTCTTCAGCGTGAAAAAAACGCTCAGCACCTCGTTACGCTCATGGGGTTTAAAAAAAACGCGGCGCTCCAATTGAAAAATATACGCCAGCTGCATGAAAAAAACACTTTGGTGGACACACGGCCTAATATCGAACGAATAATCGAATGATAGTTAGTTGACATGTAGTCTCGCGTAGCCAGATCTTCATACTGATGGCAGAAGGTCTGGGCTCTATCACAGCTTTCATTAGCCAATGACCACCAGAGGCCATCTGACTGACATGTAAAGCATTCGTTTTGTTCCGCGTCATGTTTAGGGGCATTAAAATGACCATTAAAGAACGTGACGCACACGTTTCCCGACATCCTGTAGAATTCTACGAACCAGACGACGACTTCAAAGACGTGGGCATGACGTCAGAGGTCAACATGTTGGTGTAACTTATAGTCAACAGAATGTCTAAAGGGGACCATCAAAATAAAGCGTAACCCAAAAGTCTTTCAGTATGTCAGGTAAGTGCTATGAGATACAGAGAACAAAGACACACATTTGGGACCACTGAGTGGATCACATGACCCAACCGAGAACTTCTGCGCAACACATAGGCCGACTGCTATAGAGCTGCACAGCACAGAGGGCTGATGTCGTCACTGGACATTTCAGTTTGATGTTTAACTAAAGGGAATTTCTTGAGCTTCAACTAGAGATGTCAATTTACATAAATTTACATAATCGAACGTTGTTCAAAGTAACAGTCAACTAATCGATTAATCGTGAACCCTAACCTCTTAAATCCGAAGCGGGGAGGGGGCGCTACTAAGTATCATGTTACTTAACCACTTGTTTAACCAACACAAAATAGGTAAATAAAGGGAATATGACCATCACTTAGTGCTTTTAAATTTGCTGACATATAAGTGATCTATTTTAAATGAAAATGCGATTTGTAAAATCATCATACATAATAGATACACTTGTGTCATATATTGTTGAAAAGGTCTCAACAAGCAGAATACAACAAGCATATCTGTTTCAGTTAGAGACCAAGTATAAGTATGAAAAAGCGCCATCGACACGCGTGCAACCAGTATACACATGATGCTTTTGACCCACATAAGACAATGCATAGATCCGATTACGTCGCATTATGATCTTCGCTTAATCCACCATTGACAAGTTGTATCGATTAAATTATTATCGTCAATTAATGGATTGTCGATTAATCGTTAGCATCCCTAGCTTCAACCATAGCAACAATTAATCAGGGGTGTGTTTCCCGACAACAACTATGGTCGCAAGTTCCATCGTTACCAACAATATTTAACGGAGATAGCGATGCTTTTGGGAAACGCACCCCTGAACAGATACTATGAAGTCTATTTTGTGGGCTTGAGAGCATAAGTGTGCAGCCCAACCGCAGCTGTGAGCATCTAGCTCTATGAGTGAGGAAACAGAGGTAATAATAGTAGACTTGGTTCAGAGCACAGTGAATCTGAACAGCACAATGTGGAGATTGAGATGGTAGATGGTAGTGTGTTCTGTGGTACATTAAAATACAGTGAAGGGGTTTCACTGTACAGAAGGATGAGAATCACTCCACCAAGTCTTCCAATTATCGATTATCCGTTCCTTTCAACCTGAAGGAGCATAAAAAAGACAATCCAATGGTCAGTTTTTATGGGCTTATGAAAGTTTGTTAACACAGAATTTTGCACCTATGCATGTATATGTAATAATGTGTATTTCTGAATCATCTATAAACTTGTTCTTATCTAAATTGTCACATCAACTTCAAAATGTAACCGTTTATGTAAGAATGGTTATATGAATGATTTTTTAGGAATGTTTCCTTATCAAGACCCACTGATAACAATAAATCTTTTCTGATCAAAACTGTCTGTAAAAAACAAATCTGCATTGTTTATCCTTTTGATCTTTCATTCAAAAAATTTGCAAAATTCTAACCTTTCATTGAGGTAAAAGAATTGAAAGTGGGGGGGGGGATCACATTATGAAATAAGTGGGGGGGGGGGGATCACATTATGAAATAAATGTTTTTCTCTGAAAAACGGAGCCACTTTCTATTTTGTGATGGTCAACAATCTTTTAATGCACATCAGAACTATATTCTATAGTTTTACTCATTGTGATGAATGATTAAGGGGATTTGGCATTTGTGTTTCCTCATATTTAAACTCCTGTGAAACATGAAGTCATAGCTGGACAGTTTCATGTTCCTAGTCACCCTGGTGTGCTAAAAAGGTAAATATTAATGGTAATATACTTCAGAGATATTTACTCATAAAAATTCTAGGGGTGGCAATAATTGTGGCCAACGTGTTTGGAGAAAAACATGTATTTCATAATGTGGTCCCCCCCCCCCCCCCCCACTTTCAAATCTTAGAATTAGAATTTTGAATTTTTTTTTAATGAAAGATCAAAAGGATAAACAATGCAGATTTATTTTTTACTGCCAGTTTTGATATTTACCAGGGGTGCCATTAATTCTGACCATGACTGTAAAAATCAGAGGGCAGAAATAGTAACAGTAGGAAAAAGTCAGCAAATAGTTTAAAAAAAAAAAACTTACTAGTGATATACTCTAAATTATTGATACTAAAATATTAGTATATTTCTTAGTCAGTACCTGTTCATATTGGATATTTATACAATACTGGAATTTTAAATGTTCATTTCCACTACTTTCATTATTTACATTGAGATTAACTTTAAGCGTTGGATCATTGGATGGCAGGAAAGGCAATCTTTAAAAACAAAATAAATTAATAGTAACATACATCTTTAGCAAATCTCAAAATGAATATTAATTTTTCATACTGTAAATTCTAAGTTTATTTGTAACATTTCAAATTTTAGTATACTATTTTTAATTTATCTAGAAAAAAATAATATCTGCAATTTCAAACATGAGAACAGTTTTTGGTTTATCGCTATCGGCTGGGTATATTTTTAATTTTAACTACGGTACTTACGTTATTAATTATGTACAATGGCTATATTAAGAAATGTGTAAAAATATCCCCTTTCACACATACAGTCTTTACACGTGTGAGCAGGACCTTTAAAATACTATTACCAGTAAATATTACCAGTCATGTTTTTAAGAGCAAAACTGAGTTATGTGATCATTCCCTTAAGCCTGTCACTCAGAAGTAAAACAGTTGCACTTTATTTTAAGGTGCTTTTGTTACAGTGTAATTATACACTGAGTAAAAGTAATTGACATGTATTTAGTATATATATAGCATTTGTTTAGGGTTAGTTGCATGTAATTATGCATAATATGCTGTTATTACTATAGTAAGTATATGTAACATGATTTCTAATGATTGACATCACAGAGTTTACTGGTATCTTAGTAATGATGTGTGATCTTGTCAGTAAAAAGAACGCTTTTGCTTGTGTGAACAGCACATTTGTGCATTTACAGTAAAATCTTTCAGCTAATATAACTGTAATTTCCTGTGTGAAAGTGGCTTATGATTGCTAAGCACCTGTATGTATTAATACCTGTATGAGATGGGTAGGAGAAGGTTGTTCTTCTTCAGAGCTTGCACTTTGCCGAGAGTCTGTGGGTCGAGGGCGATGTAACACCGCCGGGCGTAGTCCAGAAGCTTTTCTTTAGACGGGTCGAACTCGCCCACCTCAGCCACCTTCTCTGGAGCCACCAGCAGAAGCTCAGCAATGGGTGTAGTCGAGGCCACCGTATTACGATCGACACCATGGATCTGGAAGGCCTTGGACATATTCTTTAGCCTCTGGTATGTCACCAGGATCTTTTTATAGCGGAACAATACACCTGCTGCGTCTTTCACTGGAACAACAGCAAAAAGGAGAGAAAGAGCCTTCAGAAAAAGAAAAATCACTTGCCGACGGTCACGTTTCTCAGTCTGAATGCTCACGCTCACCTCTCTGTCTTTCTCTCCCTCTGGCGATTCTGAAAACCCTCCTCCTCTTCAGAGCTGGATGACTGCCGGAGGGTCTTCCAGCTGCGCCGATATTCCGGAGGGACATGCTCTCTGTTATCACATCCTCTCCTGACATCATTTCCTCTTCCTCCAGGTAGCTGTCCTCGAGATAGTCATCCTCTTCATCTCCCAGAAGAGAGAGGGATTCTGTGTAGATGTACTTGAGTCAGGCGTCGTAATATATCTTTATTAAATTCATTCAATTGAATAAGTGACAGTTAAGATATTTATAATGTAACAAAAGATTTTCAGTTCAGGTCAAGCTTTTGAGCTCTCTATGCATCAAATCATTCTGAAAAAAACAGCAGCACAATTGTTTTCAGCATTAATAATAATGAAAAATGCTTCTTAAACAGCAAATCGGTACATTACAATTATTTCTGAAGGAACACGTGACACTGAAGACTGGAGTAATGATGCTGAAAATTCAGCTTTACCAACACAGGAATACACTACATTTAAAATTATTTTTTTAAATTGTAAAATTGTTTACTGTATTTTTGATCAAATAAATGCAACTTAATGAGCATAAAAGACCTTTACCGACCTCTATTTTTGAACGGCACTACATAATGTCAAATATTAACAAAGCAAAATAATAACCATGTCCACTTGATAGATTTTTGATTTTGAGTTAATATCATGTAAAATGTACTAATTACATAAATGTCATCATTATATGACATACATACACTACAAGGCAAATTTTAGACACACCCATTAATTTTTAAACATTAATATTTTCATATTGACATTTATTTATAATATTGACATTTTAGAAAGAAAAATATTAATCTCTTAACATTAAATAATATACATGGAGGTAAAGCCTTCATTTCCTTCCATTTCAACTCGTCTATTTTAAAACATTGTTTAAAATAAGAATCTTAGTTGTATATTTTTATTAATATTTTAATTCATATTTTAACCTTGAGCCTTAAATCAAAAGATTTGATAGCAACCAGACACAAATTCCTTATCCCTGATGATCAGACACGCATCAGTGAACCACAATAAAAAATGCATTAGATCCAGGGAAATTCAGAATGTTGATGGCTGAAATTAAAACAAAAATAAATAAACTAAATATGTTTTTTTTCTTAATTGTAGGCATGAATATTTCAACCACAATGACGAAAGTAGAGCAAAAACGTTGGAGCTGGGCGATATATAGTGTGTTTACAATGTTTTTATACTATATGGAATGAGTAGTTTCCAAGCGCATCTGCTAACCTACATGGTTACATTCACTACATTCGTTTCCATAGCCTTCAATATGAACATTGTTTGTAGGACATCATTGGGCAGGATGTGAATATATATATATATATATATATATTTTTATACACATTTCAGACTCACCTTGCAGTTCATTGAGGGACCTGTTGTTGCTACTGCAGCTGCTGCTGGTGCTGCCGCCACCGTGGCCCTGCAGGAGCGGCTGAGGGTGGGGGTGGGGGTGGGTGGGGGGGTCCGAACATCGCACTTATTTGAGCACTGACGGGACCGGGAACAGAGCTCAAGGCCTTGGAGTTGGCTGAAGTCTGTTGGGTTGGCCTCTGCTGGAATGATTGGCGGTTTGCCGACCGCTGGCTCTCTGCTTGTTGATCTGAAACGTAAATGATTATAGTTGATTCTGATCTTTATATTACAGTAAACACTCTCCTCTTACCGTACACAGAACAGACTTTGGCCAGAAGGGAAAAGGAACATTGTAATTATTAAAGTATGATGTTTTAGTAAGGGTTTATTCATGTTGTGCACAAGTTTATTATAATGAACTAAAACCAAAACTGTTAAAACATTTCTGTTAACTGAAATAAAGCTGATATAGATATAGATGAAAAAAATGTAACAAAGCAAAAAAATTACTAACTGGAAATAAATAGAAACTAAAACTTAACAAAATCTAAATTAAAAAATCAAATAAAAACTAAAGACAAAAGTGCATTAAATTACTAAAAATCAAACAAATTAAAAAATAAAATTTAAATTGTAAAAATAAACAATTTAAAAAATAAAAAAAAACTGTAATAGTATATAAATACTAAAATAACACTTTACCCCGATCATTTTCTCTTCTCCTTCTCCAAGAAAAACTCCTGGAATCATTACCTGCAGGGGAAAAAAGAAATTCAGTTTTACTCTTTTAGTCCCCTAAATCTGTATCAATACCCAGCCTGAAATATGCAGCATATGATCACAAGAAAATGTACATGAACATCTGTTTTACAGGAACACAAACTAAGGTGAATCATAACACTGTTCTCAGAAACATTCCACTATTTCTCAAATGACATTTGACCCCATTCCATTCACAATTTTTTCTTGTGGCTCTAAGGGGCCATTTACATGACACCGGTTTCAACTAAAATCGGAAACCTTTTTATGCGTTTTGGCCGTTAATTTACACCTGAAAACTCTGAGAGCCCTTATAGTCTCTAAACTACAAAAACGGGAATGTGTGAGGCCTTGCCTAGCCCAGAATTCATTGCGCGCATGAGTCAACAAGATTTTTTTTGAGAGAAATAGCTGATTGACACCTTTAAATTGGGTTTCAACTTACTCTAATATGTAATGATATTGATAATGATAAAGATGAAACTTTAAAGTGGTTCAAATGTTGACTTATATCTTACTAAAATGGGATTATATATATAAAAAGACAATTTTTGTAAGTAACTAGACCAAGGTGAACATATTTAGGCAAGTTGTGTTGTGAACCCTGTTTTTTTCAGACAAGAACAATCCTCCGTAGGCTAGACCGTGCCATTTAACAACACTCGGTTTGACCTCTGCGGGCTTCGAAGGCGTGGCATTTGATGTCTACGTCCTTTGAAGGATGCAGCCTTTGAATTGCGACACAGCTTCTGTCTCTTCTCTCCTCGTCTCACCGTTGCTTTCCTGACTCTTGGTTGAGAAGATGAACCGATCGAGCTGGCAGCGCAGGAAGTCCCGCTCCTCCTCCAGGTCCTCAATGCGCTTCTGCAGCCATGAATTTTTCTCCAGCGAGATCTGCAGTTGTGTCCGCAAGTTAGTGATCAACAGATACGAGTTGCTCGGTGCTGGCGGATCACTACCTGTATCACAGCATAAGCAAATATCATCACACATCGACATACAGCTCACCCAAAAATAAAAACTCTGTCATCATTTACTCACGATTATGGTGTTTCAAACCCATAGACCCAAGACATATGTTAATTTTCGGAACACAAATTAAGATATTTTTAATTTTCTCTTATAATTTTGACCATCCATTTAAAGTCCATGCAACAAAAACGTTCATACTTCATAACGTACAAAAAGACATAAAAGTAATCCATAGGAATTTAATCCAAGTCTTCAGAAGAGACACAATTGTGTTATATAATGAAATGATATTCATATATAAACATTGATTAACGTGCAAACATAGAGCATATTAAATATGTAAACAAAGAAGCTCTGTGTGTGCTTGATGTGCCAGAACCTATGATATTCAATATGAATGAACGTTAAAAGATATTTTAATTTGTGTTCCAAAGATGAACTAGGCCTAAAGACTTATGGACGGTTCACACCAAGGACAAAAACTATAATGATATCTACAACAATAAAGTTTTAATAATTGTTTAAATCCTGTGAGAATATGGACGCCTACACCACAGTTATAAGGATAATGGCAAAGAGAAACTATATTGTTGGAATTACTTTTTTTTTTCAGCTGATAAAAAATAAATACATCGACAGCCAATCAGAATCCCGCAACAGACGACATAACTGCAGTGTGCGATTATGATGGACAGAACATTATTGTATATTGGTTTGGACACTGGTTTCGGACACTGGTTTTATCATTATAGCCTACAGGTATCTTGGTGTGAATGGACCTTTATAGTTTTGGAACGATATTCAGGTTAGTAAAGGCCCTTAAAAAGATAAATATATTAAAGTCCACACCAACGGACAATAATTATAAGTGCACGCTTTATGATGGCTGCCACTTTAAATGCTCGATCTTTTTAAAGGGGTCATATAATGGTACATGCACTTTTTCAAGTTGACTGTACTGAAATGTGTGTTGGCAGTGCCTGTACACAACCATCATATAATGATAAAAATCTATCCAGTGATTTTGTTTTAATCTTCTTATATGTTTTCCCCTGCCTCAAATCGAGCCGTTCGACCGGACGCCCCTCCCACGATTGTTGATTGACAGCAGCATTTCAACACAGACCCGCCCTGAGCACGCCGTTCTCATAGTTCGTCATTGTTGATACGCTGGAGCAGAATGGCGTCTAAGCGATTGTGGTGTTCTGTTCTTGGGTGTAATAGGGAAAACAGCAGTCATTTTAATGTTCCTAAATCCGAACCGCTGAAGACGCAGTGGCTGAGTTTGTTTTTGAAGGGAATATTCCCCATGAGCAACGTCAATGTTCATGTTGCGCGAATCATTTCTCACCAGACTGCTTTATAAACGAGGAGGGTCAGTATGGTTTTGCTAAGCAGCTGCTGCTGAAAAAGGAATCGATACCAACTATTCGTGTCCCTGCTGCAAAGAAGTGAGTGTAAAATTGTATTAACCTTTATATTAATCTTTGCAAATCGCTAGCTGCATGCTTCATGATGAATGCGGCTAATGTTTACACTCAGGGTACATTACAACATGTTTTCTATGTACGACGTTCTCAATATAATTCCCACGTTTATAATAAACAACGCTTTATGGTTATTGTGTTATTACAAACTGAGTATGTATACATCATTAAACACATAGCGTTCGTAGGCCTACATCTCACTAAGTTACTCTAACGTTACCCTGCCAGTACATACAAAAATAGATCAAAGTGACATATGACATTATGTTAACCAACCATTCAGAAACATCCTGTTCGAGCCTTAATTGTCGAACTTCTTTGCGGCAGTCATCTTGTTCCGGGTCCGACTCCGGTTCAAACTGATACGGTTGCACTGTTACAGATCTGTCCTCCTCAGAGAGAATCCCGCTGCCATTCTTTCGAGATGGTCCTCACTGCAGAACATGAAATCCACGGGGAGGAGTCGGATCTAGATCCAACTCCTCCCACCTTACATACCTAAACCTACCCAGCTCCACCCCTTATCCCTAAACCCACCCCTAAACCTACCCAGCTCCTCCCCTTATCCCTAAACCCACCCCTAAACCTACCCAACCTCACCCCTTAATCTGGATCCGACTCCGCCCCCCGGATCTTGTGTACTGCAATGAGGTGCTACTGATTCTTTCTCCAAAATATACCCTCGGCCTCAACTGTTGTCAAGTCAACACTCCACGTGCGTTGTGTCAAAGCGCCCGCAGAACAGAGGGGCGGAGTGAGCGAAGCTCATTATCATTTAAAGGCATATGCACTTAAACGGCGTGCTGAAGACAGAGCTGTTTTTGAGCAGGTAAAATGAGTTTTCTTAAAATACTAATGAGAATTTTTAATTAAAGTATATTACAAACTTTTCATTTAGACCCTAAAGAATCAAATTAACTTGTATGAAAATGGCATTATATGACCCCTTTAAAGTCAGGTGGATTCTGATGGTGGGAAAAAAAAATGTAAGTGATGACGCGTTTTAACGGTCAACAGCATCGTAAATCTTGCCAAACTTTTTTCTATTGCATTTTTTTTAAATGTACATTTATGACACTATACTTTGTATTATATTACCTTTGCATCAAATTACAAGAAACTATTTAACACAGCGTCTGTGAGAGTGACCGTAAACTTGACATCTTTTTCTCTTCTGACTGCTGTAATATCTCTCTATTTTCTTCCTCTTTTTGAAAGTTGTGAACACACTATTGTGGAGTTTTTCTTGTGCTATTTTGAGCAAAAGGAAACACAAATAATATATTTAATGTATTCTCTCATTCACCACAACAGAAGTTTACCCAACTATGAAGACTTCCGCTTCTGAGAAACCCGGAAATATGAAAAAGGTCAATAATATTGTTTATCTGTGTCGTTATCATTATAGTTATGGTGGATTCTGCTTTTCTTTTAAATGTATAACAAAAAATTCAATAAAAATTCAATAAATAATTTATTGGTATAGTTATTGTACTTGGTGTGAACAGTTAAAGGACAAGTGCATAGTGTAGTGGGTCACAGCTTACAACAAAAAGTGATACTCAACTGAACTGACCATCAAAGTTCTGGTCATTTTGGTTGTAGAAGCCTCCCTGCTGCTCAAAGTTGTTGTCTTCAAAGGGAATGGAGATTTCATAGGCATCCTCATTCTTGGGTGCTAAAGAATGATGATTTAAAAACACACATTATTCTTCTGGGAAATGAGTCACAGCTCACAGATAACGTTCAATAAATACCAACTGCGATTAGAGCACGTGCACTCACTCTGCAACTCTCGGGAACTCGCGTGCTTCCTCGTGGCTGAATCCGCATCATTCATATTTCCGTCTGTTCAGTTTATGGTCTGAGTTGAGACACACAGAGAGCGTCTGTCAGCCCAAAATACTCATGACATCTACTTTATTTTCTCTGCAGAGCATCAAATGCAGATGCGCATGCGACTACACATACATGATGTAACTTACATGACATATCTAACGAGCTGTCAGATGACCAGCATCTCTTAAACACGCACGCAACATAGTAAAACAGTCAGTATCTAACGTACGTTACCATTCACTTTAACACAAACCATCCACAATCAAAACATTTATAACAACAAGACGGTTATGACATGGGCTGCAATCTTTTTAAAATACTAATCATGGTTAGTGTAGTGATGCATGCATAATGCACCATTTGTTCTGCATTATGATGACTAGCAAACTGGCTAATCTTTAGACCGTTCCCAGACAGAAAATACAATTAAGGCGCAGTATTTCTGTCACGTGATGACACAAAATGTGTACAAACCGTTGCTCGCTCGTGGGCGCGCTTCCCTGTCACGTATTTGAAGCGTGTCTCAGTGCCTATCATCTGTCTGTGTTTGTGACAGAACCAGCTTGCGAACAATAACAAGTAAATTACCCTCAGCAGCAGCACTAAAAACAACGGGAAGGAAGTCACTATTACGGCACCTTAAAATCGCCACGTTCAAAATAAAAGCCTATAAGGTGTTTTTTTAAGTCACAAAAAACACAGTAGTATAATAAAATATATAGTATGTATAATATATAGTATATATTAATATATAGTATAGTAATAGTAAGTTTAACTGATACATTTTTGGGGGGTGAAATTGCAAAAGGGATTAGTTGATCCCATAGCCATTTTGTCGGAAATCTCGAAATATCACGTCGCGCACATGAACGTCACCACGTGGGAAACTGATTTCTTCATAGACATGTATTTTTTTATGTCTATGGATTTCTTCACACGTACATGACTAATACTCTATGCTAATACTAGCTTATATCTAAATTCTGTGTCAGATGTTAACCCAACATTCAAGAGATGCTTTCACAATTAAAATTAAAAAAGTATTAGTTTTTGGACACACAATTTTGCACACACACAAATGGTTCAGATTATGCATTCTGCCATTATAATTCACTGGTTTCCTTTAGTCAATATTATATAGTATTTTTTGTGTAACCATAGTTAACTTTAGTTCATGGTTACTGAACTTGGTTGCTAACAAGAGTCAACCCCAAATGTAGACAGATTGTAGGAGCCATTTTAATGTAATTATAGATTTGTCCATTGGGGGCACTATGACATTGGTATATTCCCAGCAAACACAAAACGTTTTTACAACTTTTCACAACGTTGTATTTTAGTTGCAGTTAGGTAATGTTGTAGTACAACGTTTCCAAAACGTTTTTAAAACGTTTTTTAAAAATGGATAAATAATGTAACCAAAATAAAACGTTTTAAAAACGTTGTAAAAATACCAAACTGGTATGTTTTCTTTAAGTAGTCAAAAATACGTACATATCACGTTTGTTTACTACTAAAAGGAAACTAGACCAAGCTACAACTTTTTGGAGACGTTTTAATCAGGTGTTAAAATAACGTAATCTCTTCGTTGGAATAAGACGTTTTAAAAACGTTGTTAAAATACCAAACTGATATGTTAGATTAAAGTAGTCAAAATACGTACATATCACGTTTGTCTACTAGGCCTACTAAAAGGAAACTAGACCAAACTACAACTTTTTGGAAACGTTGATTTCAGGTGTTAAAATAACGTAATATGCACGTTAGATTAAGACGTTTTTATAAAAACGTTGTTAAAAAACCACGTTTTCTTTAGGCAGTTAAAAAAAAAACTAGATGTTTGTTTACAAAAACGAAACAAGACTAAACTAACTAACCCAGCAAAAAACGTTGTTTTTTTGTGCTAAATCAAGTTGCCTCGTCAAAAATGAATTATAAGCACATATGTTCGCAAACCATACCGCAAACCGTGATATGTATGTCTACATACATAATTTTGGCAGAAACCCAGCGCTCCCTGGTGGTTTATCGCTCCCTGGTGGTTTATCGCAAACCGTATGTCTACATCATACATAATTTTGGCAGAAACCCAGCGCTCCCTGGTGGTTTATATCTCGTTGAAAACATTTGTGCTGTATATTAGTAGGCTAACTCTATTTCTGAACTGTTATTAATAATCACTAGGCTACATTTAAATATGCCTAATGCATCTATAAAAACATTAAACATCACAGTAGTATAAACACAATACACCCCAATAAACAACAGCACTTAAATAGCATATGAATAACTGCATATTAATATATTCATAGCCTATATGAAGCACTGTTAAATATATTTTAAATATATTTGAAAAATACTTAAATCTTAATTGTTCCTCGTGTTATCTGTAAATTTGTGTATATAAGAAAATATGCCCATGCCTTAGACTATATCTTGTAGTTTTTGCAATTTCATTTCTACACCACGTTTACCATTAGGCTACATTTATATTATAGCCTACTAGGCTACTATATAGCCTACTTCAAACATTGTTTTACATTTTCAATGCTTTCATTCTCATTCCATTTACAGTTTGACGATGGCCACATACGATCCACTATGAATCAAGTTTCAGGATATGTTTTTTGATTATCAAAAATAATTCACTCCATCAATTCTAAATGTATGTAAGTGCTGCGTGACTTCTAACGTATTTTAATGGGCGCGCGCGCTGAAAATTCGAGCCGCATCTGAACTGGAGAGGAGCGCGTTACCATGGAAACGGAACTGCAGCTCAACCGATACACTGCAAAACTCCGTATCTCACACTGTTGTTTTAACTACTTTCAGGTAAGTTTAGTCCCTGAAATTACACAACTAGTACATACAAATGGTTCTGACACTTTCTTTCATGTAAATGACTCGCTTTCGTTGAATATTTACTGTATAGAAATGGTTATGTCTTCGAAAAAGTCAGTTAGCATCTTAACGTTAACCGTTAGGCTAACTTAACTAGCAGCTTAGAGGCAAGTTAGGTTAGCAGCTAAGCTGTAAGTTTGGGCCTTTAATCGCATTTTATGTGTAGATGAGAGATTTTGATAGTTTTAAAGGTTTTTCTGGTAAGCTAATGTATTTTAACCTAAAGGTAACGTTATGCACTGTGATCTGTGCATCCATGACTGAAATCTTGCTCGTATATGTAGAGGGAAAACTCCACTGTACTTCACATTTTGGACAACCATTGTTTTTTTTACATTTACGTTTTCTTTCTCACTTTAGATGCTGGAGAAAAAACATCAGCCAGGCTAAAGCATTCAAAGTGGAAACTTCAGGCGTGGCTCAACAATCCTTGCGAACCAGGGCTAACGTTAACTCTTTCACTTAAAATATAATTCAAGTAATTTTTTTATATATATATTTGGTTGGGACGAGTCACTGAGTATGTCATTAGAGAATATCGAGTGCGATTATTGCCTAAAAAAGATTCATGTTTCAGTGCTTTTTAGCGCTCTGCCAATAAAGCATCTCAAATCTGTCACAATTAAAGAATCGGCTAAAGAATTCATGATTATGACTATGTCAAATATAGCAAGGAGACATTTTAATTGTTTATTAATAAGTGTTTTCTGTCTGTCAGTGTCGCGATACAGTTGACGATGCTGACTCGTGATATTCGCAGTAGTGAACGCGCCAGTGAGAAATGCACATTTGATACGGATTACATAAGCAGAGAACAGTCGTGTTTTATTTCGTTTTGAATGGTCCTGTTTAAAATTAGACATACAGGCCTATATATTTCTCAGGTCTGGGAGTTAATAGGCTACCTTATAAGCTGAGTTTCGGTTCATTTTATACGAGACGAGCTCCAGTTCAGGGCGGCGGCGCTTCCGTGTCGTTTTTATCTATTGTCTGCTATATTTAACTTACTTCTTATTTGTTAAATCCAGGTAATTGTCTATGAAATATTGATTAAAATTAAGATACAATTCATACAAAACGAAATTCACCTTAATAGGGTTGTAACGATACGCAATCGCAATATTTAATCAACATTGTATTTTTTTTTCATCAATACTTTTAGCATTATTTATTGCAGTTGTGCATCTATGTTTTTTGCATAGTTGGTTTTGTCAACATGATTGGGAATTAACTTTTGTTATACAATGTATTTTCTTTGTTGATTACATTTATTTGGCTAAATTGGTTATAATATTGGCATATAATATATCAAATTCTAATATATTTTATATATATATTATATATATATATATATATTAATTATTATATTAATATATTAATAATTAAACATTAAATGTATTTTTTGTGAGGTGCAAGTCCTTTTCTTTTTTGAGTATACTTTTGTTTTTTTGGACACATTTGCTTTAATGAAAAGTTGGGTAGTTACATGATGGTGAATTAATGAATCAATCCATAACTTTTAATGTAATAAGTTAAGTTTTTGCATAGTTGGTTTTGTCAACATGATTGGGAATTAACTTTTGTTACAATGTATTTTCTTGGTTGATTACATTTAGGCTATAGTTGGCTAAATTGGTTATAATATAGGCCTATAATACAATACAAATTCTAATATATAATATATATATATATATATATATATATATATATATATATATATATATATATATATATATATATTTTTTTTTTTTTATTATTATTAATAAATGTATTTTTTTGTGAGATACGAGTTCTTTTCTTTTTTGAGTATACTTTTGTTTTTTTGGACACATTTGCTTGAATGAAAAGTTGGGTATAGTTACATGATGGTGAATTAATAAATCAATCCATAACTATTAATGTAATAAGTTAAGTAAAATGTATGTCCTAACCAAATGTCCAGTGACGCTTCAATGTTTTTAACGGGTCGACTACGTTTCACAATGGAATCACAAAAGACCGATGTAGGACACATGCATTTTGTGAGGAACACTTCAAGGTAATTTACATCCAAAGCACCTGGAAACCTCATTTTGGTGATTTTGGGTGAATGTGTTATAACCAAGACGACATCCAGAAAGTAAGACGTGATATTTACGTTTTAAGAACGTCGCATTAACAACGTTAAACAACGTTTATGCAACGTTTTTACGACTTTATGCAACGTTGTAAAAAAAACGTATTTATAACGTAAAAAAAACCCGACATCTGTCGTATTAAATACGTCGGATAAAAACGTTATCACAACCTTTTCACAACGCGAAAAAAACGTTTTTAAAACGTTTTTGTGTTTGCTGGGTTAGGAGCACATGGGTAATTAGACAACAGGTGTATTGATAGTAGGGAAGCACAGTTTTTTGACCGTGTTAAGCCATTACTATGGCGGGCCGGAAGGTTCAAAAATAGGACTAATGATTTGTCGTAGGAAATCACTACACTATAGCTAACTAGCTACTGACTTTACCACTGATAGGCCAGCGGTGGATCTGTTTACGTGCTCTCCTCAGTCCTCACGCAGCGAGCGACTCACTTTCCTCACACACCGAGCGAATCACTTTCCTCACACACCAAGAGACTCACTTTCCTCACCCAGCGAGCGAATCACTTTCCTCACACACCGAGAGACTCACTTTCCTCACCCAGCGAGCGAATCACTTTCCTCACACACCGAGCGACTCACTTTCCTCACCCAGCGAGCGAATCACTTTCCTCAGCGAGCGACTCACTTTCCCTCACGCACCGAGCGACTCACTTTCCTCACACAGCGAGCGACTCACTTTCCTCAGCGAGCGACTCACTTTCCCTCACGCACCGAGCGACTCACTTTCCTCACACAGCGAGCGACTCACTTTCCTCAGCGAGCGACTCACTTTCCTCATGCACCGAGCGACTCACTTTCCTCACGCAGCGGGCGACCCATTCTCCTCAGCGAGCGACCCACTTTCCTTACGCAGCGAATCACGTACATTGGCCTAATATTATAATAAAATCATACTCTTTTCAGTGTTGTGGTGGTGCAATAACTAAATACTTTCAATAAAGTGTTACATTTGTGTTGTAAACGTCATTTATTCTGAACCAATAATCTTAAATTGATTCTCATTGCATTTTTTTACCTTTATAAAGGCAATTTCAACCTAACTGTCTTCTTTGATCAAATGTTATACATTTTAAGTCACTGTATGGCTTTTTCCAATCAAATTGACTATCAACAAAAAGATTTTTTTCCCGTTGCAGAGAAAACAGAATCTAGGTGGGCGTGGCATTTAGATATTCAAATGTTTATGCAATACAAGCATAAAACAGATTGTTTAGCCACTTTAAATTAGACACCTGGAAATAGTCACTATTTAGGGACCCAAGCTGTGTAGGTGAGCATTATGCAAATGTAATAGCCTAAGTTGTTATGTGTGAACCCTTACGAAAATAGATTTGAAATCCAAAGACTTTTTTGAGCGGTTCAGACAGAGTCGACTTTGAGTAAACTTTATTTATGAAGCACTAGCTTCATCTTTGCAGACTGTGTTCATTCACATAAAGCTACGTTACACACTGCATGAAAGGTATTTTTCAAAAATCCATAATAAGGGCACTATAATTGATAATTAGGTACAAATAAATAGAGAAATATTTTGCTTCTCAATATACGAATTCACGTAAGCTGAATGGCAGCTGCTCTAACTCAAAACGGAGATGGACTCAAAATGGAGACAACTTCTCTGTAATCCCCAGTAGCACCTCATTGCAGTACACGAGATCCGGGGGGCGGAGTCGGATCCAGATTAAGGGGTGGGGTTGGGTAGGTTTAGGGGTGGGTTTAGGGATAAGGGGTGGAGCTGGGTAGGTTTAGGGGTGGGTTTAGGGATAAGGGGTGGAGCTGGGTAGGTTTAGGTATGTAAGGTGGGAGGAGTCGGATCTAGATCCGACTCCTCCCCGTGGATTTCATGTTCTGCAGTGAGGACCATCTCGTATTTTGGGGTATTTGCTCTGTCAACCCTCCCCCAAAGTTTAACTTGCAGACACTAGTTAAATGAACATTTACAAGCTAGATAAAACTTACAAGCGGCTACTCAACATCATGGTGCATTCATGTTAAATACTCTTTTGAATGGTGTTATCAAAAATAATCTGTTTTAAGATGATAGAGAAAAAGAAAAGTCATACAGTTAACAATGTGATATTTACAAAAACTTAATAGTGTATGTAACTTTGAAATGTGTTTTACCTATTTTGATATGTGAATCAGCAAAAATGGAAATGTAACTTTTTCAGATTATTCTGTTTTAAAGATAATTTATAAAATCTACAAAAGCTTTCCGGGTGTCTATTTTATTTTTGTCTTTTTTTTATGCTAGTTTTGCATATAAAAATGTGAATATCTAAATGCCACCCCCACCTCTGATGAAGATCCTGTTTTCTCTGCAGTGGGAAAAAAATATGTTTGTTGGTAGTCAATTTGATTGGAAAAAGCCATATAGTGACTTAAAATGTATATAATTTGATGAAAGATCGATGACAGTTAAATTGCCTTTATAAAGGAAAAAAATGCAATGAGAATCAATTTAAGATTATTGGTTCAGAATAAATGACGTTTACAACACAAATGTAACACTTTACTGAAAGTATTTAGTTATTGCACCACCACAATACTGAAAATGGTATGATTTTATTATAATATTAGGCCAATGTACGTGATTCGCTGTAAGGAAAGGGTCGCTCGCTGAGGAGAATGGGTCGCCCGCTGTGTGAGGAAAGTGAGTCGCTCGGTGTGTGAGGAAAGTGAGTCGCTCGCTGAGGAGGGTGAGTCCGCTGTGTGAGGAAAGTGAGTCGCTCGGTGTGTGAGGAAAGTGAGTCGCTCGCTGAGGAGGGTGAGTCCGCTGTGTGAGGAAAGTGAGTCGTTCGGTGTGTGAGGAAAGTGAGTCGCTCGCTGAGGAGGGTGAGTCGCTCGGTGTGTGTTCAAAGTGAGTCGCTCGCTGAGGAGGGTGAGTCGTTCGGTGGGTGAGGAAAGTGAGTCGCTCGCTGAGGAAAGTGAGTCGCTCGGTGTGTGAGGAAAGTGAGTCATTCGCTGCGTGAGGACTGAGGAGAGCACGTAAACAGATCCACCGCTGGCCTATCAGTGGTAAAGTCAGTAGCTAGTAGCTGTAGTTTAGTGATTTCCTATGACAAATCATTAGACCTATTTTTGAACCTTCCGGCCCGCCATACTAATGGAAGCAACGTTTATTAATTAGAGCACAGCGAATAAAAGACTTTGGTTGCATCTTACATCTGTGTTCATGGAGTTTATACGTGTTCATTACTTGCTCACTCCTATTGCCAATACTACAGCGGCTTAATGGAAAGCTGTTACACAGATGATGCGATTAATCCAGCGTTGCGTTTCTACCATTTGTCATCTTTACTAATTTGTCTATTTTATTATCTTTACTGACTTACTAATTTAACAAACTTTAAAGAATTGAGCAAGTTAGCTTGTCAAGGGGTACAAAAGGATGATTCATATATACTGTAGCCTACTTTGCTCAAATCTGTAAAGTTAGTTAATTATATATATATATATAATTTTTAAATATTTTTTATATATATTTTAAATTCTGTCCTCCAAACCAAAATTCTTTTTTTTTCTTTTTTTTTTTTTTTGCTGAAAGGAATTGTGTTCAAGGCATTATTAAAGTCATGTCCTCAAGTATCTGACATAATTATCAAACTATTAAAAACATTAATATTGTCCTGGCCAAATCCCCTTTACTGGCCCTTATCAAAAATGTACTCCAATAATCCCCATCCACTGAATTGGCTCTATCACTCTCTCACCTCTCCACATATTGCTGGGTTGTGGTGAGCGTTATAACCACTGTGGCTGCCGTCGAAACATCCAAGTGGATGCTGAACACTGGTGGTGATTGAGGGGTGACTCCCTGATATGATTGTAAAGCGCTTTGGGTGTACAGTAGCACATAGTAAAGTGCAGTGGCCTAATATCTCAGAAGGTTGCAGGTTGAGTCTTGAGCAAGGCACCTAACTCCAATCGCTCCTTGGGTGCCGCATGCCCACTGCTCCGGGTTGTGTTCATACTCACTACTCCTAATGTGTGCACTAACTTGAATGGGACAAAGAGGACAATTTCCGAGTGTGGGTTAACATATTTGGCCTTCATTCATGTCACTTTCACTTTCGCCTAAATGCCTCATTCCTTCATGCATGATTTCTTTTCTCTGTGGAACATAAAAGATATTCTGAGAAATGTCTGTCTCTTATGTAAGTCAATGGTATAATCAAACCTGTTTCTGAATTTTTTTCTTTTCTTTGAGTGAATACGTTTAAAAACTCAACGCTTTTACATAAAAATGGAAATTTAGTAAACACCAAAATTATATTAACACTGAAAGTGTATAAATTGAAGCTGATTAAAATTCATGCCTATTCTTATCTTTTGTCCCCTAAAAGCAACTATGGCAAGGAATTAAATACTTAATTTTATGCTGGATAAAAATAAATCTGTCATGAGTCTGTGTTCCCGTCT
The DNA here is from genome assembly GCA_036326025.1 of Chrosomus eos. Classification (NCBI taxonomy): domain Eukaryota; kingdom Metazoa; phylum Chordata; class Actinopteri; order Cypriniformes; family Leuciscidae; genus Chrosomus; species Chrosomus eos. Next base: position 25,927,174 of record CM070831.1, read on the forward strand.
TGCATGTTTAGCAGCTCCCGGTTATGTTTATTGTTCATTAGTCTCCCCAGGTGTTTCCTATTACTCACACCCTCTTGTTATCTTGTTTAGCTTGTCTGCCTTTGTATTTAAGCCCTGTAGTTTCAGTCTTTGTCAGTTCTTAACGTTGTTTGTTCTGTTCCTGAGTCTCTATTTGTGTAGTTTTGAGTTTATTTAATAAAAGAACGCTGCACGTGGATCCTGCTTCCTCCTCTGCTTCAACCAACCGTGACAAAATCAGTGTAAGAAACAAAGTTACACCAGGGGAGCAGTTATCGTCTGGCTATACAGTAGAATAATATAATATAAATAGTAATATAATATAAATAGTACATTCAATAATAAGATACTTTACTAGATTAAAGAGTAAGATAAAGTGTTTTTGAGGTATATCCACAGCTGAGTGAAACACGTGTTGTTCATCCATCATTATCATTGAAGACCTCGACATACAATATCATTCATACAATGATGGGAAGATAATTATGAATTTTCAAATTTTCATGAAAATGATGAGACCAGTGTTCCACAATACCCAAATATCTGACTTTAGTCAGCATTTCTAAACAGGGAACTTGTGTGGTATCACTTGAGATATTAACTTCCCTTTAGGGTCAATTCTTTACTGGAATAAGTCACATTGTGGCTTACTGTACATTCCCTTTGGCTAGAAATGTGTAAGAAATATGAAAATATATGGGATTTTTGGGTAATAATGCGCAAAATCCGTAATAACCAGCAGAAACTTATATTTCCAGTTACAATGCCTAACCATAGTTGGGGTCAAAATTAATAACTTACTTTTTATATATATATATATATATATAATATTATATATATATATATATATATATATATATATATATATATAATTATATTTATATTATATCAATAACTTCTCTGTATGTCACTGTATTGTTGCCAAATTCAGTGACACATCACTGCTGCCTGTTGGTTATACTACAACACTTATTTGAAAATAATAATATAATTTATATACAATAGTAAATCTATAATTTTTATGACCTTATGAAAATATTCAATAACTTCACTGTAATACACTGCATTGTTGCCAAATTCAGTTTACACATAACTGCTGTCCTCGTGGTTATACAACACTTATTTTGGAAAAAAAAAATTTAAATTGTATACAATTATAAATGTATCATTTTTATGATTTTTATTATGAAACATATTCAACAACTTCAATGTAATTCACTGTATTGTACAATTGTATATACAATTTAAAAAAAAAATTCCCAAAATAAGTGTTGTAGTATAACCAACAGGACAGCAGTGATGTGTAAACTGAATTTGGCAACAATACAGTGAATTACAGTGAAGTTATTGAATGTTTTTCATAAATATAAATCATAAAAAATTATGCAAAAATATGTTTCCCCCAAAATAAGTGTTGTAGTATAACCATCAGGACAGCAGTGGTGTGTAAACTGAATTTGGTGACACTATAGTGTGTGGACAGTGACAGTGAAGTTATTGACTTTTCGGGTTTTGCACTTTGCAGACGGTCCCTTCGGATCTGTCTCTCAGCCTGCGCATAGAGATCAATGTATTTTATCCACTGACCACTGCGAATGAAAGCTCGTTTCGAGGAATATTAGGTTGTAGCTGCGTGTCTACGTTACTACGATTAAAAAGAGGTGTCATTTAACACAATGTTTAGCTGAGGAGTTATCGACCCGGGACTTTACTCAACTACAAAAGTTTGTAAATTAACAAAGTTAGCGGAACCACTGTTTAAAAGCAATATTCTTAATTATATTTCGCAAGGTTTAACCTACAATAAAAAGAAATCGTTGATGCCTCATGACTGTGTTTTCCTTTTTACTCAATTTAAGTCGAATAAGGAGTGTTTCGTTTACGTTTGAATTATCAGAGCTCAGACACGTAAGCATACGTCAATTCTTTTAAATTCAGTTTCTTGCAAGTGATGATGACTAAATCTGACTGGACCGGTTTATTATTGTTTGAGCCGCACATAACGTATGTTTGTGGTCACGTAGTGAAAATGATGACTAATCATGTCTTCTGTATAAGAAAACGAGGGAATTCCTTCCTTCATTCTTTTCAGGAGCGACTCTCCAACAGATGGTGGAACAGAGGTAATCATCTTCTCTTCTCTCTGTCAGTCAGAATAGTTATACAGTTATATTAATATTAGCTATATTAAGACAGCTAATTAGCCTATAGCCTACAACTAGGCAATATCTCAAACAAAATGTAACATTTTAACTTGATAAATAAGGCCTGTTCACACCAAAAATAACTTTAAAGATCATGATGGATTCTGATTGGCTGTCAATGTTTTTATCTTTCATCAGCTGGAAAAAAATCTTCATGTATATTGGCTCTCTGTGCTGTTATCGTTATAGTTGTGTTGTGGACTTTTAGATATATTTTTTTGGGATTTTTAGAACTATCTTTATCGTTATCATTCACAGCAAGAATGATAATTATAAAGATAACCATAGCGATAGGCTAATAGTCAACTATGCACACGCAGACGTTGTCATCTGCCGCTTTGCTGGAGTGCTTTAAAACAGAATAGATTCTTATTGGCTGTCAGTGATTTTTATCGTTCATCAGCTACAAAAAAAAATATAATAATAATTCTGAAAGTGATTCCAATAATATCGTTTCTCTGTGCTGTTATCGTTGGTTGTGGTGTGGACTGCTATTATTTTATATTTAGAACGATTTTTAGAAATAGGCTATATCTTTATCATATCGTTATCGTCCTTGGTGAGGACAATAACAGACATTAATTCTATAACGATAGATGAATAGAAAGATGTGGCAGGTACTAGGCCTATAAAAATGTGTGCAGTCTATCTAAATCATAAAAAAATTTGGTATAAAACAATTAAAATATATAATTTCCCCAGGTCTTTATTCTTTCACAATTGCAGTCATCCAGTTATCTCCTGAAATATGTAAATATATTAAATATATTCTTCTTTTCCCAGAAAACTGAAGACAGAATGATTATTATTATCAAGTTATGACTGAACAACCATATAACACATCCAAGGACAACATGAGGAAACTCCTGCCATGTATTTTGATATTTTTGGTGAGTCATTGGAAACAGAATGACTTTGCATTGACAAATTTTACAAATATGTGCTCCAGTTGTATAAATATTTCAAAGGTCAATGTGATGACATCATTCAGTTAAACAACATCAGACCGAAAGTTGAGTTTTCTGAAATGTGTAAACCTTTGACCACAGATAGTGGGCGTTGTGACGGGGCAGCGAAGCGTCAGCAACAAAAGGGATTGTTCTAGAAATGAATACTGGAGTGACGGGCTCTGCTGTGACAAATGTGCTCCAGGTACAGGTCTGAAATGTTGAATCAATACAGTCAAACATAAAGTTTTCAGAGACATATGTTCAGTCTCTTCATCTGTCATATATTTTTCTTCAGGCTATAAGTTGATAAAGAAATGCTTTAGTGGCATGCAATCTGAATGTGAGAAATGTTCAAACGGGACATACCAAGACAACATGAACTATTTCCCAAACTGCTTCAGGTGCCAGAAATGCAGCAAGCGTAAGTGTATAACAGTTTTCTTTTCATATCTACATAATATTGCTGTGTTGGTTTTCTTTAGATCTTCACTCAGCCTTTTCTCTTTTTCTTTGCTTTTCTCACAGGTCATGCAGTGGTGATTTCACCATGTACATCCCAAAATGACACAGTTTGTGGATGTCAGCATGGATACCGCATGAGGATCTTAGATGGGTTCTCAAATTCAACAATCAGGCCTATTTCATGGGATTGTGTGCCCTTGAAGAGGACTAAAATCCAGACATTGTGAGAATGTTATTGCTGAAGTATACAGGTCTACCTCCAACCACGGTCTGGAATGAAACAATAAAATTACCTCTGACAAAAGTGCTGATTTTTTTAATGGTTTTTATAAAGTATATGTACATATATTTTATATTGTTTAAAATTTTATATATATATATTATTTTAGAAAACTCTAAAACAAAAATGTATGTGTCAACAGTGTTTATTTGTGCATCTCTCAATCGTAATTGTATTGCATTGTGTTGTTTGTTTTGCTCTTGCAAAGCTTTGATCAAGGATCTAAACATGATCATAAGAAATTATTGGGAGCTATAGAGTGACAACTCATATACTTTGAAGTTATGATAATTTCAATAACATATAAATAACAACAACTGCATTATTTATTATTTTTGTATGTTTGGGCCTCTGAATAAAACGTGTTTTTTCTCACTATGATTATGGACTGTTGTATGCCTGATGTAAAACATGAAACACATATGCAAACTATTTAAAATATATATATATTTTGTCTAAAGGTTCAATAAACTGTTTCATTTCGAAAAATGCTTTTCTGCTTTATGTCAAGCTTTACATGGCATATTTTTAATATATACATTTGTGTCCATATAGTCTAAATTAGAGCCTAAATCTGAAAGTAAAACTTGAGATTCACCAACCCGATCTCATGGCAATTCGTACGAATTTTACGAGGTGGCTAATTCGTATGAATTCGTACGAATGACCTACCCCTGACCCCGACCCTAAACCTACCCGCATCACGTGGGTTTAGACAAATCGAATTCTTACGAATTAGCCACATTCGTACGAATTGGTCGTGAGATAGCGTTGATAGCGTCGATTCACACACATTTGAATAAGTGGAAAAAATGTGAGCCTAAAATCTGAAAGTAAAACTTGAGATTCTCACACATTTAGAGTGAAAGTGTGTTCGATTTAGAGTGAAATCTGTTATGCTTCCTATTACGTCAGTGGTTTTGATTTAGTTTTGAAGAAAATTGTTAGCTACCGGGAAATGACTAAATCGGTATGAATGGTGTTTACACTGGGATGAAACCACGTAAAACACCCCAAATAGTGTCACACCCCCATTGGGAAGCAGACTAAACGCTGAATGAATGACGCTGAATGAATGACGCATAGGCCTAAATGTATAATAAAAAACATTATTAAAAACAACATAGAACACTAAGAAAATAGCATTTTCTGCATGTCCCCACTCTATATCTCTAAACTTTACCATTAAATTAAAATCCTTCAGAAATCTTTCTCCCTTCCTCTTCTCCTCTCTCTCCTTCTCACACATGCACACACATATGGATACTCATTCATGTTACCCAATGTTCATTCCTGTTAATTCATTCCGACAATATTGTTTCCCCCCCAAAAAATAAAGTTAAACCACTGTTTTTATGTTTTTATCATATTTGTTTGGTCCATAATTTATACAATTGTTTAATAAATAAAATTATATATATATATATATATATATATATATATATATATATATATATATATATATATATATATATATATATATATATATATATATATATATATATATATATATAAACTTGAGGCTTCGGTCTTCTTTAAAATGAAAAAATTGCTTTGTTTTTTTATTAAAATACACCTTGCTTTAATATATAGAAGGGATTTTTTTTTTGTTGTTGTCACAAATATCAATTATTTGAACATATAACCAATAATTTATTTAAAATAAACACTTTCTTGTGGGGAAAACAAAGGAATTAATTGACACGCTTAACACATAATTACACATAATTAAACTTGCTTTTTAAATGGCACATGAGTTTCGGTTGAAACTCTTCGACTGAGAAAAGCGTGCGTCCTTCTGTTTAGAAACCTTGTAAAAAAAAATGAAAAAAAAAAAGTTGCCCGAGATTGACCAATACACATTTTGAATAGTTAAATATGTGTAACCTAGTATAGATTCAGTGTTGAAAAAATATTAAAAATAAAGTTTCATTTTGAAGAGTTACAAAAAGCAAATCACTCACTCGGTGGAATGGCCTATTTAAAACGCAATTAAATGAATATAAAACTGAATAATGAAACGCGCAGTCTAGCTGTTAAAGCGCTAGAGAGGAGCTTGTCATGTGACAGCACCTGTGCGTGACGTCAAAGCTATTTGGAGCGCAGGTGAAGAAACCCGGAAAAACACAAACCACCTAAATGTTTATCATCTAATGAGTCTTCCTTGTCAGTTTTGCAAACTAACATAATTTCCGCGATAAAAGGTAAGCAGAATATAATCGTTATTTAGTGGCCTAGGCTAGTCTACTCGGTTTTATTTGTTTGGAAAGCATGTGGTCGATTAGGCCTATTGTTCAGTTTAACCTGCTTCAGGTTTTCCACCCTATTTCTTCTCGCATAAAAGATATCGGTAACACTTTACAATTACAATTACAATTACAATTACAATTACAATAGGCTTGAACCCCTAAGGTTCATTAGTTAACATGAACTAAGAATGAACAATACTTCTACAGCTACTTATTCATCTTTAGTTAATATTAATTTCAACATTTATTAATACATTGTTAAAATCAAAGGTTGTATTTGTTAAAGTTAGTTAATACACTGTTAAGTAACATGAACAAACAATGAACAGCTGTATTTTAATGAACTAATATTAACAAAGATTAATAAATACTCTAACAAATGTATTGCTCAGTTTTAGTTCATGTTAGTTAATACATTAACTATTGTAAAGTACTAAGATATCTTTTTTTATTAGCTATAGTGCTTTACTTGAAGATATCTATTGATGTAAAATAAAATTTTAGGTAAAAGGTAAAGCGTGGATACTTGGGATATATTTTTTAACATGTTAAACCCTTTTTTAAATTTGTTCCTTCAAAATAAGTGATTATTTTTAAAGATTATTCTTTAATATGTCATGCTGATTTTTACATCTTTTTTCTTTCCATTTCTGATTCAGGCTTCATGTCAGAGGGACGGTCACCATGTCTAGTACTGACCACGCTGGACTGACCCACTGTAAGTTTCTCCTGGTGTTCGCAGTCCTCATGGATCTTTTCGGTGTTTCTATCCTCTTGATCGGCATCTTCGTCCCGCTTGAAATCGGTGGTCGTGACTTTGGTGATCTGTTGGTGTATTCTGGAGCTCTGCTGGTGTTGATGTCTATGGGGGCTTGGGTCATGTGGTACAGTGGGAATATTGATGGTTTAATATCAGAGAAGGAGCCGACAGAAAAACACAATGCTGTGGAGCGTTTCGCTCGCAGCCTCAGTCGCCGCATACGGAGACCCCACCGCGACCACCGCACATCCTGACCTCTGACCCCTGGGCATGGCAGAGAGCACATACACAGGGCTGGGATACCAACATTTAGGCTAACATCTCAGTTGGAAGAGGAGGAAAAGAATCTGAAGGCTGACATATTTTGTTACGCTATGAAATTGTGTTTGCTATGAAATTAGTCATTTTATAGAACCTGTACTGTAGTGCAACTCTCAAAATGTAGAAAAAATATTAAAAAAAGGTTTATTTTGTAAACCATTTAATACAGTAGAACTGTTTCTACTGTTTTTCTATTTCAACTTTCTTTTTTTGCTGTAAACTTTAATATATCTTGTGTATTATTAAAATGAAATTTCGATCAAATTCAAAACACTGATGAACATTTTCATTAGTTAAAATTATAAATGCAGCTTTGGTGCTTTATTTTAACAATACAGAAACACTTTTCAGACTTTTTAACTATAGAGAACATTTATTTATTTACAAAGTTCCATATTACAATATGAAATGTTTTCCAGTTAACTAAACATTTAGTCTCTTTCTCTCATTAAATAGGCAGAGCCACATGTTCCTCATTCAAAAAATACTGCATAAATTGCCATACAGAAGCCTCCATTCATTTCACAACAAATAACTTAGAAACCAACAACCAATAATAATAAAATTACAAATAAAACCTCACCCTCAACACCAAACCTAATTTGTTTAAAAAAGAAAAGAAAAGACAATGACAGTCAAAATGTAGGTAGGTGTTGGTGTGTTTGTGTGTGTGTGTGTGTGTGTGTGTGTGTGTGTGTGTGTGTGTGTGTGTGTGTGTGTGTGTGTGTGGTGCAAATTTTCCAATTGATCTAATGCACATGACAAGCATGAGTATTTTTCAGAATACTGCATTTCATGACCAACAACATATTGGCTTAAATACATCACTCCCCTTGATTTGAAATAAAAAAGAAATAAAAATACAGTAATAATATCTGGCCAAGCATCACAGTCACAACCAGTCTTAGTTCCAGTATTTTAGGATGATTGTGTGAAAGAAAAAAAAAAAACTGGCCAAATACAGGGCAGAATTTGAAAACACAAAATAAGGCACACTGGAGAGAAGCCAATTGAGCGGTTATGGAACCTAAAAAAGACAATGCCTATTAAAGTCAGTTCACCCCAAAACAAGTAAAATAAACGTGCAGAGTGAGTGTTACATTATAACATTTCTTAGAAAATGTTTTATGTTACTGCTTTACTTTGACTTCAGGCTTCCCTTTGGGAGCGTCTATAGAAGGGGGACAGTAATTCATTGTACTATGTAGTGCACTTGATCATATCCCGACAGTTCGAGTGAACAGCTGAAGTGCTTTCAGAGGGCGGGGCTTGGGATGGAGGGGGCGGGGCTCTGCCAAATAAATATGTGACTTCGCTCTGATCTCTGTAGGACACTCTCACTGGCCCCATCACTTCCATCATCTCCTAAAGAGGAAAACATATTTAATTATATACTTCTCATCTTTATAAAACATTCTCAATGGAAGAATAAAATAAATACATAAAGCTGTGATATAATAATTGTGCCAGGAGGAAAGCCGCACCAATTCTGAAGTTGATATATCCTTCCCCTCCACTGAGAATGAGCAGAGAGGTAGTAGCAGCGCCATCTGCTGAACTGGAGGAACTACAGCAGCCTGCATTGATTAAAAAATGTCAGAAAGAAACAAAGTGGTTAAAAATATGCTATTGTAAATATTACACCCAAAACTGGTGTCAATACTGGTCTTCCATCTACTCTTAGGCCGTGTTCACCAAAGCATTTTTTCCCAGTGGTTACCGTATTTTTCCAGTTGTTTTCAATGGGAGCGCCACGTTTTTAAAACAGCCGCAGCGTGAATAGGCTTGGATGTTTTTACTTTTTACTATAGAGTATAAAAAAATATGGAAACCCGTAGGTTTCCGAAGAGCATTTTTGAAGCCCAAAGTGGGCAGAGCCGGCCAATCGCCATCTTGGCCGTGCGTCACTTCCGGAGAGGCGAAAATGGACAAAGAGGCGGGATTAGCTGAGGTGACGTGACGGCTAACAGACAGCAGACAAACAGCTAGTAGTGACAGCAGCAATCCAGAGTTGACAATGTTCAACTATGGGTAAAACGCAGCACTCATTACTGTCAATATTTTCCATCCGTCCAATCACGGTGGAGAAGGGGTGGGACAAATGCAGACCAACTGTCACATTCTGCGTGTACAATGAAAACAAATGACAACAACAAGCACATCTCTTCATCCAAAACTAGTGCCAGAGCAAAGGCCGTGTGTCCACCAAAGCGTTTTTAGCCAGTTGAAAACACCCGCGCTCTTGCGGACGCTTGAGGGCACTTCAGAGTTTTATTCAGTCGAGACTCGAATTGCAAATAGTTTGTTTCTGAATTTAAAAAAAAAAGTCTACAGAATGTAACGCACTTGCTCTGGCACTAGTTTTGGATGAGGAGATGTGCTTGTTGTTGTCTTCATTTGTTATCGTTGTACAAGCAGAATGTGACGGTTGGTCGTGTTGCATTTGTCCCGCCCCTTCTCCACTGAGATTGGATGGCTGGATAAAAAGTGACAGTGATGAGTGCTGCCTTTTACCCAAAGTTGGACATTCTTGGACAAAGTTGGCGGCCGGTAAAAAAACGCTGAGCGCTCAGCGCCTCGTCCCGCTGCTGCTGTTTTAAAAAACACGATGCTCCCATTGAAAGCATTTGAAAAAATAGGCTAGCCTCAGGAAAAAAGGTTTTGGTGGACACACAGCTTTACTGAAAGTAAACAAGTTTCGAACCTGGAGCAGAAATAATGAATTTAACTGCTTGTCGGTGGCCATGATAACAGAGCTGAGCTGATGCAAGAGAGCAATATGGTATAGAGCAGGACTCTGAACCTACAAAAAAACACAATGGAAATTCAAACAATGTAGAAGTTTTATAATTCAAAACCACCCAAGAAAAGGATTATTTTAGTAAGAAAAAACACTAACTGAGTGACAGGGGAGCTGAGAAGATTGCACCCCTTCCTGTGCCCACCCACAGCCGCCCACTGACCACAGACAAGGCTGTGATCTGAAGAGGAGACAGAGACAGGAACGCAGAACCTGTCAAAAGGAGAGGGGTAAAAAAAAGATTACAGTCTTTTTGATCTCAAACGTTTTAATGGTAGCGTACAGTATATCTAAAAAACGTGTAAGATTCCATAAAATATCCATATCAATGAATGAATACAATTCAAATACCTAAAGCTTTAGTCACTATAGATGATAAATCTACTTCCTGTAGTGGACGGCCAGTTGTCCAATCAAAAAGCCTAAGTATGGGATCCAAACGGCAGGAAGCCCAAACTCCACTTCCTGCTGCGCACAGAAAACGCACCTGCTGCTCACATCGCTCAGACACTGTGAACGATTTCTAAATGGACAGAAAGAACAAGTGTAAGAGAAAGAGAGGGTAGAGAAGCACAAGATGAACAATGAACAAAACCCTTTCCATTCGTGACCAACCTCTACTTTCCGATTTTTCGTACTGATCATGTAAACTTTATTCCAGTATCCCACCCAAAGACACCCCTCCTTTGCCAGGCAACAGCGAATGGGCTGCAAAGGTGGTGTGCCGAGAGAAAGCACCTCTTGAGACTGGAGATTCCAGATGCCTATAAATATGGTAATTATAAGCCAATTACAATTCACATCTAAATAACACACCCAGACAGATGAAACCACAAACACACCTGAATTGTGGGTGAAGAATGCAAGCGTCCCATTGGCCAAGCCGGCGATCACCTCGCCCTGAGAATACCTTTATACACAGAAGGAATTCAGTCAGGAACCTCTAGCATTCCATTAACATCAAAGATGAGAATAACTGAGTGATTGTGAAGACACTGACGTCAGAGAGTGCACCCCCTCAGACAGACTGGCAGACTGCAGACAGCGGCGTCTGGAGCTGGAGGATGAGTGAATCAGCACTCTGCAAAAGGACAAGAGATGATGAAACATCTTAATGCTATGTGCCAAAAACAACAGCTGATGACAACTAGATTTCACTTTTTTTTAAAGCTACTATACACTCACCTAAAGGATTATTAGGAACACCATACTAATACTGTGTTTGACCCCCTTTCACCTTCAGAACTGTCTTAATTCACGTGGCATTGATTCAACAAGGTGCTGAAAGCATTCTTTAGAAATGTTGGCTCATATTGATAGGATAGCATCTTGCAGTTGATGGAGATTTGTGGGATGCACATCCAGGGCACGAAGCTCCCGTTCCACCACATCCCAAAGATGCTCTATTGGGTTGAGATCTGGTGACTGTGGGGGCCATTTTAGTACAGTGAACTCATTGTCATGTTCAAGAAGCCAATTTGAAATGATTCGAGCTTTGTGACATGGTGCATTATCCTGCTGGAAGTAGCCATCAGAGGATGGGTACATGGTGGCCATAAAGGGATGGACATGGTCAGAAACAATGCTCAGGTAGGCCGTGGCATTTAAACATGCCCAATTGGCACTAAGGGGCCTAAAGTGTGCCAAGAAAAAATCCCCCACACCATTACACCACCACCACCAGCCTGCACAGTGGTAACAAGGCATGATGGATCCATGTTCTCATTTTGTTTACGCAAATTCTGACTGTACCATCTGAATGTCTCAACAGAAATCGAGACTCATCAGACCAGGAACATTTTTCCAGTCTTCAACTGTCCAATTTTGGTGAGCTCTTGCAAATTGTAGCCTCTTTTTCCTATTTGTAGTGGAGATGAGTGGTACCGGTGGGGTCTTCTGCTGTTGTAGCCCATCCGCCTCAAGGTTGTGCGTGTTGTGGCTTCACAAATGCTTTGCTGCATACCTCGGTTGTAACGAGTGGTTATTTCAGTCAAAGTTGCTCTTCTATCAGCTTGAATCAGTCGGCCCATTCTCCTTGACCTCTAGCATCAACAAGGCATTTTCGCCCACAGGACTGCCGCACACTGGATGTTTTGCCCTTTTCACACCATTCTTTGTAAACCCTAGAAATGATGTGCGTGAAAATCCCAGTAACTAAGCAGATTGTGAAATACTCAGACCGGCCCGTCTGGCACCAACAACCATGCCACGCTGGCATGAAGCAACTACCATGTGATTGGTTGATAAGATAATTGCATTAATGAGAAATTGAACAGGTGTTCCTAATAATCATTTAGGTGAGTGTATGTACCCTATTATGGAAGTTTGTTTACTGCCACAGATTAAAAATTATGTGAGTTTGTATCTCGCAATTCTGACAAAAAAGTCTGAATTGTTAGATATTATTATTTTATATTATTCCATGGTAAAAAAAAAAGCTTCCATACTTTTGGGCGTTTGAAGCATAAAACTACAAGTTACTTGAGATGGAACATTGTTCTACGTCATTATGTGAGTTGTGCTTTGGATCTGCTATTCTGCACGGATGAATCTGATGGCTTGACACACACGCCGCTGTGCTCATGGTTTACAGGCGATTTCCTTATTAGTGCAAATCTCATTAACAACATCAAAATCTCCCAATAACAAAAGATGGATATCTGAAAAATATGTCTTATGAGCATGCAGATGTTTGTTTTTTGGACTTTTGGACAATTATTTTAAAATAACCGTACAAAAGATTGGCAAAGCCGTCACAATTAGACTAATGATGTTATTCATTCACAAATGGTGTCTATTATAACTTCTGGCTATTATAGGCACAGTAGTAAGTTGTTTAGAGATTGGCATAATTACCAACATATACATTGTTTGTGAACCTAGTCAATGCACAGCAAATGTGATGCTATGCAAAGTATGTTGATTCATGTTTTATTACGGTTCTGCCTCTTTCCATTTTTGCTGGCAAACTTTTTTCATCTAGAAGTTCAGTTCACTGCATACCTTCTTTCCTTTATTTACAGATATGTCGTAAAAACACGGACGATTTATGAAAGTATGTAGATTCCCAATAAATCTGTCCTGACAACACTAAAATATAAATAACTATTAGAGTTAAAAAGAGTTAAAAAGTGTAGCTTTAAAAAAAATGCTAGATGTTTTGGGCGTTTTTTTTTGTCGTTGTTGGTTTGTTTTTTTGCTCGTTTCATTATCGACCATGTGAAAACTGTTTCCAGTTGCTTTGAAACGTAATAGCTCTCCACAACAAGCCGGACAATTTGAGTTATTATTTCATTTCCATAAAATGAGCTATGTATGAAACTTTAATACTAAAATGTTACAGATTTAAACAAAACCACTATACTAAAATAAGATCAAATGAATCAGAATGAGATTCCCTCACCCTCCATCCTGTGTTCCAATCCACACAGTTCCTGCAGTGTCTCCTAACACAAGAGTTAAGACTTCATCAGTACAACTCACCAACATTCAGTCATTCTGACAATATCCGACTGCGAGAGCAGTAGATATCAATACATTTTTGAGCGATATGCCATGAAAGGTTAATAAAGCAGCTAAATGTCATAAAAATATGAAACTATTGACTTCAGACAGGGGTGTAAAAAGTAAAGTAATTCTACGTAGTGTTGAAAAAATGTCAAAGAAACATCTTTCTAAAAAGTTGAAAATAAATAAATAAGCCAAAACATGACTGTTCTGAAGTATTTAAAAGGCAAACGTAATTGTCCTCAACTCAGTTGTCCAGACTTTGTATGTCTTTCAGACTATAAATTAGAATTTGTTAATACTATAGATTCATTGTTGATTTTATTCCAATTATGGTTACTAACTAAATGCACTATATAAAGATACTGTATTACTTCAGGTTAAATGCTATGTTGTGGTCTCTTCACGAGGACCATTGACCCATGCTGTGGTCAATTACATTTTACAGTAAAATTGATTTCACTGGCTGTTTTACATACAACCAAAATGAATTAATTGGTAACGCAGTATGAAAGACCAAATAAGATTTTGATTTAAGTCGCAATGACCTTGAAAATATGTACATACTGTTCAAAAGTTTGGGCTCAGTTGTTCTTATAAAGAAATTAACACTTTTATTCAGAAAGGACGTATTTAGGATGACAGTAAAACTTTTGCACTTTTACATAAAATTTCTGGTAACACTTTATTTAACAGTGTCCTTACATATGTTACATGTACTTACCGTAGTAATAACAGTCAATTATGCATAATTACATGCAACTAACCCTCAACCAAACCCTAATCCTACCCTAACCCTATAGTAAGTACATGTAGTTAACTATTATTACTTAGTACTTAAATATATAATTACACTGTAACAATGACACCTTAAAATAAAGTGTGACCAATTTTCTATTTCAAATAAATGCTCTCATTTGAACTGTCTATTCATCCAAGAATACTGAATACCTTTTTTTAATTATATTTTACGTTTTTTAACATTGATAATGTTAATGTTAAATAATGTGCATTGATCATAGCACGAAATCATCATATTAGAATGATTTCTGAAGGATCGTGTGACATTTAAGACTGGATTAATGTTGCTGAAAATTCAGTTTTGCATCATAGGAATAAATTACATTTTAAAATAGGAAGCAGTTCATTTAAATTGTAATAATATTTCACAACATTATCGCTTTTACGGTATTTTTGATTAAATAATGCAGCCTTGGTTAGCATAAGAGACTTCTTTTAAACAAAAAAATAATAATAATCTTACCGACCCTAATGAAAATTAAGCATTCAGTTTCAGTAATACTCAAGTAAAGCACCTTACACCCCTGACTTCAGACCTGTCCAGGTGTGAACACCAGTGTACATTCAGACTGACCAGTAGGGGGCACAACACAGATGCATAATGCAGGGGACGTGGGTGGAAGGCTGAACTGATCCAGAATGGTATTGGAGCGAGCCGGGTCGATCACAGTGACATCACTGCTGGAAGCAGGTCCAGTGACGGCCCACACAGAACACTGAGGATGGGAGGCGGGGTGTGAAATGTTTACAACAATCACTGACATGATGCAACATGGTAATGAGATGAAGGTGGCGGTTAAATGCATTTTTGTCAAAGCCAAGAACCTGCTCTGTAATACAAGATTCATGTACAGTCACATTCATAAAAACCTGAAAATATGAGGGAACTTTAAAACTGGATTTCCAGTCCAACCTTTCCCTCCAATTTCATTCTAGTTACTTCAGTCTCTGAAGTATTTGATCAGCGAGAAATAGCTCTTAATGAGTGTAATGTGTATGAAATCATTTTAAAAAACCCTTATCCAGTAATTACAAATGACTATAAAAATCATGACAATGAAGGCGTGGAAACCATGTACATGTTAATCAGCTGTAAAAGATTGTGATGTTTTTGAACATACCGTCTGCTCTCCAGATATCTCAGGAGGAACCGCAACAGCACATGTGAGCTGCAAAAATACAAAAACATCTTGTAAATCCCTGACCCTTGCTGTCAACGGGCTAAAATCATTGATCTTACCACACATTCATTCATTCATTCAACTATTTTAAAAGACTAGAATAAGAGCACCAGCGCACACAAGCAATCCTTTTTATCAGTCAAATTCATGTAAAAATGTAAAATCAACAGGTATGAAATATGATCAGTAAGAGAAAAAACACTGTTAATGAGAAGACGAGCACTGCACTGCAGCAGATTACTGGGGAAATATATTTATTTATTATTCAGAATGCAGTTGAAGAAATATATATTTATAGGAACATTTCAGCCGGTTCAAGACAATTGTGACCCTGGATCACAAAACCAGTCTTAAGTAGCATGGGTATATTTGTGGGAATAGCCAACAATACATTGTATGGGTCAAAATGATCAATTTTTCTTTTATGCCAAAAATCATTGGGATATTAAGTAAAGATCATGTTCCATGAAGATATTTGATAAATTGTCTACCGTAACTGTATAAAACATTTATTTTTGTGAGTGAATGCAGCACAATCGCGAACATAAATGGACAACTTTAAAGGTGATTTTCTCAATATTTCGATTTTTTTGCACCCTCATATTCCAGATTTTCAAATAGTTGTATCTCGACCAAATAGTGTCCTATCCTAACATACCATACATCAATGGAAAGCTTATTTATTCAGCTGTCATGTGATGTATAAATCGCAATTTCAAAAAAATTACCCATAAGACTGGTTTTGTCATCCAGGGTCACAATTCATGTTAATGCAGAGAACATGATTCATAGTTTTAATCCATTGACAGCCATAAAACATAGTAATACTCTGAGTAACTGTCTGTATGTATGTGCGCTGAACACAGTTACCGGTAATCGGTATTTTAATAAAGCTAAAATATATTAAATATACAGTTAGTGGCCAGTACAGTGTCCAGACTCAGAGGGGATATTTGTTTTTAATAATAAGTTTGAATAAAGTTTAAACCATCAAAATATGAAGAAAATATTTTAAATATGAGCGAAGAACAAAACTCTAAATTTGGTTAAGGTGTTTATCTGACAAAATGATGTCAAAAAAAAAACAGGTTTTATTGTACCATGCAAAACATTTTTTTATGCATAGAAAAACAGGAAAAAGCATACATTTACTGAAACATAATAATCAATTATTAATATTTCGTTGGTTCTCTCTTGTTTTTGCATGTTTCACAAATAAAGCAATTGAACCAAGTCCAAGCACAACTATGCAATATGCTTACAAAATAATAATAGATACAATAACATTATTAAGCTAAGCCAGAATGAGTGAAGAGCGAGGCTCACCTTGGCTGTAGCATCTCTCTGGTCCAGCAGTCTCAGCTGGATGAGGACGGGCACGTCTTTGGGCTCAGGAGGGGCTTCAGAGTCCTGCTCCACATAAACACACACAACAAACAGATTCATTAACCCAGGAGGAGATTAGTTAAGGAGTACCCAGTTAGTAGACTCGCAAGTCCCACTTTGGGGTGGGGGCAGCTATAGTACATCTGTTTCTATAGATACCAACTGAATTAAAGAATAATGTGTGTGTTTACCTTTATGTTTGTAACAGCGAGAGGCATGCTCCATCCATGGAGCTGTTTTTTACCCAGGTTACCCCACACATGAGAACGGATCTCCCTGTACAACTCTCTTTTTCTTAACCTGGGAGAAGGAGAAGTCCTGCGCAAAAAAACAAAAACAACAACACACTAAGTAATCAAAGTTATATTAAGCACATACACACAACTGTTCAAAATTTGGGGTCAATTATATTTTATTTTATTAAAGAAATGTATAACTTTATTTGGTAAGGATGCATTAAAATTATCAAACGTGTCCATTTATAATAAATCATGATATTTAACTTTTGATATTTAAAATAAATGCTGTTCTTTTGAACTTTCTATTCATCACAGATTCCTGACTTTTATTTTTTATCAGTTTACACAAAAATATTAAGCAACATTAGAATGATATTTGAAGGATTATATAACTCTGAAGACTGGAGTAATGATGCTGAAAATTCAGCTTTGACATTACAGGAAAAAATTATATTTTAAAATGTTAAAATAGAAAACAGTTGTTTTAGATTGTAACAATATTTCATTTTTGCTGTATTATGATCAAATGAATGCAGCCTCTGTGAGTATAAGAGCTTCTTACAAAAACATTAACAAATCTTACCAACCCAACACTTTTGAATGGTAATGTATGTTTGAGTCAATGACATTTATATTCATACAGATATATTAAATTTATTGAAAAGAATATTAAAATACAATTCACACATACAATGACTTGAATATATCTATTCTGTGATTGTCATGTTTTTAATCTCTGAATTTTTTGTGCGCAGGGTGAAACGTAACAGCAAAAAAAAAGAAAGAAAAAAAAAGCAGTGTTTAAAAAAAAATGCTTCACTGATTATTAATATTCTAAAAATATCAAATCAGGCAGAGTGACCATCAAAGTCATATGGTGTAACCAACATGCAGAAATAAAATGTATAAAACAGGAAATGCAGATAGAATCATGACTGTATCAACCTTTTCCTTAAAATGTAAATGATCCACAAGTCATTTGTTGATGAATGCACAGCACAGTCTTAGAGACCTGAAATTCACGCTATCATGTATCACTTATAATACATAGAAAAATAAGCAGGTAGGTAGACCATCTATTAGGAGGTATTTGAAACTGCCAGTTCAAGAGGACTCACTCTGTTTGGGGCGGTCTCGTGGAGAGATGCTGTGGAGACCCCACTGGTGTTTGTGCAGGCGCTGGCGTGGGAGAGATGGCTAATGCTAAAGCTGTGGCTGGTGCTAACTGACCCTTTGTCAAACCTAGAAAACGATTAAACCTGCAAGACAAAAAGGGCTCAGAGAAGGAAATACCATGCACAAACTGACTGTTAGGTACTGGTTGTACTGGTATATTCAGTATCCTCACCTGCTCCAGACACTACCCTTCCCTTCCACAGGAGGGCGCTCTTCTTTGGTAACTCTAGAGGACAACAAATCAGTTGAACTACATTTTTTACATGTTCGGTGTTAAACATGTGGCGTTTGCCAGTCCAGAAGTCACTGCCACAATGTTAGATTTCTATGATGCTCTGACTTGACTTGATTTTTAGAGCATTGCCATGTAATTTCTAAAGCTCTGGGTAGTTATGCAATGGATTTAGTCAAAAAACCGAATATATATATATATACAGGTGAACGTTTCTGTTAAAGATGAAGAAATGCATCCTGGCAGATGAAGTTAACACACCTTAGAGTCTGAGAGCGCCGCAGAGATTCCTGCAGTTCAAACAGTCGCTCTTTGTACTGGTTTTTCTCCATGACGACCCGGGCCATTTCAGAACGAGAGAAGCGACGGAGGGAGGTAGGTAGCGAGGCCTGGGGCGAACAAAAGAGAATGAGGCAGGAGTTAGGCGATGTTTTTAGGATTAAGTGGAAGTAGAGTTAGTTAGTGGAGTTTTCACAATCCATAAACATTCTGTGCCTTGCACCTGAAATCTTTGATAAAGACTTACATCAGGGTCCTCTGACTGGACTGTCTCTAGCTCTTTTCGTAACCTGTTGTGAAATATAAAAAGCTATTTCATAAATAAATATCCAAAAAAGCAAAACACAAACTGTTGCCTATTCATCTACACTTCAAGAGTCTGGGGTCAGTATGTTTTTTTAATTTATTTTTTTTATAAAAAAACGAACACTCTATGCATTACATTGATCAAAAGTGAGTCATGACATTTATAATGTTTCTATAATGTTCTGACAGATCATGTGACACTGCTGAATGGCTGCAGAAAATTACAGGAATACATTACATTAAAAAATATTAAAATAGAAAACAGTTATTTGTAATAATATTTTACAGATTTTACTGTATTTTTGATCAAATAAATGCAGTCTTGGATAGCATAAAAGACTTTCATAAAACTTTTTTTGACCTTAAACTTTTAAATGACAGTACATACATTTTTTCCTTAATTACAATGAAATGTTAATCAAGCGTTGTTCCTGAAAATACTGAGCAGTGCCATTTAATGTATATGACTTTAAACTGTCTCATTCCCACCGTTTTAAAGAACTGCTTGGATAAGTATTCGGTAAACTGCAATTTCAGGTTTTACGTGAGTATCAGTAATTCGTTTTACCGCTTGCTTTCCTCCTCCATCTCCTTGGTTTTCCCTTCCAGCCGTGTGATGGTTTCAATGCAAGAAGCGAGTTCCAAATTCAGGGCAGATCTTTCATTGGTCAGCTCCTCAACACGGGATATAAGGGCCTTACGAGCAGTATCCACCATTTCACTGAGACAGAGACAAAGACAAGGGACAGGGGTGCATGATGGATGGATGGAAGAACAAAATCATTTGTGGTTATGGTTAAACCATACTGTATGGATCACAATCAGAGATTCAGAGGTTTATTAAAACCACAACTTTGACAATAAAAAGATTGACATTATATATATATATATAAAACTTACTGAGTGTTTTTTAGTTCCTCATACTGAGAAAGAATCTGCTCAAACTGGTCTGTGCTATCTGCAAACAAAATGCAAAAAGATTTAACCACACACAAGCGTAACAACTGCTCAATTATTGTACACACCAGTCTAATGTGTTTTGGATTTGCTAGGAATATTGTGCTTTTGTCTGTTCCTTCTTTCAAATGTAAATTTCTTCTAACACACACACACACACACACACACACAGATTAAACACATGATCATACATGTACCTCTGACGCTGGCCCCTTGGTCGACGTTTTCCACATATTCCCTGCTGAGTTCAGATAACTCTGAAAACACAGACTCTGTATTCCTCAAGTCCCACTCCAAGCAATCAGATTCGCTGTCCATCTCTTCCTCCTCCTGTGATTTTTCTCATCTTTCACCTTCTGGTCTTCATCTACCTCTCTCTTATCCTCCTGGGCATGTTTTACCTCCTCAAACAACAAACTAGAGTTTAGTCCAGAGGTCGCGGTCTTCGAACAAACAGGGGAGCTGGAAAGAGCAAAGAGAGACAGACGAACAGAAGAGATGACAGAAAGAGAACAGATGTTTAAGGAAATACAGTAGATTCATTATGGGTATATGAGAAATGCAATACAATATTATAAATATTAACCAAACTGATAAGACTTTATTTATTTATTTTTCTCTGCCATGCAGGAGACAAATGATGACAACTAAAAAAATCATCTAACTTGACTTAAAAATAAATCAAATAAAAGAACATGCACAGGATGTTACACGCATTAACAGATAAACAAACTCCCACTCACTTCCTGAATTCAGCAAGACAAAAAGACAAGTGCATTGCAAAAAAGAAAGAAAAGAAAAACAAAGCTTTTGACTTGACTGAGAACCCAAGCCTTAAATGAGCTTTACAGTATGAAAAACTTCATTGGAATTCACAAATATTTTTGTGGCATTTAATTCTATAAGATTTTTAGTACGTTTTTTTTAATGTTTTTGAAAGAAGTCTCTTATTCTCACCAAGGCTGCATTTATTTGATAAAAAATATTGCAAATAAAGAAAAAAAAAAGAAAACTGTAATATTGTGAAATATTGTAACAATTAAAAATATAAATACATTTTAAAAACATATATTTTAAAAGGTAATTTATTCCTTTTCAGTAGCCATTACACCAGTCTAAAGTGTCACATGGTCCTGCAGAAATCTTTCTAATAAAATGATTTGCTGCTCAAGAAACATTTCTTATTATCATCAGTGTTGAAAACAGCCGTGCTGCTTAATACTTTTGTGGAAAATAGATTTTTTTTTCAGGACTCCTTGATTAATATAAAGTTCAAAGAACAGCCATATAGTCAAGTCAATATCTAGGAAATCGCCTTGTCTTAATCTGCATTGCCACAAGAAGTAATTTTATTTATTTTTTTTTTAATCACTTTTACTCACGACATTCT
Organism: Chrosomus eos; assembly: GCA_036326025.1. NCBI lineage: Eukaryota > Metazoa > Chordata > Actinopteri > Cypriniformes > Leuciscidae > Chrosomus > Chrosomus eos. The sequence continues at coordinate 25,948,672 of CM070831.1, forward strand.
ATCCGGCAACAAAGGATTCCATTCATTATGCTAAGCTAAGCTAGCGGCACTGCCAGACTAAGACAATGCATGCACTGAGACAAAAATGCATTTGCCCACTTATCTAAATGTAGGGGAGACGGTGAATAACCCCTATTTCAAAAAACGGTGGAGTGTTCCTTTAAGTATACAGTATACAGAATATATAATATATATATATATATATATATATATATATATATATATTAGTGCTGCACGATTAATCGTATCGCAATCGTGATGTCAAACCTATGCGATTATATAACACAAAATGCCGCGATTTTATATGAAATAAACAAATTGGGCTATTAACGCAGCAGCTCTTCTTTTTTGTCATCCTTTGACTAGTGATACATGATCCCGCTCTCATTCGTGCAAATGCCTTAAACCATTTTGCACGACAAGAAGCAAAAGAGAGCGCGCTGCCTGTGAATGTCCTGAATGTGACTCACAGAAAGACGCACACCATAACGTTAATGCGCATGTATATATATATAATATATATATATTTTTTTTTTAAGCCTAATAAATTAAAAGTATTTAAAAAAAAAATAATTTTTAAAATTTAAAAATTAAAATTAAAAGTTGATAGCTTTCAACTGTAATGATGGAATCACTGTAATGTTGGATGTCTATAATTAACGTTTAAAATGTGTGTGGGGGGGGGGTGTCGTCATTTTTATCCAGACATCAATGGTTTATTGATCATTATAGGTGTTATCAATCATTTAGTTGTTGCTAGTTTGAGTTGAGAAATACACATTAATACACAGAATGATCACTAATCAGTGTGTGCATTTTACTTTAGAACCAAGCAGACTCACGAAACCATTTGTTTATTATATCGCAATCGCATATCGCAATCGCAATATTGACCTCAATAATCGCAATATGACATTTTCCCCAAATCGTGCTGCCCTAATATATATATATATATACATTCAATATCATCAAAACTGGTAGATACAGTATAATACAGTCTCTCCTTATAAGTTACTGTACCTTGTTTCCATAAAGCCCTCCAAATGGGCCAGCTCAGGGGTGGAGCTTATGATGTCACTGACAAAGGATTGATCTTTGTTATGGGTGACCTCAGCATCAGTCGTGTTGCTGTCATTGGTAATGGTAGTTTCTGACACAGTGGAATCAGGGCCAAAGCCAGCTTTAGGACCATGATGCTGAAAGAGTGGCATAAAAGAGATGCTTTGTGAAAATCAAGATATTTATTGTGTTATACTAGTAATGTAAATATAATAGAATTATTCTGGATTGTTAAGCATCTATCCACTAAATTTGAAATAAAATCACCTCTTCAGTGCAGGTGGTTTCTGTTTGGCTTTGTGTAGAAACAGCTTCTGAATGTTTGCCGTGCACATGATTCCTGCTGACATGTCAACACAGTGATCATTTCCAACTACACAAATGCAACGAAAGTTATAATTTTTTTACAAGGAACATGTACCAAATTGCGGGCTTCCATTACCTGTCAAAAAAGGGGAAGTGTTACCTGAAAGTGGAGGCTTCACTCTCCCACTCCTTTTTCTTTTCCAGCAGATCTCGATGTGTCAGTTGTACTAACTGGATTTTAAAATAGAGGATTCAAAAAATGATTTTAAGAAATAGAAATGTAAAACTAAAACAGACGCACAGACTTAAGTGGTGCCGGACCTTGTTATGTGTGTGTTTGATTGAGTTTAGTTCTCGGGTCAGATTTGCTTTCTGCTCCTCCAAAGCCATCACTACACGGAAAAGACTTCGGTCATATATTTACAACATTTATATACATCATGTGTATAAACAGTCTGGGACAGACAGAGAGAGAGGGAGGGCAGAAAGGTGCCAGGTTTAATTAGGAGAGACTCACATTGGTCAGCTTGTTCTCTGGCTTTCTTCTCCAGTTCTCTTTCTCTCTTTTCTCTCTCCTTTTCTCTCGCACGCATTGCTCTCCTCTCTTGCTCAAACTGGTCGTCCAACTCCAAATAGCGCTGACGGTATACAGAAAGGTTTAATGTTTTAAAGGTGTTTAAATCTAAAAGGTCCAATTTTCTCTCACCACAAAAAGTTTTATATAAAGAAATTGACAAATAATTATATTTAATCCTATGCGAATAGGATTTTTCTTCAAAATGACAAATATATTTAGCATATGTTTGACCGACAGTTGTCAGCAGTGGCAATTTATAACTGCGTTTTTGAGACTGTCTTTGGTTCACTGCAGTTTTAAGGAGAAAATACTCAGCAATGGTGCTGACTTATGAATTTACACATGATTTGTCATATACATATAAACTAGATTAAAACTTTATTTTCACCACAGGGGGACTTTAAACTGCAGTGAACCAAAGACAGTCTCAAAAATGCAGTTTGAAATCGCTGGTGTTTCTACTATCTTGTAATCAATCACGTGAACGTGTGATCATCAATAGCCGCGTTTCCACTGCCGGGCCAGGGCCGAGCCGTGCTGGTGCGTGCCAGGGCCAGTCGCGTTTCCACTGTCACTTCCGGGGCTTGAGCGGGGCTTACTCGGGGCCAACGGCCAGGATTTCTGGCCCGTCAAATACCTTGGGCCAAAGCGGGCCAGCTCGGGCTAGAGGCCTGCTCAAGGTAAAAGGCGGAGTTTATCGGTGTTATGGAACGTTATGATCTGAAACAACTGTACATTTCACTTTTTTATATCGCGCAAAATAATCGTTGCTCGAAATGGAGAATCGCCTGTACTGGTCTGTCGAAGATACCAAAGCTCTTCTGAGCATTTGGGCAGAAAAATGACGGCGTGTGAAGAAACGAGGACATTATAAAATGCATCGATGCTGAACTTTCTAAGCTAAGCATTCAGCGAGCAACGCTTCAAGTTCGGGAAAAAATAAAAAAGTCGCGGGCGCAGTATTGTACAAGGCGATTAAAACGCACAATGGACAAAGCGAAACTCAGAGAAGGGGCTTTCCATGGTTCGACTTGATGGACGGTGTGCTGTCGAACCATGGACGCGTCCACTCCACTCGCGGGACAATCGCGAGACAATCGGGACACTAGCAGCCACGGCCGGTGAGTTAATATACATGCTATCTTCCTATTATAAATAAATTCATAATACCCGCTGAAATGGGTTGGGTTGTATTGTATGATGTTTGATCCAGAAAGGTGTGTTAGGGGCGGGGTTTAGGGCAGCGCTGCAGGGCTACTGGCCCGGCAGTGGAAACGCAAGCCCGGTGCTTGAGGCCTGAGGCCACTGGCTCGGCTCGCTGTTAGCTCTGGCCCGGCCCTGGCCCGGCAGTGGAAACACGGCTAATGAGTTGATCTCTGAGTTTGCGTGAGTGAGTGGAGGCGGGGCTAATTTGCATATTCCTAGAACCGCGTATACCTAATGATGCAAGGGTGTAGAGTTCAAGCTATTTTAAGGCCTGAAGATTTTGTTTTTTTTTCAATGGAAAAAACATTTAAATATGTCATTTTGGTAATCAAAGATGTGTTTTAAGGTATAAAATGATTGACTACAGGGGGACTTTAAAATTTCTGAAGGCAATTCAAAAAAGGCAATTCACAAAAGAGCTTCAATTCATCACACAGATTGTCTCTCACCTCCTGGCTCTCTCTCCTCAGTGTTTTCTCACTCTGATATCTCTGCAGCAGTTCTTCACTCTCTCCTTTCTCCTTCTCTGCCTCGTCCTCTCTCTCTCTCAGCTGAGCCCTGCAGCTCGCCAGCCCTTCCAGAACCCAGACGAGGATGGGCAGCAGAGACTCCACCACTCCAGCTCCATGAGTCTCCACCACTGACTACAAAGGGGAAAAAAATAGTATTTGTTTGCTTGAGGTTTTTGGGGGTTTTCCCCCCCGATCACATTTAATTCTCTTATCTTAGTGGGCAGTTGCACTCACAGGAAGAGCAGTACTCATGACTTATGCATGTAAAGGAAAAAATACGATGGTTGACTTCCCCTATGAAAAGTCAGCAAAACATCTGCTCTGAACTTCTGTTTTATATGCTTGAGTGAGGGGCAAATGCTTAAATGCCACTAAAGCTGTAAAGTCGAGTATTTATAGTATATTCCAGTATTTATTATACATGATTTATCTGTGAACATTATTATTTTTAACAAATTCATGTGCCCTGATAATCTTTAACTAAAATGACTGACTTCCCCTGATGACGTGTTTTTTAGCGTGAGGGCGGGACAATCTGTCACTCACATGAGAACAGCCAATAGCAAACCATAACCATGGTTCATCGTTTTTTAGCCGTTTGACACGGATATACATCACAATATGGAAGAAAAGACTAGTGCAACTTCCGTTTCATGCTGACTTTAAAGTTATTTTGATTGGTGAGTGTGTTAAGGTGGACACTGTTGATTGGTTACCTGTAGCTCAGAGTAGAGTTTCCCAGCTTCCTCACTCACGATATCTGGATCCAGTTCCAGGTCTCCACTTCCACAAAGAGTATTTTCACCAAAATCCATGTTTCACAGCTCCTTGTTCTCTGATTGGCTTATTAAATATTACTATGTTTTGAATCTACACTCAGCCTTGCTGTTGTACCCAAACCTCTTTCTTTTTTATCACACTGTTTTCACTACCTTAAAATGGTTTCAGTGTGTACCAGATCGAGCATGAAAATAGTGGTAGTGTGTTAGTGACGGCGTGTACATCTACTAAAACATATCTTCCTCCTCTTATAAATAGCTACCTGAGAAACAGAACTATGTTCTTAAGCCGCATGGTATTTTCAGTTAATTCCTCCTCTTCCATGCTTCTCGTTTTCTGTCTCGCATTCATTCTCAAAAACTAAATTGACTAAAGTCATTGGGGTAAGTCGGCACTGTTCATGTCTGGAGGTATTTTGGTGTCCATTCTGTAAAAAAAGAGAGAAAAGAGAAGTTGATGTGTGTTAGTACAGCTAAACCATTTTAAACAGCAACTTGTTATGCATGCAATTTATAACCACAGATTGACCACATTGAATCAAAGCACCTTCTTCTTCCACTCTTGAAGTCAATGGCAGCCCACATAATCGTTATGGTAAAAAGTAGTGAAATTTGGCACACAGATATAGAACAGTCCGAGCATTAACCATAGCAATTTTGGAGTCTCTAACTCAATCCCTCTAGCGCCACCAACTGTACAAATTCTCACTTACATTTATGCTAATTACTTTTGAACCGTAAAGGCTAAAAACTAAATTATTCATCTATTTTGAATTTTCTGAAAAACCTGCCTTTTCTAACTCTTCCTAGACGGTTCATCCAATTTTCACCAAAACTGACTAAAATCATCTTCAGACAATGGTGACAAAAAACCATGAAGTCAAGTTGGGTCATAAAAAAACTTTCTTGAATAACACGCAAACAAATTTGATGAAGAATACGTCAAAATGGACGTGAGGCTATATCTCCGGCTCAAGATTAATCTAAATGAAACCACACGCAATTTGCCAAAGGCTGCGATTATTTTATGCGCAGCTTGTCAGTGAAGTACGGCTCTGTGATCAGCAGTAAATGCTGCTCCTTCTGAAAGCCAGAGGACACTCTTGCGCAGAGACTCCAAATATGCCCCAACGCAGAAGTAGAAAACGCACGTTATTCCAGTAAATCCTTATGGGCAACACAAGATTGAAATGCTTTGATTTATTAAATGTTGTCTTTTTTTTTGGTCAAAAGGTTCATAAATGCTTCTTATGTTTGGAAAGATGTTTGATGCATGTTGCTTTTTCAAATGCACGTTAGAAGCGACTCAAACTCAGTGCTTTCAGATGGAGCAGCGTTTACATCACAGAGCCAAGCTGTGCATAACAAATAGGCTAATCATAGCAGCGTAGCCTTTGTGATTTCATAATCGCAATAAACCAAATCGGTTTAAGCTCGATAACATGTTGATTGCGATTTATCATGCAGCCCTAATTTTAACCATACTTGGTGTGTGTTATGATGACAACCATGACCTGAGGCTATTGAAATATAGATGATACCCCATTTATAATTTTGTCGTAAAATGCTATAGCCTATTTTACAAACGCATTGGCGTATCATTACGAAACTCAGTAAGTGTCATCAGCACCATGCTTTGAAGGTACTCAAAAAGTTTCAGGGCTGTTCCACCTAGTGGTAAATAATTATAATGAGATTTTAAAAAATGCTAATACAATAGTTTTTGATTAATTTTGCATATTGTAATGGATCTTAAAGGATTCCTTAGGTCAATATTTTTCTATAGTCGGCCAAACTTCCTGTCTGCCATTTTCTTTTTCACACTCCTCCTAGACTGTTGCTACAATTTTCACAAAAATGTAATAAGATCATTCTTAGACCTTGCTGAAAAAACAATCTATGGAATTCAAGGAAATTTTTCAATAGGTTTTCATTTAAAGCAGAATTCGGCAACTTATAGTCTTCTTCGCTGATTTTCCCTTTTGTTGTCGCATGTTTTCCCCACGAGCTCCCCCTACAGCTGTGGGCCGTATATTTCACAACACTATCGTAAAAAAAAACTCACTTGCGGCACCCTATCCCCCGTTCTACCGCTGCTCACGTGCATTTGTTATTATCGGAGCCGGCCAACTTTACTTGCGGAGCCGTCTACCGAGGTGGGTAATACATCATACACATTATCATAGAACATTGACATGTACATTTTGTATTCTGTTATCAACCCGTAAAGCAGTTCGTGTTTCTCGCTCGTTCTCGTTCTCGTCTCGCTTCTCACGAGACTTCCTATTTTCATTTTGCCGGGACGGTAGTCCCAATGTTGCAAGGTTGGTTTTCCGCCTGGGAACGCTGGGGGGAGCTAGGAAAGTCACCAATATCACCAGAACAGGTTGTTTAACCATCCAAATGATTTCTAGACAGCTTTATTAAGTTAAAAAAGTTACCAAGTTCACCTTTAACGCGAGAAAAAAATTCAACAGACAACACGACAAAATGGAAATGAGGCTATCTCCGCAACGCTTTAGCGTATTCTGACAAAACTTGGGGTGTGTTATGACAACCATGATCTGAGGATACCTGTATAGTTAGTCACAAAATATACTCTTGTTTTCTAATAGCTTCTAAACAGTTTGACCAAAAATCTTACACACAAAAAGAATTCTAAAAACTGTCACCCAACATTGAACCCCCATCAGACTGAAAAATGGTGAAACTAATTACACAATCTAAAATATGGTTCTCCAATACACATTTATATAAATGTTAGCATAAATCAGTTCCATCTTCTTAGTAAACTACCCCAAAAAATGTGTTAATTATAAAGCTCAACAAAGTCTAATTGCAGTTTTAAACTAATACATTTTTTCTGTAGCTCACCAAATCTAATGCTTTATGGTTAAATAGTAAATACGTTTTATGGAGATTTCTGTTGTCATTCTTAGTGTCTGTGTTTCACTGTAAACGGTGAATTATCTAGTAAATAAGTCATTTAAGCAGACAATCTGTCAAGAACATCATGTTAATTGGCTTCTTGTAGCAAGAACTGTCATGAGCACAAGACACATAGCCTACACACATGCATAACACACATTTGAAGTCCCAGAAAGACAAACACATCTCTCAGACTCACTTACTTCATAAATAATAAGTGCAAACATAAACGTCTAACTTATATTCAACAGAAAGTCAAATAAACTTTGAGTAACGTCGGCAAACACCTTGAACGCTGTGTGCCTGTTCACTGACACTTGGCTTCTTAACGGGATATTTCACCTCCAAACGATCGTTTATTATGGTAATAGCAAATGTATCAACTCACCTTTACATATTACTGTGGCTCGGACACAATGTCTATGAGTTCATGAGGATGAAATTACAAGTCTTTCGCTTCAGAAACGATATCAATTACTCTAAACCAGGTTAAAGAAGTAGGCGTGGTCAGGACGGCAGCCACTTGATTGACGTGAGTTTGGACCTATCAAAAAGAACAGCGCTGAGTAAGAACCAATAATGATGAGGAGGAGGCGGAGCATAGGAGGTGTTTTCTCCCCCTAGAAATGAAAACTTTCCTGAAACTTGAACGTTGACACGTGATGGCCCAGGCTTATCATGTGACTTATGTGCAGAAAACACACCTGGCTAATTATTTCGTATTCCAGTGTGTGTCCGAGAGCTTTTAGGTAATCAAAGATCGAACGTTTTTATTCTGACCGAGTTTCCCACCTTCAGCTTTTAGGTTTACGTTCATGTTTATTGCAACGCTCCACCACCGGCAGCGTGAGCGTGCATCAACACCCTATCAGATTTCAACACACATGCTTGACAGAGGAGAGGAAATCGAAAGAGATCTTCTGGCATCTACTCAAGACACAAATATGTATTGCCACATTCGACGAAGACGGTACTTTGTTGGCCCATTACATATTAGATCAATATAACAATCAAAATCTTACAACAATATAATAATTCTGAAATGATCTATTGAATTGATATTAAATTAATTGAAGATGTTAACTAATGAAAAATAATGCAATATTTAGTCAAGAAATGTTCTCAATTTATATTTTTTATGCTGGCTGCTAAGCCTTAATCCATTTTCTTGTTTGCATATCTTATCAGTAAACAAACTAATATTTTGTGACAGCTAAGGCTGACTTTATAACACTGTTACCCATTTTGGCTAAATGTTATACATTTTGTATATTTAATTTTAATGTTAAATATTAAGGTCACACAAACTACCTCTCAAGATTTGGAAAAATTGCACACCACATGGAAAATGATTAGAAAATAAAACACCCAAAAGAAAAACAGTACAAATGTGACATGAAATCAACAGTTATTTAGTTGGAATCAAATCAACCCAGTAATATTTATCTATAATTTGCATAATAATTAGTGCAGTTATAGATCTGTTCTATTTGTACTCTGTGACGCAGCTGCCAATATGTATATCACACATGAACAAAACTGCCGTTCCCAATATCAATATTGAGAATATCAAGATTATAATATAGAAATGCAATTTTATAAAGTGGCATGTTTAATTGAGCAAACCTTTTCAGTTTTAAAATGGCTGAGAATTATATCACTGTGCATCTAAAGTTACATGAAACCAAAATTGACACTTTTTTTATGGAATATTGCAGTATTTATTCTAAATTGTTTATCTGTCGCACGCATATATATATATATATATATATATATATATATATATATGTATGTATGGTGTGTAGATAGGTGTGCCTATGTATGTGTATACGTATGTTTGTATTGTATATTATCTACTTATATCATTAATTTTTTATTTATTTTTTAAATTTATTTATTTTAATTAAAATTTTTTTTTTTTAAATTCAGTTGATGTGTAGCTACTTTCTTTGGTTTAGTTTTAATGTAAAAAAGAAAAGTGTCAATGATTTGTAATCTATTGTGTTGTAATATCATTTGGTTTAATAAAAAAGTTTGAGCAAAATTTTTTTTATTGTTTATCTGTGCACTTTTTTTTAATGCATGTGCCCTCATAAATCTTTAATAAAAGTAACTTCTCCTCCCTGTTGCAGTGACATCTCTTCTCTTCTCTGATGATGTTTACTGGTGCAAGGGCGAGGTAACCTGTCACTCACATGACATCACAGCAATAACAAACCACAACCATCCAAACAAATCCTGATAGACAAAATCAAGTCCCGTCCTACATTTATTTTCTTGTTCGAGAAGCCATTTCATTTGGTTATACATGTCACAATAGAGAAGAAAGACTATTGCAACTTCTGTTTAATGCCGATTTTAAACATAAAGTTATAGTAACATTATTGTTTCTCTATATCAACATATAATTCAGGTCTGAACATTAAATTTAAATAATGTTGATGCAGAGAACCAATAATTCTCTGAAATTGAATGGTAAAAATGGCATAATAGCACATCCTTTTAAATTCACAAAAAATAAAATGAACAATGATTGCAAACATAAATTAGTGATATTTAAAATTCTTTCTAGAACATTAATTCATTGTCAGACTTCCACGAACTAGGTCGCATCCTGCCCCACTTCCCATAAAGACAAGGGAGTTTGTGATTGGCTCTCATCACAGTCACACTGGTGCAGGAGTCTGGCTTTCTGATGACCTCACACCAGTCGGGATAATCTACTGGTTGGGAGTTGCTGTCAGGGTGAGAACGAACACACACTGAATATGTGCAGGTAGATGCGCTCCATATTTTAACAGTAAAAGACAACAAATGCTATGATAAAAATAAAAACTGTTAACAGTATGTTTCCTCATATACAGTGAAATACAGTGAATACAGTTTTTGGAAGTCAAAACCAAGCCATCTTATAATTTACAATGGAAAAATTGACATTCCCAGTGTGGCATTTCAAGTTTGATAGTTTTTCATTTAACTGATTGTTTGTTTCTTAGTTTTTTTGATATCAGTTATGTACATTATGTACATGTTAACCATTAAATTAATGTTTATTGCTTAATATGTACCTCAGCTTCTGGAAAAGGTACTTGTGATGAACTGATGTGTTGTTTGGTGGTTGTCATTGTATTATAAATGTACAAAACAGCACTGTACTTCAGTAGGTTGGTTTAAAATTAATAAAAATGTTTACTGTAGATGTCATGCTTAAAACCTAAAATGTTGCTACCAAATTTTTACAGTAACTTTCTGGGAACCACAGCGGTCATTTTTTACTGTAAATTGTACAGTTTTTTTAAATTTACAGTATAAAGTATATATTTAAAAAAGAAGTTAGCAGTACTTACTAATCGCAGCAGCCCACTCCAATGGGCTCCATACACACACACTGATAGCAGTCTTTAGTAATCCAACTCTCACCAATGCCGAAGACCTGTCCTTGATATTCACAGGTGCCTAAAAATAACACACAGATGATTTATCTCTCTACGTGTGGTGCATTAAACACAAACTCACTAATGCACGGTCAGTGAAGTACCTTTGGTGTTGAATGTGCACTCTCCACCTCGGTTCACACAGAGAGTTGGAGCAAATGCGCTCAGCAGAAAGGCTGCTATCAGCAGTAAATGACCGGTGGGGACATTTGAACCCATCTTTAAAAATAATAATACTTATTATTATTCAGTGTTTATTACGAATAGTTGATGTAAACAACAGAAAAAAGTTCAGTGGGGTTTTAGAACCCTATAGGGTTCTTGGCTCAGTTTTAAGAACACAAAGTTTCTAAGGAGAAATGTCTTAAATAATTGCATAATACTTTCATGATTAACAGGTTATTAGGATTTTTTCTAGTGATAAAGTATTTATAAGCTGCTTCGTAAAATGTAATTAAAACAAAACATGCATTACAACTTAATTAAAACTAAATCCATAAAATGATTCCATATGGAAATCCGTGAAAGTTCTATTTAGAACCTTTTCTTTTAAGAGTGTATGCAAACAGCACTTCGTTTTAAAGCTTTGATTTTATTTTGTTTTGTTTGTTTTAATTTCATGAACTGTAAATTTGTGCATCACGATACTTTTGCTTGATGAAAAACTATTTTACATTCATAACTGACTGGGTCTTTCATCTCTCTCAAATATAGTATTACATTACAATTAATTATTTTATTGTGGATTGATAACTTTTTATTGAAAAGTAAAACTATAGCAAAAATAATATATTCTTATTCTTATTATTACTGTAGTTATTTTGCTTTAGATCCTTTATACAGTATCACTTACATCTTGTATCATTATATATCTTTATTTTTTTAATCTTTTTTCACTGACACACTAAGAAATGGATCCAAAAAAGAAATTTAAGACTTGATAGGAGGAAATAAAGTTCTTACCTTACCCTGTGAATCTTGTTTTAATAGATGTTTTTTTTCCGTTCTCTGGATTCCTTCAGAGTCTCTTCAGTTTTATTGTGATGATGCTCTATGATCTCTGATATTTATACTTCAGTGACCCTCCTACTTCACAGAAACACACACACACACACACGCCTGTCTGATTCACTATATCTTTGTGGGGACTCTCCATAGACACAATGGTTTTTATAAACTGTATATATTCTATCCCCTACACTACCCGTACCCCTAAACCTACCCATCATAGAACACTTCTGCATTTTTACATTTTCAAACAAACTCATTCTGTATGATTTATAAGCTTGTTTCCTCATGGGGACCATGATTTAGGTTCTCAGTGACACGATGTGTGCATTCAGGTTGAAGTCCCCATCGGGATAGAAAAAGATGTAACACACAGCACGATTTCTTCAACACACCGTTATTTCTTTAAATGGTAATGGATTCAGTTACATATTGCCTTAAGAGACAATGCACATTATTCTTGTGTTTTCATCCACAGATAACATTAGAGGTTCCAACAATAAATGGTGTAAGAGTAAAGGCCTTTTTAATTAGTCAAACGAGTATCAAGCTGTCAGGTAAAACTGTGCATGAACACATTTAGAAAAAAAAGCTTGTCAAATATAGCATGACAAGTAGTTACTCGGGGTCAAAATCGATATTATGGCTTCATCTTATCGATGTAATCATGTATGTAATGTAATTGTACTAATCTGGGTGTTATTTAATGTGTAACTGTGGTGAAAATGTCTATCGCATGATTTTGCCCCTTCAAGCCATACTCATAAGAGCAGTGAATTAGAACATGATAAATTCATCTTTGTGTAAATAATATATGAATATATTGCATAAAGGATATTTCAATAACATTTTATAGTAACTTATAACTTTTACAAATATTGCATGTGTATTGCACGAGCATATATCCTTAGGAATATGAAAATATTTAAATGAAATGTTATGACATTCTTTCTGTTTGTGCTATGGTGTGTAATGCAGCTGCACATTAGTGGTGTTTTTGCAAAGCAATGCACATTTAATAAAAAAATTTTTAAAACAAATTATTGATGTACTTTCTTATAGGCTACATCTGATGCTAAAAATGTTATAATGTGCAGTTTTTTTTCATATGCACATCAGTAGTTTCAGTAAAACTGGCAAATATTGTTAAAAGATTGTTAATTCATCTTTACCAATTGTCAGTAATGATGTCAAGTTCTGTTGCTTGAGGCATGTACAGTACTTTCTCTGCGTCATATAAAACATTATTTAAACTGAAATAGCATGCACGCAGTTTTCTGGTAAAAACATATAGCTGACGTAAATTGAGCACATTAACTCTGGCTTAGTTATGAGACTTTGCTTGCTGAGTCATGAGTTAAAGGTTAAAATCATTTAAGCATCCCTACTTACACACACATGCACACAAACGCTACTGGCTAAGAACTAAAGAAAATTGAACGAAGACAGTCATGGCAATTGAACTATAGAGTCATTCTATCGTGAGCTTTTATTGGTTTTGGTACAACCCAATGCTCCTGTTAGATTGTCGATGTTTTTTCTCATATGTGAGTTTCATTTATTGTCAATTGAAACCAAAATACATGTTTCTATAAAAATAGTAGCCTAACTTATATAGGAGTAATGCAAGTTATTAAAATGTGGTTTTAGTTGTAGTATGTTGTTAGAAAGAATTTAATAGTAAAGATTGTTCACCCAAAAATGAAAATTCTGTCATTTACTGACCCTCAAGTTGTTTCAAAACTGTATGAAGAATACATTATTTTCTGCTGAACACAAAAGAAGATATTTTGAAGAATGCCGGTAACCAAAGAGTTGATGGACCCCATTTTTACTTAATGTGTAGTCTATGGGCTCCATCAACTGTTTGGTTACCGGCATTCTTCAAAATATCTTCTTTTGTGTTCAGCAATATTTTCTATTTTTAGAGGATTGTATGGTTCTAAATTATATTTATGCATTAGTTATAATCCATTTATTCACTTTTTGAGCATGGACCTGAAAATTGAATTTCCATCTTAAACTGTCATAAATCTTGCTTTGAAAGTTTGGTTAGTTTTAAAGACTGTCGACACATGGCAGATTATTGCTGAAGTGAAAAGAGTTTAAAAAAGTAAACTTGAAAAAAGTAATAAAATTGTACATTTATTATGAAAAAGGCACAAAAATACCATTTTTAAATTTGTATATGAAAAATATATTTTCCAAAACTTTGAGATAATCAAAGCCATAAATCTAAACAAGCTGTGTCCCAAATGTGAGGTTGATATCCCAAAAAAATTAGCTTTCAGTAAAAATTTGTTTGTGCGCCGTACCAAACATTTCCAGATTGCTCAGATTGCAAATATTTAACTCAAACATTTCCATTCCCATTTTTGACTGCAAACAATACAAGTTTGACTATTTTTTTCAGGACCATTTAATTGCCAAAACCTTTTCCAAGTTTCGTACCATTCCGATGAAGTAAAAAAATTAAAAACGTAAAATTTAGGGGTCAGAGGGTTAAAAATAAAGGTTCTTGGCTTATAGGGATCCATGAAGAATATTTAACATTCATAGAACCTTTCAGTTTATTCTACAAAAGGGTCTTTGGATTATTAAATTGTTCTTCACAAAAAAATGGTTCTTTAAAAAAAAACAAAAGTTTGGTAACCCAAAATTATTTTACGGCATCGCTGAAAAACCCCTCAGTTGGAACCTTTATTTTTACATTTTGGTTTAATTGCTCAGGTATACAGTTGTTGAAGACATGCAGTTATAAACTTTATAAGATGTACTAAAAAAAAAAATTATATTTTTTTAAAAAATAACTAAGAAATAAAAGCAATGAAAGACACGAAAAACTGTGTAGTCTTCACTAAATGAGTCAGTTATTGCATGTCCTTCTCAACATAATATAAGGTAAGATTTTATAGCTCAAACGCTAGAAATCATGCTCAAGAAAGTGATAAAAACAAAAAAAATGTATAAACCAAGATGATGAATGAAGAGAGGCCACGAATGTGAAGATTTGTGCCAGAGTCTGTAGGAATATGTCTGATATTTAGTTGACGTGATATAAGGAAAGCAACCGAATATCAAACATATCACACAGTCCCTGACTTATCAGAACCGCACCGTCAACTTCTACAGCGTCTGGAAGAGAACAGAAGCTTTGAAACAGCAATCAAGTTAGAAAATATGAGACAGACAGAAATAAAGGGCAACAATAACTGCTTATTCTTTTTACATACTGAGCTAATGATCTTTCTAAACCACTTTTTACATTGTTAATTTATAGAACATCTTAAGGAAGAGCATCCGGTGTAAAACGTGCCAAATCGGTGGTGCGGTTGATTCCCTTTTCTAAAGATTATGTTTATTTTCAGGTATATCCTTGTTAAAGAGTAATTATACAGTAAATTACTAAATGGTATAGGGTTAGTTGCATGTAACTGTATAATTTTCTGTTATTACCATACTAAGTACATATAATGTGTAACAAAGGACACTGTGAAATATAGTGTTACCAATTTATAAATGTAATTTATGTGTATATTTTAAATAATTTGGGTGCTAAAGAATAAAATGACTAAGATGAAGTCATTCAGGTTGTTGATGTAACACACATACACAACATTTTCATATGCATAAACTTACAAAGATTGAGCATTACACAGACTCACACAATATACTCACTGTTTTGAAGCTCCATCCATGACATCGCTCAGATCAGGAATGTTGTAGTCATACATTTTGCTTGAAAGCATGTTCTGTTATCATATGGAGTGTGTGTTAGTATATACTGTCAGTTTAGCTATGTGTGTGTGATTACAGTGTGTGTTAGCCTGTCATGTAGTGCTGTCTGTAATCTAGATGGTGTACATGAATGTCACAAGTTTCAGCTGGGAGGGTGTATTTACACACCCCTGACCAAAGTTTAACACCCTTCCTAAACACCCCAGCATACACACCACACACACACACACACACACACACACACACACACACACACGGGTTAATTAAGAGCGCATTGATCACCTTGCCGCAGGCTCTTCCTCTTGCATTAGGCTGATCAATACATGTGATTTCACACGTTCACTCACACAGAGGGCAACAGGGAGGTCAATCGGACAACCCTGTATGACATCAAACAAACAAATGTCCAAAGTTTTTCTATACTGTATTTTTAATTAAATAAATGCAGCCTTGGTGAGCATAAGAGACTTTAAAAAGTCTGACAGACCCCAAAGCATTGAATGTTGCAATTAAATTTAGAAACCTTTAATAGCCTATATAGTAAATGTAATCAAATGTATCAATGTAAATTTCCCCAGATTTTATACTTCTCGAAATACATGAAATTATGTGAAAGCAAATATTTAACTCAAAGCAAATCTGACTTCATTTCCGAGATGCCTAAAAGAACCATGGAGAGCAATGCTGCAAAACAAAAATCCACAGGTTACTGTAAGGAAGTATTTTACACTGTGGTCACCCAAGACACTATTGTTGACATGATCTTCAACATTGAGTGTTAAAAACCTTTCCAGCCTAATGTGACATCCGTTTGCATTGTGGCTGACAGAACTTCTGGAGCTCATGACCCAATGGAGTCCACTACTCACTACAGACCAATGTTCACATTCTTTCTTTAAGCGGATATATGATTAATATTTCTGTACACTTTTTCAAACATTCTGGAAATCTTGGAAATTAAGAAAACCAGACATTTTAAATATATTCTTTTTCGATTTTAAAATCCCCTGTTCACCATTGAAAAATGTCTCTTCTTTTTTATTTCATACCAAGAAAATGCATCATTAAGTGTTTAATGTAATAACACAAATTACAAATAAGACTCAGAAAACAACTTTACAATATAACTAATTTAAATACAACACTTGTTTGGAATAAAATTTGACGTACATGGCTAAAGGACAGAAAAAGTGCATTTATGAATTAAAAAACAAATTTAAAGGGATACTCCACTTTTTTTGGATATAGGCTTATTTTACAACTCCCCCAGAGTTAAACAGTTGGGTTTTACCGTTTTTGAATCCATTCAGCCGATTTTCTGATATTTAGAAGAATATCAGTAAGCAGACAGTTTCTGGTCTCATTGACTTCCATAATAGGAAAAAATATATACTATGGGAGTCAATGAGACCAGAAACTGTCTGCTTACTGATATTCTTCTAAATATCAGAAAATCGGCTGAATGGATTCAAAAACGGTAAAACCCAACTGTTTAACTCTGAGGGAGTTGTAAAATGAGCCTATTTCCAAAAAAAGTGGAGTAACCCTTTAAATGATAGATTTTACCTTATTTGTTGATAATCTCCATGTGTACTATATCTTCTTATTTAATTATTTGTATTTAGAACAATTGCAATAGACCACTGCACTATACAGGCACAGTTTAATACATTTAGCATTTTACCAAATATTTCTTTGTGACACCACAAAAAATTCATTATACAAAATACTGTATACTATCATATCCTTTTTGTTATTCCATGTCATCTATCTTGTCTGAAATGTAACATTCATGAACAAAAATACCTGAAAAATCTGTTCTACTTTGTTTGATTAATATATCTGGACTGATATCTGGAACATTTTCCAAGCTGAAGCGAACAGTTGTTTTCTATGCTTAAATTTACATTAAACATATTAAAAGGTTACATAAGGCAAACCCAAAACAATATCTTTATTATCTCTATTTCATCAGAGAATCAGAAATGAAGCAGATGTTATCAGCTTTCTACCCCTCCTCTGAGTCCCGCTGTACACAATGACCTTCTGAACGAGATGGGGCGGAAGAGAGACACTAATTGCTTCCCCTAATTGTGAGCCTGCGGGGTAATAAAAAAAGAAAACGGGGAGAGAGAAAGAGAAACAAAAAAGAGAGGGGATGGGAGGTATGAACATAATGGGAGCAGATACAAAGCCAATTAAGTTCACATATGGTCAGTTCTGTGATTTACTAAAGAAAACCATGAAAAAAGAGGAAGGCTTACTCATTACTTTTAATATTTCAAAACCTATCAACTGAAAATAAAAAGTTAATAAAATAGCATTGTTAGAGTATTCCATATTCACTTAATTTCTACTTGTCCCTCCTTTTCTTTTAATTTCTTGAAGTGAATGGGGCCAATTGGTAAAAATGAAAATCCTCACTGTTTCAATAGCAACAAGAGATATACAACATGATTTATCTTACTAACTTTTTTCAGTAGCGCTTTATTTTACAGTCCTGTTCTGCCTGTACATACTATGTAGCCTACTTATTAGCAAGTACAATAACTAGGTAACCCTGAACCATGTATTTACCTTATAATAGTACATACTGTAAAATAAAGTGTAACCCTTTTTTCTGTCAAGTTATATACAATTTTACTTTGGAGCAACTGTTGATTTAACGTAAACATAAATCCTATAAAGACCGTGAAAATTACAATGTAAAGGATATTTAACCAGAAATTAACTCCAAACCTTTATGCATTTTTCTTCTGCAGAACTCATATTTTAAATAATCTGCTATTGTGTCGCCTATTGTGTAGTCTGTAAAATGACTGACCTTAAGTGGTTGGTTCCCTTTATTACATCCTGGGGTACCGAATACTTCCTTATACTGCCAAATTGACCCTCTAATATTCGTCAATGGTACAAGGTGAGCTCAATGAGGACGCTGCACAGGTAGGTGCCACTTTCTTCAGTGCCGCGTGGCCAGGATGAGCCAGCAACTTCCCTGTAACTAGTAAGCTCTGGCTGGAAGACACTTGTGCAAAACTGTCTACTATCCAATGTGATAGGTGCTGTTTCAAGGCAGGCTGTCCGACATCATGTTCTTATCAAAACAAAAACAAAAAGTGTGTGAATGTTGCAACGACTGTGTGCGCTCAATGTAAGTGCGAAGTGCTCAAACTGGACACAAGGTAGAGATATCAAGCCTTGTACTTAAAAGAGTTAAACAATTACTTAAAGTAACACCAAGTAACTTTTCCTCTTCGGTCACCCTGCTGGTTGGAAACTAAATTGTCCATTGCCGCTGTCGTAAATAATCTAGCCTACCATCGCACGCACGCTCGCTGTTTATCCAGCGCCGGCTTTAGAATGAACGATGTCCACAGACAAGGTAGAGTATGTTACATGATTTCATGAAAGGATGATGTATTTCGACATCAGAAACGAAGAAAAACGAAATAATGACTATTGTAGCGCTTGATGTAAAGCAGTCGAATTTTGTAGTTATTTTTGTGGTCGGGTTCCTACCCGAAACCCGAAGTTACGCAGTGCCAGTAAAAGCGATACAGACCCCGTCAGGCTATGGCGGAAGTGCCTTTCACCCTGTTACGACTTGATGAACCACTGATAAGATTTTGGAAACATTAATTTAAACAATGTTACATAGTGTTGCTTTAAAAGAGAATTACTTGATCGTGCGAGGATTAAGAACCTGTTTTCCACAGTAGTGATTTAAGATCCGCCTGGGCCAATGATTCAAACGGGGATTTATTCAATGACTTTAGAGCTATGGGAATATCCCAGGGTGGTGATCTTAACTTTTTTCAGGATAGAGGCAACGTGCTCATTCAAGAAATTGAGACACCAACATGTGCTTACCAATTCCACAATACTGTGGAAATGAGAAATAGCTGCAACATTCACGGTGTTGACTTGTTTTCCTGAATCTAAAAGTGCCTGAAGAAAGCATCAAGACCACAATAATGGGGTCCAGGTTTCTGTCCTGACACCACTTAGAGAACCCAAATCCACGGGCGTCAGTTTGGTTTGAAATGTGCTGTGGGACAGAGACGCATTCAGAAGTGCATTTTCAAAAGTGCTGGGTACAAACTTGTCAAACTGTGCAGCCTCTCTGCTCAACCCGTAAATAAATACATCGATCCGCAAAGTTTTGTTTGAGTTCTTAATGGTCTAGTGGTAGATCTTTCGCCAAGCGTGTCAGAGGTTACGGTTCTAATCCGCCTTCACTATAGTTTTTTTTCTCTCATCAAAACCGAATATGTTAACCAGTGGTTACAGTCTATATCAAGCACGGACACGTTTGTGCGCATTTTATTTTGTGATTTCACTGGAATTAATAGAGAGTCTCCACAATGGCGATAGATTGAAGAGCGCGTCCGAGTGAAGACTGCGCGAAGAGAACACTGTAGCATGACACTGATAGCAACGGACACGAGCGCTCAGCTTGAGCTCAAAAACAAAACATTTTAGCGCTAGATCTCTTATTTAAGAGCAAACTAAATGAATGATCTGCTAGTTAACTGGAGATGTTTTATTTGTATTAGGTTTATCCGTGCCTCAATGTTTCCAAAAGTGGCGGGTACAAAATGACTCATGACGAAATCTGGTGGGGACTCATACCCACCGAAATCGACGCCTATGCCCAAATCTGAGTACTTATCCCAAGTGAACCAATGTTTAACTTGGCCACTTCAGGGCGATCAGTAAGATCCTGCAATGTCCCAACAAAGCGTAAAACAATCATCCCGGCCACTCGTGAGACAGTGCATCTATTTCCAAAGGCCCACCTCGGCTGATGCAAACAGGTCGGTGTGGGCTCTTCCAAACCGGGCCCATATCAGAGACACCACCTCTGGGTGTTATCGCCATTCCCCCGGGGGAGGCCCAGTTCGGGATGAAGAGATCGGCTGCCTGGTTTACTACTCCGGGTATGTAGACTATGTGAGGTCAGTTTTGGGTAGGCCCAAAAATCAAATGTCTCAAAGACAGATAAGACTGTCACCCCCAACCAGTCAGAGAAGCATCCATTCTCCTTGCTTGTATATTCCCCAGAGGAACCCCTTGGTTCAATCTCCTTATCCACTGACGCAGAGCCTGAACATAGGCGTGAACATATTTCCATGTGACCTTCAACTTCATTCACCTGTGTAATTTGGGGTGGAGTGGCAATTTGTTGCTCCACCACTGCAGTCGTCATGCATTGAGCAGTCCCAGAGGCACTACCTACTGTATATTTCTGCTGATATCATCCCATTAATTTTTTTTAACTCCACCAACGCTTGCCTAAGCAGTAAGATTGTGTGAGGTAGATAACCTTATTAACCTTCATGGTGCACAGATCAACCAATTGTCCAGGTATGGAAGGATCTTTATACCCACAGCCTGAAGATGGCTGACACTCTGAAAAGCAAAGAGATTCAACTTTTTGTGATGCCAGAATGGCGTCATTCAAAGACCGTGGTGACGGAAGAAAAAGATCAGTATGAGAGAATGATAGATCAGAACATAACTTTTTACATTTAAATAATTGAATTATTTTCGTGATGCTTCCTATTAACAATATATAATTTACGGAAGCGTTCAGAATAGCAGCTTGTGATGCCGTCCGTTGAAGAGGTGGACCTTGTGTCCACACTTTAACACCATTAAAACAGCGGTTTTCTGTTCTTCTGCTGATCTCCCACACACTTAACAAACCATTGACTTCCATTTTTTTAGATAAAAACATAAAGACATTTAAAAGACTCAAAATATATTTTATGTTCCACTGAACAGGTTTGGAACGACACGAGGGAGAGTAAATAATGACAGAATTTTTATTTTTGAGTGAACTAACCTTTTAAAGAAATGTATGCAAGTGAATTTATGCATAAGTTGCACATTTCTCCAATTAAATCCTTTTCTTTTTTTTAAAGAAAATGCTAAATTAATCTAAAAAAGTCTACATACATGCTCTTTATTGAGCTTAACTTATATTGAACCCGGAATATTCCAGTTCCTTTTAACACAACTGTATAAATACTGCCAAGGATTTGACAGAAAGTGGTGCTGTATATTAAAACTTCTGTCGTGTTTTGTCTCGAACTGGATGTCACAAACCTATTGTGACATTACTTTTACATACCCATCAAACTGGTTTAACAGAACGACATATTCAGCTGTCAAGACACCGTTTAGATTACAATGACTACGCAAACATTTTAAATAGCAGTAACCATATCCATTTACTGGAAGAATACATAAAAGGGAGTGTCTAACCAAACTCTTGCCTTTATTTTTACATCAAGCATCACAATATTTCAGAATAAAACCAAATGACACTGAAGAGAAACCCTTTGAACTTCATAACTTCTCCACTGAAGGCTCTGATGGGTTAAGCTCTTTGTTGTAAGGACTATATAACAATAGTAACTGGGGTGACAGGGTGAGGATAATTAGGAGTGACAGTAAGAGGGTCAGAGCTTTCCCATTGGTCGATACAAGCGGACATGTATGCGTGAGCCTGAGGGAGGGTCATGATGACACTGTAACAGGGGGAAAAAATAATGTAGAGATAAAGAAATATTAAAAGGACAAAAACACACCCATGAAAGCAAAGGAACCTGACTCTGTATAAAAAAAGAAAGGAAACAAAAATGATCAAAGAAAATTTTATAACTTAATTGTGGATGAAGTGGACAACAAAATCAGACATGTAGCTGAAATTGTCAATATATCGGTGTCAGCCCATATTTCTTATAAACCAAAACAGACCAGGAATATGACAGAAAGCATGATGTTATCGGTCTAACGTCAAATCCAGGTTTGTTGTGTGCACGGCTGAAAGTGTGTGTCTGTCATTTGAGGGGAATGTTGGAGATCAACCCAAGCAAGATGTTCAGCTTTAGCTAATCTTCCCATTCAATTCTCCACCGGATACTGGCATAGTATTGTTTTTCGTCTCCTTAACACACACGTACTCAATCCACTTGGTTTTTCTTCACTCCACCTTTACTTTTGGCTGTTCAGCTTCTGGCGCTTCAACTTTTTTTTCCTCAGGTTTGGGTTTGTCTGCTGCCGGTTCCTTTTCCGCTTCCTTTTTTGGCTCTTCAATTATGTTACACAGTTTCCTTGGAGAAGTAAAGGAGTATTGTTAGGCAACGTTGATGGAATGCGCTTTATCGATTTTCTATTTAAAGGGATACTCCACTTTTTTTTGGAAATAGGCTCATTTTACAACTCCCTCAGAGTTAAACAGTTGAGTTTTACTGTTTTTGAATCCATTCAGCCGATTTTCTGATATTTAGAAGAATATCAGTAGCCAGACAGTTTCTGGTCCCATTGACTTCCATATATTTTTTCCTACTATGGAAGTCAATGGGACCAGAAACTGGTTACTGATATCCCCATTTAAAAAAAATATCTTTTCATTTTAAGTTTAAATATGTAACCATGTAAAATCCCCAATTAAAGGCTTCAGGTTAATATGTACATTTTGAACAGAGCACAGAATGGCTGTCAATGACCAAACAGGTTCTGAACATATCTAACCACAACTAACTTGACTTGTTTTCTGACAGTTAAATAAGATAGGAGATCCATAGCAAATGATTCTGTTACACAAATCCACTCACCTTCCCTCCTCAGAGGCCTTGTCGATGTACTTGCAGAGTGTGCTCTCCTGCTCCAGTTGTTTTTTTAGAGAAGCAACCTCCGTTTCCAAATTAGACTTCTCCTTGACAAACTCGGCTAGGAACAGAAAACAGAAAAATGTCTGAACGGATATTTTCAATAGCAGGTCAAAGCAAAACACACAATGACTATTGTGTAGTATATGCTATTGTCAACGTCTTTAAAACACAAAGAAATCAATTGCACAATTTCAATACTCAATGACTAACAACATACATCATTATTTACTGACTTGCATTTGTTGCCGCAGGGGGCCAGTATTGAGGATTGCATTGTCATAGGATTAACAATTAATGACAAATCTAGTTAATCATACAATGCAAGTTGAACATAAATAGCTGGTTTTCTATTCCATACTACTTTTGGTCGATATTTTCCATAGACTACGGTTTTCTTTTAAAACTGAAAATAAACTCACCCTGCATATGTTTCTTCTCTGACTCTGAAGCAGCAATTTCATCTGTGAGTCGTTTCTGGAGAAGAAAAAATTATTAAAGAGGTTATAATAAACGACAGGTGCCACTTAGGCCAACAATTGAGAGAGACATTGTATTTGAAGGCATACAGGCAGTAACAGAAGCATTTGAATGAGGTCTAAGATGGATATTAATTGCTGAGCGCCAGGGGCGTAGGAATGAGTTTTACATTGGGGGGGACCAGGGGTGATTTTAATTTTAGAGAGGCTCAGTCCCCAATGAGAATACGGGGGGTTTTTCCTGGCTCAAAACCAAGAGGAAGACATGAAATCCTGATCATGTACGTATTTATAAGATAATTAGAATTTTATTTTGCACAGACCATATAGGCTGTTATTCCCACAGTAGTTTTGTGTATGTAGCCCAGTACCTCTAGGGGGGTCCGGGGGCATGCACCCCCGGGAAGAAAATTTTGTACATTTTAAAGATAAATTCATTAATCTGGTGCACTTTGAGTCATCCAAATCCACTGTTGAAAATAAATAATCCACCCGCCAATCGACGAACCTATGAATTCTCTGATTTAGATATCTGCATCATATTTTCTGCATCATATTTTCTACATCATATTGTCACTTCAACCCAAGTCGGTTTATTGGAATAAACTACTTGGGTTCAATTCAACTCGACTTCAGTGGACTACATTACACATATTATAGACATGTCTATAGTTAGTATTATTCTTTTTTAAAATTATCTTTCTATATATTTTTTATCTTAATTATAAAATCTGAAAGTTCTTGTTTTAGGTTCTTCATATGCCTATTATATAGGATATCTTGTTATATAAAAAAAACATTAAGAAAGGTTTTAATAAGTGAATGAAACGTTTTTCATTATCTTAGAAAAACATTAAGAGAACGTTTATATAGCCTAATGGGAGAATTGAACGTTTGAATAACGTTCTTATAACCAAGCAAGAACGTTAATACAACGTTTATATAAAGGAAGAATTGAACGTTCTAACGTTATTATAACCAGGAAATAACGTTAATGCATTGTCTAAAAACTGGACTATTTGAAAATTCCCTAAAACATTCAGAAATAACGTTTTTATATAACTTAATGGGAACGTTATGAAAACATTCTTATAACCTAAAACTGTAAGATGGGGAAGAGGAGAGATTCGCGATTGCACAAACACGTTTTAAGTGCAGGCATATTCCCTGAGCGAGCCCAGAGAGAGAATTCTTACAAGTGTATCTGAGAGTGCGCGCGGGAGATTCGCGCTCGGTACATCATAATCCGCGCGCAACAGAGAGATGTGCGCTCGCTCGGCACATTATATTCCGCGCGCGAGCAGAGAGACTCAAGCTCGCGCATTATATTAATGTACTACGCGCTCTCGACATTTGATAGGGAAACCAATCAAATACGTGTATCTCACGGCCAATGGGTGGGAGTTGGCAAATATTTTTGTCTTCCACGGTGTCATTTTTGGGTGGGACAAATGCGACTGTCTCCAATATTGGGGGGGACACGTCCCCCCCGTCCCCCCCGGTTCCTACGCCACTGCTGAGCGCATTAAAAAAATCCCTCCATATTCAACTCACCTTGTCTCCTTTACAGTTACCAGCGTCACTCTTTTTCTGATCCACTAATGTCTTAACTTCAGACACGTCTTTGGTTAGAGTATCCACCTCTTTCATAGTCTTTTCAATGTCTGTCTTGGACTGGTTCAACTGATCTTCGTATTCCCCAGAACATCTCTGGTAACTCTGAATTTAATATCTAGAAATGAAGCCTGTTTATTCAAATGCAGTTCATTCTTCCGTCTGCTATGGATGTAGCCAGCGATGCCCAGACTGCACACCAAGACAAAACCCAACAGATATGCAGGAAGCTTCATGATAGAGGACTCGAGAGGAAGCTGGACTTGTTTCAGATCAGGTGTACAGAGGATCAGAGTTACCTGTCGCAGATACTAACACCTCCCAGAAGACGACGGCTGTTGCATTATTTGAAGAGCTGACAATGTGTATTCTCGGTGAAATGATAAAATATGCAAATGAAAAATAAATAAATCCTCAAATAGCTTCCTTCCTGGTTTGACGTTTTATTTTAACGCTCGGTAAATAGGCCTGCCTACCTGTTCACATCTGAGCGGTGCTTGAAAGGAATGGAGACGGCGATACAGGTAACACAGCCCACCTGTGAAAACCACGCCCACCCCCCGAACGCATTGGTGGCTGCGTTTACAGTGATGTTGTCGAGCAAATAAGACGTAGATGTTGCCTCATCTCCCGGTATCGGTTCTTTCGAACAGTCCGTTTCAAGGACCGGTTAAACTGATTCAGCAATAATGTAGCCTGCCTACGTCATGACCACAGAAGTCAAATGCCACGTTTTAATGTTTATGTTGTATTTCATGTGGTGTCCAGAAATGTGTCAAGGAAATCTGAACATTGGATAAAGGCCTAGAAGAAAACATCATATTTTTTTTAGGAATAGCCTAAATGTTTTGAACAAACCCATCTGTAAAAACCTAGCCTATAAATTATGAATAAATGATGGACATTTAACATAGGCTATGTTTAAAGTGTTACTGAAATGATTTCAGGCTCATTGCATGAGAAAAAAAAACTAATTTTGAGAAAATGGCCTGTGTATTTTGAATGTTTTCTTTCCATCTGACAGAAGACAAGTTATGGAAATAACCTAAAATCTCCAATTGACCAGTGTATGAAAAAAAAAACCTAATAGTTTTCACTGCATGTGTTTATAAATCTCTAATTTAAGTCGTAGGCCTATCATTCCCAATACGTTTGATGAACATTCTGCTAAGTAGGCCTAACTTCAGTCAAGTCCTTTCACTCACTGGCTCATCATTTCGCATCGTCCCAAATTCCCAATGTGCATACTATGCCCTAAATAAATAGTATTGAAAATTACTAATGTCACATACAATTATTTAGGATGGATAGTATGCACATTTGGACGCAGCTTATGATTTGGACATGTTTGTCCGACAGAAATGATTCTCCGTTCAATGACTCGGTTCAGCGAGTCGTTGACGCGAGGACGCTTGTTCCGACGTCGCACGTCCAAGTCGCTTATGAAATAAATAAGCACTGTCAGACATCGAAGAAATTCCATTTAATCAAGCCTGAAACTCGCCACTTGAATTGAAATCCAAGGACAATGATGGACAAAATAATGTTTACTTCAGTCGAGCCAAACCTTCACACTAGAGCATTGAAACCTCAACGATCTAGGTGAGCTATGTTAAACCTCGCTGGAAAGAGGGTTTCGATGCACAAAGGACAGTTTGACATGTTGGTTAAGTCATGCAAACAAGATTATCCCGGTTCCTCCTGTTTAACCACCTTGTAATGATTTACCAAAGTTGCAGAGTTTTATAGTCTAATGCCACACCTTAGTCCCCCTGTTGGGTTGATGTGTGAGAGATAAAGGAGGACTGTATATATATATATATATATATATATGTGTATATGTATGTATATGTTGGCCTATGTATTATTTGATGGGAACAAGAAAACAAAATTCCTGAGAGTTGATGCTATATTGTGTTCCTATTTTTATGATGACACGAAGGTGGGTGGAGAATATGGAAAAGTTGATCAGGGATCACAGCAACAGCATTAAGGAAGTGTTGTTTTCTCTCTCTCTCTCACGCCCAGTCACACACACACACATTTGTTTATTTAAACCCAGACATCCAGTTTTACAGGTAAGACAGGCTTATCTGTCTACGGCTCAGATTGAATGCTTTTCCGGAAGACAAGACAGGTAGTTTCGTTCGACAACATAGGTGCTGCTGCCATGAGAACCAAG